>CM059428.1:36145438-37345438 GCA_030390025.1 Squalus acanthias
CATCAGTTAGTCTGGTGTCACTCCATTCAGTTAGGTCTGGAGTCACTCCACATCAGTGGTCTGGTGTCACTCCACATCAGTTTGTCCTGAAGTCACTCCACATCAGTTAGCGTCTGGTGTCACTCCACATCAGTTAGTCTGTGTCACTCCACATCAGTTAGTCTGGAGTCACTCCACATCAGTTAGTCTGGAGTCACTCCACATCAGTTAGTCTGGAGTCACTCCACATCAGTTAGTCTGGTGTCACTCCACATCAGTTAGTCTGGAGTCACTCCACATCAGTTAGTCTGGTGTCACTCCACATCAGTTAGTCTGAGTCACTCCACATCAGTTAGTCTGGTGTCACTCCACATCAGTTGTCTGGTGTCACTCCACATCAGTTAGTCTGGAGTCACTCCACATCAGTTAGTCTGGTGTCACTCCACATCAGTTAGTCTGGAGTCACTCCACATCAGTTTGTCTGGTGTCACTCCACATCAGTTGTCTGGAGTCACTCCACATCAGGTTAGTCTGGTGTCACTCCACATCAGTTAGTCTGGTGTCACTCCACATCAGTTAGTCTGGAGTCACTCCACATCAGTTAGTCTGGAGTCACTCCACATCAGTTAGTCTGGTGTCACTCCACATCAGTTAGTCTGGAGTCACTCCACATCAGTTAGTCTGGGTCACTCCACATCAGTTAGTCTGGAGTCACTCCACATCAGTTAGTCTGGAGTCACTCCACATCAGTTTAGTCTGGTGTCACTCCACATCAGTTGGTCTGGTGTCACTCCACATCAGTTAGTCTGGTGTCACTCCACATCAGTTAGTCTGGAGTCACTCCACATCAGTTAGTCTGGAGTCACTCCACATCAGTTGGTCTGGTGTCACTCCACATCAGTTAGTCTGGTGTCACTCCACATCAGTTAGTCTGGTGTCACTCCACATCAGTTAGTCTGGAGTCACTCCACATCAGTTAGTCTGGTGTCACTCCACATCAGTTAGTCTGGTGTCACTCCACATCAGTTGGTCTGGTGTCACTCCACATCAGTTAGTCTGGTGTCACTCCACATCAGTTAGTCTGGAGTCACTCCACATCAGTTAGTCTGGTGTCACTCCACATCAGTTAGTCTGGAGTCACTCCACATCAGTTAGTCTGGTGTCACTCCACATCAGTTAGTCTGGAGTCACTCCACATCAGTTAGTCTGGTGTCACTCCACATCAGTTAGTCTGGTGTCACTCCACATCAGTTAGTCTGGTGTCACTCCACATCAGTTAGTCTGGAGTCACTCCACATCAGTTAGTCTGGAGTCACTCCACATCAGTTAGTCTGGAGTCACTCCACATCAGTTAGTCTGGTGTCACTCCACATCAGTTAGTCTGGTGTCACTCCACATCAGTTGTCTGGTGTCACTCCACATCAGTTAGTCTGGTGTCACTCCACATCAGTTAGTCTGGTGTCACTCCACATCAGTTAGTCTGGAGTCACTCCACATCAGTTAGTCTGGTGTCACTCCACATCAGTGTTGTCTGGTGTCTCTCCACATCAGTTAGTCTGGTGTCACTCCACAGCAGTTAGTCTGGTGTCACTTCCACATCAGGTTACGTCTGGAGTCACTCCACATCAGTGTAGTCTGGTGTCACATCAGTGCTGATACACTCTACATCATGTAGTCTGGTGTCACCACTCCACATCAGTTGGCTGGGTGTCACCTCCACATGCAGTTAGTCTGGCGTCACTCCACATCAGTTAGTCTGGTGCACTTCCACATATCAGTTGGGTCTGGAGTCACTCCACATCAGTTAGTCTGGAGTCACTACACATGCCGAGTTGGTCAGGTGTCACTCCACATCAGTTGGTCTGGTGTCACTCCACATCAGTTATCTGGAGTCACTCCACATCAGTTAGTCTGGTGTCACTCCACATCAGTTAGTCTGGTGTCACTCCACATCAGTTAGTCTGGAGTCACTCCACATCAGTTAGTCTGGTGTCACTCCACATCAGTTAGTCTGGAGTCACTCCACATCAGTTAGTCTGGAGTCACTCCACATCAGTTAGTCTGGTGTCACTCCACATCAGTTTGTCTGGTGTCACTCCACATCAGTTAGTCTGGTGTCACTCCACATCAGTTAGTCTGGAGTCACTCCACATCAGTTAGTCTGGAGTCACTCCACATCAGTTAGTCTGGAGTCACTCCACATCAGTTAGTCTGGTGTCACTCCACATCAGTTAGTCTGGTGTCACTCCACATCAGTTGGTCTGGAGTCACTCCACATCAGTTAGTCTGGAGTCACTCCACATCAGTTAGTCTGGTGTCACTCCACATCAGTTAGTCTGGAGTCACTCCACATCAGTTAGTCTGGAGTCACTCCACATCAGTTAGTCTGGTGTCACTCCACATCAGTTAGTCTGGAGTCACTCCACATCAGTTAGTCTGGTGTCACTCCACATCAGTTAGTCTGGAGTCACTCCACATCAGTTAGTCTGGTGTCACTCCACATCAGTTAGTCTGGTGTCACTCCACATCAGTTAGTCTGGAGTCACTCCACATCAGTTAGTCTGGTCACTCCACATCAGTTAGTCTGGTGTCACTCACACATTGGTCGAGTCACTCCCCATCAGTTAGTCTGGATGTCACTCCACATCAGTTAGTCTGGTGTCACTCCACATCAGTTAGTCTGTGTCACTCCACATCATTGTCTGGAGTCACTCCACATCAGTTGTCTGGTGTCACTCCACATCAGTTAGTCTGGAGTCACTCCACATCAGTTGTCTGAGGTCACTCCACATCAGTTAGTCTATCGAGTCACTCCACATCAGTAGCTCTGAAGTCACTCCACATCATTTAGTCTGGATCACTCCACATCAGTTGTCTGGTTTCACTCCACATCAGTTAGTCTGGTGTCACTCCACATCAGTTAGTCTGGATCACTCCACATCAGTTCATCAGGTGTCACTCCCATCAGTTAGATCTTGGTCCTCATTCCACATCAGATGTAATCTGGAGTCCACTCCACATCAGTTAAGTCTGGTGGTCACTCACATCAGTTAGGTCTGGTGTTCACCTCCACATCAGTTAGTCGAGTGATAGCACACGCACATCAGTTGGTCTGGATCAACCCACATCAATAGTTAGTTCTGGTGTCACTCCACATCAGTTGGTCTGGTGTCACTCCACATCAGTTCTGGTGTAGCACTCCACTTCAGTTAGTCTTGGTGTCACTCCACATCAGTTAGTCTGGTGTCAACTCCACATCAGTTGGTCTGGTGGTCACTCCACATCAGTTAGTCTGGTATCACTCCACATCAGTTGTCTGAGTCACTCCACATCAGTTAGTCTGGTGTCACTCCACATCAGTTGGTCTGGAGTCACTCCACATCATTTCATCTGGTGTCACTCACATCAGTTACTCCTGGATGTCACTCCACATCAGTTGGTCTGGAGAGTCACTCCACCATCAGTTAGTCTAGGTGTCACTCCACATCAGTTAGGTCTGGTTGTCTCTCCACATCTAGTTTTTTTTATTATGGGGCGGGGTCTGGGTACTCCACATCACTTGGTCTGGTATCACTCCACATCAGTTCGTCTGGTGTCACTCTCACGTCAGTTAGATCTGTTGTCCCTCCACATCAGTTGACTTGCTGTCATCTCCACAATCAGATGGTCTGGTGTCACTCCACATCAGTTGGTCTGGTGTCACCCACATCAGTTAGTCTGGTGTCACTCCACATCAGTTGGTCTTGGTTCACTCCACATCAGTTAGTCTGGAGTCACTCCACATCAGTTAGTCTGGTGTCACTCCACATCAGTTAGTCTGAGTCACTCCACATCAGTTAGTCTGGTGTCACTCCACATCAGTTGGTCTGGTGTCACTCCACATCAGTTAGTCTGGTGTCACTCCACATCAGTTGGTCTGGAGTCACTCCACATCAGTTAGTCTGGTGTCACTCCACATCAGTTTAGTCTGGTGTCACTCCACATCAGTTAGTCTGGTGTCACTCCACATCAGTTGTCTGGTGTCACTCCACATCAGTTAGTCTGGAGTCACTCCACATCAGTTAGTCTGGTGTCACTCCACATCAGTTAGTCTGGAGTCACTCCACATCAGTTAGTCTGGAGTCACTCCACATCAGTTAGTCTGGAGTCACTCCACATCAGTTAGTCTGGAGTCACTCCACATCAGTTAGTCTGGAGTCACTCCACATCAGTTGTCTGGTGTCACTCCACATCAGTTAGTCTGGAGTCACTCCACATCAGTTAGTCTGGAGTCACTCCACATCAGTTAGTCTGGAGTCACTCCACATCAGTTAGTCTGGAGTCACTCCACATCAGTTAGTCTGGTGTCACTCCACATCAGTTAGTCTGGTGTCACTCCACATCAGTTAGTCTGGTGTCACTCCACATCAGTTAGTCTGGAGTCACTCCACATCAGTTAGTCTGGAGTCACTCCACATCAGTTTGTCTGGTGTCACTCCCAATCAGTTAGTCTGAGTCACTCCACATCAGTTAGTCTGGTGTCACTCCACATCAGTTAGTCTGGAAGTCACTCCACATCAGTTAGTCTGGTGTCACTCCACATCAGTTAGTCTGGTGTCACTCCACATCAGTTGAGTCTGGAGTCACTCCACATCAGTTAGTCTGGTGTCACTCCACATCAGTTAGTCTGGAGTCACTCCACATCAGTTAGTCTGGTGTCACTCCACATCAGTTAGTCTGAGTCACTCCACATCAGTTAGGTCTGGAGTCACTCCACATCAGTTAGTCTGTGTCACTCCACATCAGTTTGTCTGGAGTCACTCCACATCAGTTAGTCTGGTGTCACTCCACATCAGTTAGTCTGGTGTCACTCCACATCAGTTAGTCTGGTGTCACTCCACATCAGTTAGTCTGAGTCACTCCACATCAGTTAGCTGGAGTCACTCCACATCAGTTGGTCTGGTGTCAGCGCCACATCAGTTAGGTCTGAGGTCACTCCACATCAGTTAGTCGTGGGTCACTCCACATCAGTTAGTCTGGTGTCACTCCACATCAGTTAGTCTGAGTCACTCCACATCAGTTAGTCTGGTTCACTCCACATCAGGTTGGTCGGTGTCACTCCACATCAGTAGTCTGGAAGTCACTCCACATCAGTTAGTCTGGAGTCACTCCACATCAGTTTTCTGGAGTTCACTCACATCAGTTAGGTCTGGAGTCACTCCACATCAGTTGTCTGGAGTCACTCCACATCAGTAGTCTGAGTCACTCCACATCAGTTAGTCTGGAGTCACTCCACATCAGTTAGGTCTGGTATCACTCCACATCAGTTGGTCTGGTGTCACTCCACATCAGTTATGTCTGGAGTCACTCCACATCAGTCGAGTCTGAGTCAATCTCCACATCAGTTAGTCTGGGAGTCACTCCACTTCAGTAGTCTGGTAGTCACTCCTCATCAGTTGGTCTGGTGACACTCCACATCAGTTAGTCTGGTGTCACTCCACATCAGTTGGTCTGAAGTCACTCCACATCAGTTAGTCTGGAGTCACTCCACATCAGTTGGTCTGGAGTCACTCCACATCAGTTAGTCTGGAGTCACTCCACATCAGTTGGTCTGGAGTCACTCCACATCAGTTTGTCTGAAGTCACTCCACATCAGTTAGTCTGGTGTCACTCCACATCAGTTAGTCTGGTGTCACTCCACATCAGTTAGTCTGGTGTCACTCCACATCAGTTAGTCTGGTGTCACTCCACATCAGTTGGTCTGGTGTCACTCCACATCAGTTAGTCTGGAGTCACTCCACATCAGTTAGTCTGGTGTCACTCCACATCAGTTAGTCTGGTGTCACTCCACATCAGTTAGTCTGGAGTCACTCCACATCAGTTAGTCTGAAGTCACTCCACATCAGTTAGTCTGGAGTCACTCCACATCAGTTAGTCTGGAGTCACTCCACATCAGTTTGTCTGAAGTCACTCCACATCAGTTAGTCTGGTGTCACTCCACATCAGTTAGTCTGGAGTCACTCCACATCAGTTGGTCTGGTGTCACTCCACATCAGTTTGTCTGGAGTCACTCCACATCAGTTAGTCTGGTGTCACTCCACATCAGTTAGGTCTGGTAGTCACTCCACATCAGTTAGTCTGGTGTCACTCCACATCAGTTGGTCTGGTGTCACTCCACATCAGTTGGTCTGGAGTCACTCCACATCAGTTAGTCTGGAGTCACTCCACATCAGTTGTCTGGAGTCACTCCACATCAGTTAGTCTGGTGTCACTCCACATCAGTTAGTCTGGTGTCACTCCACTTCAGTTAGTCTGGTGTCACTCCACATCAGTTAGTCTGGGTCACTCCACATCAGTTAGTCCTGGTGTCACTCCACATCAGTTAGTCTGGTGTCACTCCACATCAGTTAGTCTGGAGTCACTCCACATCAGTTAGTCTGGAGTCACTCCACATCAGTTAGTCTGGTGTCACTCCACATCAGTTAGTCTGGAGTCACTCCACATCAGTTTGTCTGGTGTCACTCCACATCAGTTAGTCTGGTGTCACTCCACATCAGTTAGTCTGGTGTCACTCCACATCAGTTAGTCTGGAGTCACTCCACATCAGTTAGTCTGGTGTCACTCCACATCAGTTGGTCTGGAGTCACTCCACATCAGTTGGTCTGGTGTCACTCCACATCAGTTAGTCTGGTGTCACTCCACATCAGTTAGTCTGGTGTCACTCCACATCAGTTAGTCTGGAGTCACTCCACATCAGTTAGTCTGGTGTCACTCCACATCAGTTAGTCTGGAGTCACTCCACATCAGTTGTCTGAGTCACTCCACATCAGTTAGTCTGGTGTCACTCCACATCAGTTGGTCTGAGTCACTCCACATCAGTTAGTCTGGAGTCACTCCACATCAGTTAGTCTGGTGTCACTCCACATCAGTTAGTCTGGTGTCACTCCACATCAGTTAGTCTGGAGTCACTCCACATCAGTTAGTCTGGTGTCACTCCACATCAGTTAGTCTGGAGTCACTCCACATCAGTTAGTCTGGAGTCACTCCACATCAGTTGGTCTGGTGTCACTCCACATCAGTTAGTCTGGTGTCACTCCACATCAGTTAGTCTGGAGTCACTCCACATCAGTTAGTCTGGAGTCACTCCACATCAGTTAGTCTGAGTCACTCCACATCAGTTAGTCTGGA
Source organism: Squalus acanthias (assembly GCA_030390025.1). Lineage (NCBI taxonomy): Eukaryota > Metazoa > Chordata > Chondrichthyes > Squaliformes > Squalidae > Squalus > Squalus acanthias. The sequence continues at coordinate 36,152,585 of CM059428.1, forward strand.
GTCACTCCACATCAGTTAGTCTGGAGTCACTCCACATCAGTTTGTCTGGTGTCACTCCACATCAGTTAGTCTGGTGTCACTCCACATCAGTTAGTCTGGAGTCACTCCACATCAGTTGGTCTGGAGTCACTCCACATCAGTTAGTCTGGTGTCACTCCACATCAGTTAGTCTGGAGTCACTCCACATCAGTTAGTCTGGTGTCACTCCACATCAGTTGTCTGGTGTCACTCCACATCAGTTAGTCTGGTGTCACTCCACATCAGTTGGTCTGGAGTCACTCCACATCAGTTGGTCTGGTGTCACTCCACATCAGTTAGTCTGGTGTCACTCCACATCAGTTAGTCTGGTGTCACTCCACATCAGTTAGTCTGGTGTCACTCCACATCAGTTAGTCATGTGTCACTCCACATCAGTTAGTCTGGAGTCACTCCACATCAGTTAGTCTGGAGTCACTCCACATCAGTTAGTCTGGTGTCACTCCACATCAGTTTGTCTGGAGTCACTCCACATCAGTTAGTCTGGAGTCACTCCACATCAGTTAGTCTGGAGTCACTCCACATCAGTTAGTCTGGAGTCACTCCACATCAGTTGTCTGTGTCACTCCACATCAGTTAGTCTGGAGTCACTCCACATCAGTTAGTCTGGTGTCACTCCACATCAGTTAGTCTGGTGTCACTCCACATCAGTTAGGTCTGGAGTCACTCCACATCAGTTAGTCTGTGTCACTCCACATCAGTTTGGTCTGGTGTCACTCCACATCAGTTGGTCTGGAGTCACTCCACATCAGTTAGTCTGAGTCACTCCACATCAGTTGTCTGGAGTCACTCCACATCAGTTAGTCTGGAGTCACTCCACATCAGTTGGTCTGGAGTCACTCCACATCAGTTAGTCTGGAGTCACTCCACATCAGTTAGTCTGGTGTCACTCCACATCAGTTAGTCTGGAGTCACTCCACATCAGTTAGTCTGGTGTCACTCCACATCAGTTAGTCTGAGTCACTCCACATCAGTTAGTCGGTGTCACTCCACATCAGTTAGTCTGAGTCACTCCACATCAGTTAGTCTGGAGTCACTCCACATCAGTTAGTCTGGTGTCACTCCACATCAGTTAGTCTGGAGTCACTCCACATCAGTTAGTCTGGGTCACTCCACATCAGTTAGTCTGGTGTCACTCCACATCAGTTGTCTGAGTCACTCCACATCAGTTAGTCTGTGTCACTCCACATCAGTTAGTCTGGAGTCACTCCACATCAGTTAGTCTGGTGTCACTCGACATCAGTTAGTCTGGAGTCACTCCACATCAGTTAGTCTGGAGTCACTCCACATCAGTTAGTCTGGTGTCACTCCACATCAGTTAGTCTGGAGTCACTCCACATCAGTTAGTCTGGAAGTCACTCCACATCAGTTAGTCTGGTGTCACCACATCGTTAGTCTGGTCACCACATCAGTTGTCTGGTGTCACTCCACATCAGTTAGTCTGTTGTCACTCCACATCAGTTAGTCTGGAGACACTCCACATCAGTTGTGCTGGAGTCACTCCACATCAGTTAGTCTGGAGTCACTCCACATCAGTTGTCTGGAGTCACTCCAAATCAGTTAGTCTGGAGTCAACTCCACATCAGTTGGTCTGGTGTCACTCCACATCAGTTAGTCTGGAGTCACTCCACATCAGTTAGTCTGGTGTCACTCCACATCAGTTAGTCTGGAGGTCACTCCACATCAGTTGTCTGGTGTCACTCCACATCAGTGGTCTGGTGTCACTCCACATCTGTTAGTCTGGAGTCACTCCACATCAGTTGTCTGGAGTCACTCCACATCAGTTAGTCTGGAGTCACTCCACTCAGTTAGTCTGGAGTCACTCCACATCAGTTGGTCTGGTGTCACTCCACATCAGTTAGTCTGGAGTCACTCCACATCAGTTAGTCTGAGTCACTCCACATCAGTTAGTCTGGAGTCACTCCACATCAGTTAGTCTGGTGTCACTCCACATCAGTTAGTCTGGAGTCACTCCACATCAGTTAGTCTGGTGTCACTCCACATCAGTTAGTCTGGTGTCACTCCACATCAGTTGGTCTGGAGTCACTCCACATCAGTTAGTCTGGAGTCACTCCACATCAGTTAGTCTGGTGTCACTCCACATCAGTTAGTCTGGTGTCACTCCACATCAGTTAGTCTGGTGTCACTCCACATCAGTTAGTCTGGTGTCACTCCACATCAGTTAGTCTGGAGTCACTCCACATCAGTTAGTCTGTGTCACTCCACATCAGTTAGTCTGGAGTCACTCCACATCAGTTAGTCTGGAGTCACTCCACATCAGTTAGTCTGGAAGTCACTCCACATCAGTTAGTCTGGAGTCACTCCACATCAGTTAGTCTGGAGTCACTCCACATCAGTTGTCTGGAAGTCACTCCACATCAGTTAGTCTGGTGTCACTCCACATCAGTTAGTCTGGTGTCACTCCACATCAGTTAGTCTGGTGTCACTCCACATCAGTTAGTCTGGTGTCACTCCACATCAGTTGGTCTGAGTCACTCTCACATCAGTTAGTCTGGTGTCACTCCACATCAGTTAGTCTGGAGTCACTCCACATCAGTTAGTCTGGTGTCACTCCACATCAGTTAGTCTGGTGTCACTCCACATCAGTTAGTCTGTGTCACTCCACATCAGTTAGTCTGGTGTCACTCCACATCAGTTAGTCTGGAGTCACTCCACATCAGTTAGTCTGGTGTCACTCCACATCAGTTAGTCTGGTGTCACTCCACATCAGTTAGTCTGGAGTCACTCCACATCAGTTTGTCTGGAGTCACTCCACATCAGTTAGTCTGGTGTCACTCCACATCAGTTAGTCTGGAGTCACTCCACATCAGTTGGTCTGGTGTCACTCCACATCAGTTTGTCTGGAGTCACTCCACATCAGTTAGTCTGGAGTCACTCCACATCAGTTAGTCTGGTGTCACTCCACATCAGTTAGTCTGGTGTCACTCCACATCAGTTAGTCTGGAGTCACTCCACATCAGTTTGTCTGGACTCACTCCACATCAGTTAGTCTGGAGTCACTCCACATCAGTAGGTCTGGAGTCACTCCACATCAGTTAGTCTGGAGTCACTCCACGTCAGTTAGTCTGGTGTCACTCCACAGCAGTTGGTCTGGTGTCACTCCACATCAGTTAGTCTATAGTCACTCCACATCAGTTTGTCTGGACTCACTCCACATCAGTTAGTCTGGAGTCACTCCACATCAGTAGGTCTGGAGTCACTCCACATCAGTTAGTCTGGAGTCACTCCACGTCAGTTAGTCTGGTGTCACTCCACATCAGTTGGTCTGGTGTCACTCCACATCAGTTAGTCTGGAGTCACTCCACATCAGTTAGTCTGGTGTCACTCCACATCAGTTGGTCTGGTGTCACTCCACATCAGTTGGTCTGGTGTCACTCCACATCAGTTAGTCTGGAGTCACTCCACATCAGTAGGTCTGGAGTCACTCCACATCAGTTAGTCTGGAGTCACTCCACATCAGTTGTCTGGTGTCACTCCACATCAGTTGTCTGGTGTCACTCCACATCAGTTAGTCTGGTGTCACTCCACATCAGTTAGTCTGGTGTCACTCCACATCAGTTGGTCTGGGGTCACTCCACATCAGTTAGTCCTGGGTGTCACTCCACATCAGTTAGTCTGGAGTCACTCCACATCAGTTAGTATGTGAGTCATCTCCAGTCAGTTAGTCTGGAGTCACTCCACATCAGTAGTCTGGAGTCACTCCACATCAGTTAGTCTGGAGTCACTCCACATCAGTTAGTCTGGAGTCACTCCACATCAGTTGGTCTGGAGTCACTCCACATCAGTTGGTCTGGAGTCACTCCACATCAGTTAGTCTGGAGTCACTCCACATCAGTTAGTCTGGAGTCACTCCACATCAGTTAGTCTGGTGTCACTCCACATCAGTTGTCTGGTGTCACTCCACATCAGTTAGTCTGGTGTCACTCCACATCGTTAGTCTGGAGTCACTCCACATCAGTTAGTCTGGTGTCACTCCACATCAGTTGGTCTGGTGTCACTCCACATCAGTTAGTCTGGTGTCACTCCACATCAGTTAGTCTGGAGTCACTCACATCAGTTAGGTCTGGTGTCACTCCACATCAGTTAGTCTGGAGTCACTCCACATCAGTTAGTCTGGAGTCACTCCACATCAGTTAGTCTGGAGTCACTCCACATCAGTTAGTCTGGTGTCACTCCACATCAGTTAGTCTGGAGTCACTCCACATCAGTTAGTCTGGTGTCACTCCACATCAGTTGGTCTGGAGTCACTCCACATCAGTTAGTCTGGTGTCACTCCACATCAGTTAGTCTGGAGTCACTCCACATCAGTTGGTCTGGTGTCACTCCACATCAGTTAGTCTGGAGTCACTCCACATCAGTTAGTCTGGAGTCACTCCACATCAGTTAGTCTGGAGTCACTCCACATCAGTTAGTCTGGTGTCACTCCACATCAGTTGGTCTGGTGTCACTCCACATCAGTTAGTCTGGAGTCACTCCACATCAGTTAGTCTGGTGTCACTCCACATCAGTTAGTCTGGAGTCACTCCACATCAGTTAGTCTGGAGTCACTCCACATCAGTTGGTCTGGAGTCACTCCACATCAGTTAGTCTGAGTCACTCCACATCAGTTGGTCTGGAGTCACTCACATCAGTTAGTCTGGTGTCACTCCATATCAGTTGGTCTGGAGTCACTCCACATCAGTTGGTCTGGTGTCACTCCACATCAGTTGGTCTGGTGTCACTCCACATCAGTTAGTCTGGAGTCACTCCACATCAGTTAGTCTGGTGTCACTCCACATCAGTTAGTCTGGTGTCACTCCACATCAGTTAGTCTGGAGTCACTCCACATCAGTTAGTCTGAAGTCACTCCACATCAGTTAGTCTGGAGTCACTCCACATCAGTTAGTCTGGAGTCACTCCACATCAGTTTGTCTGAAGTCACTCCACATCAGTTAGTCTGGTGTCACTCCACATCAGTTAGTCTGGAGTCACTCCACATCAGTTGGTCTGGAGTCACTCCACATCAGTTTGTCTGAATTCACTCCACATCAGTTAGTCTGGAGTCACTCCACATCAGTTAGTCTGGAGTCACTCCACATCAGTTAGTCTGGTGTCACTCCACATCAGTTGGTCTGGAGTCACTCCACATCAGTTTGTCTGGACTCACTCCACATCAGTTAGTCTGGAGTCACTCCACATCAGTAGGTCTGGAGTCACTCCACATCAGTTAGTCTGGAGTCACTCCACGTCAGTTAGTCTGGTGTCACTCCACAGCAGTTGGTCTGGTGTCACTCCACATCAGTTAGTCTGTGTCACTCCACATCAGTTCTGGAGTCTCCACATCAGTTAGTCTGGAGTCACTCCACATCAGTTGTCTGGAGTCACTCCACATCAGTTAGTCTGGAGTCACTCCACATCAGTTGTCTGGTGTCACTCCACATCAGTTAGTCTGGTGTCACTCCACATCAGTTAGTCTGGAGTCAGCTCCACATCAGTTAGTCTGGTGTCACTCCACATCAGTAGTCTGAGTCACTCCACATCAGTTGGTCTGGAGTCACTCCACATCAGTTAGTCTGGTGTCACTCCACATCAGTTAGTCTGGAGTCACTCCACATCAGTTGTCTGGTGTCACTCCACATCAGTTGTCTGGAGGTCAGTCCACATCAGTTGGTCTTGTTGTCACTCCACATCAGTTAGTCTGGAGTCAGCTCCACATCAGTTAGTCTGTGTCACTCCACATCAGTTAGTCTGGAGTCACTCCACATCAGTTAGTCTGGTGTCACTCCACATCAGTTAGTCTGGAGTCACTCCACATCAGTTAGTCTGGAGTCACTCCACATCAGTTGGTCTGGAGTCACTCCACATCAGTTAGTCTGAAGTCACTCCACATCAGTTAGTCTGGAGTCACTCCACATCAGTTGGTCTGGTATCACTCCACATCAGTTGGTCTGGTGTCACTCCACATCAGTTTGTCTGGTGTCACTCCACATCAGTTCGTGTAGAGTCACTCCACATCAGTTAGTCTGGTGTCACTCCACATCAGTTAGTCTGAAGTCACTCCACATCAGTTGGTCTGAAGTCACTCCACATCAGTTAGTCTGGTATCACTCCACATCAGTTGGTCTGAAGTCACTCCACATCAGTTAGTCTGGTGTCACTCCACATCAGTTGGTCTGAAGTCACTCCACATCAGTTAGTCTGGAGTCACTCCACATCAGTTGGTCTGGAGTCACTCCACATCAGTTTGTCTGAAGTCATTCCACATCAGTTAGTCTGGTGTCACTCCACATCAGTTAGTCTGGAGTCGCTCCACATCAGTTGGTCTGGTGTCACTCCACATCAGTTAGTCTGGTATCACTCCACATCAGTTAGTCTGGTGTCACTCCACGTCAGTTAATCTGTTGTCACCCCACATCAGTTATTCTGCAGTCACTCCACATCAGTTAGTCTGGTGTCACTCCACATCAGTTAGTCTGGTGTCACTCCACATCAGTTAGTCTGGAGTCACTCCACATCAGTTAGTCTGGAGTCACTCCACATCAGTTAGTCTGGTGTCACTCCACATCAGTTAGTCTGGAGTCACTCCACATCAGTTAGTCTGGTGTCACTCCACATCAGTTGTCTGGTAGTCACTCCACATCAGTTGGTCTGGTGTCACTCCACATCAGTTAGTCTGTGTCACTCCACATCAGTTTGTCTGTAGTCACTCCACATCAGTTAGTCTGGAGTCACTCCACATCAGTTGGTCTGAAGTCACTCCACATCAGTTAGTCTGGTGTCACTCCACATCAGTTAGTCTGGTGTCACTCCACATCAGTTGGTCTGGTGTCACTCCACATCAGTTAGTCTGGAGTCACTCCACATCAGTTGGTCTGGTGTCACTCCACATCAGTTAGTCTGGTGTCACTCCACATCAGTTGGTCTGGTGTCACTCCACATCAGTTAGTCTGGTGTCACTCCACATCAGTTGGTCTGGAGTCACTCCACATCAGTTAGTCTGGTGTCACTCACATCATTAGTCTGTGTCACTCCACATCAGTTAGTCTGTGTCACTCACATCAGTTAGTCTGGTGTCACTCCACATCAGTTGGTCTGGTGTCACTCCACATCAGTTAGTCTGGAGTCACTCCACATCAGTTAGTCTGGAGTCACTCCACATCAGTTAGTCTGGAGTCACTCCACATCAGTTAGTCTGGAGTCACTCCACATCAGTTGTCTGGAGTCACTCCACATCAGTTTGTCTGGAGTCACTCCACATCAGTTAGTCTGGAGTCACTCCACATCAGTTAGTCTGGTGTCACTCCACATCAGTTAGTCTGGTGTCACTCCACATCAGTTAGTCTGGTGTCACTCCACATCAGTTAGTCTGGAGTCACTCCACATCAGTTAGTCTGGAGTCACTCCACATCAGTTAGTCTGGAGTCACTCCACATCAGTTAGTCTGGTGTCACTCCACATCAGTTGGTCTGGAGTCACCTCCACATCAGTTGGTCTGGAGTCACTCCACTCAGTTAGTCTGAGTCACTCCACATCAGTTGTCTGGAGTCACTCCACATCAGTTAGTCTGGTGTCACTCCACATCAGTTAGTCTGGATCACTCCACATCAGTTGGTCTGGAGTCACTCCACATCAGTTAGTCTGAGTCACTCCACATCAGTTAGTCTGGTGTCACTCCACATCAGTTAGTCTGGTGTCACTCCACATCAGTTAGTCTGGTGTCACTCCACATCAGTAGTCTGGTGTCACTCCACATCAGTTAGTCTGGTGTCACTCCACATCAGTTAGTCTGGAGTCACTCCACATCAGTTAGTCTGGAGTCACTCCACATCAGTTGGTCTGGTGTCACTCCACATCAGTTGGTCTGGTGTCACTCCACATCAGTTAGTCTGGAGTCACTCCACATCAGTTAGTCTGGTGTCACTCCACATCAGTTAGTCTGGTGTCACTCCACATCAGTTAGTCTGGAGTCACTCCACATCAGTTAGTCTGGAGTCACTCCACATCAGTTAGTCTGGAGTCACTCCACATCAGTTTGTCTGAGTCACTCCACATCAGTTAGGTCTGGTGTCACTCCACATCAGTTTGTCTGGAGTCACTCCACATCAGTTGGTCTGGAGTCACTCCACATCAGTTTGTCTGGAGTCACTCCACATCAGTTAGTCTGGAGTCACTCCACATCAGTTGGTCTGGTGTCACTCCACATCAGTTTGTCTGGTGTCACTCCACATCAGTTAGTCTGGAGTCACTCCACATCAGTTAGTCTGTGTCACTCCACATCAGTTAGTCTGGAGTCACTCCACATCAGTTAGTCTGAGTCACTCCACATCAGTTAGTCTGGATTCACTCCACATCAGTTAGTCTGGTGTCACTCCACATCAGTTAGTCTGGAGTCACTCCACATCAGTTGGTCTGGTGTCACTCCACAGTTAGTCTGGAGTCACTCCACATCAGTTGGTCTGGTGTCACTCCACATCAGTTGGTCTGGTGTCACTCCACATCAGTTAGTCTGGAGTCACTCCACATCAGTAGTCTGGTGTCACTCCACATCAGTAGTCTGGTGTCACTCCACATCAGTTAGTCTGAGTCACTCCACATCAGTTGGTCTGGTGTCACTCCACATCAGTTGGTCTGGAGTCACTCCACATCAGTTAGTCTGGAGTCACTCCACATCAGTTAGTCTGGTGTCACTCCACATCAGTTAGTCTGGTGTCACTCCACATCAGTTGGTCTGGAGTCACTCCACATCAGTTAGTCTGGTGTCACTCCACATCAGTTAGTCTGGTGTCACTCCACATCAGTTAGTCTGGAGTCACTCCACATCAGTTGTCTGGTGTCACTCCACATCAGTTAGGTCTGGAGTCACTCCACATCAGTTGGTCTGGAGTCACTCCACATCAGTTAGTCTGGTGTCACTCCACATCAGTTGGTCTGGAGTCACTCCACATCAGTTAGTCTGGAGTCACTCCACATCAGTTAGGTCTGGAGTCACTCCACATCAGTTAGTCTGGAGTCACTCCACATCAGTTAGTCTGAGTCACTCCACATCAGTTGTCTGGAGTCACTCCACATCAGTTAGTCTGGAGTCACTCCACATCAGTTGGTCTGGTGTCACTCCACATCAGTTAGTCTGGTGTCACTCCACATCAGTTAGTCTGTTGTCACTCCACATCAGTTAGTCTGGAGTCACTCCACATCAGTTAGTCTGGAGTCACTCCACATCAGTTAGTCTGGTGTCACTCCACATCAGTTAGTCTGGAGTCACTCCACATCAGTTAGTCTGGTGTCACTCCACATCAGTTAGTCTGAAGTCACTCCACATCAGTTAGTCTGGTGTCACTCCACATCAGTTAGTCTGGTGTCACTCCACATCAGTTTGTCTGAAGTCACTCACATCAGTTAGTCTGAAGTCACTCCACATCAGTTAGTCTGGAGTCACTCCACATCAGTTAGTCTGGAGTCACTCCACATCAGTTAGTCTGGTGTCACTCCACATCAGTTAGTCTGGTGTCACTCCACATCAGTTAGTCTGGTGTCACTCCACATCAGTTGGTCTGAAGTCACTCCACATCAGTTAGTCTGGAGTCACTCCACATCAGTTAGTCTGGTGTCACTCCACATCAGTTAGTCTGGAGTCACTCCACATCAGTTAGTCTGGTGTCACTCCACATCAGTTAGTCTGGAGTCACTCCACATCAGTTAGTCTGGAGTCACTCCACATCAGTAGACTGGAGTCACTCCACATCAGTTTGTCTGAAGTCAGCTCCACACAGTTAGTCTGGAGTCACTCCACATCAGTTGGTCCGGTGTCACTCCACATCAGTTAGTCTGGTGTCACTCCACATCAGTTAGTCTGGAGTCACTCCACATCAGTTAGGTCTGGTGTCACTCCACATCAGTTCGTCTGGTGTCACTCCACATCAGTTAGTCTGGTGTCACTCCACATCAGTTAGTCTGGGTATCAACACTCACCATCAGTTAGTCTGGTGTCACTCCACATCAGTTAGTCTGAAGTCACTCCACATCAGTTAGTCTGGAGTCACTCCACATCAGTTAGTCTGGAGTCACTCCACATCAGTTAGTCTGGTGTCACTCCACATCAGTTAGGTCTGGAGTCACTCCAATTCAGTTAGTCTGGAGTCACTCCACATCAGTTATCTGGTGTCACTCCACATCAGTTAGTCTGGTGTCACTCCACATCAGTTGGTCTGTGTCACTCCACTCAGTTAGTCTGGTGTCACTCCACTTCAGTTAGGTCTGAGTCACTCCACATCAGTTAGTCTGGTGTCACTCCACATCAGTTAGTCTGGTGTCCACTCCACATCAGTTGTCTGGAGTCACTCCACATCAGTTAGTCTGGAGTCACTCCACATCAGTTAGTCTGGTGTCACTCCACATCAGTTAGTCTGGAGTCACTCCACATCAGTTAGTCTGGTGTCACTCCACATCAGTTAGGTCTGGTAGTCACTCCACATCAGTTAGTCTGGAGTCACTCCACATCAGTTAGTCTGGAGTCACTCCACATCAGTTAGTCTGGAGTCACTCCACATCAGTTAGTCTGGAGTCACTCCACATCAGTTAGTCTGGTGTCACTCCACATCAGTTGTCTGGTGTCACTCCACATCAGTTAGTCTGGAGTCACTCCACATCAGTTAGTCTGGTGTCACTCCACATCAGTTAGTCTGGAGTCACTCCACATCAGTTAGTCTGGTGTCACTCCACATCAGTTAGTCTGGAGTCACTCCACATCAGTTAGTCTGGTGTCACTCCACATCAGTTAGTCTGGTGTCACTCCACATCAGTTAGTCTGGAGTCACTCCACATCAGTTAGTCTGGAGTCACTCCACATCAGTTAGTCTGGAGTCACTCCACATCAGTTTGTCTGGAGTCACTCCACATCAGTTAGTCTGGAGTCACTCCACATCAGTTAGTCTGGAGTCACTCCACATCAGTTAGTCTGGTGTCACTCACATCAGTTAGTCTGGTGTCACTCCACATCAGTTAGTCTGGAGTCACTCCACATCAGTTAGTCTGGAGTCACTCCACATCAGTTTGTCTGGAGTCACTCCACATCAGTTAGTCTGGTGTCACTCCACATCAGTTAGTCTGGTGTCACTCCACATCAGTTAGGTCTGGAGTCACTCCACATCATTTAGTCTGAAGTCACTCCACATCAGTTAGTCTGGTGTCACTCCACATCAGTTAGTCTGGAGTCACTCCACATCAGTTAGTCTGGTGTCACTCCACATCAGTTTGTCTGGAGTCACTCCACATCAGTTGGTCTGGTGTCACTCCACATCAGTTAGTCTGGTGTCACTCCACATCAGTTAGTCTGGAGTCACTCCACATCAGTTAGTCTGGTGTCACTCCACATCAGTTAGGTCTGGTGTCACTCCACATCAGTTAGTCTGGTGTCACTCCACATCAGTTAGTCTGGTGTCACTCCACATCAGTTAGTCTGAGTCACTCCACATCAGTTAGTCTGGTGTCACTCCACATCAGTTAGTCTGGTGTCACTCCACATCAGTTAGTCTGGAGTCACTCCACATCAGTTAGTCTGGAGTCACTCCACATCAGTTAGTCTGAAGTCACTCCACATCAGTTAGTCTGGAGTCACTCCACATCAGTTAGTCTGGTGTCACTCCACATCAGTTAGTCTGGTGTCACTCCAATCAGTTAGTCTGGTGTCACTCCACATCAGTTAGTCTGGAGTCACTCCACATCAGTTAGTCTGGAGTCACTCCACATCAGTTATTCTGGAGTCACTCCACATCAGTTAGTCTGGTGTCACTCCACATCAGTTAGTCTGGAGTCACTCCACATCAGTTAGTCTGGAGTCACTCCACATCAGTTAGTCTGGTGTCACTCCACATCAGTTAGTCTGGAGTCACTCCACATCAGTTAGTCTGGTGTCACTCCACATCAGTTGGTCTGGTGTCACTCCACATCAGTTAGTCTGGTGTCACTCCACATCAGTTAGTCTGGTGTCACTCACATCAGTTAGTCTGGAGTCACTCCACATCAGTTAGTCTGGAGTCACTCCACATCAGTTGGTCACTCCACATCAGTTAGTCTGGAGTCACTCACATCAGTTAGTCTGGTGTCACTCCACATCAGTTAGTCTGGTGTCACTCCACATCAGTTAGTCTGGAGTCACTCCACATCAGTTGTCTGGTGTCACTCACATCAGTTAGTCTGGAGTCACTCCACATCAGTTAGTCTGGAGTCACTCCACATCAGTTAGTCTGGAGTCACTCCACATCAGTTGGTCTGGAGTCACTCCACATCAGTTAGTCTGAGTCACTCCACATCAGTTTGTCTGGAGTCACTCCACATCAGTTAGTCTGGTGTCACTCCACATCAGTTAGTCTGGTGTCACTCCACATCAGTTAGTCTGGTGTCACTCCACATCAGTTATTCTGGTGTCACTCCACATCAGTTAGTCTGGTGTCACTCCACATCAGTTAGTCTGGAGTCACTCCACATCAGTTAGTCTGGAGTCACTCCACATCAGTTAGTCTGGTGTCACTCCACATCAGTTGTCTGGAGTCACTCCACATCAGTTAGTCTGGAGTCACTCCACATCAGTTAGTCTGGAGTCACTCCACATCAGTTAGTCTGGAGTCACTCCACATCAGTTAGTCTGGAGTCACTCCACATCAGTTAGTCTGGAGTCACTCCACATCAGTTAGTCTGGTGTCACTCCACATCAGTTGGTCTGGTGTCACTCCACATCAGTTAGTCTGGTGTCACTCCACATCAGTTAGTCTGGTGTCACTCCACATCAGTTGGTCTGGTGTCACTCCACATCAGTTAGTCTGGAGTCACTCCACATCAGTTAGTCTGGAGTCACTCCACATCAGTTAGTCTGGAGTCACTCCACATCAGTTAGTCTGAAGTCACTCCACATCAGTTAGTCTGGAGTCACTCCACATCAGTTAGTCTGGAGTCACTCCACATCAGTTAGTCTGGTGTCACTCCACATCAGTTGGTCTGGAGTCACTCCACATCAGTTAGTCTGGTGTCACTCCACATCAGTTAGTCTGGTGTCACTCCACATCAGTTAGTCTGGTGTCACTCCACATCAGTTAGTCTGGAATCACTCCACATCAGTTGGTCTGGTGTCACTCCACATCAGTTAGTCTGAAGTCACTCCACATCAGTTAGTCTGGAGTCACTCCACATCAGTTGGTCTGGAGTCACTCCACATCAGTTAGTCTGGAGTCACTCCACATCAGTTGGTCTGGAGTCACTCCACATCAGTTTGTCTGAAGGTCACTCCACATCAGTTAGTCTGGAGTCACTCCACATCAGTTGGTCTGGTGTCACTCCACATCAGTTAGTCTGAAGTCACTCCACATCAGTTAGTCTGGTGTCACTCCACATCAGTTGGTCTGGTGTCACTTCACATCAGTTAGTCTGGTGTCACTCCACATCAGTTAGTCTGGTGTCACTCCACATCAGTTGGTCTGGTGTCACTCCACATCAGTTGGTCTGGTGTCACTCCACATCAGTTGGTCTGGTGTCACTCCACATCAGTTAGTCTGGAGTCACTCCACATCAGTTAGTCTGGTGTCACTCCACATCAGTTAGTCTGTTGTCACTCCACATCAGTTAGTCTGGAGTCACTCCACATCAGTTAGTCTGGAGTCACTCCACATCAGTTAGTCTGGAGTCACTCCACATCAGTTAGTCTGGAGTCACTCCACATCAGTTAGTCTGGAGTCACTCCACATCAGTTAGTCTGGAGTCACTCCACATCAGTTAGTCTGGTGTCACCACATCAGTTAGTCTGGAGTCACTCCACATCAGTTAGTCTGGAGTCACTCCACATCAGTTAGTCTGGTGTCACTCCACATCAGTTAGTCTGGAGTCACTCCACATCAGTTAGTCTGGTGTCACTCCACATCAGTTAGTCTGGAGTCACTCCACATCAGTTAGTCTGAGTCACTCCACATCAGTTAGTCTGGAGTCACTCCACATCAGTTAGTCTGGAGTCACTCCACATCAGTTAGTCTGGTGTCACTCCACATCAGTTTGTCTGGTAGTCACTCCACATCAGTTAGTCTGGAGTCACTCCACATCAGTTAGTCTGGTGTCACTCCACATCAGTTAGTCTGGAGTCACTCCACATCAGTTAGTCTGGTGTCACTCCACATCAGTTAGTCTGGTGTCACTCCACATCAGTTAGTCTGGAGTCACTCCACATCAGTTAGTCTGGTGTCACTCCACATCAGTTATTCTGGTGTCACTCCACATCAGTTAGTCTGGAGTCACTCCACATCAGTTAGTCTGGTGTCACTCCACATCAGTTAGTCTGGAGTCACTCCACATCAGTTAGTCTGGTGTCACTCCACATCAGTTAGTCTGGTGTCACTCCACATCAGTTGGTCTGGTGTCACTCCACATCAGTTAGTCTGGTGTCACTCCACATCAGTTAGTCTGGTGTCACTCCACATCAGTTGGTCTGGTGTCACTCCACATCAGTTAGTCTGGAGTCACTCCACATCAGTTAGTCTGGAGTCACTCCACATCAGTTAGTCTGGAGTCACTCCACATCAGTTAGTCTGAAGTCACTCCACATCAGTTGGTCTGGTGTCACTCCACATCAGTTAGTCTGGAGTCACTCCACATCAGTTAGTCTGGTGTCACTCCACATCAGTTAGTCTGGTGTCACTCCACATCAGTTAGTCTGGAGTCACTCCACATCAGTTAGTCTGGAGTCACTCCACATCAGTTAGTCTGGAGTCACTCCACATCAGTTAGTCTGGAGTCACTCCACATCAGTTTGTCTGAAGTCACTCCACATCAGTTAGTCTGGTGTCACTCCACATCAGTTAGTCTGGAGTCACTCCACATCAGTTGGTCTGGTGTCACTCCACATCAGTTTGTCTGGTATCACTCCACATCAGTTAGTCTGGTGTCACTCCACATCAGTTAGTCTGGAGTCACTCCACATCAGTTTGTCTGAAGTCACTCCACATCAGTTAGTCTGAAGTCACTCCACATCAGTTACTCTGGAGTCACTCCACATCAGTTGGTCTGGAGTCACTCCACATCAGTTAGTCTGGAGTCACTCCACATCAGTTGGTCTGGAGTCACTCCACATCAGTTTGTCTGAAGTCACTCCACATCAGTTAGTCTGGAGTCACTCCACATCAGTTGGTCTGGTGTCACTCCACATCAGTTAGTCTGAAGTCACTCCACATCAGTTAGTCTGGTGTCACTCCACAGCAGTTGGTCTGGTGTCACTTCACATCAGTTAGTCTGGTGTCACTCCACATCAGTTAGTCTGGTGTCACTCCACATCAGTTGGTCTGGTGTCTCTCCACATCAGTTGGTCTGGTGTCACACCACATCAGTTGGTCTGGTGTCACTCCACATCAGTTAGTCTGGAGTCACTCCACATCAGTTAGTCTGAAGTCACTCCACATCAGTTAGTCTGGTGTCACTCCACTGCAGTTGGTCTGGTGTCACTCCACATCCGTTAGTCTGGTGTCACTCCACATCAGTTAGTCTGGAGTCACTCCACATCAGTTAGTCTGGTGTCACTCCACATCAGTTAGTCTGGAGTCACTACACATCAGTTAGTCTGGTGTCACTCCACATCAGTTGGTCTGGTGTCACTCCACATCAGTTGGTCTGGTGTCACTCCACATCAGTTAGTCTGGTGTCACTCCACATCAGTTAGTCTGGTGTCACTCCACATCAGTTGGTCTGGTGTCACTCCACGTCAGTTAGTCTGGAGTCACTCCACATCAGTTAGTCTGGAGTCACTCCACATCAGTTAGTCTGGAGTCACTCCACATCAGTTAGTCTGAAGTCACTCCACATCAGTTAGTCTGGAGTCACTCCACATCAGTTAGTCTGGAGTCACTCCACATCAGTTGGTCTGGAGTCACTCCACATCAATTAGTCTGGAGTCACTCCACATCAGTTAGTCTGGTGTCACTCCACATCAGTTGGTCTGGAGTCACTCCTCATTAGTTGGCCTGATATCTGGGGCGGTGGGGGGGGTGTGGGTTTGGAAGAGATTACAGAGAAAGGGGTGGGCGAGGCCATGGAGGAATTTGAAAACAAGGATGAGAATTTTGAAATCGAGGCGTTGCTTAACTGGGAGCCAATGTAGGTCAGCGAGCACAGGAGTGATTGGTGCGAGTTAGGACACGGGCAGTCGGGTTTTAGATGACCTCAAGTTTACGTAGTTTGGAACGTCGGAGGCCAGCCAGGAGTGCATTGGAATAGTCAAGTCTAGAGGTAACAAAGGTATGGATGAGGGTTTCAGCAGCGGATGAGCTGAGGCAAGTGAGGAGACGGGCAATGTTTTGGAGGTGGAAATAGGCGCTCTTTTTATGCTACGGATATGTGGTCAGAAGCTCATTTCAGGGTCAAATATGACACCAAGGTGGTTCAGCCTCAGACAGATGTTAGGGAGAGGGATGGAGTCAGTGGCAAGGGAACGGAGTTTGTGGTGGGGACTGAAAACAATGGCTTCGGCCTTCCCAATATTTAATTGGAGAAAATTTCTGCTCATCCAGAACTGTATGTCGGACAAGCAGTCTGACAATTTAGAGTCCGTGGAGGGGTCGAGAGTTGTGGTAGAGAGATAGAGCTGGGTGTCGTCAGCGTACATGTGGAAACTGACGCTGTTATTTCGGATGATGTCGCCAAGGGGAAGCATGTAGATGAGAAATAGGAGTGGGCCAAGGATAGATCCTTGCGGGACACCAGAGGTAATGATGTGGGAGCAGGAAGAGAAGCCATTGCAGGTGATTCTCTGGCTACGATTATAGATAAGAATGGAACCAGGCGAGTGCAGTCCCACCCAGCTGGACGACGGTGGAGAGGCGTTGGAGAAGGATGGCATGATCAACCATGTCAAAGGCTGCAGACAAGTCAAGAAGGCTGAGGAGGGATAGCTTAACTTTGTCACAGTCACAAAGGATGTTATTTGTGACTTTGATGAGAGCCGTTTCGGTACTGTGGCAAGGGCGGAAACCTGATTGTAGGGATTCAAACATGGAACTGTGGGAAAGATGAGCACGGATTTGGGAGGCGACAACACGTTCAAGGACATTGGAGAGGAAAGGGAAGTTGGAGATGGGGCGGTAGTTTGCAAGGACAGAGGGGTCAAGGGTTGGTTTTTTGAGGAGAGGGGTGATGATGGCAGATTTGAGGGAGGGGGGGACAGTATCTGAGGAGAGAGAACCGTTAACAATGTCAGCTAATGTGGGAGCCAGAAAAGGAAGCTGGGGGGTCAGCAAACAAATGTCTCGTAATGAGCCACAATGGACAATGCTCCAACCCTACATGGGCCCTCAGCGGACTCGATACCTCCTGACCCAGCAAAACCCAGGAGCCATCACCAAATGATCTGAAGCAGTACATTGCCCAAGAATGCCGCACTGATCCTTCAAACATGACCTTCACCCTCCTGCTGAGGTTACCACCGGAAAGAGGGCATTGCACAAGAGATTCTGCGCTCCGCTCATGTAAATCAGCAGGCAGCACCCGAATACCTGCCTGCCGGCGCTCTTTTTGCAGGTGTCCGTTAACCACCGGCCGTTTTCCGCCCTAATCGAATTTCTTGGCCTTTGTATCTCACAGGACAAGTTACTTGTGTACAAACGCAATCGTCAAATAAGGAAAGCTGGTAGTCTGCTGAGGAGCGAGAGAGAAGGGAATGTCTACACAAAATATATTTGACCACAATTTTGGATTCTTGGATCAGATTTGTTCATCTGTCCACAACAGTGAGAACAAAAAGAAATTAATTTTTTTTTGATTCATTCTCAGGATGTGGGCTTCGCTGGCAAAGCCAACATTTAGGGGGAAAAATTAGGTCGCGCCCCATTTGGGGCGCAAATATCGTCTGGACGCAAATATTAGCGCCTGGCGCTAATTATCGGCACTGACTGGAAACTTCACTTTTACCGCCCTGGGAGGTGATTGGAGCGCTAAATCAAGCGCTGCACACCTGTCTTAAGGCGCAAAGGCCAAGGAGTGAGGCGCTAACTCAGAGCGCTGGCGAAGCTCATGTAATGTCAGTCAGCAATGGAACACACACACAATGGCACGGGCCAGTTCTTAAAGGGGATGGTTAATCTTGCTTTCCATCCACATCCTGTTCATTGCAGCCTTGAATCTCGGCCTGGAGAGACTTGCACATCAAATGTGCTGGAAAGAACAATGGAGAGTACCAGGCAAAGAGCTCAGAGTGCAGCTCCTACAGTCTCTGCTAAATCGATACAAGGAATGGCAAATCAAAATGAACCTGCAAAGTGCTGCTCAGTACCCAAAAACTCCTTCACACAACGTTGAATCTCTCCAGAAGTCTCTCCCTCTCTCTCTCAGAATGCGTAGTTCAAAAATGCCACCAACAATAAAAGACAGGAAGAGGCCCCCTTTAAATAGCGCCCCCCCCCAGCCCCACAGCGATTGATAGCGTTCCAGTCTTCTGGTCGTTGGATGCGCCAGGCGGTAAGGCAGGGGGCGCCACTCAATTTCCGCTCCGGGGCACCACAAGGGCGTTGCACCATGGAATGACATCACAATCTGCGCGCGCAGGTGGTCGCAGCGGTAAAGTTTAGCGCCGCCGCACAATCTCTAGTTAAGTTCCCGAGCGGCGCAAACATCGCTGCGCCCGGGCGTTAGCGGCTTTGCGCCCCATTAGCGCCCTCTTAAGGCGCTAACGGGAGGCGCAACCAACTGAATTTTTACCCCCTATTGTCCATCCCGAGTTGCCCTTGAGAAAGGTGATTCTTCTTGAACCGCTGCAGTCCGTATGGGGAATGAACTCCCACAATGTCATTAGATAGGGAGTTCCAAGATTTTGACCCAGTGACGATGAAGGAACACCGATATTGGTCCAAGTCAGGATAGGGTGTGACTTGGAGCGGATGGTGTTCCCAGTTACCTGCTGCCCTTGTCCTTCTAGGTGTAAGCATTACATTGTTTCTGTATCCTGGCCAACATTTTTCCCTCCAGCAAAAAAAATATAGATTTAGTGGTCATTCATCTCATTGTTTATGGGATCTTGCTCTGCCCCCAAATGGCAGCTGCATTTGCCTCCACAGTCACTGCACTTCAAAGTAAGTCATTGTATGTAATGTGCTCTGCGATGTTTCTGATAAGACACTACATTAATGCAAACTCTTCATTTTTAAATGTGCATGCTTGAGCTGTCATCTAGACACCCATCTAGATATCAGGCCGTTTCATTTTATTCCTGTGTTTGGAGGCCTGGGATACCCTGGGCAGTGAAGCAATCAGCAAGATCTTTACTATAAAAACTCACTTCTCAGATGTCTCCAGCCTGTGCTGAAAGCTTTCATTTAAAAACCATAACCATGTTATTGTAACAGCCAAACCAACTGCTAACAGCAAGACAAACCCTTGACAGTCACTGATCCCTAGGCCAATTAAGACCTCTTATGCCATGTACAGTATCAACCAAGGCCTCTAAAAGTTCACTGGATGTTTGATGCTGGTTAGCAATTTTCCTCCCCACAGATAACATAGAATCTTACAGCACAGAAGAGAGCCATTCGCCCGTCATGCCTGTGCCGGCTCTTTGAAAGGGCTGTCCAATTTAGTCCCACACCCCAGCTTTTTCCCCATAACCCTGCAAACTAGTTCTCTTCAAGTACATGTCCAATAGCCTTTTGAAAGTTCCTATGGAGAATATGTGTAACTAATTTTTAGTAGCCACAATACTCCGGAGACTAAACAACCTTTAAATAACTATTAAACTGTTCCACAATGTCAAAATGACAAGGAAGCAGTGAAACAGCACTACCTTGAGAGCTACGACTCATTACTCATGATCCCTTTAAGTAGCGCCCCTGGAGCCGGCATCCACCTGCTTCACGCCTCCTCTCCCTGTCGCTGTCTGGTCGAGGCGCTAAGGCAGGGGGCGATAATCAATTTCGCAGATCGGGCGCCCAGTGAACATTGCACGCTCACTGACGTCACGATCTGCCTGGCGTTGAAGTCCCCGGTGCTAACTCGTAGCAGCGGCGCCACGAGGGCGGGGCTGGATTTGGCGTGCAGTGCTGGATTCGCCTTGCCACGGCACTACTGCCTCAGTGCCCCATTACCACCCCTGCCAGGCGCTAACTGGAGGCACTAAGGTACCAAATTTCTCCTCCCAGGTGTCTCTGACACCACTTAAAGGCAGCCAGTATGTCTTAAAGGGGAGGTGGACTCTGGTTGCAAACAACAGGAAATGTTCCCAGATTGAAGAAAATGTCTGGAAGAGGTCCAGACAGGGCACCCAAGTTCTCTGATGTCACGTTGATGGGCCTGGTCCAGGTGGTGGACAAGAGGAGGGAGGTCATGCTTCCCCCCAAGGGGCAGAAAGCCCTCTAGGCAACACCTCCACCACCAGTAGGAAGACGTCACTGAAGAGGTTAATACCAGGACCTTAGATCCCAGGACATAGCTGCAATGTTGAAAGAAGTTCAATGACCTCACCAGAGTTATCAAAGTAAAAATACTGCTCTCTTACTGTCTGCTCACACCTCCAGCCTCACGACTCATCATACTCCCCTCCCTCTCCTACAATCACTGCTCCGCACTTCACTCCACCTCCTTCTCCTCATACTCACACACTCACCACTATTGCAGCTCTCGCTTCCCCACACCTCACATCTAACACACTGCATATACCAACGACTCAATCATGACAGGTACATTCCCTAAACACTTCACAAGGACGTCACTAATGCACTCCTTTCTTACAGGAGAAGGTCACACACAACTTGTGCCAGGAGGCCGAGCCCTGTGGAAGAAAATGTGCTGGCCACCACGAGCAGGGGGAGAGTCATGGCTGCGACAAGAGACAATGCTGGAGAAGACGCCGTGCAGGGTTAACTTCTTTTTCCCTTTACATTTCTAGCTGAGCCGGCACACTCTGCAAGACAAAAGGCAGTTACTTTTAGCAGCGACTCATCTCGCTCTGCTGTCCCTTCACACTAAAAGCTAACCCTTGTCCCTCTTTTTCATTTCAGGTGCTGAAAATGTGGAGATACCTTTGCCACTCAGAAGAGGAGGCCAGCCTTCCTGAAGCTATGCCATCACTCGATCTGACCCTAGCAAGCACTAGCTCAGATACTTTCACCACGCACACTTTAGAGGCCAGGCTAGAGGAGGGGCCTTCATGTGATGAATCACCAGGCACAAGTGTGCAGGATCTGGGGCGGGGGAATAGGCTACCACAGAGGCCAGCTCACCAGAGAGTGAGATCATGTACTAGTTCTGCTGCAGAGGACTCATATGCTGACTTGGAGGACCCAGACTATCGAAGAAGGCTGATGGGCATACATCAGGAAATGCTTGGTGCGCTGGGCAGCCGGCCAGCGAGTTGCACAATGGCTCAGAGCATGGAGGAGTCCAGCTCCAACTTATGTCAAGGCTTTGCGCAGAGTATGGAGACCATTCAGCCCAACAAGGACCAAGCGATCGGCTCCATAAACACAACAGTGGCCCCCACCATGATTGAGCCTATGCTGATAGCTCTGACAGCTTCATGGCAGCAGATATCATAGTAAAATGGAAAGATCCAATTATTTGCTGATAGAGCAAGCAAGAGCAAACAAGCAACTACATGAGACAAATAATCTGATTCAAATGCTTGAACTAGTGTCCTTTTTGGCATGTTATGAGTGGAGGTGCAAATAGGACTCAGACACCTTGCCAGAATGTCTCTTCCCTATTGAAGCTATACTATTTGAATCATTCTAAAACACCCAACCTATTTACTACATGATTTATTTGACCACTGCCTCTCCTGTGCCTTTCAGGCCGTATTTCACTGGCCTTCAGCTCTGGCAGTACATGCCTTGGATGGTGTCCTTGGCTCCAAGTTTGGCATGTCACAACCTCCCTTCAAGCACCTCTTTCATTGTTTTGGCCTTAGAAGGCAAGGAAGAACCATTAAGTCGATGTCACTAACTTCTGGAAAATTACAAAGTATAAATTTTGAAAAGCCCCAGAGATATATAGTTGTTGAATAATAAAACCCCAGACACCATCAGTAGAAACGAATGCCAAATGGAATTGTATTTCTTAAGTGACCCAAAATGGATCAGTTTTCACGATTTATTTAAAGAATAAACAAATTATAACTCAGTTTAGACAATTCTGGTTTCAATGGCTTGTGTCTGTACACATTGACCTAGATTTTCAGATCAACATTAGTTAGATGAGTTAACCAGAGCAAAATGAATGGGTTAGCGCCGATTGGGAAATACACAAAAGTGAGTCCCTATCTTTGGATGATCAATGAGGTGGGGGAAAATGTGAGCTCCACTCTTCACCACCGCCACCCTTAAAGTTGCAGGAGTCACACTGGGCGCCGTTAAACAACGCGGGTTATGCTGCCGGCCTCATACATTCTCACCAGTGACAAGGGCGAGCGCAGCAAGAATGCCTCAACTCTCCACCAACGTTAAAATCTGTTCAACAGACTCCATAGAAACTTTTTAGACTTATTTTTGCACTGGCTTAAATCACTACACCCCATGCAAAGCCCGCTGGTGTGAAGCAGGCTGCTGGAGATGGCCTCAAAACAATTGCCTTCAGTGAGCTCAGGAGTCAGAACATCCAGTCATATTCTCACTGCCCCTTCTGCATCACTGCACAGCCAAGACCAATTCACATCAACCGAAAATAGTGGAACTTGGCTGTTGATAGCACTCTGACCCCTAAGAAAGAAAGGAAGGAAGGAAGGAAGGAATGAAGGAACAGTAAGAAAGTTGCATTTATAGATCAGATGTCCCAAAGCGTTTACAACTGATGAAATACTTTGAAATGTAGTCACTGTTGTAATGTGGGAAACACGGCAGCCAATTGCACATAGCAAGGTTCCTGTCTGTTGGAGCTTGCTGTGTCCAAATAGCTGCTGTATTTGCCCACATAACAGTGACTACACTCCAGAAGATATCCATTGGGTATGAAGCACTTTGGATGTCCTGAAGACATGAAAGTTGCTATATAAATGCAAGTTCCTTCTTTCAGTGCAAGAATATGGTCACATATGGTTGTGAGTTGTTTATCCAAAATTCTGCTGCCCGTATCCTAACTCGTACCAAGTCCCGTTCACCCATCACCCCTGTGGTCATCAACTTACATTGGCTCCCAGTCCGGCAACACATCAAGTTTAAAATTTCCATCCTTGTTTTCAAATCCGTCCATGGCCTCGCCCCTCCCTATCTCTGTAACCTCCTCCAGCCCTAAGACACCCGATTTTTATCGCTCCACCGTTGGTGGCCGTGTCTTCAGCTGCCTAGGACCTAAACTCTGGCATTCACTCCCTAAACCTCACCGTCTCTCTACCTTTCTCTCCTCCTTTAACACACTCCTTTAAACCTACCTCAACCTGTCCTAATATCTCCCTATGTGGCTCGGTGTCAAATTTTGTCTGATAATGGGCCTGTGAAGTGCCTTGTGATGTTTTACTATGTTAAAGGCGCTATATAAATGCAAAATTGCTGTTGCTGTTGTTTGATGGAGTACATAAGGAGAAACTGTTTCCACTGGTAGGAGAGCCGATAACCAGGGGACACAGATTTAAGGTCATTGGCAAAAGAAACAGAGGGAAGATGAGGAGACTTTTATTTACGCAGCGAGTTGTTATGATCGGGAATGCTCTGTCTGAAAGAGTGGTGGTAGCAGATTCAATCGTAACTTTCAAAAGGAAATTAGATATATACATGAAAAGGAAAAATTTGCAGGGCTGTGGGGAAAGAGCGGGGGAGTGGGAATAATTGGAGAAATCCTTCAAAGAACAAGAGGACATAATCTTAAAATTAGAGCTTGGAGTGAAATCAGGAAACACTTTTTCACACAAAGGGTAGTGGAAATCTGGAACTTTCCCACAAAAGACTGGATGCTGGGACAATTGGAGCTTTCAAGACTGAAATAGATCAATTTTTGTTAGGTAAGGGTTTCTAGGGATATGGAGCAAAGGCTGGAAAATGGAGTTGAGGTACAAATCAGCCATGATCTAATATAGTAGCGTAACAGGCTCAAGGGGCTGAATGGCCTACTCCAATTCAATGTTCCCTTTAAGTTGTGCGGCTATTCAGCACTGCAGGGAACCCACACAGCCAGCTTGCTGGCTTTTCAATGTAAAAACCGCGCATGCGTGGTATTTTCAATGGCCCACACAGCCCCTTATAAAGGCCACGCAGGGCCAAAAAAATTACAGGGAACATTGCTCCTATTCTTAATGTTCCTACGTTCCCACCCACCCAAGTAGACATTCTACATGTGTGAACATATACAGTGAGTAACAGCAAGCTATTCTACAAGTGGAGCCTCAAGCTGTTGCCAGCGCAGAGGCATTTTCTAGCAGAGCTTAATCAGGAGCAGATATCCTGGCTGATTATTCCCATCCCTAGGCTGGGCACACACAGACCAGTTGCAATGTCAACTGCTAATGGCCTGACCGAGAGTCACCATTGCAGCACATGAATAACAGACCACAAGTATCTGTGGGAGAACACTTGGGTACGAATGATCATCGTATCGTAAGATTTAGAGTAGCAATGGAGAGGAGCAAGGAACAATCTAGAGTGGAACTTCTAAACTGGAATAGGGCTAACTTCAATGGGATGCGAAAATGGAACCAAAGACTGACAGGAAAAACTGTAACGGAACAATAGGTGATCTTTAAGGAGGAGATGTTCCAAGTACAGGCTAGGTACATTCCAACAAGAGGGAAGGGTAAGGGAACCAAAACAAGGGCTCCTTGGATGACGAGGGAGATAGAGAAGATGATGAAACAAAAAAAAGAGGTGTATGATGCATGTCAGGTGAATTCTTCAAGGGAGAACCAGACCAAATACAATAAGTTGAGAGGGGAAGTGAAGATGAAAATAAGATTGGCAAAGAGAGAATATGAGAGTAGAATGGCGGTTAACATAAAAGGGAACCCAAAAATCTTCTACCGGCATGTAAACAGTAAGCGGGTAGTAAGAGGCGGGGTGGGGCCTATTAGAGACAAAGAAGGTGATATATGCTTAGAGGCGCAGGGCAAGGCTAGAATACTCAATGAGTACTTTGTATCAGTGTTTACTAAGGAGGTGGATGCTGACAAAATATCAGTAGAAGTGGAAAAGGTAGAAGCAATGGAAGGGGTGAAAATTGATAGACAGGATGTACTAGAAAGGCTGGGTATGTTTAGAGTGGACAAGTCGCCTGGTCCAGATGGCTTGCATCCCAGGTTGCTAAGGGAATTGGGGGAGGAGATAGCAGAAGGGCTTGCCATCATTTTCCAATCTTCCCTAGATGCGGGGGAGGTGCCTGAGGAATGGAAAGTGGCAAATGTGACACCATTGTTTAAGAAAGGGTGTAAGGACAATCCTAGTACAGGAAACTCTCTTTTAACCGGCACCCAAATAACCGGAAATCTCTCTTAACCGGCAAAATTCTTGAGTAGGTAACCGGGGTTTTCCTTCATCTCTCCTTTAAAAATAACTTTAAAAAAAACCCCGAGACGTTTGCCTTGTATCGGAGCGTGTAGATTGGGAGGGGAATGTGCAGCCCGGGTAGGCAGCGGACACGACAGATGGTCAGCTGGCGGTCCCCGGGGAGACGGAGCTCCGACTGCAGGCGCATGTCAATGTGTACGGGGCTCTCGTACATTGGGAGATATAACTCTCCGTTATCCGGACTTTTTGATTAACCGGCACCACGCCGGTCCCGTCGATGCCAGTTAATAAAGAGTTTCCTGTAACTACAGGCTGGTCAATTTAACATCAGTGGTGGGTAAAGTTTTAGAAACAATAATCAAGGAAAAAATTAATGGGCACTTGGAGAGGTTTAAGCTAATTAAAGAGAGCCAACATGGATTTGTAAAAGGCAGATCGTGTTTGACTAATCTAATTGAATTTTTTGATGAAGTAACAGAGAGGATTGATGAAGGGAATGCAATGGATGTTGTCTACATGGATTTTCGGAAGGCATTTGACAAAGTACCACATAGAAGGCTGGTTAATAAAATTGAGGCTCATGGAATAGGTGGGTCAGTGGCAGCTTGGATAAGGAATTGGCTTAAGGACAGAAAACAGCGAGTTGTGGTGAATGGCTGTTTTTCAGACTGGAGGATGGTGGACAATGGTGTTCCCCAAGGGTCAGTTCTGGGGCTACTGCTTTTTTTGATATATATAAATGGCCTGGATATTGGAATACAGAGTAGAATTTTTAAATTTGCCGATGACACCAAACTTGGGGGTGTGGCAAACAGTGAGGATGATACCAATCGACTGCAGCAGGACATAGAAAGGCTAGCAGAATGGGCAGACAAGTGGCAGATGGAATTTAATACAGAGAAGTGTGAGGTGATGCATTTTGGCATAAGGAACAGGGAGAGGCAATATACACTTAATGGCACAGTTTTAAAGAGTGTGCAGGGACAGAGGGACCTGGGAGAGAATGTGCATAGGTCCCTGAAGGTGGCAGGACATATTGAGAGTTTGGTTAGCAAAGCAAATGAGATCTTGGGCTTCATAAATAGAGGTATTGAGTACAAAAGTAGAGAAATTATGCTGAACCTTTATAAAGCGCTGGTTAGGCCATAACTGGAGTATTGCGTCCAGTTCTGGTCACCACACTTTAGGAAGGATGTGAAGGCCCTTGAGAGGGTGCAGAGGAGATTTACCAGAATGGTTCCGGGGATGGTGGGATCTTAGCTACAAGGACAGGTTGGAGAAGCTGGATTTGTTTTCATTAGAGCAAAGGAGGTTGAGGGGTGATTTGATAGAGGTGTACAAGATTATGACGGCTTTGGATAGGCTAGACGGGGAAAGGCTGTTCCCACTAGTTGATGGTACAAGGACTAGGGGACACAGATTTAAGGTTTTGGGCAAGTGATACAGGGGGGATGTGAGGAAAAACTTTTTTACGCAGCGAGTGGTGAGGACCTGGAATTTGCTGCCGATGGAAGTGGTGGAAGCGAAGACACTCAGGGGGCTAAATTCGGTTGATTTGCGCCTCCCGTTAGTGCCCGAAGAGGGCGCTAACAGGGCGCAAATCAACTGGCGCCTGGGCGCGGTGCCGCTAACGCCTCCTGCGAAAATCAGGGAGGTTACCGGCAGCGCTAACCGTTAGCACCGTGCGACACTCTGCCACCGGCGATGACATCATAGCCGTGCACAATGCCCCGCTCGCGCCCCGGCTGTAATATTGGGTGGCGCCCTCCGACTTACCGCCGGACGCTACATCCGGGGTCAGGGGGGCCTACCTGCAGCCAGGGCGGCGCTGGTTAAAGGGGAGGTGGCGGGCGGCCATTTTTGTTGCTGGCCACCTGCCAGCACCTGCCCCTGTTGCTGTCCCTGGCCCCCGTGAAGCCCCCCCCGCGGGGTGCCGGCTGCTCTCCGTGAGCCCGGCACTCCTCTTGAGTGCCGGGCTCGTTTGCCGGCACTCCCGATCCCTGATGGCCCAGCTGGGCGCCGGGATGCGCTGCGCCAAGCTCCTCCCCTTTAATAAGGGGAGGAAGGCCTGCAGTACCGCGGCACGTAGCACCGCGATATTGCCTCACAGCGCCCCAAGAGGGACGCGGGGTGCTTCCAGTAGCACCTCTCCTCCCTCTCGGGGCGCTACCTGGGAAAATCGGCCGCGGGGGTGCTAACTCTTTCGGGGCGCTAAATTTAGCGCCCCGGCGAAGGTAGCGCTCCAAACGGGGCACTACCCAATTTTTACCCCCCAATGTTTTCAAGGGGAGACTGGATAGGCACTTGAGGGAAATAAACTTGCAGGGCTACGGGGATAGAGCGGGGGAATGGGACTGACTGGATTGCTCTGCGGAGAGCTGGCACGGACTCGATGGGCTGAATGGCCTCCTTCTCTGCCGTTATGTCTCTATGACAAGCAAAAATAACCAATCTGGGCAATATTGTCCAACAGTCCAACAAGAAGAACAAGAGCATGCAATTATATAATGCCTTTAACATAGTAAAATGTCGCAAGGCACTTCACAGGAGCATAATCAGACAATAAAACTGACACTGAGCCAAAGAAGGAGATATTAGGACAGGTAACCAAAAGCTTACTCAAAGAGGAAGGTTTTAAGGAGCGTCTTAAAGAAGGAGAGAGAGGTAGAGAGGTGGAGAGGTTTAGGGAGGGAATTCCAGAGCTGAAGGCACGACCACATATGGTGGGGCGAAGGAAGCCGGGGATGTGCAAGAGACGAGTATTGGAGGAGCGCAGAGATCTCGGAGAGCTGTAGGACTGGAGGAGGTTACAGAGATAGGGAGGGGTGAAGCCATGGAGGGATTTGAACACAAGGATGAGAATTTTAAACATTCATCCCACCATCCAATCCAAAAATCAACATGCACTGAATAAACCTGGATCTTACATAAAAGTGAGTCTTAAAACATGTTGGTGAAATTTGGTAACAGGTTCACTATGCTGATGGGCTGAGCATTAACAAGATCATCCTAGAATGTTTTATACTTGAGTTAGTGTTTCTCACTTAAGTGTTAAAGCTTGGATCAGGAATTTGATCCAACAAGAATGAATGTGATAGCAAAATACTGCGGATGCTGGAAATCCAAAATAACAACAGAAAACGCTGGAAAAACCCAGCAGGCCAGACAGCATCCGTGGAGAGAGAAACAGAGTTAACGTTTCAGGTCGAAGACCTTTCGTGTGATGTGGTTTGGCACTTTGTAACAGTATGCTGAAACCGGAATTCTGTTCCGATCAGGAGTTGCCTGTATCTTATAAATTACCACGACAAAGTCAGTATTGTTTGTTCCCTTGATGTCAGTATTCACGGTGATCTTTGATCTTTGATCAGACTGATTCCTTGATTTAAATATGGTTTTCTTTGACATAAAGAGCTTGTTCATTCCTCTGAAAACTTTGATGCAGTTAACAACTGCTTTTGAAAGGTACACGTGAATCGTTCCTTGTAACCTATGTGGTAAAGTCTGTGTACTCTGAAAGCAAGGAAGACTTGCATTTATACAGCACCTTGCATGATCTCAAGATGTTCCAAAGCATTTTACAGCCAATTTTGAAGTAAAAACAGAAAATGCTGGAAATATTCAGCAGATCAGGCAGCATCTGTGGAGAGAGAAACAGAGTTAATGGCTGCGATTTTGCTGACCTCAGCGAGTACGTGGCGGGCGACATCGGTGGTGGATCCCGACCCCGCTGCTGGCTCCATCCCGCTCTGTGAAATGAATATTTTAACATTTGTGCTGTCAGTGTTCTACAGCATTGAGGTGCTGCAAACACTGACAATCACTGCACAAAGGTGCACAGCTGCACCCAGGCTCTCCTATAACTCCCTCCATATGCTTATGGAGGGAGTCACAGCACACAGGGAGGTTCTCTTCCCTTCCCATGGGCGGAAGAGACCTCCCCAAGCGATCAACACAGCCTGGTTGCACATTGCAGACCAACAAGCAGGGATGTGGTCAGGAGGACCTGGGTGCAGTGCCGCAAACCTTTCAATTATCTCACTAGATCACGAAACGTTAGTACAAAGCCACACTCAACCTCATCCTGCTGTGCCTCTCATTACATCCCCATCACTCTGCCTTCTCTACCCTGCACATCCTTACTCACACCAACTTACCTTGCACCTCCACCCATCCCTCTCTCTCTATCTATATTATCACATCCCCATCTCACTAGTCACCACTCACACTCACCCTCATCCTAGTGAAATCATACCAACTAACAACACACAAGGGTAGGCACTTGGGTGTTTTATGCAGTGTTCATGTAAAGTTTCTGTTAATGTGGTGTCAAACATTGAAACCTTTATTTTCAACACTTTGCATTCTTGGACAGATTTGTGTGCACCTTTGGAAGTGGCTTAGTGAGTTGCAGTGAATGGTGAGACATAACGGTACCCCCCGCAATGCTGATGAGTGTGAAAGGAATGGCTTGGGCATTGTAGGGATGCTTTATGGTATTGGGGTGGGGTGGTGCCAACCTGGCGCATCATGTACCAGCCAGGGTGTACAGCGTCAAGTGAAGTAAATCTGGACATGGTGAGGCCATCCCTGGCCTCCGTGCAACAATGTGGTCGGATGCTGATGCCCTCTGTCCTGTGCAGCATCAGTTGATTGTGGAGAAGGTTGGTGGTGTTCCTGGTGCTGCTGGTGTTGGGGTTGATTGTGGTGGGATTCTGAGAACCAAGGTGAGAGAGTATAAAGGGCACCTATGCTGATGGAATAGATGACAGGTGAAGTAGAGATGACAGAAACGATCTGTCAATGGTGAGAGAGGTAATGAGGTCAGACTGGATGGGGACTTGTGTAAAGACTTGCAGCATGGTGAATCTGTTGTGGAAATGCAGTGAGGAAGAGCTTGTGGCTGAGGGAAGCTATCTCTGTAAGGTGGGAGCTTTACTTTGCATTTGAAGCTGTCAACTCAACAGCTGATTCAATGGCCACTGAACTCCTGCCTCAGCTTGACAGACGTTTTCCACGACCAGCGTGGACCCCGTGGGCGAGCTGTCAAATGCAAAAGGTAAGCTGAAAATCATTCTTAAGTGGCTCTAAACAAGCCACTAATTACTTGAATTGGGTGCCCTGCCGCTGCGTATCGGGTCTGCTCAGCGCTGACAGACCCGACATTGGGAAAGGCGTGCAGTGGCGGGTTTATAGTGGAGTCCCGACCCACTGTGGAAAAAAAACACTTTCCCACCCGACCCGCCACCGATCGTGCCCGCTGACACCCCGCAAACTTCTAGCCCATGTATCAGGTCGATGATCGATGATCGACCTGAAACGTTAACTCTGTTTCTCTCTCCACGGACGTTGCCTGGCCATCTGAATATTTCCAGCATTTCTTGTTTTTATTTCAGATTTCCAGCATCTGCAGTATTTTGCTTAAGTACATTTGAAGTGTCGACACTGTTGTTATGTAAAAAACATGGCAGCAGCCACATTGCACACAGCAAGGTCTCACAAACAATGTGAGAATGACCAGATAATCTGTCTTTAGTGATGTTGGTTGAGCGATAAACATCGTCCAGGACAACATGGAGAACTCCCCTGCTCTTCTTTGAATAGTGCCATAGAATCTTTTGCATCCACCTGAAAGGGCAGACAGGACCTCAGTTTAACGTCTCATCTGAAAGACGGCACCTCCGACAGTGCAACACTCCTGCATTGAAGTGTCAGCCTAGATTTTGTGCTCAAGTCTCTGGAGTGGGACTTGAACCCACAGTGGTGAGAGTGCTACCAACTGAGCCACGACTAACACCTCAAAACAGTTTCATTGTCGCAGCAACCTCTGATGTTGATCAGAAAGTTGTAGGAGACAGTGTTTAACATGATATGGCAAAGTGAACACGTGAGAGCTGCTCCCAAGTGTGGGCATTGACATTTGTGGAGTTGGACGCAGAAGACTTCAGCTCGCAAGTAAGCTCTTCTGAAAGCTGCTTGTCTGGAGAGATGACAACTTTCTCTGTTGCACTGGAGTGGAACCAGAAATCACAGCACAGTTTCTTCATCAAATTGGCCCACACTCGAATTAATTCAAAGGTTGTTTTTACTGAGGCTAATTAATCCATTATGGACATTCTCATTGCATTTGTTAGATCTAAGTTGTAGTTTTAGTACTTGCAGATTGTTTTCCTACATTAAAACAGTGACTACACTTCAAAACTACTTCATTGGCTGTGAAGCACTTTGGGATATCTTGAGGTCATGAAAAGTGCTACATAAATACAAGTTTTCATCTTCGTCATCGTCTTCCTCATGTTTCATACTGTTACTTGTTTGTGAAGAAAGTTGCTTCAATCTGTAAGCCTTAGGTCTCTTAGGAGTCTCCGTTAAATCCAGCAAGAGATTGCTGCAAATTTGATTATTGTTCGCCTGAAGAACACATCTCTGCAAGGGCAGAGTATACTAAAGGGTACAGCTTTTGAATCATGGGGGACTAAGGCCCCTTAATGGAAATAGCCATCAGATTATTAAGAGAGATGTCGGTAGTAAAATCCCCAAACTAACAATTACTTATAGCTGAACTTCTTTGAAAATTCATACTAAAAGTCCAGTTGGTTGAGTTGGTAAAGGCATCAGATAACAGACAGTAAAAATTCGGTTGCTTTGCACCTCCCGTTAGCGCCAAAGAGGGCGCTAATGGGGTGCAAAGCAACTAGCGCCTAGGCGCAGCGATGTTTGCGCCGCTCGCGAAATTGACCAGACATTTTGCGGCGGCGCTAAACACTATCGCCACAATCTCCTGCGTCCACAGAGCGTGACGTCAGTCAAACGTGCAACGCCCCGGTAGCGCCCCGGACCGGATATTGAGTGGCGCCCCCTGCCTTACCGCCTGCCGCCAGCAAAGACAGATTGAGGGGAACGTTTTACAGTCAGGAAGGGACTGGGGGAGCGCTATTTAAAGGCGACCACTTCCTGCCTTTTTTGTCGGCGACATTTTTGCACCACGCATTCTGAAAGAGAGAGAGACTTCTGGAGAGATTCAACGCTGTGTGAAGGAGTTTTGGGTACTGAGCAGCACTTTGCAGGTTCATTTTGATTTGACCTTCCTTGCATCGATTTAGAAGAAACTATGGGGTCTGCACTCTGAGCTCTTTCCCTGGACCTCTCCATTGTTCTTTCCAGCAGATTTGATGTACAGGTCTCTCCAGGCTGAGATTCAAGGCTGCAATGAGCAGGGTGTGGATGGAAAGCAAGATCGACCCTCCCCTTTAAGAACTGGCCAGCACCATTGTGTCTGTGTTCCATTGCTAACTGACATTACATGAGCTTCGCCAGCGCTCTGAGGTAGCGCCTCGCTCCTCGGCGTTAGCACCTTAAGAGAGGTGTGTAGCGCCTGATTTAGCGCTCCAATCACCTCCAGGGGCGATAGAAGCCAAGTTTGCAGTCGGAGGCGATAATTAGCGGCAGGCGCTAATCTTTGCACCCGGCCGATAATTGCGCCCCAAACGGGGCAATACCGAATTTCCCCCCCCCTAAAGTCCCTGGCATGATTCATAATCTGTGTTCAATTTAACTGATTTCAGTGAGGGGGAGAAAAATCAACGAATGTTCATGGTCCTGATCACTGTCCAATGACACACATCTAGAATGTCCACTTGTGCAAGTTGTTGAAGGGTATCAAAGCCGTAATGGAACATTGTCCCTGCAGCAACAGAACATTGTCCCAGCAGCAATGGAACGGTGTCCCAGCAATAGAACATTGTCCCAGCAGCAATGGAACGGTGTCCCAGCAACAGAACATTGTCCCAGCAGCAATGAAACGACGTCCCAGCAATAGAACATTGTCCCAGCAGCAATGGAACAACGTCCCAGCAACAGAACATTGTCCCAGCAGCAATGGAACAACGTCCCAGCAACAGAACATTGTCCCAGCAGAAATGAAACAACGTCCCAGCAACAGAACATTGTCCCAGCAGCAATGAAACAACGTCCCAGCAACAGAACATTGTCCCAGCAGCAATGGAACAACGTCCCAGCAAGAGAACATTGTCACAGCAGCAATGGAACAACGTCCCAGCAACAGAACATTGTCCCAGCAGCAATGAAACAACGTCCCAGCAACAGAACATTGTCCCAGCAGCAATGGAACAACGTCCCAGCAACAGAACATTGTCCCAGCAGCAATGAAACAACGTCCCAGCAACAGAACATTGTCCCAGCAGCAATGGAACAACGTCCCAGCAACAGAACATTGTCACAGTCGCAATGAAACGACGTCCCAGCAACAGAACAATGTCCCAGCAGCAATGAAACGGCGTCCCAGCAACAGAACATTGTCCCAGCAGCAATGGAACAACGTCCCAGCAACAGAACATTGTCACAGTCGCAATGAAACGACGTCCCAGCAACAGAACATTGTTCCAGCAGCAATGAAACAACGTCCCAGCAACAGAACATTGTCACAGCAGCAATGGAACAACGTCCCAGCAACAGAACATTGTCCCAGCAGCAATGAAACAACGTCCCAGCAACAGAACATTGTCCCAGCAGCAATGGAACAACGTCCCAGCAACAGAACATTGTCACAGTCGCAATGAAACGACGTCCCAGCAACAGAACATTGTCCCAGCAGCAATGAAACAACGTCCCAGTAACGAAACATTGTCCCAGCAGCAATGGAACGTTCTCCCAGCCACCAACGAACTTTGTCCCAGCAGCAAGAGTGATGTCCCAGCAACGGAACTTTGTCCCAGCCAAAGTCGACATGGCTTCTCAAGAGAAGAAAACTGGCAACAAAAGAAATGCCAAGAAAAAGATTACATAAAGCAATAATTTCCGTAATAATTATATTGTGCTTTTTGCTCTCAGATGGGTGCGTTATTGTTTTTTTAATATAAATTATAGGGTAATTTCCAGGTGACAGCACCCTTATTGAAGACTTCACTGAGCTTTAAGGAAGATCTGCACTGTGGTCAAACTGCCTGGTAGGTATATCTCAGGATGGCACTAAAGCATTCTCCAAACCCAACTGATCTGATTCAAATGGAACAAGTCAAACATTTTTCCCATTCATATGATTTGGATGAGAATAAGGAAATAGTTTAGTCTATGGACAGTGGGATAGCTAGCAGCCTTTTCATCATTCTCCCAAAATTATGCATATTTCCATGCTTTGTAGGCTTTTGGTGTCAGCAACTAAAAGCAGTCACTAACAAATACTTTCTTCATTTTTACATAGAAATACATAGAATTTACAGAACAGAAACAGGTTATTCGGTCTATGCCGGTGTTTATGCTCACATGAGCCTCCTCTCACCTTAGTACATCTCAGCCTATCAACATATCCGGCTATTCCTTTCTCCCTCATGTACTTATCTAGCTTCCCCTTAAATGCATCTACGCTATTTGCCTCAACCACTCCCTGTGGTAGCGAGTTCCATATTCTCACCACTCTCTGGGTAAAGAAGTTTCTCCTGAATTCCTTATTGGATTAATGACTCCTCCACAAGTGGAAACATCTTCTCTGTGTCTACCCTATCGATAAATTGACTTGACAATCCACTTTATTTGTATTCCTTCTCTTTTAGGTCTCCTTGAGCCACCCACCAGTGCCTACTAGCTCAGAAGGCAGGCATTTTACTTGATCCCAATCCTTCATTAATGCTGCACTTTGCTTTCCCATTTTCCCTCCCTCTTCGTGTCCAAATGCCTCAATTCAGTTCCTTTGACAACCAAGCTGAGATTGCAGACTCAAAACACCACAGAATATTTGGAGCACCAACTCAGTGTGTCAGCACATTACTTTTGTAGGTCTTGCATTTTAAACAACAACAACTTGCAATAATATAGCACCTGTAATGTAACGAATATTCCAAGGCACTTTAAAAGTAGGTGTACGGAACACAGATGCGGAGCCAATAAAGGAGGGGTTTGGAGGAGAGGCTAAAAGCTTGATTAGAGAGATGTTTATTGAGGAGGACTTCAAAGGAGGAAAGGTTGAGTGGCAGTGGGGGAGGGGGGGGGGGTTTAGAGAAGGACTTCCAGAGAGTAGGATACAGACAACTGAAGGTTCAGTCAACGAAAGGGGTTGCACAAGAGGTTGGAACCAGTGGGGTGGTGGGTGGGAAAGAAGTTAGGGCTGGAGGAGGCTGCAGGGCTCGGGTGAAGGAGGCCACGGAGAGATTTAAAGATGATGAGAAGGATTTTAAATTTGAGGCGTTGGTGAACCGGTATAGGTCAGTGAGGACCGAGTTGATAAGTGAGGGGGGAATTCGTGCAGGCAGGATATGGCAAGCAGAGTTTTTTTATAATTTGGAATTTGTGAAGGATGGGAGGCCAGCAAGGAGTAGGAGTACAATAGCAAAATACTGCAGATGCTGGAAATCTGAAATAACAACAGAAAATGCTGGAAACACTCAACAGGTCAGGCAGCATCGAGGAGAGAGAAACCCTTGGGTCCCCGACTCGAAACATTGACTCTGTTTCTCTCTCCTCGATGCTGCCTGACCTGCTGAGTGTTTCCAGCATTTTTTGTTGTTATTAAGGAGTAGGAGTAGTTGAGCCTGGAGGTGATGAAGGCCTGTGTAAGGGTTTCACCAGCAATGGAGGCGATAGGGGCGGAGCCACACAAAATGTTGCAGAGGTAGAAGTAGGCAGTCTTTGTGATGGAGAGGATATGAGGTCTTAAAGTTCAGCTCAGGCTTGAACAGAACTCAGAGGCTGAAACCAGTCTGGTTCACCCTGACACAGTGGCTGGGGACTGGGTTGGATTCAGATGTATGGCCCCGATATTAATGCAAAGGTGGATTCTGAGCGGGCGGGGTGGGGGATGGCGGGGGTGGAAAACCCAGAGGTACAGTTAGCGGGTTGGATCCCATCACAGCACAACGTCGTTGCCATGGATAGTGATTGTCTTCCTTGTCCGAATTCTCTTGCAAATATTAATGGCGTTCCCCCATCCTGCTGTTGTCCATTTGAAAGCATCCAAACTTCTCAAAAACTTCTACTCTGACAAGAATTCACCGCAAAACATTTGCCAGAGGGAATGGCCAAAGCAGCTGTGAGCACTGAGCCTTTATTGATATTGGACAACTTGAACATTAAAGACCCTATGAAATGCCGCTCAAATTCACCTCCTTTTCATTGGCGAGTTTCTCAAGCTCCGGGAAACCTGTGCTGGAGGCGTTAAATTCAAATGCTTGTTTAATTTAATTCAAAATCGCCTCATTACCATGTGCTAATGTTGTAAACGGCTGTGCTAATTACCAACCCGCCTGTGCTAATGAGCGAAACGCCTGTCCTAATGATTGCACCGCCTCTGGTGAGCAGGTTACTCGCACGCAGTCAAACGCGCCTCCGTTAAACCCGGAGGCGACCATGTTGGAGGCGGGTTGCGGTCGCACTTCAAATTTCTACAACTTTTTTATTTTCTACCCCACCCCAACCCGCCCGTCATTGGGGGTTAAAATTCCCCCCATGTCTTTTAACATCCGTCCAAGTTGCATGACTTCTTTCAAAATGGCTCCTCTTTTTACACCTCGCCAGTTTAAAATAATGTTAACAATCTGCCTCAACTGCCAGCTCACTCCTTCCCCTGCTCCCCATTCGTTCAGACACACCGGCACAGAAAGCTCTTCTGTTTACTGAAGAGATCCTAGTTGGGGGCATAGGTTTAGTTCTAAAAAATGAAGAGATTGACTTGTCAGACCTGAACTAAATTTGGCCTCCAAAAGAAGATTGAACTACATCGGCAGAACAGTAGAATACAAGTTAGTGAAAGTCATGATCCAACTGTACAGTGCTCATCTCGAGTACAATATCCAGTTAGAATCATAAGGAGCAATGTTAACCGCCCCACGACAGGCGGGAGAGGGTCGGGGGGGCTTAAAAATGAAAACTCGAGGGACCTACCCCCAACCCGCTGTGCACAGCCCTGCTGCCGCTTTTACAGTGGTCAGTGGTGGGTAGTGTGGCCTGTCAAAGGTGGGAGCCTGATTTAAATTTAACAGGTGCCGGTTGAGTTTCCCAGGGAAATCCGGCAGCTAAATGGAGAGGGAAGCTGCCGGCTGCAGAAGGTAAGTGCTTTTTCTAGCACTGCTTGTGAGCCGGGAGGAGCGGGACTACTGCCCCCGGTCCCTTAAGCAAATCTTCGACCTCCCTTCGGCCGCTCATGGCTTAACCTCGCCAACCTCCCCCCCCGAAGCCCCGTTCTCTGGCCTCCAGCCCCGCGATCACCGACCTCCCCCTTTCATGCCCCACGATCGGTGACTTCTCCCACTCCACCCCCACGATCAGTGACCTCCCCCTCCAGCCCTGTTCTCTGGCCTCTTGCCCCGTGATCGGCCAACCACCACCCCCCCACCAAGACCCGATCTTCCCCTCCCTCCTGATTGCTGGGCTGGGCTCTGACCGCCGCCTCCGCCCAAGCCCCGATCTTTCCCGATTGCCAGGGACTGTCCCAATGGTCCCCGGCTGCAGCCTCTGGTGGCTGGCTTTCCCACCTGGCAGCCCACCAGGCTGGAAATCCGGCCAGCTGCCAGGCAGGAAAAGGAAGGAAAGGGTGATAATGAGGTACAGCCATTAAATTCTGCAGGACCTCCACATCCCTGGGATTTCCAGGTTTCTCCCCACTACTGCGGTCCCCCGCTCCCTCCCCGCAAATATCGGGGTCATAGAATGATACAGCACAGAAGGAGGCCATTCAGCCCATCATGCCTGTACCGTGCTTGTACTTTTAAAGAGCTATCCAATTAGTCCCACTCCCTTGCTCTTTCCCCACATCCCTGCAAATTTTTCCTCTTTAAGTCTATGTCCAAATCCCCAATGAAAGTTGCTACTGAATCTGCTTCCTTCACGCTTTCAGGCAGTGCATTCCAGATCATTTGCTGCATAAAAAAAGTTTTCCTCCTCTCCTCTCTGGTTATTTTGCTAAGTATCTTACATCTGTGTCCTCTGGCTACTGACCCTCCTGCCAGTGGAAACAGTTTCGCCCGATCTACTCTATCAGTTCGGGTCATCATGATACAAGGATGACATTCAAGTGCTGGAGGCAGTGCAGAGAAGAGCAGTGAAGCTGACCGCTAGTGTCAGAGGTCTGAGTTATAAGGAAAGGCTGCGGAGGCGATGAGGGAGAAATTGGGCTCGCTAGTGCCTGTTTTTTGGGAACCAGGAAGTCCCTTAAGGTTTCAAAACGGTGGCCGTGGTGCGCCCGCACACTTCTGACGTGAAGTGCACCAGATGCCATCTTGGTAAAGGGGTTAGCGCGTGCACACCTAACTTCCGCCGGAAGTATGCAGAGCAGGCAGATCAAGATGTCAATCAGCATGCAATGCTGATTTGACGCCAGCGCTACAATTTTGGAGCTCCATGCTTCAGCCGACGCCCTCTCTTAACCTCGCACAACTGAACACGTGTTAAGCAGCATGAAGGACCCCCCCACCAGCGTTATTTAAAGGAATCATCAACTACTTACAAGTTAATTGCTGGATTATTTCTTCTGGCTGTTGCTGCAATTCTACGAGTTTCTGCTGCTTTCTATAGTTGGTTAAAGTTTCAATAGTCTGCAGGGAGTGGTTTGGCAGGTACTTTTTTGTTGACTTAAAGGCTTGTGCACAAACCAGTGGCTCCCAGACATGGGTGGACCAGTAGGCCTTCCTCTTGGCATTGAGCATGACTGGGAGAATGAGCAGAGGCCACGCAGAGCAGGACAAGCTGCTAGAAGAAGGAGGAGGAGGAGGATGGGGAGAAGGGCTCTCAGCAGGCAGCCATATCTGCAAAGGCTCTTTAGGGAGCAGATCTGTTAGGAGAACAGATTGCTGGAGTGCTGTGATGCCCTGGAAGCCGCTTTGTACAGTGGTATCCAGAGCCATGAAGGCAGCAGTCTGAGCTTCCACTGTAGCACTTAGGCATTGGGTGAATGCTGCTTGTGCCACAATGGAAGCTGAGACATCGGCCATCAGACACTGCATCATTGTCATAGTGAAAGAGGAGGTAGTTGAGATACTGGATTGGATAAAAAATTGATAAAGAGGAGGTACTAGAAAGGCTGGCTGTACTTAAAGTAGATAAGTCACCAGGATCGGATGGGATGCATCCTAGGATGCTGAGGGAAATTAATGTGGAAATCGTGGAGGTACTGACCATAATCTTCCAATCCTCCTTAGATACAGGAGTGGTGCCGGAGGACTGGAGAATTGCAAATGTTACACCATTATTCAAAAAAGGGTGTAAGGATAAACCCAGCAACTACAGGCCAGCTAGTTTAACCTCAGTAGTGGGGAAGCTTTTAGAAACGATAATCAGGGACAAAATTAACAATCACTTGGACAAGTGTGGATTAATTAAGGAAAGCCAGCACGGATTTGTTAAAGGCAAATCATGTTTAACTAACTTGGTCGAGCTTTTTGATGAGGTAACAGAGAGGGTTGATGTGGTGTACATGGACTTCCAAAAGGCGTTTGATAAAGTGCCACATAATAGGCTTGCCAGCAAAGTTGAAGCCCATAGAATAAAAGGGACAGTGGCAGCATGGGAAGGAATTTGGCTAAGTGACAGGAAACAGAGAGTAGTGGTGAACGGTTGTTTTTCAGACTGGAGGAAGGTATACAGTGGTGTTCCACAGGAGTAGGTACTAGGACCACTGCTTTTCATGATATATATTAATGACTTAGACTTGGGTGTACAGGGCACAACTTCAAAATTT
The DNA here is from genome assembly GCA_030390025.1 of Squalus acanthias. Taxonomy (NCBI): domain Eukaryota; kingdom Metazoa; phylum Chordata; class Chondrichthyes; order Squaliformes; family Squalidae; genus Squalus; species Squalus acanthias. The sequence goes on from CM059428.1 coordinate 36,192,737, forward strand.
GCAGATGACACAAAACTTGGAAGTGTAGCGGACAGTGAGGAGGATAGTGATAGACTTCAAGAAGACATTGATAGGCTGGTGAAATGGGCGGACACGTGGCAGATGAAATTTAACGCAGAAAAATGTGAAGTGATACATTTTGTTAGGAAGAATGAGGAGAGGCAATATAAACTAAAGGGTACAATCCTAAAGGGGGTGCATGAACAGAGAGACCTGGGGGTATATGTGCACAAATCGTTGAAGGTGATAGGGCAGGTTAAGAAAGCAGTTAAAAAAGCATACGGAATCCTGGGCTTCATAAATAGAGGCATAGAGTACAAAAGCAAGGAAGTTATGATGAACCTTTATAAAACATTGGTTCGGCCTCAACTGGAGTATTGTGTCCAATTCTGGGTACCGCACTTTAGGAAGGATGTGAAGGCCTTAGCGAGGGTGCAGAAAAGATTTATGAGAATGGTTCCAGGGATGAGGAACTTCAGCTACGTGGATAGGCTAGAGAAGCTGGGGTTGTTCTCCTTGGAGCAGAGAAGGCGTTCAAAATCATGAGGGGTCTAGACAGAGTAGATAGAAACTGTTCCCATTGGCGGAAGGGTCGAGAACCAGAGGATACAGATTTAAGGTGATTGGCAAATGAACCAAAGGCAAGATGAGGAAAAACTTTTTTACGCAGCGAGTGGTTAGGATCTGGAATGCACTGCCTGAAAGGGTGGTTGAGGCAGACTCAATCATGGCTTTCAAAAGGGAATTGGATAAGTACCTGAAGGAAAAAAATTTGCAGGGCTACAGGGGAAAGGGCGGGGGAGTGGGACGAGCTGAAGTGTTGTTGCAGTGAGCCGGCAGAGGCTCGATGGGCCGAATGGCCGCCTTCTGTGCTGTAACCATTCTGTGATTCTATGGTTGGCTTCACAAATGTGTTGATGGAGGTGACCACCTGTTTTATGTTGGAACGGATGGACTCCAAGCAATGTTTCCTTTAAGCTGCGCAGCCACACTCTGAAGGTCCCGCGCAGCCAGTGAGCCAGCCTTTAAAAATAGAAAAACTGCGCATGCGCGGAATTCTGAATGGTCCACGCAGCCCGTTAAAGGGGCCGCATGGGCCAAAAATAATTAGAGGGAACATTGGCTCCAAGTTCTGCACAAAGCCCTCTGCCAAGTTGGTGCTGGACTCCTCCACGCTCCTTGACATTGAGGGCAGGCTTTCCGGCAGGGTTCCCAGTGCACCAGCATTTGGGTGTGTACACCGATCAGCATTCTTCTGTAGCCTGGCCCATCGAAGTCATTATCTGAGTCCTCTGCAGCAGAACTAGTGTGCAACCTCACCCTGCGGCGAGCTGGCACCTGTGCTATCCTTTCCCCCAGCCCTGGCTGCAGCGCACTTGTGCCCGGTGTCTCACCACATGCCTCTAAGCTATCCTCTAAATTACGCGCAGTGTCAGTATCTGAGCTGGTGGCTGCGAGTGTGAAATTGAGTGACGGTGTGTCTTCATCTTCACCGTCTTCTCCACAGGTTGCAGTTCTTGGGTATGTGAAAGGGAAAACGGACATGGGTAAGGTTGTGGTAAGGGGAGAGAGAAGTAAGAAGTGCATGCTTACACCATCAGCAGATTCTCTATCAGAAGCGATTATGGGATGAAGGAGAAGTGGGATGAGAGAAGGAGGATTAGATATGTGGATACCCTCCTCTTCAATGGCCTCATCCCCGCCAGTGCCCACGGCCTCAGCAATGGCCCTTCCCATACTGGCCAGCACCATCTTCTCCATGGGGGTTAGAACATGCAGGTGCGCCCCTCACCCTCCGGTTAGTTCCTGCTGCCTCTGCTTGTGCGCCACCTTCCCCTGCAAGAGTGAGGGAAGTGTGTTAGTGAGTGTCGTGCAATCTGTGTGGGTGATGTGGCTGTCATGGTTGAATAGCTGGCAGTGTGTGCAAGCTGTGAAATGTGGGTTTGAGGCTTGCAACCGTGCTAAATGCGTGAGGGTGAGGTGAAGCACATGAATGTTAGTTATGTGTCCTGATTGATAGAGATTGTTGGTAGGTGAGTGATGGGGGTGTGGTGCATTGAGCAGTGGCCGAGACTAGTGGTGCAGCTGGTAGGATGTGGCATTTGAAGATGCATTCACTGCCCTTGACCACTCGTGTGAGATCATTAAACTTCCTCGTGCACTGCATCCATGTTCTTGGAGCTATACTCCTGGGGTGGACCTCTTCCGCTATCTCTTGCCACTGCCTTCTGAGCATGTGTCTCGAGGGCCTCTAGCACCCACTCTGAGGGTACAGGACATCTCTCCTCCATTCCACCTCTTCCACCAAGACCTCCAGAGCAGCGTTCGAAAACTTTGGTGCACGCTCTCTCCCATGGTCAGCCGTTGTTGATTGTTGCACAGCACACTATTCCCAATAATCTCAGCACCTCCAGCAACCACAATGCACCTTCCCTTTAAGAGGTGCAGGCTAGCTTTAAGTAGTGCTAGGAAGTAACCATATTGGGCCCCCTGCTGATGCGTGCAGCCAATGAACAGCACGGCTAGCGCGGCTTATGCAGAAAACATGATAATGAGCAGGCAGGACAAAGTTGGCGTCCTGCCTGCATTCCACTGAACGGGCACTGGTTACTCGTGCATCGTGATCCCCGTGCTTGTTTTGGGGGCGAATCAATTTGACCCCCTTGTTTTTTCCAGATTCCAAAGCAGGCATCTGTGAGATCTTATTGAGGTTTAAAAGATTTGGAAAAGGAAAATCTGGAAAATTACTTTAAATTAAATTGTGAAAGTCGAACAAGGGAACACAGGTTCAAACTAGGAAAAGGTCAATTTAAGGACCGATATGCAGGAAGTTCAAGAGTAGTGGTGGTAAAAACCCTGGAATCATTTAAGAACCAATTGAATGCTGTAATGGGGGAACTTAGATCTTTCTAATGAATCGATCAAGATGGGCTGAATGCCTTCCTCACCCGTAATTACCCTAGGAATATAGGAACAGGAGGAGGCCATTCAGCTCCTCAAGCCTGTTCTGCCATTCAATGAGGTCATGGTTGATCTGTATCTTAACACCATTACCCTCCTTGGTTCCATATCCTTTGATACATCTTGTGATCTCCTATGTCATCAGGGGTGTATTAATTCCTCCAACCATACATCAGGATACAAACAATACATGCAAACCTGCAAATTGAGCGATACAGACTTTTATGATTTAGAAGATGTTCACTGCGGACTGAAGTGGCTTTTACGACGACACAAACTAATATCTGTGAGGAATCTCAGGCCTTCTAGTGATATTTATTTTCTCACAGCTTTTTAAAAAAGCTATCAAGTTCTGTTTTCCCCTTCATTTACCTCCCGTGGACTGGAATATGTCAGACTGACCAAGAATAAAGTGTAAAAAAAACAAATGCTGTTGATGATGGAATGCTCAGCATGTCAAGTAATCCAGAGACCAAACAGGCTCAGGAAGGCAAATAATACAGGATCTCCGACAGACACAATAGAATGACCTTCTCTTCAACTTCGTTGGTAACCGCATCATTAACCATAGATCTTAAAAAAAAGGAAATACACAGTGCTGTCAGTGACTTAGTGTACAGTCAGCAGCAAGTCTCCCACTATGAACCTGCTTGTCTTTCACACCAAAGAACTGCATGACAGATTTACACTTTTATTATTGACCCCAGGTTCACCCCCTGTCGCCCCACCCAACACTTGCAAGCTTCTAACTCTTTACATAAGATGCCACATTGCAATTGCCCCTTTGTGCCAGGTTTTATAGCTCTGCAAATGTGTTGCCTTGGGTATAGTTCAGCAGATGGCAATCCATGATCTGCTGGGAATAGGAAGAGCAGGCTGATGCAATGACTATTTTAACCAGAAGATAACAATTGGTTCTAATCAGTGCAAACTGTATTATCTTATTCACTGTTTAATTTCTCTCTCACACACATGCAGACACAAGATATAAAGTATAATCTTCCCCAACAGCATTCTATCACTTTCTCCCCCACACACTCCGAGGTAAATTTACAGATAGAGTTGCCAACTCTGGTTGGATGCATTCCAGGAGGTTTTGTCACATGACTCACGCCTCCAACTGCTCCACCCAGTCAAACAGCCTTTTTTCCTCATCTCCAATACTTTTATAACAAATAAAAAAGTGTTCAAAGAAAATGAAGAAAAGCACACAGCTCTGTTTAATGCCCCTATGATTTTTCTCCCGAAATGCTCGCGTATTCTTTAATTCCTGGAGACTCCAGGACAATACTGGAGGGTTGGCGACCCTAACATTGCTGTACAATCTTTGTCATGGTATATAACCTTTGAAAAGTGTTGTTTAAGTAAACAAAAAATTGTCAGTTGCTCCTAAGGAGAAGCTGATTATTTTTCCTCTATTTTGAAAATGATGATCAGCAAAGAATGACTAAAAGATTAATAAGGAGAGAAAAATTAGAGTACGAGAGAAAGCTAGCTAGAAATATAAAAACAGACAGTAAGAGTTTCTATAGATATTTAAAAAAGAAAAGCGTTAACAAAGTGAGCGTTGGTCCTATAAAAAGTGAGTCTGGGGAATTAATAATGGAAGATAAGGAGATGGCAGTTGAATTGAACAGGTATTTTGCATCGGTCTTCACTATAGAGGATACAAGTAACATCCCAGAAATAGCTGTAAATCAGGAAATGGAAGGGAGGGAGGAACTCAAGAAAATTACAATCACCAGGGAAGTGGTACTGAGCAAATTGTTGGAGCTGTGGGCTGACAAGTCCCCAGGTCCTGATGGACTCCATCCTAGGGTCTTAAAAGAAGTGGCTAGTGAGATAGTTGATGCGTTGGTTTTAATTTTCCCAAATTCCCTAGATTCGGGGAAGGTTCGATTAGATTGGAAAATAGCGAATGTAACTCCTTTATTCAAAAAGGGAGGGAGATGGAAAGCAGGAAACTACAGGCCAGTTAGCTTAACATCTGTCATAGGGAAGATGTCAGAAGCTATTATTAAAGACGTTATAGCAGGGCACTTAGAAAAGTTCAAGGTAATCAGGCAGAGTCAACATGGTTTTGTGAAAGGGAAATCATGTTTAACCAATTTATTGGAGTTCTTTGAAGAAGTAACATGTGCTGTGGATAAAGGGGAACCGGTGGATGTACTGTACTTAGATTTCCAAAAGGCATTTGATAAGGTGCCACATCAAAGGTTATTGCGGAAAATAAAAGCTTATGGTGTAGGGGGTAACATATTGGCATGGATAGAAGATTGGCTAGCTAACAGGAAACAGAGCGTAGGCATAAATGGGTCATTTTCTGACTGGCAAGATGTAACGAGTGGTGTGCCACAGGGATCAGTGCTGGGGCCTCAACTTTTTACAATTTATATAAATGACTTGGATGAAGGGACCGAAGGTATGGTTGCTAAATTTGCTGATGACACAAAGATAGGTAGGAAAGTAAATTGTGAAGAGAACATAAGGAGGCTACAAAGGGATATAGATAAGTTAAGTGAGTGGGCAAAGATCTGGCAAATGGAGTATAATGTGGGAAAATGTGAAGTTGTCCATTTTGGCAGGAAGAATAAAAAAGAAGCATATTATCTAAATGGTGAAAGATTGCAGAGCCCTGAGATGCAGAGGGATCTGGGTGTCCTAGTGCATGAATCACAAAAGGTTACTATGCAGGTACAGCAAGTAATCACGAAAGCTAATAGAATGTTATTGTTTATTGCGAGGGGAATTGAATACAAAAGTAGGGAGGTTATGCTTCAGTTATACAGGGCATTGGTGAGACCACATCTGGAGTACTGTGTACAGTATTGGTCTCCTTATTTAAGGAAGGATGTAAATGCGTTGGAAGCAGTTCAGAGAAGGTTTACTAGACTAATACCTGGAATGGGCGGGTTGTCTTATGAGGAAAGGTTGGACAGGCTAGGCTTGTATCCTCTGGAGTTTAGAAGAGTAAGAGGTGACTTGATTGAAACATGTAAGATCCTGAGGGATCTTGACAGGGTGGATGTGGAGAGGATGTTTCCTCTTGTGGGAGAATCTAGAATTAGGGGTCACTGTTTAAAAATAAGGGGTCGCCCATTTAAGACAGAGATGAGGAGAAACTTTTTCTCACAGAGGGTCGTGAGTCTTTGGAACTCTCTTCCTCAGAGGGCGGTGGAAGCAGAGTCTTTGAATATTTTTAAGGCAGAAGTAGATAAATTCTTGATAAGCAAGGGGGTGAAAGGTTATCGGGGGTAGGCAGGCATGTGGAGTAATCAAATCAGCCGAGATCTTATTGAATGGTGGAGCAGGCTCGAAGGGCCGAGTGGCCTACTCCTGCTCCTAATTCGTACGTTCGTATGTATGTTGTCACCACAGGGAAGGGCAAAATCCCCCTGCGGTTCACTCCCCCATCTCAAGCCTCTCTTCTAAAGGTTCCGTGCCCCGGAGAACTTCCTTCCCACCTGACATTCCTCCATTCACTCTGTGATTTCAAGTTCGCCCTTCATGGGGTGGGGGGTGGAAATTTAACTCACAGGTGGGAAAGCGGCCTAGCGAGAGGCCTGCCCGTTCCGGAGCGGTAGTAGAGGCCCAGTTGATTTTATCGGCTGGGCCTCATTAACGTGCCACTGGCTGACTTTCTGACCAAAGCCAGTGGGGAGTTGGCGGGAAGCGACGGAAAGTTGGGCCACCCGCCAGTCCTAAGGTAAGCCTAGAGATTGGGGAGGGGAATAGTGGGACATTCGTTCTGGGGCGGTCGGCACTTCGTGACGAGAGAGTTGAAGAGAGTGCGGGCAGGGGAGGCCTACACATTTCTTGTGGGACCCGGAGGACCACTCCTGGCCCCACTAAGGAAAGTTTAAAGCTTACCCAAAAAGGCTTGCTCAGTCAACTGACCAGATTTCAGCAGTTGGGGCTGGCGCTGCAGGAACCGTACTTACATCCGGGTAGAGTAGGTTTTGCGCCGGGGTCCTATTGATGTGATAGGACCCCAATTTTCATAAATGTACGGAGCTCCTGCCTGACTCGATGGATGCCTCAGGCGCCTGAAAAGTCAGGCATTTTAAAAGTGCAGCTGAACGGGAACAGGCCCACTCCATTTTAATTGCCCCCTCCTTGCTCGGTTTACAGGGGGGAGTAGTTAAAATACCCCCTCACACATCTCGAAAATGCCCACCGGCTCAGTGTATTACAAGAGATGCCACACGACGGGGGAATGGGACTGACTGGATTGCTCTACAGAAAGCCGGCACGGACTCGATGGGCCGAATGGCCTCTTTCTCTGCCGTTATGACTCTATGACATGTTCCATGAACCCCTGGTTACCCCCCACTTTGCTCCTCCTTTCATATTCCCCATCTTCCCTTTCCCTAGATCCTTGCTCCTTGACCACCCTTTGTGCCTCTGAAGATCCCGAGCCTCTTCTCTCAAGAGCCTCATCGTAAAATTGAAATTAAAAGTTGACATTTCTGTCTCGTTAAAAGTTCATGCGGCTGTTTCCTCCTTTCCGCTTAATGATTTTTTAATTTGTCTTCCGTTAATTGCTTCTGTAAAAAAAAATGATTGAAACGACAGATGCCAGTTGGTTAGCACGAGGCACATGAAATGTTCATGCACAACTTTTTGAAAGGAGATCCTGTGGGTTTTCAAACAAGAACCTTAGAAACCATGAACCCCAGCCAAGATTGCATCTGGTAACTGTGGCATATTATCTTCAAGGAGGATCATTTTACATTAACAGACACCAGAATCCCCTTTTGCTGTGTAATTACCATGATGTCACCCTCCTCTGCAATGCCGAAGCCTCATCCTAAGGGAAGTAATTACAGAAGGTTCGGAGTCCTGTTGTTGATTAGGCCGAGCATAAAGTTTCCTTTCAGCACGATGTGCATTGAAAGCATCTCAGGACATAGTGCCTGTAGCTGAGTCATCCCCACTTTGTACAGATAACAGGCCTGCTTCTTCTTGGTGGTGCTAGATAGCTCAGGTTGACTTCAAAGCTTCCCGACCTGACCTTTGACACTTCTGGCCACAGGGTGAAGGTCAGTTATTAACTGTGAGTAACATGAATCTGAGAACAAATTGTTGATTAAATCCCCGAACATGAATTATATCAGCTGTACATTTTGTATTATCAATGGCACGAGACTAGGACAAAGAAAGGCATGTTTGGACACCAGAGGAAACCCCTATCACACCCGCAGAATGTCCCAAAGTGCTTCACAGCCAATGAAATATTTTTGAAGTGTCGTCACTGTTGTAATGTAGGAAATACGGCAGCCAATTTGCACACAGCAAGGCCCCACAAAAAGCAATATGATAATGACCAGATCATCTGTTTCAGGTGTTAGTTGAGGGATAAATATTGGCCAGGACACCGGGGAGGCCTCCCCTGCTCTTCTTCAAAATAGTGCCATGGGATGATTTGCATCCACCCAAGAGGGCAGACGGAGCCTCGGTTTAACACCTCACCTAAAGACGTCACCTCAGACAGTGCAGTGGTCCCTCAGGACTGCACTGAGGTATCAGCCAAGATTATGTGCTTATACCCACAAACTTCTGACTCACACTCGAGAGTGCTACCATTGAGCAAAGGCTGACACACTGTTGGTTCATAGGGCACTAGGTCTGCCTTTGGAAACTGTCATTTTGCCATGGATATAAGAGGAGTGTTGGGAGAAAGTGGAAATGCAACACTCCCCCTTTCAAAAGTCTCAAAAAAACGATTTCTCTGACCATGCCTTTGCTGCCCTCCCATAAACTTTCTTCTGACTCCTACTCGCTGTCTGATCTCCCCCTCCCACTCCCTATCAATTACTTTGGGACATTTCACTATATAAAACAGTGCTGTATCAAATCAAATAGTTGCTGTTGATTCAAATTAAACAGTACTTAATTTGAACTATGCCTGAACTAGAGAGCTGGACAAAAATGCAACTTTAAAGGTAAGAGGGACCAAAACATCTACGTTTCCTTCAAGATAATTTGCCCCCTGGATACTGTAAATATGCTCTTTGATTCCTGTCTCACTAGGGACGGGACCCTAGACTATTAGATTTTTTTTACAAATAAAAAGCATTCATGCTCTCACTTCCCACAATGCCACGACAGAACAAAGCTCGATTTATAAAGGCAGAGTCATTTTGATGGCTTTTCCTTCAGTGCGTTAAGGAGCTATCGGGTGGCAGGATTTCTCCTAATCCTTACCAGCCTGCCTCTGAAGAACTCGCTTAAGATGAGTATCCAGCTCTTCTTTAGAGAAGCGTAGACTTAGGGATGATTTGATCAAGGTTTAAGATGATGAAGAGAATAGATTGTGTTTGAGTAGACAGTTTGTTCCAACTAAATAGGTTAGGGTGGACCAGGGGTCACATTTTAAGATGTACAAGGCCAGGTCTAGATTAGATGTCAGAAGGTGGTTCTTTCCCATGAGAATAGTGGACCTCGGAACAGGTTGTTGGCTCGTGCAGTGGACGCTCGCTGAATTCCTTCAAGCGAGAGCTGAACCTGTTTCTCGCTGGGGTGGAGATCACCTCATGCAAAAAGTAAGTACTGCATAGCATTAGCAGGCCACAGTGATCTCCTAGACTAGTTTTGATCGCCTAAGGGGGTCAGAGAGGAATTTCCCAGATTTTTTCCCCCCAAATTGGCCTGGGTTTTGAATCTGTTTTTTTCACTTCTCCCGGGAGATCACATGGTTTCGGGTGGGGTGTGAAATCTATATATTGTGATGCACAAGGCGTCACGGTGTTTGGGACAGGCTGGATGGACCAGAGGGACTTTTCCTGTCTGACACTGTTCATAACCAGAAACCAACCCATGTTGTAACAACACTAGTGCGTCTGCTGATGGGGGGGGGAGGTGGAGTAGGCGGGGAAAGGGTGTAAGATGTACAGATGCAAATCATGCTGCCATCTTTTAGGCTGCACTAGCCTCCAAAATCCATTTGGTTTAGGACAACTAACATTTGCTGTAGGGTGGAATGACATTTTCAGTCATGTGACATTTAGCCCACTGATTAATGGAGGTGTTCACCAATTTGTTACTCTGTGTTGGATAAAGTTTAAAACCATCAACCGACTCCCCCCAATGTACCATTCTCTCTGAACCTTGGTGCAATGCTGAAGTACTTGAAGTAAATATACTTAGTGACTATGACAGCAGTGCAACACTGACCAGCTGCTTTCAAATCCTTCCTTCTCCAAACGTTGGTGCTTGTCGAGTAATGGACAATCAATCGCCTTTGTTTTTGCTGATAGTGTCTCCTCCAGTATGGTTCAAACCAACGGCACTGCTTGGACTCAGTAACATTTTCCAGACCAATTCAGTTTCAACTTCAAACTGACTAAAAGCACGGCCACACCACCAGTTTGTTATCTTAAAAGGGCAACGTCGGCATCACTTTAATCACACATGCGAGTGTGGTAGTGATTCTGCAGCATTATAATGTTCTTGGTGTGCACATTGCATCATTTTGTCCTGTGCAGATAAACAAAGCATAAAAGCTAAAATTTTACAGGCTTGACGAGGCTCCTTTAAGCCCTGCTGTTGGGTATTATTAAATACTATTGCAATTTTTTCATTCAAATTACATTTTATGATCGCATAGAATTTTTCGATCTGATTTCCTGTAACGCTACTTTAGATTTCCATTTTCTACATTTTGAAAGACGACTTGACTCATTGCCTGTGTCGCCTGACTCCAAAGCCTTAACGCCTGATAAAAACACACTTCAGTCTTCATTCGCATAGCCTGAAACTGTCAACGCCAGTGCTGGCAATACCTCAGAAAATCCTGATGTTTGACTTCTTTCATTTCTCCCTGAAAGCAGCACCCAGACACTAATCGCCCAATTTGGAAGCAATCCTCAGACATAATTCAGCCGTGTCACTCTTACCGTGGCAAGTGGTACATCTGTTAACTAAATTTAAAGAAAAGTCATGGTGTTTGTCACTTTACATTGGCAGATCTGCCATTTTGAGAACAGCAGACCCAAGCAGCAACTTGTCCAATGTCAGAGCACAGGGCGGTGGGGGAGGGAAGGGGTGTGAGCAGAGCACGGGGTGGGGGGGGGGGGGGGGGAGGGGAGGGGAGTGAGCAGAGCACGGGGGGGGGAGGGGGGAAGCAGAGCACGGGGGGGAGGGAGGGAGCAGAGCACGAGGAGGGAGAGGGGAGGGAGCAGAGCACGGGGGGGAGGGGAGGGAGCAGAGCACGGGGGGGAGGGGAGGAGCATAGCACGGGGGGGAGGGGAGGGGGAAGCAGAACACGGGGGGAGGGGGGGAGCAGAGCACGTGGGGAGGGGAGGGGAGTGAGCAGAGCACGGGGGGGTGGGGGGAGGGAGCAGAGCACGAGGAGGGGAGGGGAGGGAGCAGAGCACGGGGGGGAGGGGAGGGAGCAGAGCACGGGGGGGGGAGGGGGGAAGCAGAACACGGGGGAAGGGGGGGAGCAGAGCACGGGGGGGGGAGGGGAGGGGCGGGAGCAGAGCACGGGGGGGGAGGGAGCGGGGAGGGAGCAGAGCACGGGGGGGAGGGGAGGGAGGGAGCAGAGCATGGAGAGATCGGGGAGGGAGGGGAGGGAGAACGTGATCCAGGTCTAAGGGGCCGGGGGGGCGAAAGAGATGGCGAGCGTGATCCAGATGGGGAGATGGATCGCATTCTCATACCCTCCCTCCCCGACCCTTGTTAGACCTGAATCAGGCTCTTGAGCATGAACGGCAGTGAGTTAATTTCTCATGCGCAGGAAGTGACAGCATCGGACGGCTCAAAATGTGAAAGTTAGGGCGTAGTGTCACTATTTACTTTATAATGTAAAATGCTCCCCACTTTCTACCCAACAAACCTGTAAAGAATCGGTGTGCCACACACAATGCCCCAACAGTTACTGCAGCTCTCTCCCAGAGTGTTCAGTTTGACGGAGTGATTAGTGATAGTTTGGATAATTCCAGATTTCGATCGGCCCATGACGTCGCCTTCTGCGCATGCGACGGCCCACCCGATGACATCACTGACAATGCATTCTAAAAAGCTACAGCTCCGCTAGTGATGTCACTTCCAATGACGTCACCCTCACCTGTTCTCGTTGAATGAAATGCGCTTCACTAAACCAACCTTGCCGCTCAGATTATGTAAAATAGGCAATGCTGCGGATTGTCAAATTCAGCCTCAGAGTAACGGCTATAGTGCCCCGCATAATCTTGCAGTGCCTGTTCATGGGTTCACATATTTGAAAAATATACATATACAAAAACCACCTACTTTCACCTCCACAACATTACTTGTCTAAGCCCCTGCCTCAGCTCATCCACTGTTGAGACCCTGATCAATGCCTTTGCTACCTCTAGACTCGACTATTCCAATGCTCTCCTGGCCATCCTCCCATCTTCCTCCCTACATAAACTTGAGCTCATCCAAAACTCTTCTGCCTGTATTCTAACTCATAGCAAATCCCCTTCACCCATCACCCCTGTGCTCGCTGACTTACATTGTCTCTCGGTCCACCAATGGCTTGATTTTAAAATTCTCATCCTCATGTTCAAATCCCTCCATGGCCTCACCCCTTCTTATCGTTGTGACTGCCTCCAGCCCTACAGCCTCCAACAACTCTATATTCCTCCAACTCTGGCATCTTTTTCATCCCCACTCCGTTCGTCCCAGCACTGGTGGTCGTGCTTTCAGCCATGTAGGTCCTTGGTTCTGGAATTCCCTACCTAAACCTCGTCGCCTCTTCACCTCTCTCTCCTCTTTTAATGTGCTCCTTAAAACCTACCTCTTTAACCAAGATTTTAGTCAACCAACCCAATTATCTCCTTCATTGACTCGGTGCCCATTTTTGTCTGATTACACCCCTGTGAAGTGCCTTGAGACAGTTTCTTATGTTAGAGGCGCTATACAAATGTAAGTTGTTATTGTTGCCATGTTAAGGCTCTCTAAATAATTGTGATTAGATGTTCTGTCCACCTTGCTACAAATTCTGCCTTAGATATTCTCTCAACGCAGGAGTGTGCACATACTGACCAATGGAAGTTGGGGCAAGTTGAACACATTTCAGCAGAGCTGCCTTCTCATATAGAAGAGAGATAGGACACCATGCCTCCCTGTTGCAGTCAGCATACTCGATACATGCTTTTGATGGCCATCTGTGTGTTAGCGCTGCATGTTATCACCTGCAGTATAAGTACTTGGACAGTGTTAGCACTGTGCATTGTCCAAACTCGGCAGTGTTTGCGATGTGCGTTCTCGGTTCCCCAGAGTGTTAGCACTGTGCGTTCTCAGAACTACAGAGTGTTGGTGCTGTGCATTCTCTGAATTCAGTAGTGTTAGCACTGAGCGTTCTCTGAACTAAGGAGTGTTAGCACTGTGCATTCTCTGAACTACAGAGTGTTAGCGCTGTGCGTTCTCTGAACTAAGGAGTGTTAGCGCTGAGCGTTCTCTGAACTACGGAGTGTTAGCACTGTGCGTTCTCTGAACTAAGGAGTGTTAGCACTGTGCATTCTCTGAACTACAGAGTGTTAGTGCAGTGCGTTCTCTGAACTAAGGAGTGTTAGCGCTGAGCGTTCTCTGAACTACGGAGTGTTAGCGCTGTGCGTTCTCTGAACTACAGAGTGTTAGCACTGTGCGTTCTCTGAACTACGGAGTGTTAGCGCTGTGCGTTCTCTGAACTAAGGAGTGTTAGCACTGTACGTTCTCTGAACTACGGAGTGTTAGTGCTGTGCGTTCTCTGAACTAAGGAGTGTTAGCGCTGAGCGTTCTCTGAACTACGGAGTGTTAGCGCTGTGCATTCTCTGAACTACGGAGTGTTAGCGCTGTGCGTTCACTGAACTACGAAGTGTTAGCGCTGTGCGTTCTCTGAACTACGAAGTGTTAGCGCTGTGCGTTCACTGAACTACGAAGTGTTAGCACTGTGCGTTCTCTGAACTACGAAGTGTTAGCGCTGTGCGTTCTCTGAACTACGGAGTGTTAGCGCTGTGCGTTCTCTGAACTACGGAGTGTTAGCGCTGTGCGTTCACTGAACTACGGAGTGTTAGCGCTGTGCGTTCACTGAACTACGGAGTGTTAGCGCTGTGCGTTCTCTGTACTACGGAGTGTTAGCGCTGTGCATTCTCGGAACTACGGAGTGTTAGCGCTGTGCGTTCTCGGAACTACGGAGTGTTAGCACTGTGCGTTCTCTGTACTACGGAGTGTTAGCGCTGTGCATTCTCGGAACTACGGAGTGTTAGCGCTGTGCGTTCTCTGAACTACGGAGTGTTAGCGCTGTGCGTTCACTGAACTACCGAGTGTTAGCGCTGTGCGTTCTCTGAACTACGGAGTGTTAGCGCTGTGCGTTCACTGAACTACCGAGTGTTAGCGCTGTGCGTTCTCTGAACTACGGAGTGTTAGCACTGAGCGTTCACTGAACTACGGAGTGTTGACGCTGTACGTTCTCTGAACTACGGAGTGTTAGCGCTGTGCATTCACTGAAGTACAGAGTGTTAGCGCTGTGCGTTCTCTGAACTACGGAGTGTTAGCGCTGTGCGTTCACTGAACTACGGAGTGTTAGCGCTGTGCGTTCACTGAACTACGGAGTGTTAGCGTTGCGCGTTCTCTGAACTACGGAGTGTTAGTGCTGTGCGTTCTCGGAACTACGGAGTGTTAGCGCTGTGCGTTCTCTGAACTACGGAGTGTTAGCGCTGTGCGTTCTCTGAACTACGGAGTGTTAGCGCTGTGCGTTCTCTGGACTATGGAGTGTTAGCGCTGTGCGTTCACTGAATTACGGAGTGTTAGCGCTGTGCGTTCTCTGAACTACGGAGTGTTAGCGCTGTGCGTTCTCTGAACTACGGTGTTAGCGCTGTGCGTTCACTGAACTATGGAGTGTTAGCGCTGTGGATTCTCTGAACTACGGAGTGTTAGTGCCGTGCGTTCTCTGAACTACGGAGTGTTAGCGCTGTGCGTTCTCTGAACTACGGTGTTAGCGCTGTGCGTTCACTGAACTACGGAGTGTTAGCGCTGTGCGTTCTCTGAACTACGGAGTGTTAGTGCCGTGCGTTCTCTGAACTACGGCGTGTTAGCGCTGTGCGTTCTCTGTACTACGGAGTGTTAGCGCTGTGCGTTCTCGGAACTACGGAGAGTTAGCGCTGAGCGTTCTCTGAACTACGGAGTGTTAGCGCTGTGCGTTCTCGGAACTACGGAGTGTTAGCGCTGTGCGTTCTCTGTACTACGGAGTGTTAGCGCTGTGCGTTCTCTGAACTACGGAGTGTTAGCGCTGTGCGTTCTCGGAACTACGGAGTGTTAGCGCTGTGCGTTCTCTGTACTATGGAGTGTTAACGCTGTGCGTTTTCTGAACTACGGAGTGTTAGCGTTGTGCGTTCACTGAACTACGGAGTGTTAGCGCTGTGCGTTCACTGAACTACCGAGTGGTAGCGCTGTGCATTCTCTGAACTACGGAGTGTTAGCGCTGTGCGTTCTCTGTACTACGGAGTGTTAGCACTGTGCGTTCTCTGTACTACGGAGTGTTAGCGCTGTGCGTTCTCTGAACTACGGAGTGTTAGCGCTGTGCGTTCTCTGTACTACGGAGTGTTAGCGCTGTGCGTTCTCTGTACTACGGAGTGTTAGCGCTGTGCGTTCTCTGAACTACGGAGTGTTAGCGCTGTGCGTTCTCTGTACTACGGAGTGTTAGCACTGTGCGTTCTCTGAACTACGGAGTGTTAGCGCTGTGCGTTCTCGGAACTACGGAGTGTTAGCGCTGTGCGTTCTCTGTACTATGGAGTGTTAACGCTGTGCGTTTTCTGAACTACGGAGTGTTAGCGTTGTGCGTTCACTGAACTACGGAGTGTTAGCGCTGTGCGTTCTCTGAACTACAGAGTGTTAGCGCTGTGCATTCACTGAACTACGGAGTGTTAGCGCTGTGCGTTCTCAGAACTACGGAGAGTTAGCGCTGAGCGTTCTCTGAACTACGGAGAGTTAGCGATGTGCGTTCTCTGAACTACGGAGTGTTAGCGCTGTGCGTTCTCTGAACTACGGAGTGTTAGTGCCGTGCGTTCTCTGCACTACGGAGTGTTAGCGCTGTGCGTTCTCTGAACTACGGAGTGTTAACGCTGTGCGTTCACTGAACTACGGAGTGTTAGCGCTGTGCGTTCTCTGAACTACGGAGTGTTAGTGCCGTGCGTTCTCTGAACTACGGAGTGTTAGCGCCGTGCGTTCTCTGAACTACGGAGTGTTAGCGCTGTGCATTCACTGAACTACGGAGTGTTAGCGCTGTGCGTTCACTGAACTACGGAGTTTTAGCACCGAGCGTTCACTGAACTACGGAGTGTTAGCGCTGTGCGTTCTCTGAACTACGGAGTGTTAGCGCTGTGCGTTCACTGTACTACGGAGTGTTAGCGCTGTGCGTTCACTGAACTACGGAGTGTTAGCGCTGTGCATTCTCTGAACTACGGAGTGTTAGCGCTGTGTGTTCTCTGAACTACGGAGTGTTAGCGCTGTGTGTTCTCTGAATTCAGTAATAGTAGCGCTGTGTGTTCTCTGAATTCAGTAGTATTAGCACTGTGCGTTCCCTGAATTCAGTAGTGTTAGCGCTGTGCGTTTCCTGAAAACAGAAGTATTAGCACTCTGCGTTTTCTGAATTCAGTAGTATTAGCGCTGTGCGTTCTCTGAATTCAGTAGTATTAGCGCTGTGCGTTTTCTGAATTCCGTAGTATTAGCGCTGTGCGTTCTCTTAATTCAGTAGTATTAGCGCTGTGCATTCTCTGAAATTAGTCGTATTAGCGCGGTGCGTTCTCTGAATTCAGTAGTATTAGCGCTGTGTGTTCTCTGAATTCAGTAGTGTTAGCGCTGTGCATTCTCTGAATTCAGTAGTGCTAGCGGTGTGCGTTCTCTGAATTCAGTAGTGCTAGCGCTGTGCATTCTCTGAATTCAGTAGTGCTAGCGGTGTGCGTTCTCTGAATTCAGTAGTGCTAGCGGTGTGCGTTCTCTGAATTCAGTAGTGCTAGCGCTGTGCATTCTCTGAATTCAGTAGTATTAGCGCTGTGCGTTCTCTGAATTCAGTAGTGCTAGCGCTGTGCGTTCTCTGAATTCAGTAGTGTTAGCACTGTGCGTTCTCTGAATTCAGTAGTGTTAGCGCTGTGCGTTCTCTGAATTCAGTAGTGTTAGCGCTGCGCGTTCTCTGAATTCAGTAGTGTTAGCGCTGTGCGTTCTCTGAATTCAGTAGTGTTAGCGCTGTGCGTTCTCTGAATTCAGTAGTGTTAGCGCTGTGTGTTCCCTGAATTCAGTAGTGTTAGCGCTGTGTGTTCCTTGAATTCAGTAGTGGTAGCGCTGTGCCTTCTCTGAATTCAGTAGTGTTAGCGCTGTGTGTTCCCTGAATTCAGTAGCTAGCGCTGTGTGTTCTCTGAATTCAGTAGTGTTAGCGCTGTGTGTTCTCTGAATTCAGTAGTATTAGCGCTGCACATTTTCTGAATTCAGTAGTGTTAGCGCTGTGTGTTCTCTGAATTCAGTAGTGTTAGCGCTGTGTGTTCTCTGAATTCAGTAGTGTTAGCGCTGTGCGTTCTCTGAATTCAGTAGTCCTAGCGCTGTGTGTTCTCTGAATTCAGTAGTGTTAGCGCTGTACGTTCTCTGAATTCAGTAGTGTTAGCGCTGTGCGTTCTCTGAATTCAGTAGTGTTAGCGCTGTGCGTTCTCTGAATTCAGTAGTATTAGCGCTGTGTGTTCTCTGAATTCAGTAGTGTTAGCGCTGTGCGTTCTTTGAATTCAGTAGTATTAGCGCTGTGTGTTCTCTGAATTCAGTAGTGTTAGCGCTGTGCGTTCTCTGAATTCAGTAGTGTTAGCGCTGTGCGTTCTCTGAATTCAGTAGTATTAGCGCTGTGCGTTCTCTGAATTCAGTAGTGTTAGCGCTGCGCGTTCTCTGAATTCAGTAGTGTTAGCGCTGTGCGTTCTCTGAATTCAGTAGTGTTAGCGCTGCGCGTTCTCTGAATTCAGTAGTGTTAGCGCTGTGCGTTCTCTGAATTCAGTAGTGTTAGCGCTGTGTGTTCTCTGAATTCAGTAGTGTTAGCGCTGTGCCTTCTCTGAATTCAGTAGTGTTAGCGCTGTGTGTTCCCTGAATTCAGTAGCTAGCGCTGTACGTTCTCTGAATTCAGTAATGTTAGCGCTGTGTTCTCTGAATTCAGTAGTACTAGCGCTGCACATTTTCTGAATTCAGTACATAGAACATTACAGCACAGTACAGGCCCTTCGGCCCTCGATGTTGTGCCGAGCATTGTCCGAGACCAAGATCAAGCTATCACACTCCCTATCACTCTGGTGTGCTCCATGTGCTTATCCAATAACCGCTTGAAAGTTCCTAAAGTGTCCGACTCCACTATCACAGCAGGCAGTCCATTCCACACCCCAACCACTCTCTGAGTAAAGAATCTACCTCGGACATCCCTTCTATATCTCCCCCCATGCACCTTATAGTTATGCCCCCTTGTAACAGCTGCCTCTACCCGAGGAAATAGTCTCTGAACATCCACTCTATCTATCCCCCTCATCATCTTATAAACCTCTATTAAGTCGCCTCTCATCCTCCTCCGCTCTAAAGAGAAAAGCCCCAACTCCCTCAATCTTTCCTCATAAGACCTCCCCCCCAAACCAGGCAGCATCCTGGTAAATCTCCTTTGCACTCTTTCCAATGCTTCCACGTCCTTCCTATAGTGAGGTGACCAGAACTGCACACAATATTCCAAATGTGGTCTCACCAAGGTCCTGTACAGTTGCAGCATAACCTCACGGTTCTTAAACTCAAACCCTCTGTTAATAAACGCCAACACACCATAGGCCTTCTTTACTGCTCTATCCACTTGAGTGGCAACCTTCAGAGATCTGTGGATATGAACCCCCAGATCCCTCTGCTCCTCCACGTTCCTCAGAACCCTGCCGTTGACCCTGTAATCCTTATTCAAATTTGCCCTACCAAAATGAATCACCTCGCACTTATCAGGGTTAAATTCCATCTGCCATTTTTCGGCCCAGCTCTGCATCCTATCAATGTCTCTTTGCAGCCTACAACTGCCCTCCACCTCATCCACTACTCCACCAATCTTGGTGTCATCAGCAAATTTACTGATCCACCCTTCAGTCCCCTCCTCCAAGTCATTGATAAAAATCACAAACAGCAGAGGACACAGCACCGACCCCTGTGGCACACCGCTGGTAACTGGTCTCCAGTCCGAAAATGTTCCATCCACCACCACCCTCTGCCTTCTATGAGATAGCCAGTTACTTATCCAATCGGCCAAATTTCCCTCTATCCCACAACTCCTTACTTTCTTCATGAGACGACCATGGGGAACCTTATCAAACGCCTTACTAAAATACATGTCTCCGACATCAACTGCTCTACCTTCATCTACACACTTAGTTACCTCCTCAAAGAATTCAATCAAATTTGTTCGGCAAGACTTACTCTTCACGAATCCGTGTTGACTATCCCTGATTAAGTTGCCCCTTTCCAAATGGTCATAAATCCTATCCCTCAGGACCTTTTCCATTATCTTACCAACCACCGAAGTAAGACCGAAGTAGTATTAGCGCTGTGCATTATCTGAATTCAGTAGTATTAGCGCTGTGCATTATCTGAATTCAGTAGTATTAGCGCTGTGCATTATCTGAATTCAGTAGTATTAGCGCTGTGCATTCTCTGAATTCAGTAGTATTAACGCTGTGCGTTCTCTGAATTCAGTAGTGTTAGCGCTGTACGTTCTCTGAATTCAGTAGTATTAGCGCTATGCATTCTCTGAATTCAGTCGTGTTAGCGCTGTGTGTTCCCTGAATTCAGTTGTATTAGCGCTGTGCGTTTTCTGAATTCAGTAGCTAGCGCTGTACGTTCTCTGAATTCAGTAGTATTAGCGCTGTGCGTTCTCTGAATTCAGTAGTGTTAGCGCTGTGCGTTCTCTGAATTCAGTAGTGTTAGCGCTGTGTGTTCCTGAATTCAGTAGTGTTAGCGCTGTGTGTTCTCTGAATTCAGTAGTGTTAGCGCTGTGCCTTCTCTGAATTCAGTAGTGTTAGCGCTGTACATTCTCTGAATTCAGTAGTGTTAGCACAGTGTTCTCTAAATTCAGTAGTATTAGCACTGCACATTTTCTGAATTCAGTAGTGTTAGCGCTGTACGTTCTCTGAATTCAGTAGTATTAGCGCTGTGCGTTCTCTGAATTCAGTAGTGTTAGCGCTGTGTTCTCTGAATTCAGTAGTATTAGCGCTGCACATTTTCTGAATTCAGTAGTGTTAGCGCTGTACGTTCTCTGAATTCAGTAGTATTAGCGCTGTGCGTTCTCTGAATTCAGTAGTGTTAGCGCTGTACGTTCTCTGAATTCAGTAGTATTAGCGCTGTGCGTTCTCTGAATTCAGTAGAGTTAGCGCTGTGTGTTCTCTGAATTCAGTAGTGTTAGCGCTGTGCGTTCTCTGAATTCAGTAGTGTTAGCGTTGTGTGTTCTCTGAATTCAGTAGTATTAGCGCTGTGCGTTCTCTGAATTCAGTAGTGTTAGTGCTGTGCGTTCTCTGAATTCAGTAGTGTTAGCACTGTACGTTCTCTGAATTCAGTAGTATTAGCGCTGTACGTTCTCTGAATTCAGTAGTGCTAGCGCTGTGCATTATCTGAATTCAGTAGTGTTAGCGTTGTACGTTCTCTGAATTCAGTAGTGCTAGCGCTGTGCGTTCTCTGAATTCAGTAGTGTTAGCGCTGTACGTTCTCTGAATTCAGTAGTATTAGCGCTGTGTGTTCTTTGAATTCAGTAGTATTAGCGCTGTACGTTCTCTGAATTCAGTAGTATTAGCGCTGTACGTTCTCTGAATTCAGTAGTACTAGCGCTGTACGTTCTCTGAATTCAGTAGTATTTGCGCTGTGCATTATCTGAATTCAGTAGTATTAGCGCTGTGCATTATCTGAATTCAGTCGTATTAGCGCTGTGCGTTCTCTGAATTCAGTAGTATTAACGCTGTGCGTTCTTTGAATTCAGTAGTGTTAGCGCTGTACGTTCTCTGAATTCAGTAGTGTTAGCGCTGTACGTTCTCTGAATTCAGTAGTATTAGTGCTATGCATTCTCTGAATTCAGTCGTGTTAGCGCTGTGCGTTCTCTGAATTCAGTAGTGTTAGCGCTGTGTGTTCTCTGAATTCAGTAGTGTTAGCGCTGTGTGTTCCCTGAATTCAGTAGTGTTAGCGCTGTGCCTTCTCTGAATTCAGTAGTGTTAGCGCTGTGTGTTCCCTGAATTCAGTAGTGTTAGCGCTGTGTGTTCCTTGAATTCAGTAGTGTTAGCGCTGTGCCTTCTCTGAATTCAGTAGTGTTAGCGCTGTGTGTTCCCTGAATTCAGTAGCTAGCGCTGTGTGTTCTCTGAATTCAGTAGTGTTAGCGCTGTGTGTTCTCTGAATTCAGTAGTATTAGCGCTGCACATTTTCTGAATTCAGTAGTGTTAGCGCTGTGTGTTCTCTGAATTCAGTAGTGTTAGCGCTGTGTGTTCTCTGAATTCAGTAGTGTTAGCGCTGTGCGTTCTCTGAATTCAGTAGTGCTAGCGCTGTGTGTTCTCTGAATTCAGTAGTGTTAGCGCTGTACGTTCTCTGAATTCAGTAGTGTTAGCGCTGTGCGTTCTCTGAATTCAGTAGTGTTAGCGCTGTGCGTTCTCTGAATGCAGTAGTATTAGCGCTGTGTGTTCTCTGAATTCAGTAGTATTAGCGCTGTGCGTTCTCTGAATTCAGTAGTGTTAGTGCTGTGCGTTCTCTGAATTCAGTAGTGTTAGCACTGTACGTTCTCTGAATTCAGTAGTATTAGCGCTGTACGTTCTCTGAATTCAGTAGTATTAGCGCTGCACATTTTCTGAATTCAGTAGTGTTAGCGCTGTACGTTCTCTGAATTCAGTAGTATTAGCGCTGTGCGTTCTCTGAATTCAGTAGTGTTAGCGCTGTACGTTCTCTGAATTCAGTAGTATTAGCGCTGTGCGTTCTCTGAATTCAGTAGAGTTAGCGCTGTGTGTTCTCTGAATTCAGTAGTGTTAGCGCTGTGCGTTCTCTGAATTCAGTAGTGTTAGCGTTGTGTGTTCTCTGAATTCAGTAGTATTAGCGCTGTGCGTTCTCTGAATTCAGTAGTGTTAGCGCTGTGCGTTCTCTGAATTCCGTAGTGTTAGCACTGTACGTTCTCTGAATTCAGTAGTATTAGCGCTGTACGTTCTCTGAATTCAGTAGTGCTAGCGCTGTGCGTTCTCTGAATTCAGTAGTGTTAGCGTTGTACGTTCTCTGAATTCAGTAGTGCTAGCGCTGTGCGTTCTCTGAATTCAGTAGTGTTAGCGCTGTACGTTCTCTGAATTCAGTAGTATTAGCGCTGTGTGTTCTTTGAATTCAGTAGTATTAGCGCTGTACGTTCTCTGAATTCAGTAGTATTAGCGCTGTACGTTGTCTGAATGCAGTAGTACTAGCGCTGTACGTTCTCTGAATTCAGTAGTATTTGCGCTGTGCATTATCTGAATTCAGTAGTATTAGCGCTGTGCATTATCTGAATTCAGTAGTATTAGCGCTGTGCGTTCTCTGAATTCAGTAGTATTAACGCTGTGCGTTCTTTGAATTCAGTAGTGTTAGCGCTGTACGTTCTCTGAATTCAGTAGTGTTAGCGCTGTACGTTCTCTGAATTCAGTAGTATTAGTGCTATGCATTCTCTGAATTCAGTCGTGTTAGCGCTGTGCGTTCTCTGAATTCAGTAGTGTTAGCGCTGTGTGTTCTCTGAATTCAGTAGTGTTAGCGCTGTGTGTTCCCTGAATTCAGTAG
Source organism: Squalus acanthias (assembly GCA_030390025.1). Classification (NCBI taxonomy): domain Eukaryota; kingdom Metazoa; phylum Chordata; class Chondrichthyes; order Squaliformes; family Squalidae; genus Squalus; species Squalus acanthias. The sequence goes on from CM059428.1 coordinate 36,215,450, forward strand.
TGTTAGCGCTGTGCCTTCTCTGAATTCAGTAGTGTTAGCGCTGTGTGTTCCCTGAATTCAGTAGTGTTAGCGCTGTGTGTTCCTTGAATTCAGTAGTGTTAGCGCTGTGCCTTCTCTGAATTCAGTAGTGTTAGCGCTGTGTGTTCCCTGAATTCAGTAGCTAGCGCTGTGTGTTCTCTGAATTCAGTAGTGTTAGCGCTGTGTGTTCTCTGAATTCAGTAGTGTTAGCGCTGTGTGTTCTCTGAATTCAGTAGTGTTAGCGCTGTGCGTTCTCTGAATTCAGTAGTGCTAGCGCTGTACGTTCTCTGAATTCAGTAGTGTTAGCGCTGTGCGTTCTCTGAATTCAGTAGTGTTAGCGCTGTGCGTTCTCTGAATTCAGTAGTATTAGCGCTGTGTGTTCTCTGAATTCAGTAGTGTTAGCGCTGTGTGTTCTTTGAATTCAGTAGTATTTGCGCTGTGTGTTCTCTGAATTCAGTAGTGTTAGCGCTGTGCGTTCTCTGAATTCAGTAGTATTAGCGCTGTGCGTTCTCTGAATTCAGTAGTATTAGCGCTGTGCGTTCTCTGAATTCAGTAGTGTTAGCGCTGCGCGTTCTCTGAATTCAGTAGTGTTAGCGCTGCGCGTTCTCTGAATTCAGTAGTGTTAGCGCTGTGCGTTCTCTGAATTCAGTAGTGTTAGCGCTGCGCGTTCTCTGAATTCAGTAGTGTTAGCGCTGTGTGTTCTCTGAATTCAGTAGTGTTAGCGCTGTGCCTTCTCTGAATTCAGTAGTGTTAGCGCTGTGTGTTCCCTGAATTCAGTAGCTAGCGCTGTACGTTCTCTGAATTCAGTAATGTTAGCGCTGTGTTCTCTGAATTCAGTAGTACTAGCGCTGCACATTTTCTGAATTCAGTACATAGAACATTACAGCACAGTACAGGCCCTTCGGCCCTCGATGTTGTGCCGAGCATTGTCCGAGACCAAGATCAAGCTATCACACTCCCTATCACTCTGGTGTGCTCCATGTGCTTATCCAATAACCGCTTGAAAGTTCCTAAAGTGTCCGACTCCACTATCACAGCAGGCAGTCCATTCCACACCCCAACCACTCTCTGAGTAAAGAATCTACCTCGGACATCCCTTCTATATCTCCCCCCATGCACCTTATAGTTATGCCCCCTTGTAACAGCTGCCTCTACCCGAGGAAATAGTCTCTGAACATCCACTCTATCTATCCCCCTCATCATCTTATAAACCTCTATTAAGTCGCCTCTCATCCTCCTCCGCTCTAAAGAGAAAAGCCCCAACTCCCTCAATCTTTCCTCATAAGACCTCCCCCCAAACCAGGCAGCATCCTGGTAAATCTCCTTTGCACTCTTTCCAATGCTTCCACGTCCTTCCTATAGTGAGGTGACCAGAACTGCACACAATATTCCAAATGTGGTCTCACCAAGGTCCTGTACAGTTGCAGCATAACCTCACGGTTCTTAAACTCAAACCCTCTGTTAATAAACGCCAACACACCATAGGCCTTCTTTACTGCTCTATCCACTTGAATGGCAACCTTCAGAGATCTGTGGATATGAACCCCCAGATCCCTCTGCTCCTCCACGTTCCTCAGAACCCTGCCGTTGACCCTGTAATCCTTATTCAAATTTGCCCTACCAAAATGAATCACCTCGCACTTATCAGGGTTAAATTCCATCTGCCATTTTTCGTCCCAGCTCTGCATCCTATCAATGTCTCTTTGCAGCCTACAACTGCCCTCCACCTCATCCACTACTCCACCAATCTTGGTGTCATCAGCAAATTTACTGATCCACCCTTCAGTCCCCTCCTCCAAGTCATTGATAAAAATCACAAACAGCAGAGGACCCAGCACCGACCCCTGTGGCACACCGCTGGTAACTGGTCTCCAGTCCGAAAATGTTCCATCCACCACCACCCTCTGCCTTCTATGAGATAGCCAGTTACTTATCCAATCGGCCAAATTTCCCTCTATCCCACAACTCCTTACTTTCTTCATGAGACGACCATGGGGAACCTTATCAAACGCCTTACTAAAATACATGTATACGACATCAACTGCTCTACCTTCATCTACACACTTAGTTACCTCCTCAAAGAATTCAATCAAATTTGTTAGGCAAGACTTACCCTTCACGAATCCGTGTTGACTATCCCTGATTAAGTTGCCCCTTTCCAAATGGTCATAAATCCTATCCCTCAGGACCTTTTCCATTATCTTACCAACCACCGAAGTAAGACCGAAGTAGTATTAGCGCTGTGCATTATCTGAATTCAGTAGTATTAGCGCTGTGCATTATCTGAATTCAGTAGTATTAGCGCTGTGCGTTCTCTGAATTCAGTAGTATTAACGCTGTGCGTTCTCTGAATTCAGTAGTGTTAGCGCTGTACTTTCTCTGAATTCAGTAGTGTTAGCGCTGTACTTTCTCTGAATTCAGTAGTATTAGCGCTGTGCGTTCTCTGAATTCAGTAGTGTTAGCGCTGTGCGTTCTCTGAATTCAGTAGTGTTAGCGCTGTGTGTTCCCTGAATTCAGTAGTGTTAGCGCTGTGTGTTCTCTGAATTCAGTAGTGTTAGCGCTGTGCCTTCTCTGAATTCAGTAGTGTTAGCGCAGTGTTCTCTAAATTCAGTAGTATTAGCGCTGCACATTTTCTGAATTCAGTAGTGTTAGCGCTGTACGTTCTCTGAATTCAGCAGTATTAGCGCTGTGCGTTCTCTGAATTCAGTAGTGTTAGCGCTGTGTTCTCTGAATTCAGTAGTATTAGCGCTGCACATTTTCTGAATTCAGTAGTGTTAGCGCTGTACGTTCTCTGAATTCAGTAGTATTAGCGCTGTGCGTTCTCTGAATTCAGTAGTGTTAGCGCTGTGTGTTCTCTGAATTCAGTAGTGTTAGCGCTGTGCGTTCTCTGAATTCAGTAGTGTTAGCGTTGTGTGTTTTCTGAATTCAGTAGTATTAGCGCTGTGTGTTCTCTGAATTCAGTAGTGTTAGCGCTGTGTGTTCTCTGAATTCAGTAGTGTTAGCGCTGTACGTTCTCTGAATTCAGTATTGCTAGCGCTGTGCGTTCTCTGAATTCAGTAGTGTTAGCGCTGTACGTTCTCTGAATTCAGTAGTATTAGCGCTGTGTGATCTCTGAATTCAGTAGTGTTAGCGCTGTACGTTCTCTGAATTCAGTAGTATTAGCGCTGTGCATTATCTGAATTCAGTAGTATTAGCGCTGTGCGTTTTCTGAATTCAGTAGTGTTAGCGCTGTACGTTCTCTGAATTCAGTAGTATTTGCGCTGTGCATTATCTGAATTCAGTAGTATTAGCGCTGTGCATTATCTGAATTCAGTAGTATTAGCGCTGTACGTTCTCTGAATTCAGTAGTATTAGCGCTGTGCATTATCTGAATTCAGTAGTATTAGCGCTGTACGTTATCTGAATTCAGTAGTATTAGCGCTGTGCATTATCTGAATTCAGTAGTATTAGCGCTGTGCATTATCTGAATTCAGTAGTATTAGCGCTGTACGTTCTCTGAATTCAGTAGTATTAGCGCTGTGCATTATCTGAATTCAGTAGTATTAGCGCTGTGCATTATCTGAATTCAGTAGTATTAGCGCTGTGCATTATCTGAATTCAGTAGTATTAGCGCTGTGCGTTCTCTGAATTCAGTAGTATTAACGCTGTGCGTTCTCTGAATTCAGTAGTGTTAGCGCTGTACGTTCTCTGAATTCAGTAGTGTTAGCGCTGTACGTTCACTGAATTCAGTAGTATTAGTGCTATGCATTCTCTGAATTCAGTCGTGTTAGCGCTGTGCGTTCTCTGATTCAGTAGTGTTAGCGCTGTGTGTTCTCTGAATTCAGTAGTGTTAGCGCTGTGTGTTCCCTGAATTCAGTAGTGTTAGCGCTGTGCCTTCTCTGAATTCAGTAGTGTTAGCGCTGTGTGTTCCCTGAATTCAGTAGTGTTAGCGCTGTGTGTTCCCTGAATTCAGTAGTGTTAGCGCTGTGCCTTCTCTGAATTCAGTAGTGTTAGCGCTGTGTGTTCCCTGAATTCAGTAGCTAGCGCTGTACGTTCTCTGAATTCAGTAGTGTTAGCGCTGTGTTCTCTGAATTCAGTAGTATTAGCGCTGCACATTTTCTGAATTCAATAGTGTTAGCGCTGTACGTTCTCTGAATTGAGTAGTGTTAGCGCTGTGTGTTCTCTGAATTCAGTAGTGTTAGCGCTGTGTGTTCTCTGAATTCAGTAATATTAGCGCTGCACATTTTCTGAATTCAGTAGTGTTAGCGCTGTGTGTTCTCTGAATTCAGTAGTGTTAGCGCTGTACGTTCTCTGAATTCAGTAGTGTTAGCGCTGTGCGTTCTCTGAATTCAGTAGTGTTAGCGCTGTGCGTTCTCTGAATTCAGTAGTATTAGCGCTGTGTGTTCTCTGAATTCAGTAGTGTTAGCGCTGTGCGTTCTCTGAATTCAGTAGTATTAGCGCTGTGCGTTCTCTGAATTCAGTAGTATTAGCGCTGTGCGTTCTCTGAATTCAGTAGTGTTAGCGCTGCGCGTTCTCTGAATTCAGTAGTGTTAGCGCTGTGCGTTCTCTGAATTCAGTAGTGTTAGCTCTGTGCGTTCTCTGAATTCAGTAGTATTAGCGCTGTGCATTCTCTGAATTCTTAGTGCTAGCGCTGTGCTTTCTCTGAATTCAGTAGTATTAGCGCTGTGTGTTCTCTGAATTCAGTAGTATTAGCGCTGTGTGTTCTCTGAATTCAGTAGTATTAGCGCTGTGTGTTCTCTGAATTCAGTAGTGTTAGCGCTGTGTGTTCTCTGAATTCAGTAGTGTTAGCGCTGTGTGTTCTCTGAATTCAGTAGTATTAGCGCTGTGTGATCTCTGAATTCAGTAGTATTAGCGCTGTGTGTTCTCTGAATTCAGTAGTGTTAGCGCTGTGCTTTCTCTGAATTCAGTAGTGTTAGCGCTGTGTGTTCTCTGAATTCAGTAGTGTTAGCGCTGTGTGTTCTCTGAATTCAGTAGTATTAGCGCTGTGTGTTCTCTGAATTCAGTAGTATTAGCGCTGTGTGATCTCTGAATTCAGTAGTGCTAGCGCTGTGTGATCTCTGAATTCAGTAGTATTAGCGCTGTGTGATCTCTGAATTCAGTAGTATTAGCGCTGTGTGTTCTCTGAATTCAGTAGTATTAGCGCTGTGTGATCTCTGAATTCAGTAGTGTTAGCGCTTTGTGTTCTCTGAATTCAGTAGTGTTAGCGCTGTGTGATCTCTGAATTCAGTAGTGTTAGCACTGTGCATTCTCTGAATTCAGTAGTGTTAGCGCTGTGCGTTCTCTGAATTCAGTAGTGTTAGCGCTGTGTGATCTCTGAATTCAGTAGTGTTAGCACTGTGCATTCTCTGAATTCAGTAGAGTTAGCGCTGTACGTTCTCTGAATTCAGTAGTGTTAGCGCTGTACGTTCTCTGAATTCAGTAGTGTTAGCGCTGTGCGTTCTCTGAATTCAGTAGTATTAGCGCTGTGTGTTCTCTGAATTCAGTAGTATTAGCGCTGTGCGTTTTCTGAATTCAGTAGTATTAGCGCTGTGCTTTCTCTGAATTCAGTCGTATTAGCGCTGTGTGTTCTCTGAACTCAATGGGTTTCTGATCTCTAATTTCTTTTTTAAAAAGGGAAAAGTGCAGACATAATGCATGTAAGAGTATAAGTTATGTTTAGTGTAAAATGTGACCATCTATTTCAAACCTCCATTAGCAAGCAGAGGTAAGCCTCAGAGGTGCTCTTCAAACTGGATCACTCCCTCAATGGCAGTGAATAGCTGAGCCTTATACGAAGGTCCCAGTCTGCGCTGAGTTAGCTGAGCTCAGCCGGCGTGACAGATTTAATTGGCCTTGGTGCCAGTGGCATAGAGAGGGGAAAAGTCAGCCAGGGTTCCTGTTCCTGATCAGTATCCAGCAAACCCTTCTGAAAATGTGTCGTTGTGGAAGGCCCATGCGTGGTCAGGATTGGCCTCCTGCCACTCTTGAGTTGCCAGTTGACACTCACTCTTTAGCCCTACACATAAGATACAGCAGGACCCATGGAACTGCACTCCAGCAAAAACAGAAGAGAAAGGGAGCCGAGGCAGGAAGGTTAAATAGCCCTTGATACAGAACGACCTGAGGATTTGGGGAGGGGAAAGAGGAGTCTTTGGAACCTGTCAAGAAGCGATTTGCTCAAGAGTCACAGAGGGACGAAAACAGATGGCATGAGGCGCCTGACCGGCTTTGATCAACAATACCTCTTGGGGTTGTGGGGGCGGGCGGGGGGCTGGTGGGAGGGGAAGAACGAGCTGTTGCTGGCACAGAAGAGAGCGAGAAGACAAATCTTCTTCCCCAGTGTACACCCTTGGCTTGCCTCAAGGAGAAGCCTAGATAAACGTGTATCGACCTCCATCGGGACGTTGATCTGCATTTTTAGAAGTGCTAATAGCAATTACTGTTGAAAACTAAGTAAACTGCCTCTGGACAGCTTCAACAATCACTTACCACCACCTCCCCAATTCTACTCTCACAAAGCAGAAACGTTTGACTGTTTTAAAAGAAATAGCCTGAAGCTTCAGATCAAAAAAAAAACACAATTCAATTTAAAAAACAAAGAGATCAAAAACACCTAACACAACAAACAGCAGCTATATGAAATTTTAAATTGCTTGAAGTAGCTCCAAGCATTTTTTGGCCATATACATGACTAGTGGGGAAGTTTACAGGTATAAATGAGGGATATCAAGGTAAAAATATCCATTAAACAAGCAGGCAAAGATATAGTCCCACTTAATGCAAGATTACATGGTGGCTACATTATGTGGCATATTCTGCTGAATTCTACTATACAATATAAAACACACTGAATAGAAATAACACATGCAAGAGGTCTGCCTAGCACATTCTCAGCAGAGTGCTAATCTTTTGAGCAAGTGTAAAAAATGTTACTCAGCTCAGTTGATAGCACTCTCACCTCCAGTCAGAAGGTTGTGGGATCAAGTCCCACTCCAGGACTTAAGCACATAATCCAGGCTGACAGAGAGTGCTGCATTGCCAGAGGTGTTGTCCTTTGGATGACATGTTAAACTAAACATGTCTGCTAGTTCAGGTGGATGTAAAAAGTCCTGTGGCATCTTGTGAAGAAGAGCAAGGAGTTCTCCTGGTGTCCCAACCAGCATTTCTCCCTCAAACAAAGTTTATTTGCAAGTTGGCTGTGATGTTGTCCTTTTCAGTAAGAATGACTGCATCAAGCGCTATCACTTCCCTGACAGCACTAAAGTGAGTGAGAGGGATGGTGGCGGCAGAGCGCGGCACAATGTTCCGTGCAGCACTGCCATCTTTGGAGGCTCATTCCCTGGCTTAAAGGGAAGGGCCAATGTTGGTTTGAATCAATGCTCATGCTATCTTTGTGCAGCCACGGGACCCGCGCTACATGCACAACATCCCCACGTACTCTAATAGAGTGCAGGGCTGAGGAATGGCGTCGGCAAAACAAATCAGGAGGCACCAGAACGGAGAGATAAATAAATTTTGCCCTACCTGATCACCACTGCCTTTAAATAGCGCTCCCCAAGCGGCCAGCTGAGGTGACAACACCTCCTGCAGCTGCCGTTGTTGACGCCCGGCGATGCTACAGGGGGCGGGTGCGAATATTATATCAGGGCGGTAACGGGGCGCTGCGCACCGGATGACGTCACGATCTACGGGGCGCAAGAGAACGAGGCAGTAATTGTTACCGCCAGCGCAAAACCGCCAGGGAAGTTCGCGGGCGTCAGTGATTTCGGCGCACCCGCTCGGTAACCCCTTAGCGCCCCGTTACCGCCCCCCGCAGGCGCTAACGGGAGGCGCTAAGCAGACGAATTTCTAGCCCGGATGTTGTGCCATCTCTCTTCCAAAATTACAAAAACTGACAAATACAGTTTCCTTGAAGGGTTTTATATAGGGAATTGGAATGCTTATAAAGTGCACATAGATCTTGAAAATTGGAGGTCAAGACCATAAAAAGTCAAATGAGGTCCTGGTTTCATACATAAGGACATTGAATATGGAAGCATGGAACTGATATTGAATAGCATTTGGACAAGACATTGGTTAGGCCCTAATTGGAATCTTGCATGCAATTCTGACCACCCCATTAAAGAAAGGACATTAAATCAATGGAAAAGATAGGGCAAAGATTCACTGGAGAATACCAAGAATGAAAGGTTATAGTTACGAAGAAACGTTTGCAAATTGTTTGTTTTCCAACAGAGAAGATTAGAGATGGGGATGGGGGGGGGGGATTAAGAGGTTTTCAAAATTATGAAAGATTTCGAGAGGGCCAATAGTGAAAGACTGTCTCCACCAATTAGTGAATAGTTAACAATTAGACAAAGATTCAGGGTCATTAGAATAACTAAGAAGTTAGAAGATTTTGTTTAGATATGAGAACATGGAATGCCTTAACATAAGTGTCTATTGAGGCAGAGAATATATCATCATTTAAAAGGGAATTGGATAAGCATTTGTAAAGGAAGAATATTAAACAATAGAGGGAAATGATATTAGAGTAGAAAGCTCTGCTTGAAGAGTTAGCACCAACACAGGTATGATGGTCCAAATAGCCTTCTTCTGTACTGTAATTTCTAAGATTCTATGAAAATCTATTTAAGTCTATGAGAACACCAGTTCACCTGATGATAAAGCGTCTGTATAATTTATCTGAAAAAGGTCTCCCACTAATACTGATTTGGTTACAAGCTACTAATTTGTAGTTCAGCTTTGATCTCCAGCCCCTTGCTTTGAGCTACGTTACACTAATGCACTTTCTCTTGTCATAAGGAAGGCAATGATTCTTAGGAAGGGTCCAAAATAAACAGCAAATGGGAGCCAAGACAGCTGTAACAACTTCACACACTATGTTCCCAATTTCCTGAATGTCAGGATCTTTTTACCTAGGAGTTGTAAAATAAGATCATGTTTGGAAGAGGAGAGAAGGCCACGGTTGCCGCACCTGTGAACTTTAGGATTTATTTGACTTTGAAAATCGACCCGCAATCTTCTGCGTCTGGGAGGTTTCCAAAAACAAGCTGAAGGGCAGCCAAGTTGAGCCCTTGGTGAAAGGACTGATTCCTATTACTGCTCTGTTCAAGTGTCAAATTTTGTCTCTCGTCGTGCAAGTCAGTTTCAAGTTTTATTAGGAGCCGTCTTTCATTGCAAGCATATCCTTAAAGAAAAATCGCTGCAAAACACAGTAAAAGTGCCAAAAGAACATGTGTGAAGCATAAGGTAATGCTTTGCATGGAATCCAAAATGGTGTCATACTGTGAGGCCGTTATGATCTTTTTAATTGTGTATTTTCAGTTTGAGTTTAAAACGGAGTGGGTTTCATTCAGAAACTTCCATACAAAGATGGCACTGCTTAAACTCTTCAAAAAACAGTGCTTTGTACAATGATCATAGGACTCTCTCAGTCTGACAGCAAGCTGGATACCAGTTATGCTCAGGATACCAGTGTTGCTACCGATAACAGCTAAGACCATTCTAAGGTGTTACCATAATCAGGCACCCTTTTCTCAGTGGGATCATAGTGCCCTTTCACAAAGCCAGTTGCACAGGAAGTTGTCCCCTTATCTGCTCAAGACAGAAATGAGTGATAAATGTGACCTTCAGAATCATGAAGCACTGTTATGTACAACATCTTGAGCAGTAAGTGACTTTATTCATAATAGCATTACCCCCACTTACACTGGCCAGATTGGCCAATTGAAAGCGGTGTTGCTTTTGGTGGTCCATTCATATTGCCAGCATAACCGGAAAGATTTGCAAATCCAAAGTGTATAGCACCATACACTAGCAAGGCTGAAAGCACTAACTGAGAAGAGCAGGTTAATCAGGATCAGTGATTAGGCTTAAGTTTGGGTTTTTTAAAAGCCTGAAGGAGTAAGGTAAGGCGTGCCTTAGTCTTAAATTCCTCAGAAAGAATTAATTAAAAGGAGAAGTCTGTGTAATATGTAGAATGCGAGACAGAAACTCCCTGACATCAGCTGACTGTATCTGTTCATTAAGAACTGCAGGGCATTTGCTTGAGGACAGACAAGAGTTGGCTAGCCGAATATGATTTATCGATGACTCAGACTTAATCAGAATACAACCATGATTTTTATAATGTGAGCTTTATACCAACTTCGTAACAATACTGATCTCATAGCAACACACAACTTGCAAACATATGTAAACATGGCAAAACATTATAAAGAAAGAACTTGCATTTATATAGTGCCTTTCACGTGCTCTGAACTTCCCAAAGTGCTTCACACATCCCATAGCTCCAAGATAGCTCCTGGGCTGGCAGCTCCTTACTGAGCTGTTCTTCTCTGCAACTGTATCCTTGGTCATCCATTGCCATCCTTTGCCCTTTCTTCCCCCAATCCCCTTTCTTCCATTGCTTAAGATACCCTGGCTCTAATAGTAAAGGCATTTCAGCCCAAACTACAAGTTCAAACTACAAGTTTAAAGCTACCCCTGCAGATTCCACTGCCCATCCCCCAACCCTGCGTGTCTTTGTTCTCACAGCTCTTTCAACTGCTGGAACTCTGCTGAAACTTGACTTCCATCACCTGGATTCCTCTGCCTACAGGACTACGCTGCTCTACTGACTACACGGTTTGACTCAGCTGCTGTGTCTCTGCTCTGCTATTCAGTCGCTTCAAGTTTTAAACTGCTGAATTCTTTTCTCAAATTGGTTTCCAATCTCCTGGACTTCTCTGGACATAAGGGCTGGATTTTGATACTGGGGTGGGTTGGGGTCGTGTTATCCACTTTTTGTGTTATCCACCCGACTGCAATTGGATGTGGGAGATTGATGCAATTTTCACCTAATTGGGCAATTGAGTTCCAGCATGTGGGAACCCATGAACCAATTAGTGTTTTCAGTCTGAAAGTCGCCTCTGATGATGTTATCATTGCTGCTGCATTGAAGGTCTGCAAAGACTGCCTGGCCTTTGCTGTGAGAGGACCTGGATGCAAAATGAGCAGCAGCCCTAAGTCTACTCCCATAGAGAGCGAGAGAGAGATGGATCTAGCCAAATGTGCTCCCGCCAGGTTTCACAATCGTGGTTCAGAACAGGCGTGCTTCACGTAGAACAAGATTTAAAATCACAAAGGCCTTTCAAAATGGCATTATAGAGCCAATTTAGTGCTTGTTAAGGGCCTTAACAGCCTATCCATCTCTTAAAGGCGGGACGCAGTCGGGACCAGCAGACACGATTTCATGAAAATTGTATGGAGGCGGGATGGAGGCGGACTTGTGCCCGCCCGCCAGTTTTCACAATTTTAACCCCCCACACGCCTCCAAACCTGCCTCCACGGGTCAATGAAAATCCAGCCCCTAGACTATGTTTCTGCTTTGAATTACACTGGATTACACCACTATGCTTCTGCACTGGACACACTGGATGACACTTTTTGTTGGTCGCTGCTTGTGGTTTTACATTTTCTCCACCAATTTGATCTACGGTGACCTCCAACTTGCGTCAATTTCACCATCATCTTTCTGCACTGCTACCGACTCTTATTCCTACGGCAACAACCTCCAACCTCGAACTCCCTACCCTTCAAATAGCTTCTGGACTTCACTCCCCTGCTACACCTGTCTCTGAATTTGGACAGCGGTTCGTCGATGCTCCGTGCCGGCTCCATCCTCCTTACATCTGCTTGTCCTTCCATGGGACCTCTGACTCTGACCCTGGTCTCCCTACTATTGTCTCCAACCTATTCCCTGCTACCAGGAAATATGTATCCCATTAATTACTACATAACCAGGTCTATGTAACCTGAGCTTTTCCCTGTGTCCATTCGTGTGCGCACTTTGGCTGCCGCTCCGGACCTGAGCCTTTCATTTCTTTTTTTACTTTTTTCTCCCCCTTTTCCTCTCTCTCTATCCCTCCCTGACCGCTCTCTCCTGTCGTCATGCCTCCTTTCATCTCTCCTCTCTCGGATACTCTGCCCTCCCAAATCCCTACCCCAATCCTTCATTATTCTTCGACCTTCCTACTCTCCTGCCGCTGTCCCAGGCTTGACTCCCTCTTGGATAAGCCTACAGCTTCCCTCTGTGCCTCTCTTGGCATCCTCCAAAGGGCCCATCGAGGCACTCGTCGCTGCTTCCTTATGAGCAGCAACCCCAACTGTCCCATCCTATTCCCTCACTGACCTTCCCGCCCAGCGTGCCCACTGGGGGCTAATCTAGCCAAACTCCTCCCCGTCCAACTCACCCCTCCCAACGCTGACCCTGTGGACGCTGGCAGTGGGGCAGCTATCACCGACCCTCTCCGCATCTCCCTCCAGAATGTCCGTTCATTTGCGAACAAGGCCCTTGCCATTCATGAGCTTATCGTGGATGATTGCATCGGCATCATGGCCCTGACGGAAACTTGGTTGAGGGGTGATGACACCTTACCCTTAAATGAAGCCTCCCCGCCTGGCTATACCTTCCACCACTTGCCCCGCTCAGACCGCTGTGGTGGCGGTGTGGCTTTCATCACCAAATCACACCTTGATCTGTCCCCCTATTCCTCAGCAGTTTCTCCTCCTTTGAGCATCTCACCTTATTCCACCCCTCTCACCTCTCATTTAAAATTCTGATTCTCTACCGCCCACCCAAGTACCATAAAAGTTTTATTACCGAGATATCTTCACTGCTCTCTTCCCTCAGCCTCTGCACCGAACGACTTCTCATCCTCGGTGATTTCAACCTCCATCTCAATTCATCATGCTCTCTCCGGAGTTCACTAGCCTCCTATCCTCCCTTAATCTCTCCCTCCATGTAAACTCCCCAACCCATATTCACGGCCACCCCCTCGACCTTGCCATCTCTCGTGGCCTCGCTACTCCCATCATGTCAATTGCAGATAAGGCCATCTCTGACCACTTCCTCCTATCGCTTTCCACCTGCATCCCCCTTCCACGCTCCCTCCCCAACTCTACTTCCTTCTGTGTCCGCCCCTGGAAAAAACTCTCTCCCCTCTCTCTTACAACTGCACTTACGAAATCCCAACTGTCCAGCCTTTGGCCCTCCATTCACCATGACATTTCTGCAGCTACCGATCTGCTCAACCACACCCTCACACCACCTTTGATGCCCTCGGAGGTGCTGTCTTTTGGGTGAGATGTTAAACCGAGGCCCCGTCTGCCCTCTCAGGTGGACACAAAAGGTCCCATGGCACTATTTCAAAGATGAGCACGGGAGCTCTCCCTGGTGTCCTGGCCAATATTTATCCTCCATCAACATAACTAAAAAACAGATTATCTGGTCATTTATCTCATTGCTGCTTGTGGAACTTTGCTGTGCACAAATTGGCTGCCGCGTTTCTTACATTACAATAGAAACTATACTTCAAAATGTGCTTCATTGGTTGTAAAGCGCGTTGGAACATCCTGAAGTCGTGAAAGGTGAGTTTTTTTCTTCCTTTTCTTTAGATAAACACAGCAGTCAATTTTGCGCACACCAAGGTTCAACAAGCAGCAGCAAACAAATTAAGGAATAATCAGATAATTTGTTTCTGACAGTGTCAAATGCCGTACGAATGTTGGCCAGAAGACCAGGAACACTCTCCTACTCTTCTTCGAATTATGCTGTGGGGATTTTTTATACACTTAAACAGGCAGACAGTTTAGCATCTCATCCGAAAGACTACACACCTCCTGACAAAGTGGCTCTTAACTGGATTATAACAGTCTCCTAATCTCATTTCCAAAAAACAAAAAATTTTACAATTACCAGAAGTAAATATAGAAAAATGTATTTTTTTCCCCCTCAAAACCATTGCAAGACATTGGAGAGCGCAACCAGTTATCCTCGTAAATGTAAATGCTGCCTTGGAGATATTCACAACCTAAACTACAAAAACATAACATATCAGGTGATAACTATGAGGAAAGACTGAACAGGCTGGGGCTCTTTTCTCTAGAAAAGAGGAGGCTGAGGGGTGAATTAACAGGTCTTTAAAAGTATGAAGGGGTTTGATAGAGTAGACATAAAGATGGTTCCACTTGTGGGGGAGTCCAAAACTAGGGGCCATAGATAGTCACAAATACATCCAATAAAGAATTCAGGAGAAACTTCTTCACCCAGAGAATGGTTAGAATGTGGAACTTGCTACCAGATGGTGTAGTTGTGGTGAACAGCATAGATGCCTTTAAAGGGAAGCTAGATAAGTACATGAAGGAGAAAGGAATAGAAGGATATGTTGATAGGGTGAGATAAAGTAGGGTGGGAGGAGGCTTGTGTGGAGCATAAACACCGGCATAGACCAGTTGGGCCGAATGGCCTGTTTCTGTGCTGTAAATTCTATGCAACATCATGGCTGCATGTTTCCTCTATAAACTGTAATTCCAAAACCTCAGGCCAGGTAATTGGCTATTGGTTGGCGCACCTTGAAATCGACGTGCAGTCGTCGATATCAGAATTGGGCTTAAAATGGTTCAGCTGCTATTGTCTGATTTCATGCATGTTTTAAGGATGAAAATCTGTAAGGACAATCAGTGGAAGGAGTGGAGGCAGGAAAGACGACCGTGTAGAGGTGCTATATAAACCGTGTAGAGGTGCTATATAAACCGTGTAGAGGTGCTATATAAACCGTGTAGAGGTGCTATATAAACCGTGTAGAGGTGCTATATAAACCGTGTAGAGGTGCTATATCAACACGGTTGTGGACTCACTTACTTTCTCTACCGGTACAGTTCGATGATTGGCTCTTCCGGCAAATTGCGGTGGGAATGTGGCAGAAGGGCCGCAAACTAGGCCGGGACCTGAACGCGCTGGGTCCCAGCTCCACACCGGGGATTGCTGCGGCCTTGGTTTGGGTTTGGAGCCTCTGTTCGCCCAGACAGGGCCGCTGACACAGAGGGGATAGGGTGGGGCTTCCCTACGCTGGCAGGCTGAGCACATCGTTGGAAGCCTTTATGCTGAGAGACATATCAGTGTCTTCCATGGCAGAAGTGGAGCCTGAGCAACCTGCAGCGTGCTCCCCTTTCTATCGTCACTAGGTCCTGTCAAGAGAGCTAACCTGTCTTGGGGAAGCAGCCAGGTTAAGTTAATGGCCTTGGGCATGAAATCTTAGCACAACTGTACTTGGTCAGAGGCAACACACTTCAGGTGTGCTGCGCCCATTCAACCGAAGTTACCACAGAAAAGCGCAACCAGCCCCTGCAGAAACACCCACCACCCCCCACCCCGCGGAAACAACCCCTCCTGTGCAAACATCCCCCCCACACCCCGTCCCCGTGGAAACACACCCACCAGCGAAAACATCCCCCCCCCCCCCCGCACGGAAACAGCCCCATGCCCGCAGAAACCCCCCCACAGCAGAAACACTCCCACACCCCCTCGTGCAACCCCCCCCCCCACCCCCACCCCCCGGCGGAGACAAACCTCGTGGAAACACACTCCCCCCTCGAGGAAACACGCACACCCTCCCTCATAGCAGACGCTGCCCTCCCGGAGGTGCCCTCTTTCTGATAAGATGCTAATTCAAGGCCCTGTTATCCAGCTCAAGGTGGATATAAAAGATCCCATGGCACTCGTCGAAGAGCAGGGAAGTTGTCCTGATGTCCTGGTCAACATTTATCCTTCAACCACCACCACCACCAAAATAGATGATCTGGTCATTTACCTCATTGCTGTTTGTGGGATCTTGCTGCCTGCATATTGATTGCTGTGTTTACCTTGATTACAACAGTGACTGCACTTCAAAAAGTACTTAATTGGCTGTAAAGCGCGATGCGACGTCCTGATGATACTCTATAAACATGAGTTTTCTTTGAGGTGCTTGCGTTCCCTTTTCTCTCTCCACCTCCACCACCAGCAAACAAGTAGGTGCCATTCTAAACTTCGTAATGGTTCAGTTAAAAGTTGCATAGGAACAGGAGTAGGCCATTCAGCCCCTCGAGTCTGTTCCGCCATTCAATTAGATCATGGCTGATCTATATCTTAACTCCATCTACCCACCTTGGTTTCATAACCCTTAATACCCTTGCCTAACAAAAAACTATCAATCTCAGTTTTGAAATGATCACTTGACCCCAGCCTCAACAGCTTTTTGGGGGGAGAGAGTTCTAGATTTCTACTACCCTTTGTGTGAAGAAGTGCTTCCTGACATTACCCCTAAACGGCCTAGCTCTAAATTTAAGGTATTGCCACCTTGTTCTGCACTCCCCCACCAGAGGAAATAATTTCTCTCTATCTACCCTGTCAAATCCTGTAATTATCTTAAACACCTCATTTAGATCACCCCTTAAGCTTCTATATTCAAGGCAATACTAGCGTTGTCGACGCAACCTGTCCTCATAACTTAACCCTTTTAGCCCTGGAATCATTCTGATGAATCTGCATGTGTATTGAGGTTTGCTTTTAAAAAAAAGAAAAGTTGGCTTGAGCCAAGATTGATGGGCTATACAATAGCAAAATACTGCGGATGCTGGAAATCTGAAATAACAACAGAAAACGCTGGAAAAACTCAGCAGGCCAGGCAGCATCTATGGAGAGAGAAAGAGAGTTAACGTTTCAGGTCGACCTGAAACATTAACTCTCTTTCTCTCTCCACAAATGCTGCCTGGCCTGCTGAGTTTTTCCAGCGTTTTCTGTTGATGGGCTATACACTTGGCTTTGTGGTGAGGCAACAGAGGGAAGGTTTAATTTTGAACTTTAAAAGTGACAACTCTCTACAGGGGGCAGCAGTAATAAAAGGACAAAAGAAGAAGAAAAGAAAAGATTGGGATGAACTAATTTCAGAACTGCAAACAGAAAACCACTGCATTTTTATTTTGTTACGTTATTTCAATGCAGGCTTGTGAAAGGCCCCTGAAAAAGGGATGCTGAAACCTGCTCTCTTCCCACACTGATTGATACTTGTGGGTTTTGTCTGAGTAAATACCAAACTCCGAGACTCAGGTATTTGCCCTGACTGATATAGATGGATTATCAAAACCACGGCTGCAGGAAAACAATGAGGATCTTTGTGGTAAAGCGCAGCTCTGTAGACCGTCCTGTGCACATGGTGAGACCTGGAGGAATGGAATCTTAAAATGTACGGTCTGCTTCGGAAGGGAACTCTTCAGACTCGAGGGATCGGAAAGAAATTTATCGTAATAAATATCAGAAACATCAGCTGCCGTCTTTTTACAGTTATGAATGATATACTGCAGCACTCGCATCAAGTATTCCTAGGCACTACAAAGAGGTTATTTACAAAGGGTGGTTAAGGTTGAATGGTATCGTTGGGTGGACTCCATTATAATTTAGATGAGTTATCAAAAACAGATACCATTTCCTTAAATGATCACTTCCTGCAACTTCACCATGTCCACAAAGTACTCCTTGTCCTCTGACTGCTGCATTATCGTGCAGTTCCACTTTAAATTCTGGATTTCTTCTCCCAGGCACTGCTGGGAGATGAATTGCTCTATAATTTCAATGCAATCCATGACCCACAACAGGAACAACAACAACAACAACTTGCATTTAGATTGCGCCTTAAACATAGTAAAACATCGCAAGGCGCTTCGCAGGAGCGTTACCAGACAATATTTGACACCGAGCTACAGAAGGGGATATTAGGACAGGCTTGGTCAAAGAGCTAGCTTTTAAAGAGCGTCTTAAAGGAGGAGGGCGAGGCAGCGAGGTGGAGAGGTTTAGGCAGGGAATAGAGAGCTGATGGCATAGCTGCCAACGGAGGAGCGAAGGAAGTCGGGGACGCACACGAGGCCAGAATTAGAGGAATGCTTAGTTCTCAAAAGGTTACAGAGATAGGGAGGCATGAGGTCATGAGGGATTTGAGCACAAGACAGAGAATTTTAAATTTGTGGCATTGCCGGGAGCCAATGTAGGTCGGCGAGCACAGGGGTGAACTTACAGAAGGGGTTATTTTGAGAGATTGCACCCCCGAAATGGAACCTGGGCGTGGGAAGGGCAAGTCAGAGAATGTGGGTTACAGTGTTGGAGCCTTGACCCATGGTTGCAATCCTACTCCAGAGACCAGAGCACAAAATCTGGGCTGACACTCCAGTGCAGAACTGAGGGAGTGCTGCACTGTCGGCAGTGCCGTCTTTCAGATGAGACGTTAAACCTGGGCCCGTCTGCCCTCTCAGGTGGACGTAAAATTTTGAAGAAGAGCAGGGGAGTTCTCCCCAGTGTCCTGGCCAATATTTACCCCTCAACCAACATCACTAAAACAGATTTTCTGGTCATCATCTCATTGCTGATTGTGGGAGCTTGCTGTGTGCAGATTGACTGCTGCTTTTCATTCATTACAACAGTGACTACACTTCAAAAGTACTTAATTGGCTGTAAAGCACTTTGGGACATCCCAAGGTCGTGAAAGGTGCTATATAAATGCAATCTTTCTTCTTAGGATTGGTATGGTAATATGTGGTGCCTGAGTTTAGGTATGTTTAACATAGAGATTATTATTCTTTAAACAAAGGTTGTGTCCCTGGGTAGAGTTTACTGTGTGCTGTACATTTTTAATTATACTATCCACCCAACTGGAGGAATATAGTTCTGCGGTCACTGGTGGCTAGCACGGTAAGAATTGGCGCTGGTAGATTGTCAAATCAACAAATTTAACATTGCAGAACAGATCAAAGTTAAAAGGGGCACGGTTTTCATGGGGAAAAAAGTGTTTGTAAAAACAATTGAAATAGGTTTGACAAAACAATGGCACAAAGGCAAATGCCAAGTGTGCCATCTGCACGAGACATGGTTGAGATGGGAGTAAACTCGTGTCTGCTGCTTAGTCTTCCTTAAAGAAATCTGGCTCGCCTCCCAGTTTTTCACGTAGCCCTGTTAAAGCGTATGGGTTGATTTGTTTCACATTTATCTAAGCAATATGATAAAGCGAAGTACATACTTTGGGAGCAATTTTAAACTAACCCTCCTGTCAGGAAACTGAAGTCAACGGAAAGTGATATTGGGCGGGGTGTAGAACCATTGTTCCAACCCATCCCGTGGGTTTCCCGCCCGGAAAGTTAGGTTAAAATTACCCTCAAAGTCAGCAGTAGTAGAGTACAATCAACATAATGTACCGAATGGAGCAAAACAGTACAGTAATAAGGAAAACCTATCCATTTCACTAGTTGCATCATTTCCTTTCATCCTCCTGTGTTAGAGGAACACATCTGGGTCTATGCATTGTGAACACAGAGGGATAGATCTCGACTTTGTGCGATGGTGTAAACGGGCGACAGTGATCTCTCCCGATTTTTATTTCCACTGACTTCGTTGGGGAGAGATGTAAAACAGGCTGCTGATTTGTTATCACCCGTTTTACACTATCGCACAAAGTCACAGAGAGTTTTTGGAACTTTCACTTTTCATAACACTGTTTTAGACAACTTTTTTTCGAAGCTCTGCCTCTCGGTCATTTTCCTGATTTATTTTTGTGCAGTCACCTATTTTGTTCTTTCCTGTTCTCGAAAAGGGAACTGCTGCCTCCAACCAGGGAGCATTTATTCAGGCTCAGATCCCAGCTCGGCCAGGGAGATCCTGTTTGAAGATCAGCTGCCCCAGCACCGTCTCAGCAAGCAGCGAAAGTGCGCTGCACACTCCGTCAGTTGCTGCGTGAACTCCTGCTCCACTTTTTTGTTTTCTTCCTCCAGCCCTACAACCCTCCGTGAACTCTGCATTCCTCCAACTCTGACTTCTAGTCCATCCCCCACTACTTTTGCCTGCCGTGCCTTCAGCCGGTTAGGCCCCAAGCTCTGGAGTTACCTCCCTAAACCTCTCCGTCTCTCTCTCTCCCTCGCCTCCTCAAAACCTACCTCTTTGACCAAGCTTTTGGTCACCCATCCTACTGTCTCCTTCCTTGGCTCGGTGCCAGTTTTTGACTGGTTACGCTCTTGTGAAATGCCTTGGGACGTTTTATTATGTTAAAGGCAAGTTGTTATTGTATACAGCAAACATGGCAACTCTGGCAGATGGAGGTTGTATATTAAGGCTGTCTGTATTGATCTGGAGATATGAAACACTGCTTCATGATACCAATGGCATGTTTGATAATCTGGTTGTAGCATGAGCTTTGCTGTATATGGGTATCAAGAGTCATGGCTGAATAGGGAAGTCTTGGTCTCCCCAGCGCTATTCTTCCACTCCTCATCCTCCTTGAAATTTAGATGGCCGTCATCTGTTACCACTCCCAGGGAGGCAGGCATTGGCCTGCATGATTCTGTGCTTGTGGTAACATACTTTGTCTAAAATGATATTATTAAACAGTCCCCTCTTGGATCATATAGAGCACAGCATTATGTTCTCGGGCCCAAATAACAACGTGGGTGTATTCCATGACCTGCTAAACATTGGGAAGTTCAGTAATTCTGTAGAATTGTTGCTCTCTCACTTTGCTGCTCTTGGTCGGAAGTGAAAGAGATGTTATCATTTGCCCTGCTGAATAGTGCATCAGTCACCTCCTTGGTACGTCAGTGGGCAGTAAACTGGCACTGCAGATATCACCACTGTTAGACTGAAGGAGCCTGGCGCATTAAGAATTGAGAGCCGTGTTGATAACTCAAAGAATCGAGGGTCATGGACAGTGCCACACAAATGTTACATATTTTACATAGATCTTCCTGAAGGGACAGTTCTATCAAGATCTCTGCTGAACCTCAGTCTCCTTTGACATTTTCACTGTTGGTCCAGGTCTGATATGGTAGACCTACTGCGAAGCAGAGCACAGGGATTGGACAGCATGTCATCTGACATCACAGGCATCCATTTCCTGCTCTAGCTGGTCTTTCTCTGTCAAATCCAGTGATTGTGCAGCACTGATTGTAGTCCCCACAGTGGCTGGAAAAACCTAGACAGAAAATTTGAATCTGCTCACCTTTAAATGACGACCCCCTAACTTTCTCAGTGCAGCCCCTCCCTTAATGCCTGTTCCAGATAAGTGAGATTAACGCATCTCACCAGCGATGTGTTACTAAGCACTGGGTTTAATGATGAATCTATTCAATGCCGGAAAATCAAATAGTTTACTGAAATAGTAAACCGCCTTTAAGCACCCAATATGATCCGTTAATTCCCATACCACATTACTGGAGCACATTAGGACTTTTACACCATTTGACCCTCCAGCAGATTGCTTAGTATTGGGAAATGGATGCTCTACTACATTCCCAACAGTGCTGCATCTATTGTTCAATATATATTCAATTCTCTGTTTATTCAAAGAGACAAAAGTCTAAGATGGCGATCATCGATAAACCTTTTGAATTTCTGACATCAAATAGGTTTGTCATTAAAAACCCAATATTCAAAATGTGATCATTCAGAATCACATTTTAAATGTCATCAAAAGGAAGTTATTCCTCCTTTTTTCACATATGGTCCAATTGAGCACTTAGTCACGAGTCGAATGGATAATTCAAGGAACTGAGATTCAAGCCTGTGAGATGTTTTTATGGCACAGTCCATTAAGAGCAGAGGTAGCAATGCAAATTTACAATAAAAGAGTAATTCCACACAGTTGACTTGTACCAGGAGCAAATTAATTGAATTGATCTTTCCACGGTTATTAACTGATCTCAGACCTATACACAGAAATACATTACTGCTGAACAAAATGAAGACCCCTATAAAGCATAGCACCAAAACATTGTTAAATAGTACCAAGAAACATTAGTTCATTCGTAATTGGACATCTCTCGCAGATGGTAATAGTATGAAAAAACTAGCTTATGAGAGTTATCATTTACTTTTATTACAAATATGTAAAGGTGCCTTTCTATAAAACCTTAGTAAGACCACAGTTGGAGTACTGTGTGGCAGATTTGGGCTCCACACTATAGGAAGGATGTTGAGGAAGTAGAGAGGACACAGCACAGATTCACTCCAATGCTGTCTGGTATAAGGAAATACAAATATGAAAAAAGACTTGGAAAATCGAGGCAGTTTTTGGTAGAAGACAGCAGAATAAGAGATGATTTAATAAAGGTGTTTAAAATTCTGAAGAGATGGGACAGAGTAAATAGAAACAGGCTTTTTCCAGTGGTTGATAGGGCAGAGATTTAGGACAGAGAGCAGGGGAAGCTTTTTTTAAAAAAAAACACAAGAGTTGTGAGGCTGTGGAATGCACAATGTTCGTGATTGAAGTAGAGACCATGTCAACTTTTAAGAATAGGTTAGAAAGGTGGTTGAAAGAAAGGGGATAAAGAGATTTGGGATCAGAGGGTGGGCACATAGGATTAGGATACTGCTCATGTGGTGGATAATCACCAACATTACATAGATTTTACAGCACAGAAACAGGTCATTCGACCTAGCTAGTCTATGCTGGTGTTTATGCTCCACACCGGCCTCCTCCCACCCTACTTCATCTCACCCTATCTGCATATCCTTCTATTCCTTTCTCCCTCATGAACTTATATAGCTTCCCTTTAAAGGCATCTATGCTATTCGCCTCAACTACTCCATGTGGAACCACTCTCTGGGTAAAGAAGTTTCTCCTGAATTCTTTATTGGATTTATTAGTGACCATCTTATATTTATGGCCCCTAATTTTGGAATCCCAACAGGTGGAAACATCATCTCTATGTCTACTCTATCAAACACCTTCATAATTTTAAAGATCTCTATTAGGTCACCCCTCAGTCTTCTCTTTTCCAGAGAGAAAAGGTCCCAGCCTGTTCATTCTTACCTGATAGTTATAACCTCTCAGTTCTGGTATCATGCTTGGAAATCTTTTTTGCACCTTCACCAGTGCGTCTGTATCCTTTTTGTAATATGGAGACCGACCGGAACTGTACACAGTCCTCCAAATGTGGTCTAACCAAGGTTCTATTCAAGTTTGGGGAAATCTAGAACTCGGGAGCACAGTCTCAGAATAAAGGGTCACCCTTTTAGAACTGAGATGAGGAGGAACTTCTTCTCTCAAAGGGTCGTAAATTTGTGGAATTCTCTGCCCCAGAGAGCTGTGGAGGCTGGGTCATTAAATATATTTAAACTGGAGATAAGACAGATTTTTGCAAGATAAGGGAGTGAAGGGTTATGGGGAGCAGGCTGGGAAGTGGCTTTGAACCCAAGATCAGCCATGATCTTATTGAATGGCGGAGCAGGCTCGAGGGGCCAAGTGGCCTATTCCTGCTCCTATTTCTTATGTTCTTATGTTTAACATAACTTCACTGCTTTTCAACTTTATTCCTGTAGAAATGAACCCTGGTGCTTTGTTTGCACTTTAAAGCCTTGTTAACTGGCATTGCTACTGCTAATGATTTGTGAATATCTACCCCTAGATCCTTTTAGACTCGTATTTTCCAAGTAGTGTGTGGCCCCCTTAATCCTCCTACCAAACCACACCACCCCACACTTATCTATATTGAAATTAATTTGCCAATTACACGCCCATTCTGCAAGCTTATTAATGTCTTCTTGTATTTTGTCACAGGCTTCCTCAGTATTAACTATACCCCCCAATTTTGGTGTCATCCACAAATTTTGAAATTGTACTTCCATTTTCAGAGTCCAAATCATTTATGTAAATGGTGAACAACAGTGGTCCCAGCATCGATCCCTGTGGAACAACACTTCCCACCTTCAGCCAGTCTGCTTCGGCTGAATGACCTGTTTCCATGTGGTAATTTCCATGTAATTCTATGTAAAAATATAATCCTATCAGATTGAATGAGAAAATCTGTACATGGAGGTATCTTTATATTGAGTAGAACTTCAGGCTCATATGCTGTATAGGGAAAAGAAAGAAAGACGCATTTATACAGCACCTTTCATGACCTCAGGACATCCCAAAGTGCTTTACAGCCAATGAAGTACTTTTGAAGCGTAGTCACTGTTGTAATGTAGGAAACGCGACAGCCAATTTACACACAGCAAGCTCCCACAAACAGCGATGAAATAAATTACAAGGTAATCTGTTTTAGTGATGTTGGTTGTAGGATGTAGGTATGTAGGGATAAAGGTTGCCAGGACACCAAGAGAATGCCCCTGCTCTTCTTCAAAAAGTGCCATGGAATCCTTTATGTCCATCTGAGGGAGCATACGGGGTCTCGGTTTAACATCTCATCCAAAAGATGGCACCTCTGACAGTGCAGCACTCTTTCAGCACTGCACTGCACTAAATGGAACAAAGGGACCTAGGGGTATACATTCATAAATCATTAGCATATATATATATCCTGTGTAGGTCATGTGCTGCATTGGGAACTGCAATGTAAAAACGTCAACACTTCCACCTGTAATTATTACCCATCATGCCACTAGGGGGCGCTCTAATGGGAATGCCAATGTTAATCTGATCACTGAGCTGTTGCACGACCATTTGGCTCGGATTTTGCGGTCAGCGGTGAATGAATGACACCAGCCATTCATTACACTTACACTTGCTCAGTGACTTTCTATGGGCTTTTGCACTGGAACTTGAAGTGATTAGAAATCCATTTCAGCGCGACGCCCTCTACAGGGCATCTACAATCTGTGTGAACAGGACAAGCAATGTGTATCTCCTTAACCAATCAGATTGAAGAATCATTAATGAGCAGCACAGAGTGGGAACCAGGAAGTGCAAGTTAAAATCATTAATTCATTGCCAAACATGTACAGAAAGTGAAATAAAGAGAGGGAAAGAAAGATGGGATTAAGAGATAGAGATAAAAGAGACAGAAAGTTTTTTTTTAAGTATTTACATTTTTAATTTTTTTTTAAATCTCCAACAATAATTAAAACCTGACGGAATGAAACTCCACACTTGTAAAAGTTAATTTTCAGTGCCGGAAAGCTTGTTTGGCAGTAATTAAGACTTAACACAGCATTAAAAATGTACTTACACTGGAATGAACAAACCCTGGCTTTTTCTGCCGGGTTTAGTGGGTATCTATCTCGGTGAGATACTGGTATAGCATGGCAGAATTTATGAGAAAAAAATTAAACTTACTAATACAGTGACATTTTCTATTTTTGAAATGCCTGTAGGAATGTTTTCCATCAGAAGCTGGTGGCAACATGAGAAACCTAAGCCTTAAGTTGACACAGGTTCCATATTCATCACTTAAGAGACTCAAACTAGGAGGCTCCCAAAATACACCTGGATCTAGAAACCTCCATTAAAAAAATGATGATTGACTCCAAGATTGCTCATTTGCAGAGCAGGTCAGAACTTGCTGTTTATAAACCCTTTCTCCACTCTGACGTACCAATGGAAAATTACAGAGAAGGAAAACGCCATGGAAAACCATTTAAGGACAGGATATGTTTTGAGTGTACTAAATGCCAAAGACAAAGTAAAACACAAACCTTTCAACCTTGATGTTAATTTTCATGAAAACAAAACAACGTAGATTTAAATATTCAAGGCATTCATTATAGCAAGTTACAATGCCACATTCCAAAGTGAAATCTATATTTTAGAATGTGTTCTAAATAGTTACAGCAGCTGCCCATCTTTCATTTGCACTGCGAATTCAGACAATTGCTCATGTAAACAGGAGAAGATTCAGTAAAAGTTGTGAATTTAAGATGTTTTACCCAAAGGTTCTGTTTAAATACACCAAGGACTGTCGTTGAGATACAAGGATAGAGGCAAATAAGAAAAGATTAATCTAATGTTTTATATATTTCTTGACCAGCTCGATAACAAACTGTGGACAGTGAACAGCGGGTCCTCTGAGTTTATGTAACAGTATTATTTAATTATCTACCTCAGTAAAGAAGGCATTACTTATTTATTTTCCAGAAACCAGATAACACTAACTTTACTTCCTCTGGGGAAGATCGCTGAGAAACTTTTTTCATTGATTATATGTATCACTTCCCCACTTCTACACCCAGCACTCTCGCTTGTGACAGTATACCCACTGATTTGCTGTGAGCATTGCAATGTGAGATTTACGATCATACACATAAAAAAATATCTTTTGTCTACCACATGTTTGTCACACTTCCTTACAATGTAAGACTTGCATTTATATAGCACCTTTCACAACCACCGGATGTCCCAAAGCGCTTTACAGCCAATGAAGTACTTTTTTGGCATGTAGGCTCTGTTGCAATGTGGGAAACGCAGCAACCAATTTGCACACAGCAAGCTCCCACAAACAGCAATGTGATAATGACCAGATAATCTGTTTCTGTTATGTTGATTGAGGGATAAATATTGGCCAGGACACCATGGATAATTCCCCTACTCTTCTTTGAAATAGTACCATGAGATCTTTTACATTCACCTGAGAGGGCAGACGGGGCCTCGGTTTAAAGTCTCATCTGAAAGACGGCTCCTCTCAGCACTCCCTCCGCACTGCACTAGAGTGTCAGCCTAGATTTTTGTGCTCAAGTCCCTGGCGCGGGACTTGAACCCACAACCTTTTGACTCAGAAGGCGAGTGTGCTACCCACTGAGCCACAGCTGACACTGAAAGTGGCAGAAGAATCTTTTAAAAAAGAGAGAAAGCATATCATTAGCCCAGAGCCTAAAATTTACAAGTAACTTACAACCTCTAATTGAGCTTTTGCAGTTTCAAAGTTACCTGCAGTCACATATTTACACTACTACCCTGCAGAAAGTACTTGAGCTGTGGCCTTAAAGTGACAGGCCAGATCAGCAGCTCCACAGTGCTCCAGCCTACTAGCGAGCAATGCCATGAAAAATTGGAAGAGGGGGGAAAAGAGCAAAAGAAAGCAAGCGAAAGAGAGAAAGGTACCACTCCTCCATTGTTATCCAAAGTGGAATCCCCTTTCTTGAGATTCAGTTTACAGGCTGAACTTGCAATTCTAACAAGTTCTCTTAAGTCGAACGGGCTGCACTCAAGATTTCAAACCCTTTGAGCATTATCCTCATATTAAGAGGTCCATTACTTTTGATGTTAGTAATTTAGCTAGGGAGACAGTAGACTACATCTCCTTTGCTGAATCTTTTAATCAGTCTGAAACTGAAATGTAAATAAAAAGTTTGTCTTTCTACATAGACTGGTAAAATTATTTCCTTCTGTTTGCTTTAATTTCAAAAACAATGTCAGTTTTATCAGCACGACGCACTTATTTATCAGTACCCCTTCTTGATCAGCCCGAATGTAAGAGATCACTGTCATTTGTGTCTCTCCCAGTGAGGAATCGGAATCTGTAATAACTGTCCTTGTGTACAGTATGTGACTCTCCCAGTGAGGAGTCAGACTCTAACAGGTGTCCCTGTGTACAGTATGGGCTCGATTTTGCCATTGGGGGCGGGCTGGGGCGTGTCAGGTGGTTTTCGTGTCAGGACCCCGACTCCGATGTGAAGTGGGAAAAAAGTGGGATTTTGCCCTAATTGGGCACTTGATTTCCAGCGTGTGGGAACCCCTGGCCCAATGAGTCTCTTCATACAGAAAGTCGCCTCCGATGATGTCATCAATGCTGCTGGATTTAAGGCCTGCAAGCAGCCTTGCTTCTTCTGGAGACTGCAAACTTTATGCCCATTGTTGTGATCGCTTCATTCAGCAACTATGTCCAGCAGTAGCCAAAGTGTGCTCCAAGGTTCGATGAGGCCTCCCTCCAAGCTCTGGTGGAGGGAGCAAGATCAAATAAGGAGGTGCTCTTCCCTTCCTCAGGGAGGAAAAAGCCTCCCCAGCAGACTAAAGCTGTGTGGCTGCAAGTGGCCCAGGAGGTCAACTCAATCTCTATGTGCCGCAGAACCTGGCTGCAGTGCAGGAAGAGGTTTCATGACCTTCTCCGCACAGAAAAAGTGAGTATGACTTTCCCATCACCCTCAATCTGATTCCCATTACCTCTCCTCACCAGCTTTGCCAACCTCTTCTTCCACATCCCACTTGACACTTACATCCCTGCCTCCTTACCCATTCCCTCTCTCTCTATGGTCACATTCACTTAACTATTCGACCATGCAGCCCTCACACTCCCTATCACTGTGATGCCATGACAACAACTTACAAAACACAGGGAGGGCCCTTTGTCTCCTTCTAAGCATCTATGCTATGGATTCTCTACACTCACTCCTTCATTCTCACTCAAACTCCACTTGTGTCCCTCATTGCAGGAAAAGAGAGCCCACAATAAGAGGGAAAGAGCGAGGACAGGAGGAGGGCCACCCTCAGTAGCCCAGCTCACCACCTCGGAAGAGGCGGCCCTGGAAATCGCCAGTGTTGAGGAAGATTCGCAAGTGGGGGACGGACAGATGGGTGCATCACAGCAAGCTGGTGACAGAATAGTTTGGCATCTCGCTCATTGACATTGCATGAGTAACAGATAATGATTCTGATGCTCTAACAGATTGACTTATGATCATCTGCACAATTCAATGTGCATGCAACCTTTACCTCACATCTCTAACTCTTTCCTTTACTCCCCCACAGGACCATCGACAGCCCCCGTCCCCACTGTTCAGGAGGAACAGCCTGAGCCTCAAGACTCCTCAGAGGAAGCTGCAACCTCTGAGGGCGCAGCCTCAGCAGAATTCAGCGCACCGAGCACCAGCGCAGACACTCACACCTCGGTGGGACCTTCGCGAGATAGAGTAGTGTTGTCACCTGGTGTATCACAGCTCACAAGTGAGCATCAGCAGATGGTGGAGAAAGGGACAGCAGTGGAGAGTCCTCGTCGGAGGGCGCAGGACTCTGCCAGCTCGGCTCAGCTGGATGTCGACCCTGTGCCTCTGGGTCCATCCAGAATGAGAGCGGTGCTGGAACTCCAGGAACAGGTGCAGGAGCCTTTGGCAGGTTTTGTCTCCAGGGTCGCTGTGAGTGTCGAGCGAATGGAGGAGTCCATCGCGAACATGAGCAGAGCCTTTGTGGAGGCATTGGCGCATGAACGCATCACCACGGAAAGGATGGCAACCTCCGTGGAAAGGATGGCTACAGTAGAGGAGAGGATGGCTACGGCCATGGAGGAGCTAAGTCACTAGAGTGTTGAAAACATGGTCATTGTTCAGAATAGACTGGCATCTCTTGAGGAGCGATGGTCAGCTACTGAGCATAGAAACCAGACCTTCATGGAAGTCCTCTGGAGTAGGACTTCCAGTGCAGAAATGGGTCCTCATGGCCCCCCTGATGTGCAGCAAGGTGCTGTCAAGCCACTTGCTAGCTCTGAAGTGGCGCTGACCCATGAGAGGGATGTTGGTGTCAGACAACAAGGAAGTGAGGGCTCCTCTCCAAGCGCTCAAACGACCATGCCACTGCAAAGCCCTCGGTCAGAGCCCCACCAGAGTCCTCACCCAACTGAGATGGGCGTCTCATCCCCTGCATAGCTGCAGGAGCAGCAGACTGTTGCCGACCCCTCACAGGTTCGCAACCCCAGAGAACGGCCGCCAAAGGTGTCGAGACAGGAGCAGCAAGAAAGTGAGCAAGGGGCCTCCACATCTGCTGAAGCCACAGGGGAAGCACCACGTAGGAGCACGCGTAAGAGGAAGATAATGCACAAGTAGTCAGAAGGGTAGTCACTTGGGTGTTATGTTGTGTTCATTTTTGTGCTTGTTGTGATAAAAAATTCTGATGGCAAACTGTTGAAGTTGTGGGATGTGTCATTTCGCAAATGGGACTTACACATTGAGGGCTTAGAGCGACTTGCAATTGTTGGTCAGAGTGATAGGAATCCACAGGTTCTTGTCCATTGTCGATGCTCTGGTAAGAAGTGCGAGGCAAAAGTGTTTGATTGTACAGGCTAAGCAAATGTGACCAACATGAGCGCGTCCCTTGCATCCCGGGCAGCAATATGGTCACGCTCTGGCGACGTCTGGCCTGTGCATCTTCAGGTGGGTGACTAGCAGCTTGGCGCTCCTGTTGATGCTCCTGCTGTTGGTGCTGCTGTTGCTCATGGTTCTGCTGCTGCCGCGGCTGGTCTTCATCCGAATCTGATGTCCAGGAGGAAAGGAATTAAATGGTCGCCATGCTTCTGGTATATGCCTCAGTTGAGGAAGCACTTAGTCAAGGTGGGGAGAGGGGTTTCCCAGGAGGTCACACTGGAGATGGGTGTCAGGTTTCAAACTTCCACAACACTGAGTATGCCTGCTAAAAGTTCCCCCAGACCTGAAACAACAAAGTTCTGCCACCTGCAAATGATCATTGGTGAAAACTCCTTTGTAATGGTGGAGCTGCAGCTGTTAGTAAGCAATCCACTTGTGAGGCCGCCAGCATTACCTGGCGTGTTCCAGGGGAGGCGTGAGGGATGGGGGGAATGACTAAAACTCGAAAAGGCATCTCAAAATGGGATTATAGAGGCTATTAAGTGGTTGTTAAGGGCCTTAAGGGCCTATCCCGCCTCTTGGAGGCAGGATGGAAACGGGGTCTGAAACCCCGATTCTGGGATAATTGCTCGGAGGCAGGCTGGAGGCAGGATTGGAGCCGCCCGT
Source organism: Squalus acanthias (assembly GCA_030390025.1). Classification (NCBI taxonomy): domain Eukaryota; kingdom Metazoa; phylum Chordata; class Chondrichthyes; order Squaliformes; family Squalidae; genus Squalus; species Squalus acanthias. Next base: position 36,245,739 of record CM059428.1, read on the forward strand.
CATTTTTTGCGATTTTAGCACCTCACACGCCTCCAATCCCGTCTCCTCGGGCCTGGCAAAATCGAGCCCTATGTGTCTCTCCCAGGTGGAGTCAGGCTCTAACAGTTGTCCCTGTGTACAGTGTGTGCCTCTCCCAGTGTGCAGTCAGACTCTATAACAAGTGTCCCTGTGTACAGTATGTGCCTCTCCCAGCAAGGAGTCAGGCTCTGTAACATGTATCCCTACAACCCTCCGAGATCTGTGCGCTCCTCCAATTCTGGCCTCTTGTGCGTATCCCACTTCCTTCACCCCAACATTGGTGGCTGTGCCTTCAACTGTCTAGGCCCCAAGTTCTGGAATTCCCTCTCCAAACTTCTCCATCTTTCTACCTCACTCTTGTATCCTACATTACAACAGTGACTACACTTCAAAAAGTACTTCATTGTCTGTAAAGCGCGTTGGGACATCCGGTGGTCGTGAAAGCTGCTATATAAATGCAAGTCTTTCTTTTTCCTTTAAGGCTCTCCTGAAAATATGCCTCTTTGGCTACCTGCCCTAATACCTCCTTATGTGGCTCGGTGTTAATTTTGTTTGATAATCGCTCCTGTCAACCGCCTTGGGACGTTTTACTACTTTAAAAGGCGCTATATAAATGCAAGTTGTTGTTCTTTGATTTTAAATGGCTGAAGAATTAACTGGAGCAGGCAGAGTGGATCAGGTCTTCAGGCAAATTTAAAATTGTACACACTTGGTTCAAATAGTGGCCACTGAAGCCCACATTTCTAAATGGAGTGGGGGGGGTCTATGGGCACACTTGCCCTGAAAATACTGAATTATTACATTAAAAAAACATGCATTGTGGTTCATTTTAAATATTTCACTTTGCAATTGATAGATTTTTAATTTTTAAAAAGGGCATATTACGTGACATTTGGGCTTAACCTTATTCAGCAGATCAACCCGGCGAACAATTCCCCAAAGATTACCTTAACAATCATTCCCCTCCTCCTTTCGAAGAGACACGCCCCTTCTCTCCAACCATCGCCCCCAATTCAGAGGCTCTCACCTCTTCTTCTCCCCCTTGCCCAGCTCACATTGGCAGTCTTCCCTCCTCAGTTCTGTAGGGGGTGGTGGTTTGTGTCAGCTTCACCTCTGACTTCTGAGCGGTTCGAATCGCTCCCACTCCCTTGGTTCTAGACCTTGGACTTATTTGGGGGTTGTGACAAAAGATGCAGCAGACAATTGAGTTTGATGAAAGAACTTCAATCTTTATTAAAAAGGTAAAACACAAATGACAACACTCTTAACACTCTAAAGGTGGGGAACACTTCGGTACAAGCAAGGGAAATGACAGTAGAACAATACTTCACTCCTCCCAACCCCACTAGTTCTTCGGGTTTTTCTTCCCTTGAGTTGGTCTTTGTTGGTCGCAGTGGCCTGCTATTACCCGGTCAGTTGGGGGCAATATGCGGTTGTTGGTTTCTTGAGGCCTTTGGTTTCCGCGATGGTTTTAGGCCTTGTCTAGTGTGTCGGTCGACCTCGTGGAGCCATCGGTGACTTGTTGCTGCTTGTTGCTCCGGGTGACTGTGTTGGGACCGTTGTTGTTGGTCCGTCGAGGTGGTATCTTCACGAGCTGGACTCAGGTGTGTCTGAGTGGTGAGCGATGCCGACTCGCTTCCAGCTCGGCTTGTCTTCTTCCTTGCTTCTTCTGATGACCACCGCCTCAAACTGCTTAACGGGCCTTCAATTATACTGAATTGAAGTGGCCTTATCTACCCGCCAAATCTACTCAGTTCATTGTCTGGTTTTGGCGGGCTCGTTAACCGGTAACGACTTACTAGTGTGTTAACTGGTTTTTTAACAGGCCTTCAATCTCACCCATTGAACATGGCCTTATCTACCCGCCAAATCTGCTCAGTTCATTGTCTGATTTTGGCGGGCCTGTTACCAGTAACTGCTCTGTAAGTGTCAAATGGCTTTTGGGATGGCTTGCATCCTGTCGTTCTCCTTGGTTGATCACTGGTGATTGATTTTGTGTTTGGGTTTTCTAGGCTGGACTCGGTCTTTCTATAGAATGGTCCTGAGTGGGTTTTATTATGCATGTTTCTGATGGGCCCTGTAATTGGTTTGATGGGGTCTGTATTTTGGGTGGGACTGTCCCCTGGGTCTATTGTTCAAATGTTAATGTCTGCTGGGGCTTGAGTGGGGTCATCCCGGTTCCCCAGACAGTGTAATTAACTGCAATAGCCAAACTGCTTTTACAGAGGTCGACCCCACCTCCTTGTCCCTTTACAGGCCCAGACATAGTTTTAAAATGCCAAAACTTGGTTTTTGGTCTTAAATTCCTTAGGTTAGGCCCAAATGCATTTTTATCACACTGAGGTAGTTCCAAAGTCCTTTTTCCTTAGGTTTTGGGGATCTGTAAATTTTGGAAACCTTACAGTTCCCATCACCACTCTTCTCCACCTCCCAGTTCACCTACCACCTCCTGCTCCCCTATTGCCCCTCCTTCAGTTCATGCAGTCAGTCTCCTTGTCTTCCACTCTCAGAGCCTATTCCTGCTCCTCTGAGGGACAAAATGCAGCTGCGGACAGGAATTCTCGCAATAATATTGTGACATCGTCTCTTGATCTTGTGATGGAGTTAAGATACAGATCAGCCATGATCTCATTGAAAGGCGGAACAGGCTCAAAGGGCTGAATGGCTGACTCCTGTTCCTATAAGTGTACACACCTGGCTATACTCTGTTTAGTTAGGACTGCGACACTGTTTTTGGGACGTCAACCTACCACATGGGCCTATGCTGCAGCTCAGGTTCAAGTTCAGCCTCAAATGAAGGAGTGAAGGTTTCTAGTGTCTGACAGTCTCAACTCAAATGAGTTTTGTACTTTGGAACTAATTTTGCTACAACAGGCCACCGTACTAGACTTGACTATTCCAACGCACTGTTGGCTGGCCTTCCACATTCTACCCTACGTAAACTTGAGGTTATCCAAAACTCTGCTGCCCGTGTCCTAACTCGCACCAAGTCCCGTTCACCCATCACCCCTGTACTCGCTGACCTACATTGGCTCCCGGTTAAGCAACGCCTTGGTTTTAAAATTCTCATCCTTGTTGTCAAATCCCTCCATGGCCTCGCCCCTCCCTATCTCTGTAATCTCCTTCATCACCCCCCCACCCCCCCCCCCGGAGATATCTGCGCTCCTCTAATCGTGGCCTCATGAGCAACCCTGATTATAATCGCTCAACCATTGGTGGCCGTGCCTTCTGTTGCCTAGGCCTTAAGCTCTGGAATTCCCTCCCCAAACCTCTCTTTCCTCCTTTAAGACACTCCTTAAAACCTACCTCTTTGACCAAGCTTTTGGTCACCTGCCCTAATATCTCCTTGTATGGCTCAGTGTCAAATTTTGTTTGATAACACTTCTGTGAAGCGCCTTGGGACATTTTACTACGTTAAAGGGGCTATATAAATACAAGTTGTTGTTGTTGTGTTGTACTCTAAGCAGGGAACACTGGTATAGTTGGTGAAGGAGCATTCCTCCGAGACTGGTTAATGTTTGAGGAATTCAACACCGTAGTCAATCCAGGTGTACACTAGCTTGGAATCTCATCAATGTCATCATCCTTTAAAGTGTAGGAGGGAGTATACGAAAGGAAATAGCCAACAGGCGGGATAGGAGCTAAATTTCCAAACCTAGAAAACCTATAATTCTGTGGAGGGAACTTCTCACCAGACTTCAAAAGAAACAGCTGAGTGAGAGAACCGGCTCCCGAGGACAAAACTGAGTGACTACAGCTATAAACAGCAGTGGCTAATTTCTCCACAGGGCTTTAGGCCTAGCACCTACTGCCATAGGTTCTAAATCCAGTGCTGCAGCTGGAAGTTGGATTTTCCATTGGCTGAAAACTAGAGTTAAAATCCTCAGCAGGATTTTTTTTTGGCTGATTTCAAGCTCGTTAAGGACAATTAAGGCGCTGCCCTGTGGTGACTTCTACTTAAATACTCCAGTTATGGTATGCTCTCACTTTGAACAGGAGTAAAAGTACTGGAAGTGCATCAAATGTTGCACAGTTTGCATTATGAACAGCATTGCCATTTAGCGGAGTGCTACAGAAGGCAAAGAGCTGAAAGGCAGCAGAGGGCTGAAAGATCATGCAAACTGCACAGCACCCTCATAGCCCCTGGCATCATAGAATCGTACAGCACAGAAGGAGGCCATTCAGCCCATCATGCCTGTGCCGGCTCTTTGAAAGAGCTATCCAATTAATCCCACTCCCCTGCTCGTTCCTCATAACCCTGCAAATTTTTCCTTTTCAAAGTATTTACCAATTCCCTTTTGAAAGTTATTATATGAATCTGCTTCCACCATCCTTTCAGGTAGTGCAGTCCAGATCATTAACAACTTGCTGTGTAAAAACATTTTTCCTCATGTCGCCTTTTGTCAATTACCTTAAATTTTGTCCTCTGGTTACTGACCCTTGTGCCACTGCAAACAGTTTCTCCTTATTTACTCTATCAAAACCCTTGAAGCCTACAGTGTGACACCTTTTCCCACCAAGTCAGTGGTTTTTAGTGGCCGTTGTATAGCCTGCCAACCTGAATATTGACAGCTTGGTCAGTAAAACACACTTTCATTGTAGAGGAAGCAGCCACAATCACTCCTGTCCCTCTGCCCTCCACAACTGACACTTTTCTCAAAATGTGTAGGGCTGTTAAGGCATTTAACACATACCTTGCAGTGACTGTTGTTTTAGTGATGCTAATCTGAGCAGCACAGCGTAATTACACCTGTTTGCAGTTACAACGGTCGTCACTAATTATTTGCCTAATTAGCAGCATTATCAGCTGGTCCAGAAGTGGAAGCGTTAGCCTCAGAAAAAAACTTTTATAGGTCACATCCCCCAAAAATTGCACATTCCATTCACATAAAAGATCCCATGGCATTATTTTTGAAGAAGAGCAGAGGAGTTCTTCCCAGTGTCCTGGCCAATATCTATCCCTCAACCAACACAAAAAAACAGATGGTTAGGTACAAAAGCAAAGTACTGCGGATGCTGGAAATCTGAAATAAGAACAGAAAATGCTGGAAACACTCAGCAGGTCAGGCAGCATCTGTGGCGAGAGAGACAGAGTTAACGGTTCAGGTTGATGACGTTATCGACCTGAAACGTTGACTCTGTTTCTCTCTCCACAGGTGCTGCCTGACCTGCTGAGATGATCGGGTAATTTATTTTATTGCTGAAATAATTTTTGCCTCAATTATGTAGTGGACCTAAAGATAAATTTAAAAAAAATCCTTGTTCTTTATTAGTAAAATGGATTTTAAAATGATTAATCAATGCTGAGCAATTTTTTGCAATAAATTATTTTGTTTTACTAAAGGTAAATTTAAGCCTGCTGTTTAAGATATGAAAACTGTATGATGTTCATAAAGACAAATGACAAGGAGCATCAACCTAATGATTATATATTGTTTTGGAAACATAACATCACATTGGTCTGTGATAATGGCCTGACCAGGATTAGGAGTGTTACAAATGGCCAAACTGTCCCTAAACTCGGGAGGGGAGAAGCGAGAAGAAAATCATGACGGGGTTTCAACTCATGTCCACTATCCAGTCATTTCAACGGGAAAGTGTATGTGCACAATCAGCTTCTCCCTCCAACTCAAATTGACTACAGACACATTTTGTCTAGATACATATAAGACTCAAGCAAGTACCAGAAGGTCCCTGGCCCTTGTGAATACATACTCCAGCTATAGGCCATACCTTCAGAATATGAGGGAAAATTGGAGGAGCAAAGGAGGAGAATGGAGGACAGAGGAGAGTGGAGGAGAAAGGAGAGGAGAAAGAGGAGGAGAAAGGAGAGGAGATTGGAGGAGAAAGGAGAGGAGAGGAGAGTGGAGGAGAAAGGAGAGAAGAAAGGAGAGGAGAAAGGAGGAGAGAGAGGAGGAGAAAGGAGAGGAGAGAGAGGAGGAGAAAGGAGAGGAGATTGGAGAGGAGAAAGGAGGAGAGAGAGGAGGAGAGAGAGAAAGGAGAGGAGAGAGGAGGAGAAAGGAGAGGCGAGAGGAGGAGAAAGGAGGAGAGTGCAGTAGAGAGGAGGAGAGAGGAGGAGAAAGGAGATGATAGGAGTGATGCTGCTGACCCTCCAAAGGAATCAAATCCAGTTATTGGTGATGACTGTCCTGCGTACAGTTTTGGTCTCCTTATTTAAGGAAGGATATACTTGCATTGGAGGCAGTTCAGAGACGATTCACTAGGTTAATTCCAGAGATCAGGGGGTTGACTTATGAGGAAAGGTTGAGCAGACTGGGCCTATACTCATTGGAATTTAGAAGAATGAGAGGTGATCTTATTGAAACATATAAGATACTGAGGGGGCTTGACAAGGTAGATGCAGAGAGGATGTTTCCCCTAGTGGGGAAATCTAGAACGCTCTGCCCCAGAGAGCTGTGGAGGCTGGGTCATTAAATACATTTAAGGTGGAGATAGACAGATTTTTGCAAGATAAGGGAGTGAAGGGTTATGGGGAGCGGGCGGGGAAGTGGCTTTGAGCTCAAGATCAGCCATGATCTTATTGAATGGCGGAGCAGGCTCAAGGGGTCAAGTGGCCTATTCCTGCTCCTATTTCTTATGTTCTTATGTCCTGAACAGGTAGGTAATTACAATTATTACTTCAGGTTCTCTTGCCCTCTGGAAGTCTGCCCATGAACTCTGAACTTTTCTTTTATTTGAAACTTCAATAGCTATCAAGGCTTTTGAAGAATTCGCTCTCCCTGCCCTTCCGGAGAGAGGAGAAAAAGCAATGACCTCCAGTGTACCTGCCAGTGCTCTCCAAGGAGTGAAGCTCATACTTATACTTAATCTTCCACTCTATTTTCATACATTAAAAATTAAATAACTGATGGGAAAGCAAGCAGAGAGGAACGCCAAGCATTGGCCAAAAATCAGAAGGTTTATCTGGCAGCTGAGGCTGGTTGGCTGGAGTCTGCTATGCTACTGTAAGCGCTCAAATCGCTTAGAAAACTGTTTCTAACTGCTTCTCGCTGGGGCTCTCCATGGAGCTAAATTGGCACTGATCTGAGACAGTTCACTTCGTGCCAGATAGCACAGGCCACGTGCCAATCAATGCAACTTTTAAACATATTTAAAATAAAGCAATTAAAACAAACGAGTCCGCAAGCAAAGTGTCATTTTTTTGGACCTTGTCTGGTCATACTTCTCCAGCTCGGGCTCCGGATGTCTGAGAACAAGCATTTTAAACTCTAATAGAAGCTGTTTGACATTGTGCTAATAGCCCAGGACAAAATGAGAGGGGTTTATCAACAGCGGTGAGGAGTCGAGCCCAAAAGAATGTACATTTCCACTCCTCATAGGTTGTTCTTGGTAGAATGAAACCTCCCCCCAAAACATTCTTTAAACTGACAGGAGACTTCCACCAAGAGGCACAATGTTTGTCTATCCACGTGTTATTTAATATGTGATCAGACAAAAATTGACACCGAGCCACACGAAGAGATATTAAGACAAGTGTCCAAAAGCTTGGACAAAGTGGTAGGTTTTAAGGAGCGTCTTAAAGGAGGAGAGAGAGGTGGAGTGGGGGAGGGTTTAGGGAGGCAATTCCAGAGCTTAGTGTCGAGACAGCTCTCTCTCTCTCTGTATATTCTACAGACTAAGGGTAAATGTCCAGGGGCGGGCACTGGCTCTGTTCACTTGCCGACATCATTTGTATATTTCAACGTGCAAAGTCTCTAAGCGCCTTGCGCTCAATCTAATTCTTCCATTGGCTACTTTTACTGTTGCTGTAGCAGTTTCATCTCGCTGTTGAGATTGCTGTAATCAAGCTATCTGATTGGCGGAGGTCGAGGAATACATGATCAAAACAACGCATTTCTTTTTTATAAATGAATTTAGCAGACGATGTCCTCACAAGTTCTCCGAAGTCACACCGCACTGGCTCCCCCTAGCCTGCTTTGGCCCTGTCTACTTATGGTTTATAATGTACATTCCAGGGCGTTTTCATGCTGGAATATTGGGATCTTGAACTGATTAAAAGCAATCAGCTGCACCTCATGATTTAATCAGCTCTTCAGTGTTCCATTCCTGTTTAAACATGCTGGAATGGCCATTATAACCCATCACAGTTGTTCCTACTCAAGAGTTTGGTAGGAAAGAAAGAACTAACATTTAGTGCCTTTCATGACCTCAGCACATCCCAAAGTGCTTCACAACCAATTAATTACTTTTGAAGTAATGTAGGCAATGTGGCAGCCAATTTGTGCGCAGCGAGGTCCCACAAACAGCAATGAGATAATGACCAGATAATCTGTTCTAGTGACACAAAGGCAAAATACTGCAGATGCTGGAAATCTGAAATAAAAACAAAAAATACTGGAAATGCTCAGCAGGTCAGGCAGCATCTGTGGAGAGAGAAACAGAGTTAACGTTTCAGGTCAATTACTTTTTGTCTGTTTTGGTGATGTTGGTTGCGGGATAAATATTGGCCAGGAGAACTCCTCTTCTCTTCAGAATAATGCCATGGATCTTTTACATCCAACTGAGAGGGCATATGGGACCTTTGTTTAACATGATTTTTGTGCTCAAGTTCCATGGAGTGGGAATATGAACCCACAACCTTCTGATTCAGAGGTGAAAGTGTTACCAACTGAGCCACAGGCTGACATGCTAATATTATAATCCATCATGGTTGTTCCTACTCAAAATCTTGGTAGAAAGCAGATTCCAACCTCCTGATCTTGCCATTACAAACTAGTCTTCATTTCCTTGGACATATCGATTATTAATTTAATGTGTTTTTGTAACTCCAAGTATCCTTTTTTTTAAATAATGTCTTGCTGCATCGTCTACTTACAGCAGCCACGCTCTGAGCTGCAGCTTCAAGTCAACAGGAGGCGAATGGTGGGATGGTTTAGTATTTATGAAATCGATTTTGAATTCAAAAAATGAATTGTTGCTGGGAGAGGAGTTATGACATCCTAATGTTTCTACTAAGTTGAAAAATGGAACTGAATAAAAAAAAGTGTTTAGGTAAAGGAAAAAAATATACATCTGGCCTGGTGAAAGGTGAATTGGGGTCGCAGTCAAGCCATATCGCAAGTTTTTATGACTGCTTCCTATTCCTTTCGGTGAAAGAGGGTGTGCACATTTCAAATGTTGACACGGTCACTTTGAGATGAATGTACTTCTCCAATTGCTTTACACACTTGCCTGAATCTGTAGAGCCAAGAACCTACTTATAGCAAATGGCCGAGAGTATGTTATTAAATGTTATTAAACGAGCTGTACTTCTCATTCCTTTCAACAACAACTGGCATTTATATAGCGCCTGTAAAATGTCCCAAGGTGCTTCACAGGAGCATAATCAGACACTGAGTCACAGAAGGCGATATTAGGACAAGTGACCAAAAGCTTGGTCAAAGTGGTAGGTTTTAAGGAGCGTCTTAAAGGAAGAGAGAAAAGTAGAGTGGCGGAAGAGTTTAGGGAGGGAATTCAAGAGCTTAGGGCCTAGACAGCTGAAGTAACAGCTGGCAAAGGTGGGGCAAAGGAAGTGGGGGATGCACAAGAGGCCAGAGTTGGAGGAGCGCAGAGATCTTGGCAGTTTGTAGAGCTGGAGGAGGTTACGGAGAAAGGGAGGGGCGAGGCCATGGAGGGATTTAAATGAATTTGCAATTTGAGCATTGCTGAACCAATGTAGGTCAGCGAGCACAGAGGTGATGGATCAGTATAAAGTACACAAGACATTTTCACTGGGAGCATTTGATCTTCTTTTCTATGTAAGCTTCACATAGACAAGGAGTTGGAAGTGCAGGTCTTCAGTTGCTTGTCTCTCTGCAACCCAATACTGAACCCTGAATATATGAGCACTTGTTCTCATAATACATTGAATCATAGGAATATAGAAATTTACGGCACAGAAGGAGGCCATTCAGCCCATCATGTCTGTGCCGGCCAAAAAAGAACTATCCTGCCTAATCCCACTTTCCAGCTCTTGGTCCATAGTCTTGCAGGTTACGGCACATCAAGTGCATATTCAAGTACTTTTTAAATGCAATGAGGGTTTCTGCCTCTACCACCCTTTCAGGCAGTGAGTTCCAGATCCCCACCACCCTCTGGGTGAAAAATTTCTGCTCAATTCCCCTCTAATCCTTCTACCAATAACTTTAAATCTATTCCCCTGGTTTTTTATCTCTCTGCTAAGGGAAATAGGTCCTTCTTATCCACTCTATCTAGGTCCCCCCTAGATAAAATAATTTTATGCACCTCAATTAAATCTTCCCTCAGCCTCCTCTGTTTCAAAGACATTACAGCAACAATCATCCCAAGTCCAAGTATGGTGGATGGACCTACACAACATAGCTTGTATCATGCCATCATTGACATTCCAGATGTCAAAGCCCAAGGCTAGGTAGACTCAGCACCAACTGCTCAACCAGGTCCTTGCAAAGGGCTTTGGCAAAGTCATGCGTGTGTGCCATGAGGTTCACTCCCCCTCCAGGGTACTCAGTGATGGGACGGTGTAGGCCAACACCAGATGCAGACTTGCCATATGGGAAAACAGGAGACTTCCCGAGTGCCCCCGTGAATGGTTCCATATTACTGTATTGTTGACAATGTGGTATTGGCACTCCTCTTTTTGCATGAGAATCCCTCATCCTTTCGGGAGAAACCGTCCGTTACCCTGGTCCAGCACCCTTCCTCTCTGTGACCACTTACCCTTTTTGGGCATCAACAGGGCGTCACATAATCCCTCTGCATTCCTATTTGCTAAACTGGATTCAAGAGCTTGGGAAAAAAATCTGATTAAGGAAAGATTAGATAGGATTCATGCATTTTCATGTCTTGCGCACTTGAACTGCAGATTTGAAATTCATGGGGATTAAGGAACAGCATATGATTTGGAATGAGAAGACTGGTGTCACCTGACATCATATTGTACATCAGACATTGGTTCCAATGGGAAAACTAGGGAAGGAAAGCTAGGCAGTGGGTACTAAATTCTGTACCTGTTTCCACAGCCATTGCAGAGCACCGGGACCCTGGTTCTGATGCAGGTTTCCATCTGAAACATTAACCCATCTTTCTCCTTCAGATGTTAATCGGTCCACTATGTATTATCTGTTTCTAGTAACATTGAAATTTAGGGAGACTCAACACAGTGGCCTGAAAAATCAATTTTCTATTCAGAATACATGTCATTTCTCTTTAAGCTGTTGTTCTGTTCCTTCTGACTCATTTCTTCACATCAAGATTTTGGAACTGTTAGTGTCTCCTTCATGTTGAAGGTTGCTAACATTGGAGTATACTTCAATCAAGTGTTTACACTCTGTCTGAATTCATTTCCAAATCAATTCATAGTGAATAATTCAATGCTTCATTGAATTTGTTTGGTAGTCAACTTGTTATCTTATTGTTGGCTTCCATGGTGGATGATTCTGGGTTCCAGTCCCAGTGATGCCTGTCAGAGTCAGGATGGATTATGTCAGTTCTCCGCCAGGCCATTAAGGCACTACGTTTGAATGATGGAATGTTCCATCTTAAGTAAAGGGAAAATGCGAACATTGTCCATCTTGCCTGTTAGGCGTACATCACTGTCAGATGACGGCACAGCACATTTGGCAACTGTCCTGTAGAAACCTGCGATATTTCAGCTAAAGGAGGTTGTGTAAAGGCTAAAAGCTGGTGCCAAAGACAAACACTATTAGAGACAATTTAAGCTGCATAATCGATTCCTTTTTATGTTTCATTCATTGGGTGACTGGCACCATAGCTGTGCCAGCAACTTCAAGTGCAAAGGGCATCGTAGCATTTCTGCCATGCAGCGAAGCATTTCAATCCACTTTACATCAATGTGCCACGTACTTCTTGCCATAAACTTTGCGAAAACAATGCCACCCCTTTAAATGTCTGTACAATTCATTTTGTCTCCACTGTTCTCAAGCAGGAGCAGTTTTGAAGCCGATAAAGAAGGGGATGAAATCTTGCGCTGGGGGTCTTCAAAAAGGGACCTAAAAATTAAGACAAAAATAGAAATGATTACAGCATCACTGCAAAACTGAACAGAGCGATCTTGCTGCCCAATATAAGTTAAAATTTTTAACTGTATTATGGTCTACGTTCAAATAGGCACAATGTTTATCTGCATTCAGAGCATAAGTTTTTGAACTGGTGTCCTGCTGGTCTGCAAGGCCATTGGGTTTCTGTATAGTTTACTTTTAACTCAAAGTTGCTTAATTCAAAGTATCTGATAATTCAATTTTTAGCACAAAATCTGCTGTGAATACAAAACTAACCCCATATTTCTTCATTCTTCATCCAGCATTTGCCAATTGATTCAGCATGTGTGGAATAATAACAACTTGCATTTATATAGCGCCTTTATAGTAAAACATCCCAAGGAGCTTCACAAGAGCATTATCAGACAGAATTTGACACTGAGCCGAAGAAGGACACATTAGGACAGGTGAACAAAAGGGGCGTCTTAAGGGAGGAGAGGTTTAGGGAGGGAATTCCAGAGCTTAGGGCAGGGAGCTTAGAGCTGAAGGCACGGCCGCCAATGACAGGGCGAAGGAAATCGGGGATGCGCAAGAGGCCAGAATCGAAGGAACGCAGCGTTCTCAGAATGTTGTAGGGCTGGAGGAAGTTACAGAGATAGGGAGGGGCGAGGTCATAAAGGGATTTGAACACAAGGATGAAAATTTTAAAATCGAAGCGTTGCCGGACCTGGAGCCAATTTAGGTCAGCGAGCACAGGGGTGATGGGTGAACAGGACTTGGGGCAAGTTAGAATACGGGCAGCAGAGTTTTGGATGAGCTCAAGTTTATGGAGGGTGGAAGAAAGCAGGCCAGGAGGGCATTGGAATAGTCGAGTCTGGAGGTAACAAAAGCATGGATGAGGGTTTCAGCAGCAGATGGGCTGAGGCAGGGGTGGAGATGGAAAATAACATTGAACATCAAGATACGGATCTACCAAACGTGCATGCTGAGCATGCAGCTGGATGGCAGCGAAACGTGGACCACCTCCGGTAGGCAAGATTCTTTCCACACCTGCTGTCTCTAAATGTTAAAGTGGGAAGATAAAGTTGCAGACATTAAATTACTTGTGGAAGCTAAGTTGTCAAGTTTAATATCTATTCTCAACCACAGACAACTCGGTCAGCTTGGTCATCTATATTGGATAGAAGGTGGCCGCATTCTGTATATTTGGCGCTCATTTACATAGTTCCTCGCCCTACGCACAAGACCAGCTCATGTGTGTTTCCTTCTTTTATGGCAGTAATGTGTGGCGTAGATTTACGTCCAAGGATTTAGGCAGAGCACAGCCTGAATGCACTTGAAATTGGCATAACTGAAGCGTTTGCAACCATCTTCAGCCAGATGTGTCGAGTGGATGATTCATCCCGGCCTCCTCCTGAGGTCCCCACCATCACAGAAGCCAGTCTTCAGCCAATTCAATTCACTCCACGTGATATCAAGAAACGGCTGAGCGCACTGGATACAGCAAAGGCTATGGGCCCCGACAACATCCCGGCTGTCGTGCTGAAGACCTGTGGTCCAGAACTAGCCACACCTCTAGCCAAGCTGTTCCATAACAGCTACAACACTGGCATCTATCCGACAAAGTGGAGAATTGCCCAGGTTTGTCCTATTCACAAAAAGCAGGACAAATCCAATCTGGCCAATTACCGCCAAATCAGTCTACTTTCAATCATCAGCAAAGTGATGGAAGGTGTCGTCGACAGTGCTATCAAGCTGCACTTACTCATCAATAACCTGCTCACTGATGCTCAGTTTGGGTTCCGCCAGGACCACTCGGCTCCAGACCTCATTACAGCCTTGGTCCAAACATGGACAAAAGAGCTGAATTCCAGAGTCAAGGTGAGAGTGACTGCCCTTGACATCAAGGCAGCATTTGATTGAGTGTGGCATGAAGGAGCCCTAGTAAAACTGAAGTCAATGGATCAGGGCCGGAGTGTCGGGGGGAGGGAAGCATGGATCAGGGCCGGAGTGTCGGGGGGAGGGAAGCATGGATCGGGGTCCGAGCATCGGGGGGAGGGAAGCATGGATCGGGGTCGGGGGGAGGGAAGCATGGATCGGGGCTGGAGCGTCGGGGGGAGGGAAGCATGGATCGGGGTCGGGGGGAGGGAAGCATGGATCGGGGCCGGAGCGTCGGGGGGAGGGAAGCATGGATCGGGGCCGGAGCGTCGGGGGGAGGGAAGCATGGATCGGGGTCGGGGGGAGGGAAGCATGGATCGGGGCTGGAGCGTCGGGGGGAGGGAAGCATGGATCGGGGTCGGGGGGAGGGAAGCATGGATCAGGGCCGGAGCGTCGGGGGGAGGGAAGCATGGATCGGGGTCGGAGCGTCGGGGGAAGCATGGATCGGGGTCGGAGCGTCGGGGGGAGGGAAGCATGGATCGGGGCTGGAGCGTCGGGGGGAGGGAAGCATGGATCGGGGCTGGAGCGTCGGGGGGAGGGAAGCATGGATCGGGGCTGGAGCGTCGGGGGGAGGGAAGCATGGATCGGGGCTGGAGCGTCGGGGGGAGGGAAGCATGGATCGGGGCTGGAGCGTCGGGGGGAGGGAAGCATGGATCGGGGCTGGAGCGTCGGGGGGAGGGAAGCATGGATCGGGGTCGGAGCATCGGGGGGAGGGAAGCATGGATCGGGGCTGGAGCGTCGGGGGGAGGGAAGCATGGATCGGGGTCGGGGGGAGGGAAGCATGGATCGGGGTCGGAGCGTCGGGGAGAGGGAAGCATGGATCGGGGTCGGAGCGTCGGGGGGAGGGAAGCATGGATCGGGGCTGGAGCGTCGGGGGGAGGGAAGCATGGATCGGGGCTGGAGCGTCGGGGGGAGGGAAGCATGGATCGGGGTCGGAGCGTCGGGGGGAGGGAAGCATGGATCGGGGCTGGAGCGTCGGGGGGAGGGAAGCATGGATCGGGGCTGGAGCGTCGGGGGGAGGGAAGCATGGATCGGGGTCGGAGCGTCGGGGAGAGGGAAGCATGGATCGGGGTCGGAGCGTCGGGGGGAGGGAAGCATGGATCGGGGCTGGAGCGTCGGGGGGAGGGAAGCATGGATCGGGGCTGGAGCGTCGGGGGGAGGGAAGCATGGATCGGGGCTGGAGCGTCGGGGGGAGGGAAGCATGGATCGGGGCTGGAGCGTCGGGGGGAGGGAAGCATGGATCGGGGTCGGGGGGAGGGAAGCATGGATCAGGGTCGGAGTGTCGGGGGGAGGGAAGCATGGATCGGGGTCGGAGTGTCGGGGGGAGGGAAGCATGGATCGGGGTCGGGGGGAGGGAAGCATGGATCGGGGCTGGAGCGTCGGGGGGAGGGAAGCATGGATCGGGGTCGGGGGGAGGGAAGCATGGATCAGGGTCGGAGTGTCGGGGGGAGGGAAGCATGGATCGGGGTCGGAGCGTCGGGGGGAGGGAAGCATGGATCGGGGTCGGAGCGTCGGGGGGAGGGAAGCATGGATCGGGGTCGGAGCGTCGGGGGGAGGGAAGCATGGATCGGGGTCGGAGCGTCGGGGGGAGGGAAGCATGGATCGGGGTCGGAGCGTCGGGGGGAGGGAAGCATGGATCGGGGTCGGAGCGTCGGGGGGAGGGAAGCATGGATCGGGGTCGGAGCGTCGGGGGGAGGGAAGCATGGATCGGGGCTGGAGCGTCGGGGGGAGGGAAGCATGGATCGGGGTCGGGGGGAGGGAAGCATGGATCGGGGTCGGAGCGTCGGGGAGAGGGAAGCATGGATCGGGGCTGGAGCGTCGGGGGGAGGGAAGCATGGATCGGGGCTGGAGCGTCGGGGGGAGGGAAGCATGGATCGGGGTCGGGGGGAGGGAAGCATGGATCAGGGTCGGAGTGTCGGGGGGAGGGAAGCATGGATTGGGGTCGGAGTGTCGGGGGGAGGGAAGCATGGATCGGGGTCGGAGCGTCGGGGGGAGGGAAGCATGGATCGGGGTCGGAGCATCGGGGGGAGGGAAGCATGGATCAGGGTCGGAGTGTCGGGGGGAGGGAAGCATGGATCAGGGTCGGAGTGTCGGGGGGAGGGAAGCATGGATCGGGGTCGGAGTGTCGGGGGGAGGGAAGCATGGATCAGGGTCGGAGTGTCGGGGGGAGGGAAGCATGGATCAGGGTCGGAGTGTCGGGGGGAGGGAAGCATGGATCGGGGTCGGAGCGTCGGGGGGAGGGAAGCATGGATCGGGGTCGGGGGGAGGGAAGCATGGATCGGGGTCGGAGCATCGGGGGGAGGGAAGCATGGATCGGGGTCGGGGGGAGGGAAGCATGGATCGGGGTCGGAGCGTCGGGGGGAGGGAAGCATGGATCGGGGCTGGAGCGTCGGGGGGAGGGAAGCATGGATCGGGGTCGGAGCGTCGGGGGGAGGGAAGCATGGATCGGGGTCGGGGGGAGGGAAGCATGGATCGGGGTCGGAGCGTCGGGGAGAGGGAAGCATGGATCGGGGCTGGAGCGTCGGGGGGAGGGAAGCATGGATCGGGGCTGGAGCGTCGGGGGGAGGGAAGCATGGATCGGGGCTGGAGCGTCGGGGGGAGGGAAGCATGGATCGGGGTCGGAGCATCGGGGGTCGGGAAGCATGGATCGGGGCCGGAGCATCGGGGGGAGGGAAGCATGGATCGGGGCTGGTGCGTCGGGGAGAGGGAAGCATGGATCGGGGCTGGAGCGTCGGGGGGAGGGAAGCATGGTTTGGGGCCGGATCATTGGTGCGGGTGGGAGAGAGAAACGGGCCGGCTTGAGGATCATCGGTGGGGAGGGAGAGTCCGGGAAGGAGATCAGCGGCCTCGTGGGGAGATTGGAGGCCTCATTGGGGGGGAACAGAGGCCTCACGGGGGCGTCTCTGATCGCGGGGGTGGGTGGGTGAGGTGGGGACGCTGGATCCAGGAAGTAAGTGTAAAGGCACTTACCTCCTGGATCCAGCAATCCTCGCCTTACTTTAGCTGGTGGGTTCCCAGCTGAGAAACCCAACCAGCCAGTTAAATTTGAAATACAGGTTAAATCTGAGGCACGCCAGTCTCATTATAATATTTAAATGGGCGACCCGCTCCCTGGGAGCCAGTTAAGAACATAAGAATTAGGAGCAGGAGTAGGCCACACGGGCCCTCGAGCCTGCTCCGCCATTCAATAAGATCATAGCTGATCTTCAACCTCAACTCCACTTTCCCGCCCGATCTCCATATCCCTTGATTCCCCTAGAGTCCAAAAATCTATCGATCTCAGCCTTGAATATACTCAACGATTCAGCATCCGCAGCCCTTTGGGGTAGAGAATTCCAAAAATTCACAACCCTGAGTGAAGAAATTCCTCCTCATCGCAGTCTTAAATGGCCGACCCCTTATCCCGAGACTATGCCCCCTAGTTCTAGACTCTCCAGCCAGGGGAAACAACCTCTCAGCATCTACCCTGTCAATGCCTCTCAGAATCTTATATGTTTCAATGAGATCACCCCTCTCATTCTTCTAAACTCCAGAGAGTATAAGCCCATTCTACTCAATCTCTCTTCATAGGACAACCCTCTCATCCCAGGAATCAATCTGCCTGCCCCCTCTTCCGCCTCCGTTAAAACTGGAAGTGGGTGGGTTGGAGGCGGGTTGTGGTCGGGATTCAGTTTTTTAACACTTTAACCTCCCACTCGACCCCAACCCACCCATTTTTTAGGGTTAAAATTCCCCCCACTCGCCAAGGCTTCTTCGACAGCACCTCCCAAACCCGTGACCTCTTCCACCTAGAAGGACAAGGGCAGCAGGCGCATGGGAACACCACCACCTCCAAGTACCCCTCCAAGTCACACACCATCCTGCTGTGGACATATATCGCCATTCCTTCATTGTTGCTGGTTTAAAATCCTGGAACTCCCTCCCTAACAGCACTGTGAGAGTACCTTCACCACACGGACTGCAGCGGTTCAAGAAGGCGGCTTACCACCACCTTCTCAAGGGCAACTAGGGATGGGCAATAAATGCTGGCCTTGCCAGCGACGCCCACATCCCATGAAAGAATAAATTTAAAAAAATGATATTTCTGGAATTTGATAACAATTTTCTTTGCGATTTATATTGGAATCTTTCTTACTGAGACCAGCACTGCACTAAAAAGCTGTCAATCTCGCTGCACCCGAATTTTTACAAACCCTCGCCCCTACCCCATGCTTTTATGAGGACTAAGCAACTAGAAAGGCCTTCCCAATGGGCACACCCCTGTTCTGCATAATAATGGAAGCGGAGCAGAGGGAAGAGGGTCTGAGAGTACGACCCATGACAGAAGACAGCAGCCCACTCGCTATTGCCCCTATTGACAACACTGCATTGGCGCTTGTTTTGCACCAGTTTTTAAGTTCCAGCATAGGCAAATGAGCTCTGCAGTAAATTCGGGTGTAGGTTCCCGTCGGCAAGATCAGCATAGACACCATGGTAAATTTCAGAGTTATTTAACATAAATGGGATTCCAGGCTATTATATCCAGAGTTGAGCTAAGCCTTTTAGAGTGGAACATCCTGTTCAGTATTCCCATTGCTGCTGGTACCATAGAGATGTTATATGAAACCTGGAGGGAGACAGGAACAACGGGACAGCTGAAAGCCAGCTTTCCACTGTGTCCATGCATGGTGAGAGGAGATAGCAGGGATCATACCAACATTGGCATCAGTGATAAACTCTCCATTGCTAACATGGCAGTGGTATGGATTCACTGGAGAAGGACATGTTATTCCTTTAGTGCTTTTGCATCTCTCTGACAGGGGTGGTAGCCCCCAGGTACCAGTTTCAACAGCAATATTTGCATAGGCACTTTGGGGGAGAAATTCAGTATCGCCCCATTTGGGGCGCAATTATCGGCCGGGTGCAAAGATTAGCGCCTGGCGCTAATTATCGCCGACTGCAAACTTGACTTTTATCGCCCCTGGAGGTGATTGGAGCGCTAAATCAGGCGCTTCACACCTGTCTTAAGGCGCAAAGGCCGAGGAGCGAGGCGCTACCTCAGACCGCTGGCGAAGCTCATGTGATGTCAGTCAGCAATGGAAAACACACACAATGGCTCGGGCCAGTTCTTAAAGGGAAGGGTTGATCTTGCTTTCCATCCACATCCTGCTCATTGCAACCTTGAATCTCAGCCTGGAGAGACCTGTACATCAAATCTGCTGGAAAGAACAATGGAGAGTACCAGGGAAAGAGCTCAGAGTGCAGCCCCAAGAGTCTCTTCTAAATCGATACAAGGAAGGGCAAATCAAAATGAACCTGCTCAGTACCCAAAACTCCTTCTCACCGCATTGAATCTCTCCAGAAGTCTCTCCCTCTCTCTCTCAGAATGCGTGGTGCAAAAATGTCACCAACAATAAAAGGCAGGAAGCGGTCGCCTTTAAATAGCGCTCCCCCAGTCCCTTCCTGACTGCAAAACGCTCCCCTCAACCTGTCGTTGCTAGCGGCAGGCGGTAAGGCAGGGGGCGCCACTCAATATCCGCTCCGGGGCGATACCGGGGCATTGCGCACTGGACTGACGTCACGATCTGCCAGCGCAGGAGATCGTGGCGGTAGTGTTTAGCGCCGCTGCAAAATGTCTAGTTAATTTCATGAGCGGCGCAAACATCACCGCGCCCGGGCGCTAGATGCTTTGCGCCCCATTAGCGCCCTCTTAAGGCGCTAACTGGAGGCGCAACCAACTGAATTTTTCCCCCTTTGTATATAATCACACACACAAACAAAACAAAACTTGCCAAACTCTTTTGTACCAGTTTTTTCCCCCTCTTATTTTCTAATTGATGAATCTTCTGTTCACCGAGGTGAGATATACAAGTGGTGGCAAATAGAGCACCCAATGTCAGCATCAAGCCATCCCAGATCAGGAACAGCACAGCCATCTGCAGAGTAAATCTCCCTCAATTCTGCCTCAGCAACATGAGCTCCAATGTCAGGAGGACATCCCATGTTGCACCAATGATACTTTTTATTTCCAACACCAGCCAGCCTCGTGGCCTCTCTCAGTGAGACTGCCAATTAACTACCTGAGGCTATTAATCATACACTTTAGATCCAACTTTCATCTATTTTGCATGGCTACTGAACAATTCATTAATTACCAATTAAGCCTTAATGAGGCATCACTGAATGTGTCTAAAAGCAAATGAGAGTGGCAATGGGGATGGTGCGCTCCTGCCCTCCATCCAATTGCTCTCCATCTTGTACTCATGCAACGTGCCTCACTTGATCCAGGTCAAAATTTCAGTCACCATTGAAACTCAAGCCTCCAATTGCAGAGGTGTGAGAGCTGATAGTTCCTATGGGACTGAGATACCAGGGCCATCCAATCTGCCTTATCTGAAGCTTTAATGCATGTGCTGAAATTCTGGAATAAAATTAAAATTCACTTTCATTGTAACATGTTCAGATTATTTTGAAAGGATTCAGTTTTAGAAAAGTTTCTTCAATTCAGAAGCCCTTCCCTGCCCCTCTGTTACCTCATGGAATCAATTTCTCCAAGCCCTCTTAGCCTGGCCTTGTGAGTTCCACCTTTTACAAACTCGAAACCCATCCAAAACTCCGCCACTCACGCTAAGTGCCTCTCACCCATCACCCTGGCCTTGCCAACCCCCCATTGGTTCCTTGCCCCCACCCCACCCCCATACATCAAATTCAAAAATCCTCATCATCATCCTCATTTACATATCCCTCCACGACCTCACCCCACTCTGCATTCTGCAACGTCACCAGTCTTAAATCCATCTCCTTTGGTCCTCTGACTCTGGCCTCCTGTGCAGCCCACTCTCTCCACTCCACCATCAGCGATAGAGCCTTCACCCTCTCAAACCTGCTCTCTGAACTTTCTAAACTCCCTCATTCTTCCAACCATTGTCCCCAACTTTAAAATCCTCCGCAAAACACCATTTTGACTATGTTTTCAGTTGTGGCGTTGCGCACTCCCACCACTACTCGGCATCTGCTTCTCCTCTGTGAAGCGCCTTGAGACATTTTCTACTCTAACGTTAACATTGAAAAATGTTGAATCACTCACCAGCAGAATAATTGCCCTCAGCCCTCTTGATCCCTGTAGACCTCATAGTAGATACTGCCATAGTCAATGCTCTGGGGGTCTGCCTCTAAACCCGGGAAAGGGTATCATGCTCTTAGATCTGCTGCTCAAATCCAAGCATTTTTAAATGTTGATGCGCCCCATCTCTCATTATTGTACTAATTCTAGTCCTGTTTTCCAAACAAGGTTACTAGTGTACTCTTTACCCCACTGTGCTTTACCACTCACACTTCCTGGTTGCTAGTGAAAAGCTTGTTGCATTCGTATGTGCACACACAGTAGTCTCCAGTGTGTAATAGCATTTCTTGTAGATAAGGTATTTTCTCTGCCATTCTGCATTATGATGTGGAGATGCCGGCGTTGGACTTAAATTAAATTAAATAAATCTGTTGGACTATAACCTGGTGTTGTGCGACTTCTCAATTCTGCATTATAGCAAAGCAGGTTCTCCATTTTTCTAAGATCATACAACAGAGGCAGGAGGGTTGGATCTCAAAACTGAGGAGTGTTCAAATCATTCCATGGCCTCAAAACTCCCTATCTCTGTAACCTCCCCCAGTGCTACAAACCCTCCTCCCCAATCTTTCCATTCCTCCAACTCTGGCCTCTTGTACATCGCAACCCTGTCCCCTCCTTTCTCCACCATTGGCGGCTGTACCTTCAGATCTGAAATTCCCTCCCTAAACCTTGCCATCTCGCCACCTCCCT
The DNA here is from genome assembly GCA_030390025.1 of Squalus acanthias. Lineage (NCBI taxonomy): Eukaryota > Metazoa > Chordata > Chondrichthyes > Squaliformes > Squalidae > Squalus > Squalus acanthias. The sequence continues at coordinate 36,267,465 of CM059428.1, forward strand.
CTCCTCCTTTAAGACCTTCCTTAAAACCTACCTCTTTAACAAGCTTTTGGTCACCCCTCCTAATATCTCTTTTTTTCCATTAAATCTTTGTGAAGTGCTTTGGGACATTTTTCTACATTAAAGATGCTATATAAATGTGAGTTGTTGCTGCTATTGGGAGGACAGCTTTTCCAATATAGCAGCTCCATAGCAGTTTGCAGAATGTGCAGTTCCAGGAATGAGTCTGCCTGAACCATCTCTGAATGCAATGTCTGTGTAGTGTGTTCATACTCATTGGATTAATAGAAACACAGATTCCGCTAATTGAGGTGCACCTCTGCTCGGGCTGTGTTTTTAACAAGTGAACGGATAGTAGAAAGAAGTCACCAATCCAGCTATCCCAATGTGAGTGGAACCAAAGCTTGGGGTGGCAAGCAGAGGTCATATCCCTTGTCAAGATTAATGCTTCTGCACTCAGAAGCCTAGATATCAGATTCACGAAATGTCACTGATTTGCCCGCCTGTCTGAAGTGGCTCTCTGCTGCCGTTCCCTCCTTCCTAATTATATCCTGACTCCATTCAGGAACACAAGTCTCATTTATATACCTAAGTGTTACCAAGAGTACAATATTTTTGGCTGATTGCTTTTACTGGGCCTGAGTTGGCTGCGGCAGCTGGCTCACAACCAACAGCCAACATGATCATGCCACCCCTGGCAATTTGTGAGATGGATGAATACAACTGGTACTGTACTGTTATACATTGTTAGTGCTACATATTGTTAACGCTATATCTGGTTAGTGCTATATATTGTTATTTACTGTTAGTGCTATACATTGTTATATACTGTTAGTGCTATCTATTGTTAACGCTATATCTGGTTAGTGCTATACATTGTTATATACTGTTAGTGCTATACATTGATAAAGTTCTATATTGTAAGTGTTATGTTCAGGAATCCCTCCCCAACCGCGGGGGATACGTCCCTGAAAACCCCAGTGGTTAGTAAAACCGCGGTTGGCAAATTCACTATAAACACAATAAAAAAGAATATAAAAAGCATATAAATAAGCATAAAAATCGTGTTTTTTATGCTTATTCCTAAATTAAAAACCGCGAATACGTGAATTTCACTGCCGCGGTTGACAAGAATTGTCGCAGAGTGAAAACCGTGTATACGTGAAATTCGTGTATGGCAAACCCGCGGTTGGGGAGAGATTCCTGTATTGCCTTTCTCCCTTTGAAAGCAGTACAGCTACCATAAGAAGTTCTGGAGAGAGTTGCAATCTTTCTTCAGCTCGAGCAGCAGTGCAAAAAGAAAGTAAGCCAGAACACATCTTCTATCATTTAATATTCCGGCCCAAGAACCAGAATAAATTCACTTGTCCGAAGGTTTTGAGCATCACTTTTACAAATGACCTACAGGGCAGGCATCCTTCTTGCTCACACTAGCTAGCTTTGAAGGAGTTTTACCAAACCTTGGTCTGGTGATTACAATTTCTGTCAGTTGATAGATTAGGCAGCTGCACAATTTGATTCAGCAGAGCTTGGAGACCCAGAGAGAGAGAGAACGGAGGCCATTTCTTGAGGCTAGTTATAATTTTGAGCCAGGACTTTTAAAAATAGAAATTGTTACTTTAGGAAAGTTTCACGCCCCTCCCCCCACCCTCCAGGCACACATACAAACAAACTAAAAACATATACAAAAGGTTGTTTTTTGTAAGCTCAGTTGGCTTTTATTTAATCAGAGAAAATGGTGCAAAAAGATAAACATTTTGACAAAAAGATATTACAAGATGAGCGCGTGTTGCACAGACTTAATCTCAGGGAATTTAGGAAACAAGACTGCTATCGCCAGCTGTTCATTGTGTAGTTGAGCATCTGGCTGGAGGGCCACATTTGGAGATTGTAATAAAGAGATTCTCTTAATTAAAATCCTTATTTGGTGCTGAAAGATAGACACCAACCCAGAAACTAAAATAAATGACAATTATCCTTTAGTTTTATTAAATTTTGATTCTGAAAGTAAAGAAATAATATTTTGAGTTGACAGAAATCTCCGTGGTTTGAAAATTGAAAAAAGGCAACTGTTGTTCAAGGCTATAAGGTCCTATTAACTATCTTTAGTTTGCTGATTGAGGAGATTTCAACAGGGTTCTGTGTTAACTTGTTTGTGTTATGACAGGAGAGGTTTTTTTGTTGTTGGTTGATGCAGGCTTCATTTAAAATCTTTACTGCATAAAATATTCAGGTTCCTTACTAATATAGATCATATTTAATAAAATGTACCTTTTCAATGTTAATACTTATATAGGGGAATAAAGAAATAAAAACCGAAAATGCTGGAGATACTCAGCAGGTCAGGCAGCATCTGTGAAGAGAGAAACAGAGTTAATGTTTCAGGTCGATGACCTTTCAGCAGTTCTGACAAAAGGTCATCGACCTGAAACGTTAACTCTGCTTCTCTCTTTACAGATGCTGCCTGACCTGCTGAGTATCTCCAGCATTTTCGGTTTTTATTTCAGACTTCCAGCATCTGCAGTATTTTCTTTTTGTATTAGGGGAATAAAGAAATGGTTATTTTTTTACTTATCAAAGACAATTTTTCCTATTTTTCACTAACAGAAAATACTACCACTTTAAGTTTTGATTTTTCCATGTTTTATATTTTCTCCCTTTGGCACCTTTAAATCTCTCTACAATCGTGTGCCATGCAGTTATCAGCCGCTAAGAAGCGCACATGAACGGCCCAGGATGATATGCCATCTGATTATGTGTCCCATCCACCCTGTGAGGTCACATCTATGATTTGTCAGCGAGAGAGGACCAGGGAAGGGCTGGACAGAACTTGCATTTATATAGCGCCTTTTTGCGACCTCAGGATGTCCCAAAGCACCTCAGAGCCAATGAAATACTTTTGAAGCGGAGTCACTCTTATGATGCAGGGCTGAAATTGTGAACAGAGAGCAGAATGGGTAGAGACAGAGAGATCTGCAGGAGGGAGGAGATGAACAGAAATGAGAGCAGATCAAGAACAATGTACATTTATATAGCGCCTTTAACATAGTAAAAACATCCAAGGCACTTCACAGGAGGATTATCAGTCAAAGTTAAACACCGTGCCACATAAAGAGATATTAGAACAAGTGACCAAAAGCTTGGTCAGAGGTAGGTTTTAAGGAGCGGCTTAAAGGAGGAGAGTTAGAGAGGCGGAGAGGTTTAGGGAGGGAATTCCAGAGCTTAGGGCCTAGGCAGTTGAAGGCACGGCCACCAATGGTGACTTTCATAACCTCAGGATGTCCCAAAGCACTTTACAGCCAATTAAGTAGTTTTGAAGTGTAGTTATTGTTGTAATGTAGGAAACGTGGCAACTCAATCTGCGCACAGCAAGATCTGACATTCAGCACTGAGATAATGACCAGATAATCTGTTTTGGTGATGTTGGTTGTGGGATAAACATTGGCTTGGACACTAGGGACAACTCCCCTGTTCTTCTTCAAATAGACAGGGACTCAGTTTAACGTTGCATCTGAAAGACGGCACCTCCGACTCTGCAGCACTCCTTCAGCCAGCCTAGGTTTTGTGCTCAAGTCCCTGGAGTGGAGCTTGAACCCATGATCTTCCGACTCAGAGGTGCGAGAGTGCTACTGACTGAGCCAGAGCCGACACTGACAGGGGGCTGGCTTGATTGGTGTAAGTGGGTTCTACCTGGGAGCCAGGCCTGGTTCATATGCTGGACCTCCAAATATAGGAGGTAAAAAAAACGTTGTTGCATCTGCCCCTTTAAATGGGGTATGAGTGGCTTTCCAAGGGAGCGCTCCAACAACCGCCTGCCCCACACCCCCCTCACCGCAGCCCAAGATGTGCCCCCCTAGTGACATGGGCACCTGCCCGGGGTCTTTAAATGAAAGGACCTCCCACCTAACTCTGCAGATTTTGGTGACACCTCCTAGCACTTTACACTGGGATGTTAGGCCGAAGGAATTGTCGGATCCAGCTCATTCTAGATGGGAGGGAGGGGTAGGGTGGCACCAAGGAGACAGTCTCCTCACGGGGAAGGTATTCACCCTAGCCTGGAGTCTGCTTTAACACGTGTGACCGGAGTATGATGCACGAGACATGAAAAATGAGAAGAGCAGAATAAAGCTTACCAAAATAAACCTTTATTAATCTGTTCCACGCATAGCTGGAAACCATTATGCGTTACAGGCGATGTATTTCCAGCTTTCATTCAGGTGGATTTTCAGTTGTCTGAGCACTGAAAAATCACTTCAAATTGAATAAATATAGAAATACTTATCAATCCTATTTATTTATTTAACGAACTGGTTCCAGGTACAGGCTGACAGCACACATTTGATAAGAAGCCTCCTGCCAACTCCAATGGAGGTCACTGCTTGCAGTCTTGCAAGAGAGGGCGGGAGGAAAGGCCAACAAGTAGCTTAACAGGCTGGTTTGCACGAAATAACTTATTTTTTAATAGATTTGTGTTCGGTATCAAGGGATATGGATCAATAGATTTTTGGTAGGCAAAAGTATTAAGGGTTACGGGACCAAGGTGGGTAGATGCAGTTAAGATACAGTTCAGCCGTGATCTAACTGAATGGTAGAAGAGACTCAAGGGGCTGAATGGCCTACTCCTGTTCCTGATACAAAGGCCGGAATTTTGCCTACCTGGACGGGTCCGGTGCAGCCGGTGTCCGTGGCGGGTCATGACCCTGCTGCTGGCTCCATCCTGCTGTTGAAAATGAACTTACCTTAATGGGGCCTATTAAGGCCGCCTGTCATTGTAGGGATGCTTTATGGTATTGGTGTGGGGTGGTGCCAACCTGGCACATCATTTGGCAGCCGTATGGGTGTACAGTGTAAAGTTAACTAAATCTGGCCGTGGTGATGCCATCCATGGCCTCCCGGGCAGCAATGTGGTCGGGTGCTGATGCCATGTGCAGCATCAGGTGATTGCGGAGAAGGTTGGTGTTGTTGTTGGTGCTGCTGGTGTGCCTGGTGCTGCTGGTGTTGGGGCTGATCGTGGTCCGATTCTGTGGACCAAGGTGAGACAGTATAATCGGCACCCATGTTGATGGAATAGATGGCAGGTGAAGTACAGATGACAGAGCATTCTGTCAATGGTGAGAGAGTTCTTCCAATGAGGTGACACTGGATGGAGACTTTGCTGGAAAGACTTGCAGCCTGCAGAATCTGTGCTGGAAATGGACTGAGCAACAGCCTCTGCCTGAGGAAAGTGATCATCGGTCAGGTGGGAGCTTTTACTGTACATTTCATGCTGTCAAGTAATCAGCTGGAGCACTAGCCACGGAACTCCCGCCTCAGGTTGACAGACGTGAATCCCAAGCTGCGTGAATCCCGTGGCCATGCAGGGAAATTTAAAAATAAGTGAGAAAAGGCTCTTAAGTGCCAGTAAACTACCTGATAATCATCTCAATTGGGTCCCCCGCCGCTGCCGGTCGGGTCGGCTCCGCGATGACAGACGCGCTTGTGGGAAAGGCGCGTGGGAGCGAGATGACAGCGGGTTCCCCACCCGCTGTCAAAAATAACAACCTTCTCACCTGACCCACCACCGATCGCGTCCGCTACCACCCTGGAAAATTCCGGCCAATGACTATTCACCACATTATGTTTTATAAAGAGAATCTTGTGAATCCAGTGGGCCCTTACACACTACCCCCTTCCCAAGAAAGAAATGGCAAACACATTATGCAATCGATTACTTTAAAAGAGTCACATCCTTTGTTCCCGATTATAGGTTTTCAGTGGAATGAAAAATCTCAAACCCATCAAGCAAGCTTAAAGAAATAGTCGCAGAAAAAAAAAGTGGGCATTCTGCTTTACATTTTTCTTTGAAATCGAGAACACACGTTAGGTAACACTTTGAAGTGAACTGTTGTGAGCGTTGACTGAATATGATATTATTGATTCTCCTAAGCGTTCCTTCTCTGTGGCGACAATATTAATTTATCCAGCACATTAAAGAAGTCTTTGATCTGAGATGTCATGGTACTTTTCATACATTATACAACAAGTTGACAAGTTGAGCTGTCCTTCCACTGTAAAAACAACAATCAGTCTCATCATAAGGCAGTAACAAGCCTCGGCGGAGAGCTCTTGCCCTCTTCCAGCCAAAACAGTTTGAGGGCTGGGAGGTCAAAGGTCGCCAACTGTCAAAACAAAACAACACAGTCTGGAGATTGAATTCCTGTTTGGAAATTTAGCAGAGCAGGAGAGGGAGCCAGGTTTGGAATAGTGAGCTCCAGGATATAATATACTTTGGTGGGAGTTAAAAAGAACCTTAAATAAAATTTCAGGCATTTGTTTAATAAACGTAACTTCAGCAGATATGGAATTTAGAGAATCCTCTTGTAAGAGTAAGATAAACATTCGGTGAGGTACTACACCCTTTGAAGTTGGGGACAGGGTTTGACTCTGCAAGGCTTCATAAATCTGAATATTTCTAATGCTCGCTTTAAAATTCAAAGAGTTCTTCACTGGAAGGTTTTTTTCCCTCTCTGCTGGTGCATTCACGGTCTGTGTTGCTCCAGCTAGTGGAACATGCTTCCCAGACTCTTGGAGACAGCGCAGCCAATCTGTGCCGAGCCTGAAGGGTGACCTAATACAGTAGCTCTAATCAGAGCGGAAGGTAGGGGCATGGTTGCAAGCTTCTATTTTTAAACACAAGCCTCCCTATTACATATTAAAAAAACGAGTTCCCAAAAAAAATATACAGGGCCCCCAAGTGTGCACATTCCTACATCATAAAGAAATTCTCTGTTCTCCTTGAATCAAACCCTGCTATAAGTTCTGAGGGAGGGGATTTTTTCTCTCTCCCTTTTTGCTCCCACCCCCACCCCATCCTGTGATTTTTGCTCAGATAGAATATAGGAACGGGTGGAACTTGAGCCTTGCTGACCCAGAAGTGGACGGGACAAAGCCTTTCAAGCAAATCAAAAAGGCCCCCGCAATCCTTTGGAGTCGAGCTTTGAGCGCTGTCATGCTCCTGTCAGATGAAAGCTAATTGTATCTCGCACTGACTGATCTCCTCCTGGCTTTGAAAAACTTTTGAAGATCTTGTCTCGCCGTGGGGGTGGGGCGAGAGCAACTTGAAGTTCTCCCCAAGATGTCAGAGGGCTGGCTCCAAACGCTGCCATCTGAAAAGAAAGGATAAGTGTAATGGAAAAGTGAGAGGGAGCAGCAAAAAAAATAAAAAAATAAACTCATGGGGCTAGAAATTGGGCTCCTTGACGCCTCCCATTAGCGCCTCCGGGGGCATGGGTTTGCGACCGGGCACGGCGATATCAACGCCTCCCGCTAAATTCGGCGGGAGTTTTGCGGCGGCGGTAAGACGTTGCGCCCCGATCTCCTGCGCCGGAGATCATGACGTCATTGCCGTGCACAGCACCCCGGATGAAAAATTCCCTCTCGCCCCCCTGCTTGTGTGCCTGCCGTTAACAACGACAGGTATAGGAGGCGGCTTTCAGTCGGATGTCCCCAGGAGGAGCGCTATTTAAAGGCGTCCACTTCCGGTGTAGTTTTTGTCAGCCAACAATGCTGCGTTGTTAAGTTCACATAGGCAAAGAGGCCTTTTGACTGATTTGAGTGTTTTCCATTTTAACGAGTGTTCTGGCACATAAAGATTCTCCAGTTTCATTGAGGGGAGATTTGAAAGTGCAATATTTGGATCCTTTCATGGGGGCTGGACTGGCACTGGACCTCGCCCTCCAGTGTCAATGTCGGAGGCAACTGAGGCACAGAGAAAAAGTACAAAATGTGGCCAGAGGTAGAAGGGCCAACAGGGCTCTCAACAGGAGGCCTTTCCCACCCAGGGTATTCCAGCAGCAGTTCTCCTACATGAATTTCACTGAGGACCAGTGTATTAGTAGGCTCCGCTTCAGCAAGGACGTGGTCACAGAGCTCTGTCACCTCCTGCAGCCAGACCTCGAGCCTCAGATCAGGATCACCACGGCTCTCTCAGTGGCGGTCAAGGTCACTGTCACCCTCAATTTCTACGCCAGCAGATCATTTTAGTGTGCGACAGGTGACAGCTCCAACATCTCCCAGTTTGCTGTCCATTGCTCCATCTGCCAGGTCACAGATGCTCTGTACAGAAGGAGAAGGGACTACATTTCCTTCCCCATGACCAGAGAGAAGCAGCGCGAGCAGCATGTGGCTTTGCCAGGATAGCGGGCTTCCCCATGGTGCAGGGCGACATTGACTGCACCCACGTCGCTTTGCGGGCACCTCATAACAATCCTAAGGTATTCCGTAACCGCAAAGGCTACCGCTCACTTAATGTGCAGTTAGTGTGTGACCACACACGGCGAATCCTGACCATCAATGCCAGCTATCCTGGCAGCAGCCATGATGCCTTCATCCTGCACCAGACCGGTGTGCCAGGTCTATTCCAGCCACATCAAGCTTGCGACTGCCTGCTGGGAGACAAGGGCTATCCGCTCTCCACCTGGCTCATGACTCCCCTTCGCAACCCCAACACTCCTGGCCAGCACTCATATAATGAGAGCCATGCTGCCACCAGGAACATCATTGAGCAGACAATTGGAGTGCTCAAGCAACGGTTCCGCTGCCTTGACCGTTTGGGAGGAGCCCTCCAGTACTCGGCTGAGTGGGTGTCATTTTTTGTTGTCATCTGCTGCATGCTGCACAACTTGGCCATTATGAGGGTGCAGCCATTGACACCAGGCAAATCTCCACCACCTTAGGAGAAGAGGAGGAGGAGGAGGAGGAAGAGGAGCAAGAGGAACAGGAGGACGTACAGCAGCGATGGAGGAGGCAGCCACTCAATCGGCGTTCTGCAAGGTTGGTCCGTGACCGCCTCATCAGACTTCGTTTCCAGTGACTTCGAGTCCTCTTTCCGGTTGCTGAGCACGTCGCCATCATTCCATCACTTTGTGATTCCATACCACACCCCAGAACTGAAGTGAGACACAGCACCAAATCTGCAACATTCCAGTAATAAATTTATCAAAAACCATTAACCACATATATACAACAATATTGACTAATCACCCTTGTGCAAACCCTTGCTTCCCCTCTTTACAGTCCCCTTTCCTAATCTAGTGCTCCTACGTAGTGTCTCCCCAGTGGCTGCAGCAGGGCTGGTGGAAGGCTGCTGAGTGTCAGTGCCAGAGACTACAGATGGCCTTGCAGGATGCCCTCGACCAGCTCTGGGCCTGGAAGGCTCAGCTGTAGACTGCACCACCTCAGCATGGGCGGCGACAGTCTGGGCTGGCTGGATGACAGGCAGCGACAAGTGCAATGGCGGAGTGGCAGTGGTGGGAGCAGGAATGCTGTCATCCTGAGAGAGGACAGCAGGTTCCTGCTCCACTGACCCACTGTCACTCTCCCGGGGCAGCACCTCACCATCCCCACCAATCTGCTGCATCACAGATTGGTGGCTTACTGCGATACCGTGAGATCCCTGGTGGACTGTGGTGGACCCAGCAATGATGGCAGCAGTCAGAGCTTTCGTGGCATCAAGCTGAGACTGCATGAGAGCAGTCTGAGACTTGATGGCAGCAACCATTGACTGCATTACAGCACTAAGACGTTGCGTCGCTTCTGCCTGTGCTGCAATGGAAGCTGCCACATCGCCCATGACACACGTCATGAGATCTGGATCCATATGGTCTCTCTGGGAGTCCACTATCCTCCGCACAGTGGAAAAGATGGGCTCCATGGTGTGTGCAGAGCTCTGTGCAATGTTGGAGGCGGACTCCTCAACGCTCCTTACCATTGCTGAGAGGCTCTCGGGCACCTATCATCTCGGTGTGCATGGCCATCAACCTTCTTGTGAACTCCTCCCCATCAAGGTCCTCATCTGAGTCCTGGGCAGCAGAACTCGCGCGCGAACTCGCCCTCCGGGGAGCTGGCTCCCGAGCTACCCTTTCCCCCTGGCCTTGCTGCAGCCCGCTCGTCCCTGATGCATCACCCAGTGCAGACCCTTCTACTAAACCTGCCTCTAAAGATCGGGTAGTGCCAGTATCTGAGGTGGTGCCTGCGGGTGAGAGATGCAGTGATGCGGTGCTTTGCTCCTCCTCCTCTTCTCCTTCCTCACTCTCAGTGGCAGGCTCGGCGATAGGCTGGTCATCTGGTTGCTGATTATCTGAAAGCATAAAGGCACAAGACTCGTGTTAAGGTGAGGGCAGGAGGGCAGGAATGGAGCAAGGAATGCAGACATTCTCAGGAGGTACAGAGAGAGAAAGGTTTGTGATGTGATGGAGAAGTGGGATGAAGATACCGTTTTTGCCCCCAACGGGGTCGATGTCGCCGACGGCCATGGCGCCCACCACCTGCTGCCCAATGAGTCGCAGCACTCGCTCCTCAAGGTCTGAAAGCTGCTGGAGCTGTGCATCATCCCCGCCTGTTCTCTGCTGCTCCCTCCTATTGTGGGCCATCTTGGCCTGCAAGAGAAACAAATGTGTTTAAGTCAGAGTCCAGCTATGTGTTTGGGAGATATGCCTGCCGTAGTTGAATAGCTGTGATTGTAGGCAAGGCGTGAGATGTGGATGTGAGTTTGAGTAGGTGAAGATATTTGGTGGGTGAGTGGTGGCGGTGTGGTTGTTTGCACAGTGTGCACAGACTGGTATGTAGGAGCTGTTGAAGCATGTACTCACCTTGACCACCCGACTGAGGCCGTTGAATTTCTTGCAGCACTGTGTCAGGCTGCGTTCCATCACACTACTGGCCGAGACCTCCTGGGCCACTTCCCTCCACATTGCCCTGAGGCGATGGCCTCCTTCCAGTGGCCGGGAACAGCACTGCCCTCCTTCGCTCCACTCCAGCCACCAATGCCTCCAATGCCACGTCTGTGAACTGACGAGCTCTCTCCCTGGGAGTGGGAACAGCCATAGCCATCAGAAGATTCACTTGCTCACAGGTCGCCTCAAAGCCAGCAATGTTGAAAATGAGCATCTGCACAATGATGCAACCTCCCCTTTAAGAGCTGGAAGGAACAGGGGCAACACGGTGGCATAGTGGTTAGCACTGGTGCCTCACAGCGCCAGAGACCCGGGTTCGAATCTGACCTCGGGTGACTGTCTGTGTGGAGTTTGCACATTCTCCCCGTGTCTGCGTGGGTTTTCTCCGGGTGCTCCGGTTTCCTCCCACAGTCCAAAAATGTGCGGGTTAGGTTGATTTGGCTATGATAAATTGACCCTTAGTGTTAGGGGGGGAATTAAATATGTGGGGTTATGGGGATAGGATGGGATATGTTAGGGGGAATTAAATACGTGGGGTTACGGGGGTAGGGTGGGATATGTGTACTGTGGGGATTAAAGCAGGGACAGGGTACTGGATTTGGATGATCAGCCATGATCGTATTGAATGGTGGAGCAGGCTCGACGGGCCGAATGGCCTACTCCTGCTCCTAGATTCTATGTTTCTATGAACCAGTGTGAAGGATCATGGATGAATGCATTGGACCTGAAATTCATTAGCACTCTGCTGGTAGCGCCCCTGTAGCGCCCCACTGAGGTCATTAGCACTTGATTTAGTGCCCCACTTCCTTCCTGGGGCGCTAACACCCAATTTAGTAGAAGAAGCACCTGGTGCTAAATTTTCAAAATTTCAAAAGTTAGTGCCCCAAACGGGGCGATACCCAATTTCACCCCCTATGGTCTTTCGGATGAGACGTTAAACCGAGGCCCCGTCTGCTCTCTCAGGTTGATGTAAAAGATTTCATGGCACTACTTCAAAGAAGAGCAGGGGAGTTCTCCCCGGTGTCCTGACCAATATTTATACCTCAACCAACATCACTAAAACAGATTATCTAGTCATTTATCTCATTATCACAATGCTGTTTGTGGGACCTTGCTGTGCGGAAATTAGCTGCTGTGTTTCCTGTATTACAACAGTGACTATACTTCAAAAAAAGTACTTCATTGGCTGTAAAGCGCTTTTGGACGTCCTGAGGTTGTGAAAGGCGCTATATAAATACAAACCTTTCTTTCTTTTACTGCAGGGAGGAGAGGCATGGTGGGGGATGGGTGGTCGTAGAAGCTGGCACTAAGTGGCAAGGTCGGTAACCTAGCAGCACCTGGAGATTAGACAAGGGCTGTCCAATACTTGCATTTGCGCACACACATCGGAGGTACACATACACTATGGATCATAAAAATAAAACAACCACTAAATAAATCCAATAAGGAATTCAGGAGAAATTTCTTTACCCAGAGAGAGGTTAGAAGGTGGAACTTGCTACCACGTGGAGTGGTTGAGGCAAATAGCAAAGATGCATTTAAGGGGAAGCTAGATAGGAACATGAGGGAGAAATGAATTGAAGGATATGCTGATAGGGTTAGATGAAGTAAGGTAGGAGGAGGCTTGTGTGGAGCATAAACAACAGCATAGACCAGTTGGGCCGAATGGTCTGTTTCTTCCGCTGTAGTCCGTGTGGTGAAGGTACTCCCACAGTGCTGTTAGGTATGGAGTTCCAGGATTTTGACCCAGCGACGATGAAGGATCGGCGATATACTTCTAAGTCAGGATGGTGTGTGACTTGGAGGGGAACTTGGAGGTGGTGGTGTTCCCATGCGCCTGCTGCCCTTGTCCTTCTAGGTGGAAGAGGTCATGGGTTTGGGAGGTGCTGCCGAAGAAGCCTTGGCGAGTTGCTGCAGTGCATCTTGTAGATGGTACACACTGCAGCCACAGTACGCCGGTGATGGAGGGAGTGAATGTTTAAGGTGGTAGATGGGGTGCCAATAAAGCGAGCTGCTTTGTCCTGGATTGTGTCGAGCTTCTTGAGTGTTGTTGGAGCTGCACTCATCCAGATAATGTAATTGGAGAGTATTCCATCACACTCCTTACCTGTGCCTTGTAGATGGTGGAAAGGCTTTGGAGAGTCATGAGCTAAATGTTACTCATTGCATAAAGGGATGCTCCCAGATCTTCGTGTCAAACTTATTTTTTAACAGTTTAACCCCTGTTCCTTGTGTATCTTATGAGGTCAAAGGGGTTTGGTTACTGAAGTTTCCAAAGAATTTTCATCAGCAGCAGAGACAACATCATGACCGTGAAGAGAGTTCTCTTCTTTTTTCTTTTGATGGGGCCGGGAATTGAGAGTGTGGGCTGCGGAGGCTCGGGGCTGCGGAGGCTCGGGGCTGCGGAGGCTCGGGGCTGCGGAGGCTCGGGGCTGCGGAGGCTCGGGGCTGCGGAGGCTCGGGCCTGCGGAGGCTCGGGGCCGCGAACCACATATTCAATGTACTTTACTCCCAAACCTCCAACAGCAGTGACCGGGAGATTAATTGTCAATTTCGCGAGACTCCTGGCCATTCCAGGAAGATTGGCCCACCATAAAACATCCATTGGGGATAATTTTGACTTTGATTGATAGTGTAAAACGGGCGATATCGGATCAGCTGCCTGCTATGCATTTCTCCCAAGTTTCATTTCTATTGAAGTGAAGGGGTTTTGATAGCTTAAATAGGGAGAAACTGTTTCCATTGGCAGGAGGGTTGGTAACCAGAGGACACAGATTTAAGGTAATTGGCTGAAGTGAGGTGGCTGCCTTTTTTTCCCCAGAAACGTGCCTTAACGGAAAGTGGTAAGTCCGCGAATTTCTAGGCCTGAGATTCTATAAAGACAAGTCAAAATTACCCCCATTATTCAGTCCTGTTTCCATTATAGCAGTATTAACACACAAAGTTAAACACACTGCATTTGTTAAACACAAGACAGCGGCAATAATTTAAGCATAGAAAGAAGTTTTACAACTGCCAGAGACACAAGTCCTGTAAACTGGAACTGCTCTTGTAAACAATTCAAATGTCTACAATTCGAATCTGAAAGCTCTTTATATTATGGACACTTTTAAAGAGGGTCGTCTGCAGTTTGGCTTAGGTCACAGCTTGTTCATTCAAAAAAGGTAGTCAAATTTTTATAGTCCTTATAATTTCCTTGTATTATTTTATATGATACATCTGTTAACTGTAACATTCTTAGGTTTTTTTTAAATTTGGATATCTTATGGACTTTTAACAAGTGTTTCAAGAATCAGTATAGCTGTATTACCTATATTTAAGAAGGGAGATAGAACATGTCCAGGGAACTATAGACCAATCAGCTTAACATCGGTGGTAGGAAAAATAATGCAATCCCTACTAAAGGAAAAAATAGAAGAACATCTAGAAACCAAAAATATAACAATGAATAGTCAACATGGATTTCAAAAGGGAAAGTCTTACTTGACCAACCTCACTGAATTTTTTGAAGAGGTAACAGTGAAAATAGACAAGGGCAATGCAGTAGATGTAATTTATCTAGATTTCCAAAAGGCCTTCGATAAGGTACCACATAATAGACTCATGAATAAGATCAGAGAATGTGGTGTCAGGGGACAAGTAGCAGAATGGATTGCTGGCTGGCTTCAAGACAGAAAACAGAGAGTAAGGGAAAGAGTAGCTATTCAGAATGGCAGAAGGTGGAAAATGGGGTCTCACAAGGATCAGTGCTGGGACCAATGTTGTTCACAATTTATATTAACGATTTAGACTTTGGAGTCAAAAACCCAGGGCTAAATTTTGCCGGTGCTCAGAGTGCGGGTTCGGAGGCGGGTCCGCTGTCAAAATCAAAAAGATTGACAGCGGGGCGGTATCCCGCTCTAAACCCGCCTCCTTGTGAGTTTCCCTGGTGTTGGCTCTGCCTGCGCTTTGCAGACACGGCCCTAAGCAGCGGGTCATGCAATTGTGCTAGTGAAGAGCATGTTTAAAGCAATTTAATCACCATTTTACCAGGTACAAAGCATTTTCCCAAGTTTTCCACGAGGTTCCCATCGCTCGGGGATCACTCCAGGTAAGTATGTCGGGTTCTGAACAACTCTCCATTTCTTTGAATAGGTGAAAGCTGCAAAAGTGGTATAAAAGCTACCATTTTACAGCTGGTCACTCTCCAATGTCAGAAGCTGGAGCATTAATGATTTGGAACCCACTTTTGAGCTTAATGTACTTTTGAAGTGTTTGGAGTATTCTCTCTATCCACTGTCCTCCTTGGAACAACCTATCTCAACATTGACAGATTACTTCTGTCATCTAAACCCCACCTGCCATCTATTCAATCAGCATCGGTGCCCTTGAAAAAATCTCACTTTGGTCCTCAAATTCCCAACACGATCAGCCCCAACACCAGCAGCACCGGGCACACCAGCAGCACCAACATCCACACCAACCTTCTCCGCAATCAACTGATGCTGCACTGGACACAGGGCATCATCACCCGTGCACATTGCTGCAACTCACTAAGCCACTTCCAAAGGTGCACACAAATCTGTCCAAGAATGCAAAATGTTGAAAATAAAGGTTTCAATGTTTGACAGCACATTAACAGAAACTTTGCATGAACATTGCATAAAACACCCATGTGCCTACCTTGTGTGTTGTTAGTTAGTATGATTTCACTAGGATGAGGGTGAGTGTGAGGGGTGGCTAGTGAGATGGGGATGTGATAATATAGATAGAGAGGGATGGGTGGAGGTGCAAGGTAAGTTGGTGTGCGTAAGGATGTGCAGGAGTAGTGTAGGGAAGGCAGAGTGATGGGGATGTGATGAGTGGCACAGCAGGATGAGGTGCGGCTTGGCAGTAACGTTTCGTGATCTACTGAGATCAATGAAAGGTTTGCGCCACTGCAGCCTGGTCCTCCTGACGACATCCCTGCTTGTGCTCTCATGGGAGAGCCTGGGTGCAGCCGTGCACCTTTGTGCAGTGCTTGTCAGTGTTTGCAGCACCTCAATGCTTCAGAACACTGACAGCACAACTGTCAAAAATGAATGTGGACATGGCCCCTTTAAGGAAACCGGCTGATGATGCGTCATCAGATGACGTCATCAGACCCGTTTCCTTTTAATTGGCCGGGAACCTCGCAGGGTGGGCTTAACAAGCCCAATCAGGGCAAAATCACTTGGAGGAGGCGGGATGAAGATGGGTGCGGAGTTTGAGGCCGCTGTCTGCTCCGGCCGCACCGGACTCGCCATGGCTGGCGAAATCGCGGCCACAATTTCTAAATTTGCGGATGACGCCAAATTGGGGGGTATAGTCAATACTGAGGATGACTGCAACAATTACAGGAGGACATTAATAAACTTGCAGAATGGGTATATAATTGGCAAATGAATTTCAACACAGATAAATTTGAGGTATTACATTTTGGTAAGAAAAATAAGGAGGTCACATATTATTGGAAAATAAGAATCTAAATGGGGTAAAAGAACAAAGGGATCTCGTAGTGCAAATACACAAATCACCAAAAGTAGCGACGCAGGTTAATAAGGCCATAAGAAAGCAAACCAAGCACTAGTTTATTTCTAGAGGGATAGAATTGAAAAGTAGAGAAGTTATGCTAAACTTGTATTGAACCTTTGTTAGACCACACTTGGACTACTGTGCACAATTCTGGTCACCATATTATAAAAAGGATATAGAGGCACTGGAGAGGGTGCAAAAAAGATTTGCAAGGATGATACCAGAAATGCGAGGTTATACCTATCAGGAAAGGATGAACAGGCTGGGTCTCTTTGCTCTTGAAAAGAGAAGGATGAGGAGTGACTTAATAGGATGAAAGGTTTTGATAGAGTAGACACAGAAAGAGTATTTCCACTTGTGAGGAAGAGCAAAACTAGAGGCCATCAATATAAGATAGTCCCCAAGAAATTCAATAGGGAATTCAGAAGAAACTTCTTTACCCAGAGAATGGTGAGAATGTGGAACTCGCTACCACAGGGAGTGGTTGAAGCGAATAGTATAGATGTAGTTAAGGGGAGGCGAGATACGCATATGAGGGAGAAGGGAATAGAGGGTTATGCTGATAAAGTTATGATGCGGAGATGCCGGTGTTGGACTGGGGTGGACAAAAATGAGAAGTCGCACAACACCAGGTTATAGTCCAACAGTTTTATTTAAAATTACGAGCTTTCGGAGCTGCTGCCCCTTCGTCAGGTAAAGGAATGGCCTGTGTCTGTGCTGTAGATCCTATGTAATCCTATGTAATCCTATGTATTACCTGAATATAGCTGACCATACAGACATTGGTGATATCATATCTTACCTAAATATCAAAGAATGCAAGAATTTGTATGTTTTATAGATCTTGTTTAGGGAGTCAGTGTCCAGTCCGCTGCTGTGTGGGGTTTCTGGTCAGATTAAAGGGAAAGAACTTGCAGTTATATAGCACCTTTTGCAAACTCAAGATGTCCCAAATCGCTTTACAGCCACTGAAGTACTTTGAAGTGTAGTCACTGTTGCAATGTAGGAAACGCGGTAGCCAATTTACGCACAGCAAGGTCTCACAAGCAGCAATGAGTTAATAGCCAGAAAATCTGTTTTAGATATTGGTGGAAGGATAAATATTGGTCAGGACACTGGCGAGAACGCCACTGTTTATCTTCGAATAGTGCGTTAACCTGAATGTCCCCAGATTAGGTGGGTGCTGCTGGTAGACTTCTTACAAAACCTGACGAGCAGTACAAATGTTTAGATGGGATATTTTCCTACCATTACATCTTATATTACTTTTATGTTTTGATGCCACTTGCCATGACTGCTTTAGTTCAAAAGCCAGCAACAGTCACCATGAGGGAAAAGCTTGACGCGCTGCACTACACCTGAATCAAGCAAACACTGGGACAAGGAGTTGCTGTCACACTGAGTCTCGCATGGGGTTAGGTGGCAGCCATGGCTCAGTGGTAGCAAGCACTCTTGCTTCTGAGTCAGATGGTCGTGGATTCAAGCACCACTCCAGAGACTTGAACATATAATTCAGGCTGACACTCCCAGTGCAGTACTGAGGGAGTGCTGCCCTGTCAGAGGTGCCATCCTTCAGATGAGATGTTAAACCTAGGCTCCGTCTGCTCTCTCAGGTGGATGTAAAAAGCACTATTCAAAGAGGAGTTCTCCTGCTATCTTGCCCAACATTTATCCCTCAACCAACATCATTAAAACAGATTATCAGGACATTTATCTCATTGTTGTTTGTGGGAGCTTGCTGTGCACACATTGGCTGCTGCACTGCGTACATTACACGGTGGCATAGTGGTTAGCACTGGTGCCTCACAGCGCCAGGGACCCGGGTTCAAATCTGGCCTCGGGTGACTGTCTGTGTGGAGTTTGCACATTCTCCCCGTGTCTGCGTGGGTTTCCTCCGGGTGCTCCGGTTTCCTCCCACAGTCCAAAAATGTGCGGGTTAGGTTGATTTGGCTATGATAAATTGACCCTTAGTGTTAGGGGGGGATTAAATATGTGGGGTTACGGGGATAGGATAGGAAGGGATATATTAGGGGGAATTAAATACGTGGGGTTACTGGGATATGTGTCGGTGCAGGCTCGATGGGGATTCTGTGTGAGAAAGCAGGGACAGGGTAATGGATTTGGATGATCAGCCATGATCGTATTGAATGGTGGAGCAGGCTCGACGGGTCGAATGGCCTACTCCTGCTCCTAGTTTCTATGTTTCTATCAGTGGCTACAATTCAAAAGTGCCTCACTGGCTGTAAAGTGCTTTGGGATGTCCTAAGGTAGTAAAAAGTGCTATATAAATGCAAGTCTTTTGTTCTTTCTTCATTGAATGTGAAGCGCTTTGGGATGTCCTAAGGACATGTACGTTTTCTTCTTTTTGTCTCTAGGAAGAAGTAGTCAATCTGGTTTTCAACAGTATAAATTCTCTAGCTCGGTAACCTGAGTCCACTGGTCTATAATGAGATCCCACCTGTGCTGCACAGGTACAGTAAACATCTGCGTGCTTCTGAGCTGTCAGTGACCATGCACTGCAGCAGCTTAATGGGACTCGGCACAATAGAAACTATGTGTGAAAGATTGCTTGCAGATGCCTGAGGAGAAATGTTTAAAGTTGATCAAAGATTCATCTTCAATTCGTCAACTATTTAATTTAATACTTCGGAGATCAACAGTTAGCAAATTCAGCAGGACTGCTGATGTGTAAAAACTTGCAATAAAGATGCGTGCGGAAGCTGTTCAAAATACAAGAGGGAGTGCTGGTGAGACACAGGGTGGGACATAATGAAAAGCCTGGAGTGCTATTAGCCAACAGACAGAGAAAGAAACGTGCGGTTTGAAGGTAGAATTAGAGAGACTGTTCTGTTCACTCAGCTCTAAGTTACCCCAGCATGGAATGGAGATCGATGTGCCTGATTGAATGCCATTCGAAGTTCCAAACAGAATGTAGATTCTGCGAGAAGGAATGACCTGAGACAGTTAATTCGTAGAATGCCTCACTGCTATTTTGTTCGGTGAATTCAGTTCAATCAGCAGCAAACGAATACGAGTAACATTTTTGCACCAATCAGCAGGACACGGGATCCACCAAGCAACCTGAAGTAGACCAATCTGGGCTAATTTGACGAAGAATAAATTTGGGCCAAATAGGACATTTTTAGGTGTCAGCCGTGGCTCAGTCGGTAGTCCTCTCGCCTCTGAGTCAGAAGTTTGTAGGTTCAAGTCCTGCTCCAGAGACGTGAGCACAAAATCCAGGCTGACATTCTCATGAAGTACTGAGGGAGTGCTGCACTGTCGGAGGTGCCATCCTTCAGATGAGACATTAAACCAAGGTTTCGTCATCTCTCACAGGTGGATGTAAAAGGCACTATTCGAAGAGGAGCATGGGAGGTCTCCTGCTGTCCTGGCCAATATTTATCCCTCAACCAATGCCATTAAAACAGATTATCAGGTAATTTATCTCATTTCTGTTTGTGGGATCTTGCTGTGTGCAAATTAATAGCTTTGGGACATCCTGAGGTCGTGAAAAGCACTAGATAAATGCAAGTCTTTCTTTCTTTTAGTTTTTGTCCCTCTCTGTGTTTGATTAGGCCCTGCCGATTTTACCGGCAGGGCCTAATTTGAATGTGAGGCCTCGGTTTCCCACGGGTAGGCCTCAGTTGCGAGGGGTCGGTCCAGGGGAGGGATCGCGGGGGGTGGGTCGGGGATCATGGGGGGTCGGCCAGGGATCTGGGAGGGGAGGGCGGGGGGGGATGGGCAGAGAATCGACAGGGGGGGCCGGAGTATTGATGCCGGCCTCATCATCATCATTGGGGGGGTGAGGCCTGGGGGTGGTGGGGGAAACCTGGGAATGCAATCGGAGGCCTCGTGAGGGGTCTCCGATCACGGAGGGGTGGGTTAGGCAGGGACCCTGGATCCAGGAGGTAGGTATAAAGCCACTTACCTCCTGGATGCAGCAATCACTGTCTCTGTTTAATTGCCGGGTTTCACGAATTGTGTGCAACCCGTCCACAGGCAGTTAAATTCAAAATCGAGGGGAAAATAGAGGCTTCCAGCTGCATTACAATATTTAAATTGAGGTACCGCCCCCTGGGAGCGGGTTGGTCACCCCCCCCCATCAAAACCGGAAGTGGGCGGGATTGCACTTAGAACTACAGCAATGTGAATTCTTCAGCTGACTAGGCCCTGAACTCTGGAATTCTCTCCCTTAATCTCTTTGCTTCTCTACCTCTCTCTCCTCCTTTAAGATACTCCTTAAAACCTACCTCTTTGACCAAGCATTTGGTCACCTGTCCTAATATCTCCTTATATGGCTCGGTATCAAATTATGTTTAATAACATTCCTGTGAAGCGCCTTGGGACGTTTTACTATGTTAAAGGCGCTATATAAATGAAAATTGTTGTTGCGTTTTTTTTATCCTAGAGGAACCGCACATTGTCATGTTGGGGTGGTGAAGGGAGGGTAGATGAGGGCCTCACCTATCATAGATGGTGCTCTGTGACTGACTTAAAGGGAACCAGGTCGTCAATTGCGCCAGCTTCTTCCCTGCCCGCCCACCTGAGACAGAATAACGCACTGTAATGAATTACATACACTGGCATCTACATGCCCATTGATCCAACTCATTCCAACTGTGACAACATAAGTTCAGCTCAAACCCAGGGTCTTCTTTTTGGGAGATAAGCAATGTACTGACTTTATTATCCATGAATTTAAGGTCAGTGTTACAAGGACCCTCCTTCCAGGAGGTTCTGGATATTGCGGCACAATATTCCACAATGTATGCATTGCCCGCTTCACACAGTTGTGAATGGTAGTCATCACCATGGGTCATAAGTTGCTGTCAAAATAACGGTGAGGCTAACGGTGCTCACCATTATTTATGTGTAAATCATACAGCAACTTCAGGCGAGGGGTAGATGAGTGGTTAAACTCAAAAATCCAAAAGTTGCTGTCCGAGTTGCGCCACTCTACTGTTAGCTTCACAAAAATGGTATCTAGCTGTCTGCCTCACCATTGAAATGCTTTAAATGTCGTAAAGTTGCTGTATTTGCGCAGTAGATATGAACAAAACTCGCCACATAAAGTTAAGTCCTGTCCATTTCAGTCTAAGTACCCTTTTAACAACATAATAATTGTTAATTACTGCCAATCAACTTCTCTGGCACTGTAAATGAACTATTACAAGTGTGGAGTCTCATTCCTTCAGTTTTGAATTGTTGTTGGAGATTTTAAAAACATAGGGGGAAAAATTAGGTCGCACCCCATTTGGGGCGCAAATATCGTCTGGATGCAAATATTAGCGCCTGGCGCTAATTATCGGCACTGACTGGAAACTTCACTTTTACCGCCCCGGGAGGTGAGTGGAGCGCTAAATCAGGCGCTGCACACCTGTCTTAAGGCGCAAAGGCCGAGCAGTGAGGCGCTAACTCAGCACGCGAGCACAGCGCAGCTGCTGCCAGTTAGCGAGGGAACACAGACACACTGGCGCCGGCCACTTCTTAAAGCGGGGGGGGGGGCCAACTTGCTCCCCAGCCACACCCTGCTCATTGCAGCCTTGAATCTCGGCCTGGAGAGACCTGTGAATCCATTTTGCTGCCAAGGATGGAGAGGGTGAGAGAACGAGCTCATCGCTTCACCGAGCGGGCCTTGGATGCTCTGGTTGGCGCAGTGGAGCGCAGAAGATGTATGCTCTTCCCTGAGAGTGGCAGGAGGCCTTTGCCACGCGAGTTCAGAAGAGTGTGGAGGGAGGTGGCTCAGAGCGTCTCCTCCAGGAGCATGGTGCCCAGGACCCATACTCAATGCCGCAAAAAGTTCAACGACCTCACTCGGGTCGTCAGGGTGAGTGGCTTTTTCTCAATACCTCTCCATCCCTCCATCTCAACCTCACTCTATGGCCAGAGGGTCTTAAAACCCCAATGCACAACACTCATCCAACACCTATGGCCCTTTCATGAAACACACACACACATTCCACACTTTGCATACACTAAGGGCTATTCACCAATGGGAGGCACATCAGGCAAGACCATGGCTGCATACAGTAAGGGCTATTCACCTATGGGAGGCACATCAGGCAAGACCATGGCTGCATACAGTAAGGGCTATTCACCAATGGGAGGCACATCAGGCAAGACCATGGCTGCATACAGTAAGGGCTATTCACCTATGGGAGGCACATCAGGCAAGACCATGGCTGCATACAGTAAGGGCTATTCACCTATGGGAGGCACATCAGGCAAGACCATGGCTGCATACAGTAAGGGCTATTCACCTATGGGAGGCACATCAGGCAAGACCATGGCTGTATATTTACTCAGATGCTGTCCTTTCTCTTACAGGCCAAGCTGGCGCATAATCGGAGACAGCAGCAACGGACAGGTGGAGGGCGGCCTCAGCTGCAACCCCTCAGCGATCTTGAGGAGCGCGTCCACAGGATTGTGGCAAGCCGGGTGATCGGTCCCGTCGCCACTGGAGACGCCGACCCCGTTCTGGACAGCAATGGTAAGGTCATCACCTTTTTGTCCTCTGTCCTTCCACTTGTCCCTCACAACACCAGCCTTTGACACTTTCAATCCAACTTGCTAACTCGCTGCACTTATTCCTCCCTTACTGCCACCCTGTCCTCACGCTAAAGCCACTCTTGTACCTCCCTGCTTTCAGATGGTGATTCACCAGCTGAGGAGACGGGCCCTGAAGCTGCCACTGGGAGTGATGCTGCAGCCGAGGAGGAAGAGGAAGCCGGAGCATCAGTGCCACCCTCTCCCGAGGAAGCCCATGCCCACACTGGGAACACTCCTTCCCTGGAGGGGAGCAGGGGGGAAGGGTCTGATGAGGGTGAAGCTCCAGGACCCAGCGGGCTGCAGCAACGCCATGGGGGTAGGGAAGAACGGGGGCCTTCTCCCCAGAGGGAGAGTATGCCAGCGATTCCTACTGCAATGGACGCAGAGGAGGAGCGGCTGATCGCAGAAATGAACACCCAGGCGGTGGGCATGCACACTTAGCTCATGGGTGCAGTGGGAAGGGTGCCCGAATGCATTGAGTCACTGGCAAGGAGTGTGGAGCACTTCGCTGTAGCACAGGCGGATGCCACACTAGCGCTTAGTGCTGCAATTCAGTCACTGGCTGCCGTGATCCCATCTCTGACTGCTCTCATGCAGACTCAGATTGAGGCCACGCGAGCACAGACTGCTGCCAACCTCGATGGTTCGTGCACATGTCCCCGGGGCTGTCACCGCGCCGCAGCAGGCCAGCAATCTGTTCTCCAGCAGATTGCTCCGGATGCTGAAGTGCTGCCCCGTGGGAGTGCCAGTGTGTCGGGCGAGCAGGGAGTTGCTGTCCTCTCTCACGATGACAGCATTCCTGCTGCCAACACTGTCACTTCTCCACTGCACTTGCCACCGCCTGTAGGACAGACTGCTGCCGCCCATGCAGAGTTGGTGCAGTCTGCCGCCGGGCCCTCCAGGCCCAGAACTGGTCGAGGCCGTCCTTCAGGGGCATCTGCAGTGTCAGGGTCTGACGAGCAGCAGCCTTCCACCAGCCTTGCTGCAGCCACTGAGGTCCCATTACGGAGGAGCAGTAGGGTTAGAAGGGGGGAAATGCGCAAGGGAAGGAGATCACCCTCGAAGGGCAAAAAGTAGGAGGTGTGACAAAATGCTGGTCATTTTTTTATTAAAGGTCGAGGTTCATGGTCCAACTTTTGTTTAGTGTTTTGGACATTATCTCCAGGTTGTGAGAACCAGTTATGTTATTGACTGTTTTTTTGTGTTTATTTCTATGAGTTTGTCATGAGGAATTGACACACACAGAGTTTGTAAAATAAATAAGTTTCTGTATTCAAAATATACATGGTTGGTGGTTGGAATTATTGGTGCCTTGGCCGGCTTAGGGGTTGTGTGCTGGGTTCATTAATGTTGGTAGCAATGGCAGAAGCCATTTCCACAGCAGGGGCCCTAGAAGTGGCTTGCTGTTAGCCGTTGACGGACGGCCCTTGCAGTTTGACCATTGTGGGCCGCCCTCCCGCCTTGGTGCTGCTGATGATCATCCTCCTCGTCCTCTTCCTCCTCTTCCTCCTCCTCCTCTGGTGGTGCTCCAAGGCCTGGTGGCATTGGCTGGGTCCTGAGGATTGCCATGTTATGCAACATGCAGCACACGACTACGAAGTTCGATACTCGCTCAGGCGAGTACTGCAGGGCTCCTCCAGAATGGTCGAGACAGCGGAACCGTTGCTTCAGCACGCCGATTGTGCGCTCAATTATGTTCCTGGTAGCTTGATGGCTCTCATTGTACCGCAGCTCAGCAGGGGTGTTGGGCGTACGGAGTGGTGTCATCAGCCAGGTGCTCAATGCATACCCCTTGTCCCCGAGAAGCCAACCAACTGGCTGATGCGGTGCCTCGAAAAGTTCTGCCACAGTAGTCTGGCGCAGGATAAAAGCATCGTGGCAGCTGCCAGGATAGTGGGCATTGACAGCGAGTATCAGCTGTCTGTGGTCACAGACCAACTGAACATTCAAGGAATGGAACCCCTTTCTGTTCCGGAATTCCTCAGCATTCTCATGCGGAGCACGCAAAGCCACATGCGTGCAGTCAATGGCGCCCTGCACCATGGGGAAGCCCGCTACCCTCGCAAAGCCCAGAGCGCGGTCACGCTGCTTGTCTGGGGTCATGGGGAAAGAGATGAACTCTCGTCTCCTTTTAAAGAGGGCATTTGTGACCTGCCGGATGCAGCAATGCACCGCGAACTGGGAGATATTGGCGAGGTCCCCAGCAGCAGCTTGAAATGAGCCAGTAGCGTAAAAGTTGAGAGCCACTGTGACCTTCACTGCCACCGACAGAGACGTCCTGGACCTCAGTTGAGGCTGCAGATCTGGCTGCAGCAGGTGGCAGAGCTCAGTGACCACCTCCTTGCTGAATCGCAGCCTTCGCAAACACAGCTCCTCAGACATATGAATGTAGGAGAGCTGTTCACGATATACCCTGGGAGGGTAAGCTCTCCTGTACATACGCCTGTTGGCCCTCCTCCGTCTGGCCATCATTGCCACTCTCTCTCTGCGTCTCTGTATCCTCCGATTCAGCTGGAGCAGGACGACGCCCCCAATCAGTGCAGCCCCCATATTCTCTTTGCAAGCAAAGTAATGAAGGACAGCAACTAAAGTACCAGCGAAGTTAGGATCAGTAGGCAAAACTACCTCACAAAGCGTTGAGTCAATGCAGAAGTCTCTCTTTCTCTCTCTCCGAATCTCTCTCTCTCTCTCTCAGAACGAGTGGTGCAAAAATGTCGACCACAGAAAAAGACAGGAAGAGGCCCCCTTTAAATAGCGCCCCCCCCCCAGCCCCACAGCGATTGATAGCGTTCCAGTCTTCCGGTCGTTGGATGCGCCAGGCGGTAAGGCAGGGGGCGCCACTCAATTTCCGCTCCGGGGCGCCACAAGGGCGTTGCACCATGGAATGACGTCACAATCTGCGCGCGCGGGTGGTCGCAGCGGTAAGTTTTAGCGCCGCCGCACAATCTCTAGTTAAGTTCCCGAGCGGCGCAAACATCGCTGCGCCCGGGCGTTAGCGGCTTTGCGCCCCATTAGCGCCCTCTTAAGGCGCTAATGGGAGGCGCAACCAACTGAATTTTTACCCCATAACATTTTAAATTAAAACTTTTTTTACTTTTCCTTTCTGTCTTTTTTCTTTCTCTCTCTTAATCCAATCTTTCTTTTCCTCTCTTTATTTCTCTTTCTGTACCTGATTTGGTATTCAATTTACCCACTCTAATTTACACTTCCTTCTCAGTCCTTGCGCTGTTAATTTCACAATCCTTCAATATCATTGGTTAACAACAACTTATATTTATATAGCGCCTTTAATGTAGTAAAGCGTCTCAAGTCACTTCACAGGAGTATTATAAGACAAATAATTGGACACCGAGCCACATAAGGAGAAATTAGGGTAGGTGACCAAAAGCTTGGTCAAAGAGGTAGTTTTAAGGAGCGTCTTAAAGGAGGAAAGAGAGGTAGAGAGGCGGAGAGGTTTACGGTGGGAATTCCAGAGCTTAGGGCTTAGGCAATAGAAGGCACGGCCACCAATGGTTGAGCGATTAAAATCAGGGATGCTCAAGAGGGCAGAATTAGAGGAGCGCAGATAACTCGGGGGTTGTGGGGCTGGAGGAGATCACAGAGATAGGGAGGGGTGAGGCCATGGAGTGATTTGAAAACAAGGATGAGAATTTTGAAATCGAGGCGTTGCTTAACCGGGAGCCCATGTAGGTCAGCGAGCACAAGGGTGATGGGTGAACAGGACTTGGTGTGAGTTAGGACACGGGCAGCCGAGTTTTGGATGACCTCATGTTTACGTAGGGTAGATTGTGGGAATGGTAGAATGGTTAAGGAGATACACAGTTGCTTGCCCTGTTCACTCAGGTCCCAGATGCCCTGTTTCCCTCGTTGCGATGTTATCAGCTTGCACTTTCAGCAATTTGCTCCGCAAAAAAATTAAGAACCTAAACATGCAAGGGCAAGTCTAACTAACGGCTGATGCCTTTAGATGCCCTGCCACAGCAAATTATGGCCCCATGTGTCATTCTTTCTTTCAGCACTCATCATGACAGGAAAGGAAGTAAATAAAATGGATTATTCTATTTGCCGCAAAAATTATTATGAGGATTAGGGAATTTATGGAAATTTTATTGAGTTAAACCTGTTCTGCCAGCACTTAGGCATGATGGTCTAGAAATTCGGCCATGCAGCGCACATTTCTTGGGTGCCACATGTCCTCCTAAGCCTCCAAAATGATGGGCAGGAAGCGGAAGTGCGTCGTCCACCATATTGTTCGAGGGGAATGAATTGGTTTGTAGTGGCCACACCTGGAACAGGCATTAGGCTTTTTGCACATTCAAATAAGGGGTCTAATGTCTGTTTGTGGCCCTCACTGTAAGATTGGCTTGCCCTGAAACAGTCGGCGCTGGCTGTACTCAGGAAAACCTTAAAGGGACCTCTGCATGCTGCCACAAACAAGGTAAGATTTTTTTAAATACTTACCTGAATGTGGAGCTAGGTGGAGCAGGAGTCCAGTGGCTCAAAAGGTGGCCCACCACGACCTTCTCAGGGAAACTAGGGATGGGCAATAAATGGCAGCCTTGCCAGTGACAGCCACATCCCGAGAATGAATTTTACAAAATGCTCTTGTCCATTACAACTTTCTTGAGCCTTCTTCCAAAGAGGTGCATTTAAAATGCAGTGTTTCTTTCTAATAAGTTGACTTTGATCTAATGCAAAAAATTCCAAGGGATCTGCTGCATGAAGGCAGCCAGAGTAGGGTTTTCATACACACTTTGCATTGTAATCAATACTTCCTTTTCTAAACTATTGACAGCTCACTTCACCTCACATTCAATGCAGTATTTGTCTGGTTATCTATCAAAGGGATTGTAGAAACAAGAAGATGTTGGAAACTGAAAGCAGAGCCAGAAAGCTAATGAAAACTTGTAGGCCTGGTTTTATCTGGATCCGCAAGATTCATCTCACAAAGCAGCCGTTTGCATGACATTTATTTCACAGTTCAGTGGGGCCTCGGGAATAAAGTTTAAATCTTCCCACTAGATCTTGGTCAAGAAATTGGTTACCTGACTAATCACTACACAGCTGAAACCTTTACTCCTCATATGCCACAAGTTCACACCAGTTCTTCGCTTTATCCAGAAAAAGAAATATTGTTGCAGGATATAGGGCAGCCTGGCAGAGAATTGTTTCATTGCATCAGTGCATTTTTTCAGTGGGAGGGCAACGTTCACCAGCAGAGGTGGCTCAAGTAAATCTATTTTATATATCCACACACATACACACAAGATAGTACCCAATGCCAATACATGTTATGTGGGTCGGGTCCATTTGGTTTTTATCCTCGGATTTATTCCCCTGTGCTCCTGAAGGCTGGGCGACAGTCCATGGATGCTCATCGCTCTCTGCTTCCTCATCGAAATGTGTGAGTTTAGACAGACAGTGAGTGCCAGTGAGCTATTTTGTCATGGAGGGGCGAGGGATTTAAAAACTTGCATTTATATAGGACCTTTAACATAGTAAAATGTCCCAAGGGGCTTCACAGGAGCGTAATCAGACAAAAAAATTGATATATAGCCAAAGAAGGCGACATTAGGAGAGGTGATCAAACAATTGGTCAAAGAGGTAAATTTTAAGGAGCATCTTAAAGGAAGAGAGAGAGGTGGAGAGGTGCAGAGGTTTAGGGAGGGAATTTCATTGCTTAGGGCTTAGACAGCTGAAGGCACGGCCACCAATGGTAGGCAAAGGAAGTGAGGATGCACAAGAGGTCAAAATTAGAGGAACACAGAGTTCTCAGAGGGTTGTAACGCTGGAGGAGGTTACAGAGATAGGGTGGGGCAAGGCCATGGAGGAATTTGAACACAAGGATGAGAATTTTAAATTTGAGCCAGCCTCCCATCCTCCACCCTCAATAAACCTCAGCTCATCCAAAAGGGCTGCTGCCCGTATCTTATGACATACCAACTCCCGCTCACCCATCACCCCTGTACTTCGACATATTTTGGCTTCCAGTCCACAGACACCTCAAATTTAAAATTCTCATCCTCATATTTAAATCACTTCATGGCCTTTCCCCCTTCCTTAATTCTGTACCCTCCTCCAGCCCGACAACACTCTGAGAAGCTGCGTTCCTCTGACTCTGGGCTCTTGTGCATCCCCACTCCCTTCTGCCAGCAGCCGTTTAGGCCCTATCCTCTGGAATTCCCTCTCTAAATCCCTCCACCTCAAAACCTCCCTCTCCTTCTTTAAGACCCTCCTTAATACCCATCTCTTTGACCAAGATTTTGGTCACACCTCCTAATATCTCCTTCTTGGCTCGACGTCCATTTTTTGCCTAATTTGTGAAGCACCTTGGGATGTTTTTCTATGTTAACGGCACTAGATAAATACAAGTTCTCGTTGATCTTGTCCTCACCAACATACCTACTTACACACACACACTTTCCTACAAGGGTTACTGAACAGTGATCTGGAATGGAAGCCCTCATTATTGACATTTTCCCTGCCTAACGCAGGGACAGTGCGGCCAAATCTAATGCTCCTCCCACCACTCTGCTGAGACGACTTAACTGAGCATGAATAAGGATTTAATCTGGGACTTTCCGAGTAATAGTGGGTCGGTACAACACTTGGCAGTGCATTTTCAACCTGGGGGAGCTAAAAGAACTCACTTATGAGAATTTCAAAAACAAGAGGCCGATTTCCCTGACCTTCCTCTCTGCACTGCCACTGGGCAGGAGCAGCCCTGATATTTCCTGCCCTGGGCCATTACAAATGGACAAGGAAAGGGGAAAGGTCACCCAGTGTTCTCACTCTTGATCCTTGCCGGAGTAAACATATATGGGCATCAGCTGAAGCCAAGATCAGGCTCAGCTCTCTACTTGGAATAGACTGTCTTCCCTCTTCAGAAAAAATGACCATTTCACAGAATCACAGAATCCCCACAGTGCAGATAGAGGCCATTTCGGCCCATCGAGCCTGCACCGACACATATCCCACCCTATCCCCGTAACCCCACGTATTTAATCCCCCTAACACTAAGGGTCAATTTATCATAGCCAAAAAATGAATGAAGCAATTATTGGCTCCCGGCACCTATAGAACTATACCCAAACCTGAGTCAATGCCTCAATGAGAGGAATGGAGTAAATTGGTGGACTAATAACATCAACAACTTGTATTTATATAGTGCCTTTAATGTAGTAAAACGTCCCAAGCTGCTTCACAGGAGCGTTACAGAACAAAAATTGACACCGAGCCACACAAGAAGATATTAGGGCAGATGACCAAAAGCTTGATCAAAGAGGTAGGTTTTATGCAGCGTCTAAAAGGAGGAAAGAGATGTGGAGAAGTTTAGGGAGGGAATTGAAGAGCTTAGGGCCTTGGCAGCTGAAAGCACGGCCACCAATGGTTGAACGATTATAATCAGGGATGTTCAAGAGATCAGAATTTGAGGAGCGCAGATATCTCGGAGGGTAGCGGGGCTGGAGGAGATTACAGAGATAGGGAGGGGCGAGGCCATGGAGGGATTTGAAAACAAGGATGAGAATTTTAAAATCGAGACGTTGCTTAACTGGGAGCCAATGTAGGTCAGCGATGTAGGGTAATGGGTGAACGGGGCTTGGTGCGAGTCAGGACATGGGCAGCAGAGTTTTGGATGACCACAAGTTTACAGAGGGTAGAATATGGGAGGCCAGCCAGGAATGCATTGGAATAGTCAAGACTAGAGGTAACCAAGGCATGGTTGAGGGTTCCAGCAGCAGATGAGCCGGGGCAGGGTGGAGTCGGGCAATGTTACAGAGGTGGAAATAGGCAGTCTTAGTGATGGCACAGATATGTGGTTGGAAGCTCACTTCAGGGTCAAATATGACACCAAGGGGGAGAAATTCAGTATCGCCCCGTTTGGGGCGCAATTATCGGCCGGGCGCAAAGTTTAGCGCCTGCCGATTATTATCGCCTCTGACTGCAAACTTGGCTTCTATCGCCCCTGGAGGTGATTGGAGCGCTAAATCAGGCGCTACACACCTCTCTTAAGGCGCAACCGCCGAGGAGCGAGGCGCTACCACAGAGCGCTGGCGAAGCTCATGTGATGTCAGTTAGCAATGGAACACAGACACACTTGCGCCGGCCAGTTCTTAAAGGGGAGGGTCGATCTTGCTCTCCAGCCACACCCTGCTCATTGCAGCCTTGAATCTCGGCCTGGACAGACCTGTACATCAATTCTGCTGGAAAGAACAATGGAGAGGCCCAGGGAAAGAGCTCAGAGTGCAGTCCCAATAGTCTCTTCTAAATCGATGCAAGGAAGGTCAAATCAAAATGAACCTGCAAAGTGCTGCTCAGTACCCAAAACTCCTTCACACTGCGTTGAATCTCTCCAGAAGTCTCTCTCTCTCGTTCAGAATCGCTCTCTCTCTCTCAGAATGTGTGGTGCAAAAATGTCACCGACAAAAATAGCAGGAAGCGGCCGCCTTTAAATAGCGCTCCCCCAGCCCCTTCCCAACTGAAAAACATTCCGCTGTACCTGTCGTTGCTAGCAGCAGGCGAAAAGGCAGGGGGCGCGACTCAATATCCGGTCCGGGGCGCTACCGGGGCGTTGCACACTCGACTGACATCACGATCTGCGGGCGCAGGAGATCGTGGCGGTAGCGTTTAGCACCGCCGCAAAATGTCTGGCCAATTTTGTGAGCGGCGCAAACATCGCCGCGCTCGAGCGCCAGTTGCTTTGCGCCCTCTTAGGGCGCAAACGAGAGGCGTTAATCAACTGAATTTTCCCCCCCAAGGTTCCGAACAGTCTGGTTCAGCCTCAGACAGATGCTAGGCTAGGATGGAGTCGGTGGCTAGGGAATGGAGTTTGTGGCGGGGACCGAAGACAATGGGCTGGATTTTGTCAATGGGGATGTGATGGAGGCGGGACTCCCACTTTTTGGGTGGTAGTCCCGCCTCCATCGACTTGTGGCCAACCCACTGTATTTTTCCTTGATTGACCTTGTTAAGCCCGCCCAGCGGGCTTAGCAGGCCAATCAAGGGTCCCTTGGATACAGGTGACGTCAGCCATTGAAATTTCATCTGTCAAGAGCTTTTGACAGATGAAATTTCAGCGTTTGACAGCTCTGTGAAGCTGTCAAACACTGACAATATGATTTCTAACTTGAGTCCCTGTACTTAGACTCAGTTAGAAATCAATCCAGCACAGAAAGCAGAGACTGCAGCTTTTGACAGCTCCGCGGCCATTCTGCTTTCTGTGCTGTGGATGTGAGGGACTCCCGACACCTTAAGGAAGCTAGCCTGCAGGACAAAGTTAAGGTAAGTAAAAGTTCTTAAAACACTTTACACACACCAAACACACTTACCTCTGCACTCATGCACCCATCACTCACCTGCACTCATCTCGACCCCTCCAAGCCCTCCAGACCGAAGGTCCGCCTTGCTAAATCGGCATGGTTCGGACCTGTCAGGAAGCCCACACTTCAGGGCTAAAAATAGGGATTAGGCAAAAAACTGCCTGTTAACTACCTGTTAACAGGCAGTTTATTGGCACTAATCCCCTTCCTGCCTCGGGGAGGCGGGTCCCAGCACAGGTCGGGTACCCACCTCCTGGGAAACTGGCATGGAGACGGGTTGGGGGCGGGATGGGTTCGGGACCCCCAAATCTGCTATTTTCATACCACTCCCGCCTCCAAACCCGCCTCCACGGGCCGGTGAAAATTGAGCCCAATGGCTTTGGTCTTCCCAATATTTAGTTGAAGGAAATTTCTGCTCATTCAGTACTGGATGTCGGACAAGCAGTCTGACAATTTAGAGGCAGTGGAGGGGTCGAGAGAAGGTGGTGAGGTAGAGCTGGGTATAATCAGAACTAGATCAATTTTCACAACCGGAGAGAGGATGGTGGCTTGAAATACCTAAGTTTACAAAACTGGCAAGTTGACAAAAAATGTAGTTTCCAGGCCTTGCCAACTCCACCCATAGTGGCTGGGAAATGGGATTAGGGCAGAGAGCTCGAGTTGAAGATCTAGCACCAGTGCAGAGATGATGGGTCTAGTGACCTCCTTCGGTGCTGCGAATTCCTTGATTCCTCTTTTTGTCACAATGTTAAATGATTTTAGAGGCCAAGGCCTGTCACGCTTTCAAGTGTATTGTCATTGGTTTAGAGTTGGCAATCCAGGATGCCCTGTGAATTGGTCAATGAAGCAATCAAGAGAACAATACCGTAGTGACATTGTCAATGTGATTAAGGGCCGGAGTTTCCGCCAGGTTGCTGCGCAATTTGCCCAAAATTGGCCAAACCAGTATAAAAGAGCAAGGAATTTCAAGCGTAAATTACGTTTAGTGCAAATTGAGTTTCCGCGATCTTTTGCGTTAGTTTAAAAAGTGTTGTGCTAGAAGCTCACCCCGCCCCCGATCGAATTAATCGCCATTGCGAGTTTCTGCTAATTGCGCGTGTTTGCGGGTCTTCGAGGCGGCTCTCAAAATTAAGCTGTTGTTTTTAGGCGCAAGGGCACTAATAGGCACGTTTTACAAGCTTTTAAATGTTTTTTTTAGTTTACTAAGAAACTGACTACTGTGCACCAGTAAAGCTAGTAAATGGTTCTGTATAGTTTTTTAAAGTCATTTTCAGTTACTTAAAATTGGGTTACTCACAGGTGGTGGACTAGACACTCTGATTAAAGATGCTTATGTTTTGTGACAAACCTATTTTCAGCTGTATTAATCAAACTGCACCAAGTTACCGCGCTTAAATATATCAAGGAATATTTTTTTACGCAAATTTAAAAATGAATAATGTTCTAAAACGCTGCCCAATTGCGACGGTTCATGGCGAATTTTATGTTCAAAGATATGCAAATGAGTTTGAGCAGAAACTTGAGAGAAAAAAAAACGCTTCTCAAAACTAGCGCAATTTGCGCCCGGATTGCTGATTGCACCCAAAGCAGAAACTCCAGGCCATAGTATATTATTCAGCTAAATTTATAATATTTAAGCTGCAAAGCGCAAGAGGTAATTTGTTGAAGGGAACCAGTAGCATTTGTGTTATTTACTGTCAGGTCACATTTGCTATTACTAAGAGGAGAAGCAGAAAGGGAATTTGGAGAGTGTTACATTAATAATGAAATGCAATATAACTTGTGGATTCTTTGGCTGAAATCTGTAAATTCCCTTCAATTATTTAAGATACTTGTGGACCTCCTGTGGCGAGTTGGAAGATAAGCTGTTTTATAATGTCGACCCATTAAGTTCCGATAGAAACCAAGCCATTAACTCCAAGCACGGGCAAAGGACACCCTCCTCTCGTCAGTGTTTTTCCTATCTCTCTTTCTTCCCCTGACCCCCATTCAATAAGGTGTCTTTCCCTCTCTCCCCAAAAGAGGGTATATTTCTCTTCTCCCCTTCCTTCCAAACAACAACTTGCATTTATATAACGCTTTTAATGTAGAAAATTGACTCAAGGCATTTCGTGGAGGACTAATCAACAAAAATAGACATCAAGTCAAAGGAGGAGATATTAGGAGGCCGACCAAGAGCTTGGTCAAAGAGGTAAGCTTTAAGTAGGTTCTTAAAGGAATAGAGGGAGGTAAAGAGGTGGAGAGATTGGAGAGGGAATTCCAGAGCGTGGGGTATCGGTGGCTGAAGGCACAGCCGCCAATGTAGGGCAAAGAAGGGGTTGCACAAGAGACTGGAGTCAGAATTTGTGGAGGGCTTGTAGGGTTAGAGATAGAGAGGGGCAAGGCCATGGAGGAATTTGAGCACAGGTCTTTCTTTCTTCCCAGTACCCCAACAGGGTCGGTTTCTCTCTCGCTCTCCTTTTCTGTCGCTTTAATTAGGTCACCAAGAGCAAGACTTTGAAAGGGACCTGAGAGTAATAGTGGACTTGTCACTTTCAATAGTGTGGCAAAAGCAAACAGAACGGTGGCATAGTGGCTAGCACTGTTGCCTCACAGCGCCAGGGACCCGGGTTCGAATCCGGCCTCGGGTGACTGTCTGTGTGGAGTTTGCACATTCTCCCCGTGTCTGCGTGGGTTTCCTCCGGGTGCTCCGGTTTCCTCCCA
Source organism: Squalus acanthias (assembly GCA_030390025.1). Lineage (NCBI taxonomy): Eukaryota > Metazoa > Chordata > Chondrichthyes > Squaliformes > Squalidae > Squalus > Squalus acanthias. Next base: position 36,302,278 of record CM059428.1, read on the forward strand.
CAGTCCAAAGATGTGCGGGTTAGGTTGATTTGGCTATGATAAATTGACCCTTAGTGTTAGGGGGATTAAATACGTGGGGTTACGGGGATAGGGTGGGATATGTGTCGGTGCAGGCTCGATGGGCCGAAATGGCCTCTATCTGCACTGTGGGGATTCTGTGATTCTGTGAGAACAATGGGATATAGAGCCAGAACAATGGCGTCTACAAAGACCATACTAAGTGCTTTAAAATGCACTGGTTAGACCACACTTGGAGAGTACTGTGTTCAGTTTAGATCACACTTTAAAAAGGATGTGCAAGAAAGAGCAACAAAATGATCCCAAATCTAAAGGGGATGAGTTATGAGGGACGCTGGGAGATATTTAAGCTCTACAGTCTGCAAAGAAAGTTAGAGGTGGAAGGAGGGGAGTCACTACGATAAATAAATTATGAAATGTTATAGATAAGATAAAGTCAAGCCAGTAGCACTAGAGAAATCAATTTAAATTAATGAAAAGAAAATTAAAAACAGATATTAGAAGAGCTTTCCTTTCTCAAATCTTTATAATGATCTACCAAGTAAGCTAATGGAATCAAAAATATTTAAGGCATTCAAAATCCAGTTGGATGCTAGGCTGGGAAAACGAGTATTAGAAAGAAGAGATTAGATGGGTCGGAGGACCTTCTTTTGCCTTTGACTGTTAAATTCTTCATTTCTACGCTCTAAATGTGTCGTAGCTGGAAGTAAACCAATGTCTGGGGTTAAGTTTCTTCCTTACATTAACTTAGAGGCAAATCTGAACACTCACCTGATTCCTCAACAGATTCTTCGCCATCATCCATTCTCCTGCATTAAAATAAAGAGAAATCACAAATTAAAATACTGTGTACACTTAGACGTGCGCGCACACACACACGTACACATACACACGTATACACACACGCGTACACATACACGTACACACACACACACACACACACACACAGACACACACACATACACACACACGTACACACACACAGATACACACACGTACACACACACGTACACACATACACACACGTACACATACACACAGACACACACACGTACACACACACGTACACATACACACACACGTACACATACATACACACATATACACACACACACGTACACACACACACACGTACACATACATACACACACGTACACACACACACACACACACGTACACACACACATACACACACACACGTACACACACACACATACACACACGTACACACACACACGTACACATACACACACACATACACACACACGTACACACACACATACACACACACACGTACACATACACACATACGTACACACACACACGTACACACACACATACACACACACACACGTACATACACACACACGTACACATGCACACATACACACACACACGTACACATGCACACATACACACACGCGCACATACATACACACACACGTACACAAACACACGTACACACAAACACACGTACACATACATACACGCGTACACACACACAAACACACACACACACACATACACACACACGTACACATACATACACGCGTACACACACACAAACACACGTACACATACACACACGTACACATACATACACACACGTGCACATACACACACACACACGCACACACACATACACACACGCACGCGTACATACACACGCACACACTCACACACACACACACAGAGCGCCTCACATATACAGATAGAAGCACGACCTGAAATGTGATGCAGTGCGTCCCTTGTGAATGTAAATGTGCAGCCATCAAAAAAAATCAAAAGAATGTCCATGGAGCAGTCCTGATTAGTGCCCATGGTATAAAGAGGGCAGCTGCACTCGATCTGCCCACGCAGGTTCACTTACTGAGACGGGATTAAGATACCGACACTCAGTGTAAACATGACCTGACATAGGGCTTCAGCACTCCCTCCACCCCCATCAAAATGAATGGAGATTTGTAGCCAAGTTGAGTGCGAGGAATCTGTGCAAAATGAGCACATTTTTCGGTATAATTTGTTTTCCTTACTGAATATACCCAGCAGCAGCTGGTATTGTAATGCAGTTAGTAGTAATGTAAATGCCTCTCAAAAAGTGTTTCTTTATTCATATATATATATTACACATGCACAGAGAGAGACAGACAGACAGAGGCAGAGAGAGACGTTTTACTTTGTTTGTTCCCAGATATCATTGCATTTAATTATGATATTATGGCTTGGAAAAATCCCTCTCATCTGTCGTTTTAATAATAGGAAATAGAGCCCCATTTTTCAGACACAAATCCCAAATCAAACTGGATCACTTTTGATCACTTTCACCCAGAATTTTTCTTCCCTTTTTCCCCACCAAATCGCCCCCTTTCTTGAAGGCATTGGCTCCCTTCCTGTGCTCCAGTTCTATAGCACCCTCCAGCACCTTGCCTAAGTGATTGTCATTCATTTGTGAGCCCAGACGGCGAGTGTCAGCAGACTATTTGATTGCAGGAGGCATCGCAATTGAGCTCAATCTTGCCCTCACTTGGTACGTGTGTGCACCTCTTAAGCTGGGCCGCTGGATAGAGATCACTGGATAGAGACCCTGGCCAATTCGTCTTTCTCTCTCGAACCCATGGGAGCCGAGGCTAATTGTAGCACCCTTGTCTGACCAAGGATTGACCCTGGGGCTTCCCCAGTCGATATAGTTCAGCTACTCACTCACTTAACCAGTTGAGCCACAGGCCACAGGTGTCAGCTGTGGCTCAGTGGTCGCAATCTTGCCGTGGAGTCAGAAGGTCATGGGTACAAGTCTCACTCCACAGACTTGAGCCCATAATCCAGGCTGACACTTCAGTGCAGTACTGAGGGAGTGCTGCACTGTCAGAGGTGATGTCTTTCCGAGGAGATGTTAAACTGAGGCCCTGTCTGCTCTCTCAGGTGGATGAAAAGATCCTGAGGCACAATTTGAAGAAGAGCAGGGGAGTTCTCCCTGGTTTCTGGCCAATATTTATCCCTCAGCCAACATCACTAAAACAGATTATCTGTCCGTTATCATTTTGCTGTTTGAGGGACCTTGCTGTGCTCAAATTGGCTGCTGCATTTCCTACATTACAACAGTGACTACAATTCAAAAGTACTTAATTGGCTGTAAAGCACGTTAGGACGTCCTGAGGTCGTGAAAGGTGCTGTATAAATGCAAGTCTTTCTTTCTGGAATATTTATCAATTTTTCCAAAGCATGAATTTAATGTGCTTAAGCAAAAAGGAACTGGGAGCATGGGAGTGATTTAACTGATCTCACCAAATATACACAGTTAGCATGATTATATTGTGCTTTAGTGTCATTTGATACTATTCCAATTAGTAGTGAATGTTATTCAGAAATTTCTGTCAGAGAGGACACAGATATGGGGCTAATTTGGAGGGAGGGTTCCAAAAGTACATTAGGACAGCAGCAATGGGGAACGTTCACAATAATGGTGTTTAGAACCATTTCCCGTATACAAACTACAGGCTGTTGATCTGGGGCTTAATAGAGGAAAAGGGATAGGGGTGAAAAGACAGGAACAATTTTCTGTATCTAAGGTAAACCTGTTTATTTAAAGTTTGGAACAATAAGAGGGAGAAATTCGGTATCACCCCGTTTGGGGCGCAATTATCGGCCGGGCGCAAAGTTTAATGCCTGGCGCTAATTAACGCCTCCGACTGCAAACTTGGCCTCTATTGCCTCTGGAGGTGATTGGAGCGCTAAATCAGGTGCAACACACCTCTCTTAAGGCGCTAACGCCGAGGAGCGAGGCGCTACCGCAGAGCGCTGGCGAAGCTCAGGTGATGTCAGTTAGCAATGGAACACAGACACACTGGCGCCAGCCAGTTCTTAAAGGGGAGGGTCGATCTTGCTCTCCAGCCACACCCTGCTCATTGCAGCCTTGAATCTCGGTCTGGAGAGACCTGTACATCAATTCTGCTGGAAAGAACAATGGAGAGGCCCAGGGAAAGAACTCAGAGTGCAGCCCCCATAGTCTCTTCTAAATTGATGCAAGGAAGGTCAAATCAAAATGAACCTGCAAAGTGCTGCTCAGTACCCAAAACTCCTTCACACAGCATTGAATCTCTCCAGATGTCTCTCTCTCTCTCTCAGAATGTGTGGTGCAAAAATGTTGCCGACAAAAAAAGGCAGGAAGCGGCCGCCTTTAAATAGCGCTCCCCCAGTCCCTTCCTGACTGAAAAACGTTCCCCTCTACCTGTTGTTGCTAGCGGCAGGCGGAAAGGCAGGGAGCACCACTCAATATCCGGTCCGGGGCGCTACCGGGGCGTTGCACACTCAACTGATGTCACGATCTGCCGGCGCAGGAGATCGTGGCGGTAGTGTTTAGCGCCGCCGCAAAATGTCTGGCCAATTTCGCGAGCGGCGCAAACATCGCTGCGCCCGGGCGCTAGTTGCTTTGCGCCCCGTTAGCACCCTCTTAGGGCGCAAATGGGAGGCGCTAATCAACCGAATTTTCCCCCCATGAATCTTTTCTTATAATATTTGGCTTGTAATATGGTGAAACCAGGGTCTGAACTGAACACTCAGTCAAGCATGCTGAACTCTGAGACTGATCAATCGTCAGCCAGCTTCAGCAAGCCTGGGGCTCGAGGTTTACTTGGTCTCTTCAATCAGTTTCAAACACGCTGTTCATAAGTGAAATGGGCTGTCTGCGTTTCTCTGCACGGGCTGCAATTTTAAATGTGTACTATTTCTTCTTCCGCTCATCATTTTGGGCTACAACCTATTTCAAAGTATCCCCCTGTATGGAGGGCTTGGCTTCAGTAAGGCTGACTTGATGTGTTTAAGATCCAGATGCCGGGTCATTATGGTACTCTCACAGTCTGTAAAATCAACTTCAAAACACTTAGTGCCAATGGCATGGTTAGGCGTGAGTACTCAAGGCCAGCTCCTCAAGAGGAAGCTCTTAGAATAGATTGTGAAAAGTAATCCCTCATAATTGGGAGCAAGGTACACTGTGCAGCAATAGAACAATGTGTTTCTAAAGATACTCTTTCTGTTTATTGATGCAAGTTTTCTATTTCATCGTGCAATCTAAACTCAGGCTAAACTCAATTCCATTTTGATCTGTTACACTGTAGGATTTTGGATTAGAGAGTTGATTAAGCCCAAGAGTATTGGCTGAGATCCCAGTGCGATGAAACACACGTTTAATATCTCCCTCGCACCCCTCAGTCCACTGATCTCATGATTTCAGCCCCAGTGCTGTGAGGCAGAAAGGAAAAATAGGCACCAGACCCCACTTTCTCTCACTCCTCCAAAAGGCCATCTCCAATACTGGCACTGGTGGAGGCAAAGGTGAAGAGCACTCATCTGTCTCATCTAGGCGGTTCTTCTTTTCCCAAAGAGTAGTGAGCCTCTGGAATACTTTGTTGGCTGGTGTGGTGGGTGCTGACTCTCTGTATGTCTTCAAGAGGGAGTTGGACCGGGGCAGAGATCGCATCATATAGAAGGTCTTTATAGGCAACACTTGGTCCATGTGATGTCCTGGACTGGTTTCCAGCACCTGAGGAGTTCGGAGAGACATTTTCCAGAGTATTTTTTCCCTTATTGGCCTGGGGTATTTCTCTGTTTTTTTTTGCCTCTCTCAGCAGATTACTTGGCTGTGTGTTGGGGCGCGGGGAAGGGAGGAAGTATCTGCTCATGATGCTCCGGCCATCATGAGTCTGGGACAGGCTTGATGGACCAGATGGTCTTTTCCTGCCTGTCAATTTCGAATGTTCATCTGTCCTCTCTGCCAAGAGAAATGGGAACTGGGATTTTAGATGAGTAAAAAAAAATGAAGAAAAATTCGCAAGTTATACAAGGGAACCAGCATGTTTCTGGATCCCATGCGCAGACCAGTGTTGCAGGTTTGCTTGGCCAATTATAATGCTGTGACTAGCATAGGGGGTCCCAGTAATGTTACATCTCACATAAGAACATAAGAAATAGGAGCAGGAGTAGGCCATACAGCCCATCAAGCCTGCTCCCCATTCAATAAGATCATGGCTGAACTTCGACCTCAACTCCACTTCCCCGCCTTATCCCCATATCCCTTAGTGTCCAAAAGTTATCGTTCTCAGCCTTGAATATACTCAGTGACTGAGCATCCACAGCCCTCTGGGGTAGAGAATTCCAAAGATTCACAACCCTCAGAGTGAAGACGTTTCTCCTGATCTAAATCCTAAATGGCCAACCCCTTATCCTGAGACTATGACACTTAGTTCTAGACTCTCTAGCCAGAGGAAACAACTTCTCAGCATCTACCCTGTCAATCCCCCTCAGAATTTTATACGTTTCAATGAGATCACCTCTCGTTCTTCTAAACTCCAGAGAGTATAGGCCCATTCTGCTCAATCTCTCCTCATAGGACAGCCCTCTCATCCCAGGAATCAATCTAGTGAACCTTCGTTGCACCCCCTCTAAGGCAAGTATATCCTTCCTTAGGTAAGGAGACCAAAACTGCACACAGTACTCCAGGTGTGGTCTCACCAAGGCCCTATATAATTGCAGCAAGACTTCCTTACTCTTATACTCTTGCAATAAAGGCTAACATACCACTTGCCTAATTGCTTGAATTACCTGCATGTTAACTTTCTGTAATTCATGTACAAGGATCCCCCACTCCCTCTGAATACCAACATTTACTAGTCTCTCACCTTCTAAAAAATATTCTGCTTTTCCATTCTTCCTACCAAAGTTCATAATTTCACACTTCCCCACATTATTCTCCACCTGCCACATTCTTGCCCAATCACTGAACCAGTCTATATCCCTTTGCAACCTCTTTGCGTCCTCCTGACAGCTTACTTTCCCACCTAGCTTTGATTCGTCAGCAAACTTGGATATATTACAAATAACAACAGAAAGTGCTGGAAACACTCAGCAGGTTAGGCAGCTTCGAGGAGAGAGATACAGAATCACGTCTCTGGTCAACATGCTGCCTGAATTCACTAGAGTTTAGAAGAATGAGAGGGGATCTCATTGAAACATATAAAATTCCGACAGGGCTAGACAGACTGGATGCAGGGAGGATGTTTCCCCTGGCTGGGGGATCTAGAACGAGGGGTCACAGTCTCAGGATACAGGGTAGGACATTTAGAACTGAGATGAGGAGAAATTTCTTCACTCAGAGGGTGGTGAACCTGTGGAATTCTCTACCACAGAAGGCTGTGGAGGCCAAGTCACTGAATATATTTAAGAAGGAGATAGATAGATTTCTAGACACAAAAGGCATCAAGGGGTATGGGGAGAGAGCGGGAATATGGTATTGAGATAGAGGATCAGCCATGATCATATTGAATGGCGGAGCAGGCTCGAAGATCTGAATGGCCTACTCCTGCTCCTATTTTTCTATGTTTCTAACTGTGTATTTCCAGCATTTTATGTTGTCATTTCACATTTACAGCATCCGCTGTGCTGACAGAAGGGCGGGAAAGCAAGAGGTGCATGCCAGAAGGAGGATAACGTATGAGGATACAAACATCTTGTATCCTTTCAGCCCCGCCGCTGGCCAAGGGCTCGACCATGCCCCTGCCAAGAATGGCCTGCACCGTCTCCTCCAAGGGGGTGAGGTGAGGCTAGGAATGGGAGATGTGCCTCGTCATTGGTGCAGATTGTTGGTAGGTGAGTGATTAGGGGTCATGCATTGAGCAGTGTGTGAGGCTAGTGGTACAGTTGGTAGGAGACGACTTTTGAAGATGCATTCACTGACCTTGACCAGTGGTCTGAGGTCTTGAAGCTTCTTTGCCATTGGAGCCAGGTGGTGGGGGCGACAATGGTGGTGGGGGTGACAATGGTGGCAGTGATGTACTCCCACATCGTTCTTTCTGGAGGGCCTCCTGGCCCCTGTGGGTAGAGGGCCACTCTTGCAGTGTTGACCCCCTGCACAAAGCTGGAGTGCTGCGAGTCAGACCCTCGGTGCCCCTTCCCTGGTTTGCTGAGCCATTTGTGTCAGTGCTGAGGCAGTTTTCCCATTTGTTGAGGTTAGGAAGGTAATTCAGCTTTAACAGCTGAATATTCACATTTGGAACTTCTTTTAACTATTGAATATTTTTTAAAAGGCAGAAAGGGCTGCAAAATGTATTGATTCACTGCATTTTATTTTGTATTGCTTCAGTGTGCATGGCCCCTTTAATTCTTAGACCTCTTCGTTACCCACAATTCCTTGCGAGCGCCACAGCTTCACTCAGAGGCTGTGGGAAGCTGCAACGCCGGACCTGGACAGGAACTTCGTCCCAGATCCCTCCAGCAACGCCACCACGACGGCGTTGCACGGCAGGTGAGTGCTGCGCCTCCTATCTCCATGCCCCCCCAGACCAATTTGACTCAGTTAGCGTTGCGGCCATTTCCAGCAGCTGTTAACTGCAGTTGCCGGTGACATCGGCAACTTTGCTGGCGAACACAAATTTTTCCCCCTCTGTCCCTTCCTGACACAACCTGCTTGATTTTACCCAAATCGCTACTTTGCTCTACAGCCTTGACTTTTCTCTTCCAACTTGTAAATTTACCCTTATCTGAATCCTCCCTCCCCGTATTAGTTTAAAGCCCTATCTAGCACCCTAGTTATTCGATTCACCAGGACACTGGTCCCAGCCCGGTTTAAGTGGAGTCTGTCCCAACGGAATAGCTCCTGTTTTCCCCAGTACTGGTGCCAGTGCCCCATGGACAGGGGCACTGTAGTTCTGGTTGATGAGTCCAATATCGACACAGAGTAAAGATCCAGATATCTAGTTTGGATCAAGGTCACCGACAATTCACTCGGTCTGAATCTAAAAGTTGAAGATAAAGCTGTGCTGTGTGGAAGATTCAGAAAGTGTTGTCGGTTGGTGGGTGGGGGGTCGGGGGATGGAGAAAAGGAAGAGACGATCCTCTCTAAACTATAAGAGAAATGTGTCACAGATAGGTTCTTTTTATGCCCTCTTCCCCATCACTAGAGAAATACATCTTGGAGAGCGAGATCCTCCAATCACAGAGGAATGGATCATGGAGACAGATCCTCCAATCACAGAGGAATGAATCTTGGAGAGAGATCCTCCAATTACCAGAGGAACAAATCATGGAGAATGAGAGATCCTCCAATCACCAGAGGAATGAATCTTGGAGAGAGATCCTCCAATCACCAGAGGAACAAATCATGGAGAACGAGAGATCCTCCAATCACCAGAGGAACGAATCATGGAAAGCGCGAGATCCTCCAATCACCAGAGCAATGAATCATGGAGAGCGAGAGATCCTCCAATCACCAGAGGAACGGATCATGGGGAGACTGTCCAATCACCACAGGAATGAATCATCGAGAGAGATCCTCTGACTACCACAGAAATGTGTCATGGGTGAATTGTGCCCTCTGATAGCAGATCACCAGGAAAAGAATGTGACATGGATATCCATAGTCCATCAAATAAAAATGCTACCTAGAGGTAAATGTGCCATGGAGAGATACCCCTACCTCAGACCACTTGGTAATTGACACCATGAATAGATACACTTCAATAATTAGACAAACATGTGCAGACACCACCAGAGAAACAGAACTGTGGATAGATCCATCCTGTCAGACATCCAGAGCATGGACAAGCTCCTATCCAATTGTCAGAGATTACAGACTCCACAATTCTCTACCCCTTTAGAGCTCCACGGAGACTGGTCCCTTCAATAACCACAAAACCAACACAGAAATTGGTCACTCAGCAAGCTCCAATAGAGACATTAAAAAAAAATAACTGCCGCACCAATGGTCACTCCCTTCCCATCACTGATAACAGAAGCCCAAGAATGTTGACTGTGTTCAAAGAATGAAGAAAAATCGCAACCTGTCTACACTGCTAATGACAAGTGCATTTAAGAGCAAATACTTGAATTTGGCCAAGTTTTTGATTTATTCAGGAAACAAAAAAGATAAATTGGTCAACTTAATCAATGTGGATTCAGGAAATTATCTTACTAAATTGGTTCTATTTTTTAATTATTGTCTACATGGCCAAATAATGGACTTGGCACAAGCATTAATGACAGATAATTAATTTAAAACTCCACTAGAGCATAATTACTTTTTCCCCTGTGGTTAGGTGGAGAGTTTAACTGCGAGCTAATCACAATTTAGTGGAGACTGACAACTGGAAAAGTACTTTTCATAGGCTTGTGCTGCTGATCTCTGCTCCTCATTTCTGGGCTGTATTCAGGGGAGAGGTCAATACTGTATTAAAGATACTTGCTTAGACCGGGAGTTTCTGCAAGGATATTTTGCATTGTGTTTATTAATTTTTGTTTAGCACACAGGCATCTCTCTCTCTCTCTCTTACAGTTACACACCTACACAAACAATTAGCCATGGAAATCAGCTTGAGTGTGGTTAAAGTAACCATTTCTGTTCAGCCACACAAGTGGTTTCATTGAGGCCAGATCAACACTGGCAGCTACAATCTTGAATAAGCAGATTGCTTACTAAATAGACATTTTATCAGGAAATCAAAAGTCACATATTATAAAATAAAAATTGAAATTTACCAGGCATATATTCATAGAACAGAAGATGTGAGTCAAGTTATATGGGTCCCTGTTTTAACCATTTTTTCTTTCATTTCCAGACACAGCTTTAAACATTAATATTCTGCCTTGAGCATTCCCGATTTTAATCATTCTACCATTGGCGGCCGTGCCTTCAGCTGCCATGGCCCTAAGCTTTGGAATTCCCTCCCTAAATCTCTCCACCTCTCCACCTCCCTTTTCTCCTTTAAGATGTTCCTTAAAACCAATCTCTTTGACCAATCTGCCCCAATATCTGCTTATGTGGCTCGGAGTCAAGTTTTGTTTGATAACACTCCTGTGAAATGCCTTGGGACGTTTTACTACGTTAAAGGTACTATATAAATACAAGCTGTTGTTGTTGTTGTAGTTCCTTCTATGTTTCCTTCGTGGGTAGAGGTATTGATTGACTGCATTGGCAAACACCTCCATTGTGTCTACAAGTGTGATCTAGATGTTTCTTGGTAAACCACTCCAACTCCTCTCCCATTCCCACCTTTCCCTCTGTATCCCAAAATGTTATTTTCTGAAAGAAATCTAATTAATTTGCATTTCATTGCCTCACTGGGATGTTCTTTGTATATTGTCTGGTGGTTTCACCTCTTTCCAATCTTTAAAAAGACCTGTTTGCTGGTCACTTAGCTAATGAAATCCCCTTTGTGTTAGGCATCATCCTTCCTGATTCTTCAACCTGTTGTTTCCAACTCTTACCTCCTCCCCATTTGTTTCATTCCATTCTCACCTTCTTACCTCTGTGTCTGAAGGTTGTGGGTCAAGCCACCCGCCAAGACTTTATCACATAATCTAGGCTGATACTTCAGAGCAACGCTGCATCGTTGCAGATGCCATCTCTATGATACGGCCCCATCTGCCTGTTCAGGTGGATGTAAAAGATTCCACAGCTCTATTCAAAGAAAAGTGAGGGAGTTCTCCCCAGTGTCCTGCCAAACATTTATAACTCAAACAAAACTGCCAAAAACAGATTATCTGGTCATTTATCTCATTTGCTACTGGTGGCACCTTGCTGTGCGCAAATTGGCTGCCACATTTGTCAACGTGACAATAGACACATCAAAAGTAATTTGGAATATCTTGAGGATGTGAAAAATGCTATATACTTCCTCTTTCTTTCTTTCCAGTTTCCAGTTCTGAAGAGGCCCACCTCTGAAACTTTAATCTGCCTTTTCCCTTTACAGATTCTGATTGGCCTGCTGTTTAATTCTGCCATTTTTCTGCTTTTATTTTAGTTTTTATTAAATCTTTTTATTTCTTCTGATTTACTTCTTCTGATTCCTGGCAGTTTAATCAGTACCACTGGTTCTAAAACCTGAAATTCCCAGTGCCAATGACATCTAAATTGGTACGGTTAAGATGATAAGAATAGATGCGCTTTGAGTTGTCACTCCGATACGTAATACAGGATATTATATAGTCTTACTTCATTGTCAAGATACTGAACATTAATAAAGGAAGAGTTTAGAGAAGTCTGTGAAACATAACACATAAGTTTTCAAGGCTTTTTATATGCCTCAGATATCAGTGGTAGATCTTGATCATTTTACTTTAGCCCAAACATTCAGTTGTTTTTCCGGCACATTTCTCACAAATGTAATGCAGAAGGTTTGCTGAATATCACTAACTTGTTGCTCATGCTGTGTTTGTTTAAGAATCCAAAGATTCACAAGTGTGTGATAACAGTTGCATGGCATGTAACAATGTTTAAATTACAGGACTGAGTTTATTTCAAGTCAACTGATGCATTTGCTTTGCTGAAATCTACAAAACCGCCAAGTCCAGAGAGAGAAATTGCAGGTTTCCTGCTCCAACTCATTCTTTCCCAGGATCTCAAAGATCTGGATCTCATTCCTTCCCTTAGTCTTCCCTTGTTTCTAAAGGCCACTGGCTTTTCAAACCCAAGCTGCGGCTTCTTGATTTAGCTCGTCTTCCTTTTCCTGACGCTGTCCTGCGAGATGAGCATTGGTCCTGCACTTAGTTTTTTCTTTAAATTTAAAAGCAAAATTGGGAGCTGGTTGTCCTGACTGCCAGGGCCAACATTTTTGACATGTCCTAGGGAGCACATGGCAGAATTTGACAGTGCTACCAATGAGTAAATGAGGCTTCCAAAGCAAAGAGATCTATTATACAGATCAATCAAAGGTGGAGTGACACAAAGGAAGAGGTGGGGAACGTTGCTCTGCTTAGCATTGCCCAATGGAGGAAGCCCATTTGTCCTGAAGGAACTAAGCAAGCACACTGTTGCCAAAACTCTACCCATTATGCAGAGAAGACTTGAGAGCTCTGTGTTGCAAATGAATGGACCCAGAACCTTGGCAACGTTTGTAATTTGGTAGAAGCTGTGTTTGATTTGCTGTCGCCACATAGAAAACCAAATACGAGCTGTTGCTCAGTTGGTAGCACTCTTGACTCGAGTCAGAAGTTAGTGGGTTCAAGCCCCACTTCAGACATTTGAGTACTCAGTGCAGTACCGAGGGGAGCCTCAGGATGTCCCACTGCACTTTACAGCCAATGAAGTACTTTTGAAGTGTAGTCACTGTATTAATGTAGGGAAACGCGGCAGTCAATTTGCACACAGCAAAGTCTGACAAACACCATTGAGATAAATGACTTGATAATCTGTTTTTGGTGATGTTGGTTGCAGAATAAATATTGGGCAGGACACTTGAAGAACTGCCCTGTTCTTCTTGGAATAGTGCCATGGTATCTGAAAAGAGCAGACAGGGCCTCAATTTAACGTCTCATCCGAAAGATGTCACCTCTGACGGTGCAGTACTCCCCTAGTTCTGCACTGAAGTGTCAGTCTAATTATGTGCTCAAATTGTTGGAGTGGGGCTTGAACCAACAACCTTCTGACTCAGAGGCAAGAGTGCCACCACTGAGCCAAGGCTGGCACCAACCATCTCCCCTACTGTACTGTCATCTCTACAGTAATGAAAGAAAAGACATATTGTGAGAAGTTAATTTAATAGCAGAGTAGTGTGGTAGCTGAAGTATTTGTGAGTAAGTAACAACAGCTCAGAGTTCCCATACTACATAAAGATCCAATGCACAGACCAGCAAAGCTTAGTCTATAGCACAAGAACACTTAGCAGTGGGCCTATTGCCTCAAAGGAATGAAAAAGAGAGAGAATATTTCATAAGAGCAAAAGCCTCACAGCTGGTGACCACTTCCACGATTCTGCAACTTGATGAATAAAGAGTATGAGCAGTCAGCAAATGGCAAGTGGAGGAAAATGGCTGCGAATTGCATTAAGCTTGTCTTTTTGTAAATTAATCAATGAAAGCTTTGTGAAAAGAGGTCACTGCGGGGGTGAAACTTTAAGGCTGGGACTGTGGGAGGCTAAGGCATTCTACCCACAACTGTTATTCTGAAGTGAGGACCCCTTTATTTCGGAGTTGATCCAAAATATGTCAGAAAACGATCAAAATATCTCACATCTTAATCTTTGTCTTGTTATAAATTGGTACAAAGGATCTTGCATATTGTCTTGTTGTTTTACATCATCATTGTGTTATAAAGAAAGACTTGTATTTATATAGTGCTTTTCAGGATGTCTCAAAGCGCCTAAAAGCAAATGAAGCACTTTTAAAGTGTAGCCACTGTTGTAATTTGGTGAACGCAGCAGCCAATTTGCGCACAGCAAGGTCCCACAAACAGCAATGAGATAATTGACCAGATAATCTGTTTTAGTTGTTGGTTGAGCAATAATGTTGGCTAGGACACCGAGAGAACTCCCCTGCTCTTCTTCAAATAGGTCTGTGAGATCTTTTACATCCACCTGAGAGGGCAGACAGGGCCTCGGTTTAACGTCACATCCGAACGACAGCACCTCTGACAGTGCAGCACTCCCTCAGTACAATACTGACATGACAGTCTAGAATATGCGCTCAAGTTTTATCACAGAATTTCCAAACCCCGAATCATTTTCTATTTATCTTCATATAATTTGTCCAATTTCCTGTCACTATAGTCTGTCTAAAGCTGGAGCTCCTCGTAATATATATCATTTTCTGTGTAAAGGTCCTGACTAAGAAGAATCTAATTCCAAGCACAACGCGTTAGGCAAATTGCACATTCTAAATGACAGGGATGGAGACAGAGATTAGAAAGTGTGGTGGCTTGTTCGAATACAGGGCTGACTGACTCTTTGCCCTTTGCTTCTGACAGTCAGAGAGTTAGAAACCAAAAAGTAGTAGTCAGCAATGTTCCCTCTAATTTTTATTTGTACTGGACAGGCTACAAACTCCTCTAAACGCAACTTTTTTGTCCATGGGCAGTTTAAATTTTACAAAAACAACAACAACCACTTAAAGCATATATACAACAATGCAAGTAAATAAGGTTGATATTTATTGAACATGATTTATAATTTACATCATCCTGGAAATTTCTCCCATCTGTCTTTCTTCGTTTTTCCAGTGATAGAAAATTCTGTCAAGGTTGACAATCCACCTCTCCTCTCTACTTCTACTCTCACACGTTCCAATCTACCTCTCCTCACTGGTCCCATTCTACCTCTCCTGACACACCCCATTCTACCTCTCCTCACACACCCCATTCTACCTCTCCTGACACGCCCCATTCTACCTCTCCTCACACACCCCATTCTACCTCTCCTCACACACCCCATTCTACCTCTCCTGACACGCCCCATTCTACCTCTCCTCACACACCCCATTCTACCTCTCCTCACACACCCCATTCTACCTCTCCTGACACGCCCCATTCTACCTCTCCTCACACACCCCATTCTACCTCTCCTCACACGTCCCATTCTACCTCTCCTCACACACCCCATTCTACCTCTCCTCACACACCCCATTCTACCTCTCCTCACACACCCCATTCTACCTCTCCTCACACACCCCATTCTACCTCTCCTCACACACCCCATTCTACCTCTCCTCACACACCCCATTCTACCTCTCCTCACACACCCCATTCTACCTCTCCTCACACACCCCATTCTACCTCTCCTCACACGCCCCATTCTACCTCTCCTCACACGCCCCATTCTACCTCTCCTCACACGCCCCATTCTACCTCTCCTCACACGCCCCAATCTACCTCTCCTCACACGCCCCATTCTACCTCTCCTCACACGCCCCATTCTACCTCTCCTCACACGTCCCATTCTACCTCTCCTCACACACCCCATTCTACCTCTCCTCACACATCCCAATCTACCTCCCTTCACACACCCCATTCTACCTCTCCTCACACACCCCATTCTACCTCTCCTCACACGTCCCATTCTACCTCTCCTCACACGCCCCATTCTACCTCTCCTCACACACCCCATTCTACCTCTCCTCACACGCCCCATTCTACCTCTCCTCACACGCCCCATTCTACCTCTCCTCACACACCCCATTTTACCTCCCTTCACACACCCCATTCTACCTCTCCTCACACGCCCCATTCTACCTCTCCTCACACGTCCCATTCTACCTCTCCTCACACGTCCCATTCTACCTCCCTTCACACACCCCATTCTACCTCTCCTCACACGCCCCATTCTACCTCTCCTCACACGCCCCATTCTACCTCTCCTCACACACCCCATTCTACCTCCCTTCACACACCCCATTCTACCTCTCCTCACACACCCCATTCTACCTCTCCTCACACACCCCATTCTACCTCCCTTCACACATCCCATTCTACCTCCCTTCACACATCCCATTCTACCTCTCCTCACACACCCCATTCTACCTCCCTTCACACATCCCATTCTACCTCTCCTCACACATCCCATTCTACCTCTCCTCACACACCCCATTCTACCTCCCTTCACACATCCCATTCTACCTCTCCTCACACACCCCATTCTACCTCTCCTCACACACCCCATTCTACCTCTCCTCACACGTCCCATTCTACCTCCCTTCACACACCCCATTCTACCTCCCTTCACACATCCCATTCTACCTCCCTTCACACATCCCATTCTACCTCTCCTCACACACCCCATTCTACCTCCCTTCACACATCCCATTCTACCTCTCCTCACACATCCCATTCTACCTCTCCTCACACGCCCCATTCTACCTCTCCTCACACGTCCCATTCTACCTCTCCTCACACGTCCCATTCTACCTCCCTTCACACACCCCATTCTACCTCCCTTCACACATCCCATTCTACCTCTCCTCACACACCCCATTCTACCTCTCCTCACACGTCCCATTCTACCTCTCCTCACATCCCATTCTACCTCTCCTCACACATCCCATTCTACCTCTCCTCACACATCCCATTCTACCTCTCCTCACACGCCCCATTCTACCTCTCCTCACACATCCCATTCTACCTCTCCTCACACGTCCCATTCTACCTCTCCTCACACGCCCCATTCTACCTCTCCGCTCACACCCCATTCTACCTCTCCTCACACGCCCCATTCTACCTCTCCTCACACACCCCATTCTACCTCCCTTCACACATCCCATTCTACCTCTCCTCACACACCCCATTCTACCTCTCCTCACACATCCCATTCTACCTCTCCTCACACACCCCATTCTACCTCTCCTCACACATCCCATTCTACCTCTCCTCTCACATCCCATTCTACCTCTCCTCACACCTCCCATTCTACCTCTCCTCACACACCCCATTCTACCTCCCTTCACACATCCCATTCTACCTCTCCTCACACATCCCATTCTACCTCTCCTCACACGTCCCATTCTACCTCTCCTCACACACCCCATTCTACCTCTCCTCACACATCCCATTCTCCCTCTCCTCACACACCCCATTCTACCTCTCCTCACACACCCCATTCTACCTCTCCTCACACGCCCCATTCTACCTCTCCTCACACGCCCCATTCTACCTCTCCTCACACGCCCCATTCTACCTCTCCTCACACACCCCATTCTACCTCTCCTCACACGCCCCATTCTACCTCTCCTCACACGCCCCAATCTACCTCTCCTCACACGCCCCATTCTACCTCTCCTCACACGCCCCATTCTACCTCTCCTCACACGTCCCATTCTACCTCTCCTCACACACCCCATTCTACCTCTCCTCACACATCCCAATCTACCTCCCTTCACACACCCCATTCTACCTCTCCTCACACGCCCCATTCTACCTCTCCTCACACGTCCCATTCTACCTCTCCTCACACGCCCCATTCTACCTCTCCTCACACACCCCATTCTACCTCTCCTCACACGCCCCATTCTACCTCTCCTCACACGCCCCATTCTACCTCTCCTCACACACCCCATTTTACCTCCCTTCACACACCCCATTCTACCTCTCCTCACACGCCCCATTCTACCTCTCCTCACACGTCCCATTCTACCTCTCCTCACACGTCCCATTCTACCTCCCTTCACACACCCCATTCTACCTCTCCTCACACGCCCCATTCTACCTCTCCTCACACGCCCCATTCTACCTCTCCTCACACACCCCATTCTACCTCCCTTCACACACCCCATTCTACCTCTCCTCACACACCCCATTCTACCTCTCCTCACACACCCCATTCTACCTCCCTTCACACATCCCATTCTACCTCCCTTCACACATCCCATTCTACCTCTCCTCACACACCCCATTCTACCTCCCTTCACACATCCCATTCTACCTCTCCTCACACATCCCATTCTACCTCTCCTCACACACCCCATTCTACCTCCCTTCACACATCCCATTCTACCTCTCCTCACACACCCCATTCTACCTCTCCTCACACACCCCATTCTACCTCTCCTCACACGTCCCATTCTACCTCCCTTCACACACCCCATTCTACCTCCCTTCACACATCCCATTCTACCTCCCTTCACACATCCCATTCTACCTCTCCTCACACACCCCATTCTACCTCCCTTCACACATCCCATTCTACCTCTCCTCACACACCCCATTCTACCTCTCCTCACACATCCCATTCTACCTCTCCTCACACGCCCCATTCTACCTCTCCTCACACGTCCCATTCTACCTCCCTTCACACACCCCATTCTACCTCCCTTCACACATCCCATTCTACCTCTCCTCACACACCCCATTCTACCTCTCCTCACACGTCCCATTCTACCTCTCCTCACATCCCATTCTACCTCTCCTCACACATCCCATTCTACCTCTCCTCACACGTCCCATTCTACCTCTCCTCACACGCCCCATTCTACCTCTCCTCACACATCCCATTCTACCTCTCCTCACACGTCCCATTCTACCTCTCCTCACACGTCCCATTCTACCTCTCCTCACACGCCCCATTCTACCTCTCCGCTCACACCCCATTCTACCTCTCCTCACACGCCCCATTCTACCTCTCCTCACACACCCCATTCTACCTCCCTTCACACATCCCATTCTACCTCTCCTCACACACCCCATTCTACCTCTCCTCACACATCCCATTCTACCTCTCCTCACACACCCCATTCTACCTCTCCTCACACATCCCATTCTACCTCTCCTCTCACATCCCATTCTACCTCTCCTCACACATCCCATTCTACCTCTCCTCACACACCCCATTCTACCTCCCTTCACACATCCCATTCTACCTCTCCTCACACATCCCATTCTACCTCTCCTCACACGTCCCATTCTCCCTCTCCTCACACATCCCATTCTCCCTCTCCTCACACACCCCATTCTACCTCTCCTCACACATCCCATTCTCCCTCTCCTCACACACCCCATTCTACCTCTCCTCACACACCCCATTCTACCTCTCCTCACACGCCCCATTCTACCTCTCCTCACACGCCCCATTCTACCTCTCCTCACACACCCCATTCTACCTCTCCTCACACACCCCATTCTACCTCTCCTCACACCCCATTCTACCTCTCCTCACACACCCCATTCTACCTCTCCTCACACACCCCATTCTACCTCTCCTCACACACCCCATTCTACCTCTCCTCACACACCCCATTCTACCTCTCCTCACACACCCCATTCTACCTCTCCTCACACACCCCATTCTACCTCTCCTCACACACCCCATTCTACCTCTCCTCACACACCCCATTCTACCTCTCCTCACACACCCCATTCTACCTCTCCTCACACACCCCATTCTACCTCTCCTCACACGTCCCATTCTACCTCTCCGCTCACACCCCATTCTACCTCTCCTCACACACCCCATTCTACCTCTCCTCACTCATCCCATTCTACCTCTCCTCACACGTCCCATTCTACCTCTCCTCACACACCCCATTCTACCTCTCCTCACACATCCCATTCTACCTCTCCTCACACACCCCATTCTACCTCTCCTCACACACCCCTTTCTACCTCTCCTCACACGCCCCATTCTACCTCTCCTCACACATCCCATTCTACCTCTCCACACACATCCCATTCTACCTCTCCTCACACATCCCATTCTACCTCTCCTCACACGTCCCATTCTACCTCTCCTCACACGTCCCATTCTACCACTCTTTACACACCCCATTCTACCTCTCTTTACACACCCCATCCTACCTCTCCTCACACGTCCCATTCTACCTCTCCTCACACGTCCCATTCTACCTCTCCTCACACGTCCCATTCTACCTCTCCTCACACGTCCCATTCTACCTCTCCTCACACGCCCCATTCTATCTCTCCTCACACATCCCACACCTGGACTATTAGCTTCCTTTTCCTGACACAAGAGCTCGCTCCTTCAGGAGAATAGATGAAATGGGTAAGGAGCGGGGAGGATACACCCATCTTGAAAGTAGAATCATAGAATGGTTACAGCACGGAAGAAGGTCATTCGGCCCGTCGAGCCCGTGCCGGCTCTTTGCAAGAACACTTCAGCTAGTTCCACTCCCCCACCCCTTCCCCGTAGCCCTGCAAATTTCTTTCCTTCAGACACTTATCCAACTCCCTTTTGAAAGCCATGATTGAATCTGCCTCCACCACCCCTTTCAGGCAGTGCATTCCAGATCTTAACCACTCGCTGCGTAAAAAAGTTTTTTCTTACGTCGCCTTTGGTTCTTTTGCCAATCACCTTAAATCTGTGTCCTCTGGTTCTCGACCCTTCTGCCAATGGGAACAGTTTCCCTCTATCTACTCTGTCCAGACCACTCATGATTTTGAACACCTCTATCAAATCTCCTCTCAATCTTCTCTGCTCCAAGGAGAACAACCCCAGCTTCTCCAGTCTACCAACGTAACTGAAGTCCCTCATTCTTGGAATCATTCTTGTAAATCTTTTCTGCACCCTCTCTAAGGCCTTCACAACCTTCCTAAAGTGTGGAGCCCAGAATTGGACACAGTACTCCAGTTGAGGCCGAACCAGTGTTTTATAAAGTATCATATAATTTCCACACTTTTGTACTCTTTGCTTCTATTCATGAAGCCCTTCGTAAGCCTTTTTAACGGCTTTCTCAACCTGCCCTGCCACCTTCAACGATTTGTGCACACATACCCCCAGGTCTTTCTGTTCGTGCACCCCCTTCAGGATTGTACCATTTAATTTATATATCCTCTCCTCATTCTTTCTACCAAAATGTATCACTTCGCACTTTTCTGTGTTAAATTACATCTGCCACGTGTCCGCCCATTTCACCAGCCTGTCTATGTCTTCCTGAAGTCTATCACTATCCTCCTCACTGTTCACTATACTTTCAAGTTTTGTGTCATCTGCAAATTTTGAAATTGTGCCCTGTACACCCACGTCCAAGTCAAATATCATAATATATATCAAGAAAAGCAGTGGTCCGAGAACCGACCCCTGGGGAACACCACTGTATACCTTCCTCCAGTCCGAAAAACAACCATTCACCACTACTCTTTGTTTCCTATCGCTTAGCCAATTTCATATCCATGCTGCCACTGTCCCTTTTATTCCATGGGCTTCAACTTTGCTGGCAAGCCTATTATGTGGCACTTTGTCGAACGCCTTTTGGAAATCCATGTACACTACGCCAACTGCATTACCCTCATCAACCCTCTCTGCTACCTCATCAAAGAACTCAATCAAGTTAGTTAAACATGATTTGCCTTTAACTAATCCATGCTGGCTTTCCTTAATTAATCCACACTTGTCCAAGTGACTGTTAATTTTGTCCCTGATTATTGTTTCTAAAAGCTTCCCCACTACCGAGGTCAAACTGACTGGCCTGTAGTTGCTGGGTTTTTCTTTACGCCCTTTTTTGAACAATGGTGTAACATTTGCAATTCTCTATTCCTCTGGCACCACTCCCATACCTAGGGAGGATTGGAATATTATGGCCATACCTCCGTAATTTCCTCCATCAATTCCCTCAGCATCCTAGGATGCATCCCATCCGCTCCTGGTGACTTATCTATTTTAAGTACAGCCAGCCATTCTAATACCTCCACTTTATTAATTTTTATCCTATCCAGTATCTCCAATACCTCCTCCATTACTATGTCTATGGCAGCATCCTCTTCCTTGGTGAAGACAGATGCAAAGTACTCATTTAGTACCTCAGCCATACCCTCTGCCTCCATGCATAGGTCTCCTTTTTGGTCCCTAATCTGCCCCGCCCCTCCTCTTACTACCCTTTTACTATTTATATGCCTATAGAAGACTTTTGGATTACCTTTTATGTTGGCTGCCATTCTATTCTCATACCCTCTCTTTGCCCCATATATTTTCTTTTTCACTTCTCCTCTGACCTTTCTATATATAGCCTGATTCTCAGATGTATTTGCAACCTGACATCTGTCATGTGCACTCTTTTTCTGCTTCATCATATTCTCTATCTCTTTCGTCATCCAGGGAGCCCTGACTTTAGTTGCCCTGCCTTCCCCCCTGGTGGGAATGTACCTCAACTGTACCTGAACTATTTCCTCTTTAAAGGCAGCCCATTGTTCCATTACAGTTTTGCCTGCCAATCTTTGATTCCAGTTTATCCGGGCCAGATCCGTTCTCATCCCACTGAAATTGGCCTTTACCCAGTTAAACATTTTTACTCCAGATTGCTCCCTGTCCTTTTCCATAGCTAATCTAAACCTTATGATACTATGATCACTGTTCCCTAAATGTTCATCTACTGACACTTGCTCCACTTAACCTACCTCATTCCCCAGAACCAGATCCAGCGATGCCTCCTCCCTCGTCGGGCCAGAAACATACTGATCAAGAAAGTTCTCCTGAACACACTACAGAAATTCTTCCCCTTCTTTGCCCTTAACACTATTACGATCCCAGTCTATATTAGGATAGTTGAAGTCCCCCATTATTACCACTCTATAGTTCTTGCTCCTCTCTGTAATTTCTCTGCAAATTTGCTCCTCCATATCTTTCCCACTATTTGGTGGTCTATAGAATACATCTAGTAGTGTAATGAACCCTCCAGGACATCCTCCCTCTCCAGCACTGTAACATTCTCCTTGACCAATACTGCCACACCACCTCCTATCTTTCCTTCCCTATCTTTCCTGAACACTTTATAACCAGGAATATTTAATACCCTTTATTTAATACTATTTAATCCTGCCCTTTTTTGAGCCAGGTCTCAGTTATTGCCACACCATCATATTCCCATGTGGCTATTTGTGCCTGCAGCTCACTTACCTTGTTTACTACGCTTCGTGTGTTCACATACATACACTGTAAACCCATCTTAGACCATCCTGTATTCTCTCTTAGTTTGGCCCCCCCTAATACCTTGCTATTTCTTACTTTAGTGCTCTCTGCCTCTCCCAATCCTTTGAGCACTTTATTTCCCCTTTCTAATGTTACATCCTGGTGCCCATCCCCCTGCCAAATTAGTTTAAACCCTCCCCAATAGCACTAGCAAACCTCCCTGTGAGGATATTGGTTCCGGCCCTGTTGAGGTGCAATCTGTCCGGTCTTTACAGGTCCCACCTCCCCCAGAACTGGTCCCAATACCCCAGGAATCTAAAGCCCTCCCTCCTACACCATCTCTCCAGCCATGCTTTCATCTGCGCTATCCTCCTATTTCTATACTCACTAGCGCGTGGCACCGGGAGTAATTCGGAGATTACTACCTTTGAGGTCCTGCTTTTTAATCTCTTTCCTAGCTCCCTGAAGTCTGCCTGCAGGACCTCATCCTTCTTTCTACCTATGTCGTTGGTACCGATATGGACAACGACCTCTGTCTGTTAATCATGTCACCTCAGAATGTTTTGCAGCCACTCGGTGATATCCTTGACCCTGGCACCAGGGAGGCAACATACCATCCTGGAGTCACGTCTGCGGCCACAGAAACGCCTGTCTGCTCCCCTAACTATCGAATCCCCTACCACTATTGCTTTCCCACTCTTCTTCCTCCCCCCCTGTACAGCTGAGCCACCCATGGTACCGTGGACTTGGCTCTGGCTATACTCCCCAGAGGAACCATCGCCCTCACCAGTACTCAAAACCGAATACTGGTTGGAGAGCGAGATGCACTCAGGGGACTCCTGCACTACCTGCCTGGTCCTCCTCTTCTGTCTGGTGGTCACCCATTCCCTTTCTGTCTGCACATTCTTTATCTGCAGGGTGACCACCTCCTGAAACGTGCTAGCCACGAAGCTCACAGCCTCGCGGATGCACCGCAGTGACACCAGCTGCTGCTCAAGCTCCAATACCCGGAGCTCGAGCTCCTCCAGCTGACAACATTTCCTTCACATATGGTTGTCCAGGACACGGGAAGCGTCCTGGAGTCCCCACATGGTACAGGATGTGCATTCCACGGGACTGAGCTGCTCTGCCATGTCTTTACTTAATAGACTATTAACTAGAAACACTTACCAGCTACTCACCAAACAGCTCCTTCCCTGGTTGTGACGTCACTTTAGCTGTTTTGCAGTTGTTGCTTTTGTTGTTGTTGTTTTCGCTGGAGGTTCTCCGCCTCCTCGCTGCCGCTGCCGCTGCTCTGGTCTGCACTCTCTCAGGTTCTCCCGCTCAATTTATCCTCCGTCTCCTGCTGTCCAGCGATGTCACTCCTTGTTTCTTTTTAAATCTCCTCTCAGCTTCCTTTATGCCGCTGCCGCTGCTGCTCAGGTCCGCGCTGGGCTAAGATCATAAACAACCTTAAAAATCCATTCATCTCGCCCAACAGTGAAATGAAACTCACATAATCTGGTCTCTCATCCATTATCCATTAACCTAGACAGCTTCAATTAACCTGCGGTTTCCAGGCTGGCATATGTGGCTCAGTCAATGCTAAAGGCAGGTGCTCATTGGCCATGCTCCATATATATGATCAATAACCCAATCTGCATCATAAACCTGCCCGTCAGAAAGCATTAGGTACTCATTGAGATTAAATCCATTGATCAACTTCACCCCAGACTGTGTGTGTTTATCTGGCCATGATGGGCCGTGCCCACTGGCTTTGTGACCTTTAGTTGCTGTGGGCCTTTCTGGGCCATTCGGCACCAGGTTGAGTCCTGGACATTGAGAACTGCTGAATGGGGAGCACTCCCGAGACTCACTCTAATCTAGGGCTCTCAACCAGACGCTCCACGGGCCCCATCACTTTCATCCAACTCAGCCCCTCCCCTCACAGTCCAACCAGCTACCGGGGAATTTTCCCCGAGTCTCTCCCCCTCTCCCAAACCTTGACCGATGAACCCGGAGCACTCTCACCTTCTGAAGCTCAGTACCTCCTGGGCCTCCCGCCCTTCTCCTCACGC
This sequence comes from Squalus acanthias, assembly GCA_030390025.1. Taxonomy (NCBI): domain Eukaryota; kingdom Metazoa; phylum Chordata; class Chondrichthyes; order Squaliformes; family Squalidae; genus Squalus; species Squalus acanthias. The sequence continues at coordinate 36,327,452 of CM059428.1, forward strand.
GCTCTACACTTCCGGACACACCTTCCCCCCGCTAAAGCTCGCTGCTCGTCCAATCATAGCTGCACTTTTTCCCGCTCTCTCTCCAGCCACTTGCGTTTTGATGCTCAGTCCCTCCCCCCACTCGAGCTTGCTCCTGTGCATTTCAGTGCGCGGTACCTTCCAGAATGCTGCGCAGCTGCGCATGCGCACACCTTAGAGGGAACATTGGTAGTCAGCACAATATGTAGTAAAACTGCATGTTTTCCAATACTGAGTCCTGTAGACTACAAATTAAATGCCCTCAAAATAGAACGTGATGTTTGGTTGACTGGTCAATCAATGTCGCACGTCTAAAGCAGATTGAGTTCTGACGAAAGGTCATCGACCTGAAACTTTAACTCTGTTTCTCTCTCCACAAATGCAGCCTGACCTGCTGAGTATTTCCAGCATTTTCTGTTTTTATTACCTCCTATTGAATATTCCCAGAGTGAGGTTGATAGTGTTCAGGGAGAGGTCTGTATCAAAGCCCAAATCCACCTCTTCACCTGTCTGAGGAAAAACAGTGAGAATTCTCAATCAACTGAAGGAAGGTCAGTGTAGAAAATAATCAGACCCAGGCTGTTCATCCCTTCAGTGAAGGAAGGCTACACAGGGAGAGGCCAAGCCCAGAAGGTTCTTTGACTCCCCTCCCCCACCAATGAAGAAAGGCCTAATGGCCAGTAGTCAGCCCGAGAATGTTGAACTAAAACTGAACAATGACTGCATGCCTAAGAATTGTAGGTAAATCAACCCAATAGAGGAGAAGCTGCATGTTAGCATGTTCTCCCAAAGAAAACAAAAGGGAGGAAATAAGGATAAAAAAGTTAAACTGCCAAAAGAAGCTCGATTATAACCAACCTTACTGTTAAGCTTCTAATGTCCTCTTAGAATTTATTATGGTTCTAACACCTGTTATGAATAGCAGGATACCAGTGTAACTAATTATTTCAAATCTGTTTCTTTTAAATCTTTCTGTATTCCTAACCTCAGGTCTTATTTGTATTCCCTTATCAAACTGTAGCAGTCACCTGTGTTAGTGGAGCATTATGGCCATTATCAGTCTCACGTACACAGACACTTAAAATAAAGACAAATAGATGCCAGGCCTGTTACCTTGGGCACTGTGGTGAGGTTTCCTGCCCCATGAGAAAACGGACATTTCCTCCCTCTCCAATGGCACGGTCAGCAGCTGACTGACCTCAAGAGAATCTGATCACCGTCTCATTTTGGTATAGGATGCACGGAGGACAGGGAAAAGTCAGAACAACAACAACATTTGTATAGTATCTTTAACATAATAAAAATGTCCCAAAACGTTTCACAGGAGCGCGATCAGACAAAAATGTGGCACTGCTCCACCTAAGGAGATATTAGGACAGATGACCAAAAAGCTTGGTCAAAGAGGCAGCTTTTAAGGAGCGCCTTTAGGGAGGAGAGAGAGGTAGAGAGGCGGAGAGGTTTAAGGAGGGAATTCCAGAGCTTGGGCCTAGGCAACTGAAGGCACGGCCACCAATGGTGGAACGAAGATGGTCGGGGATGCGCAAGAGGCCAAAGTTGGAGGAGCGCAGCATTCTCGGAGGGTTGTAGGGCTGGAGAAGGTTGCAGAGATAGGGAGGGGTGAGGCCATAGAGGGATTTGAACACAAGGATGTGAATTTTAAATTAAATTTAAAGTTGAAATACCGTGTTAAATGTAATAAAGCAACAGTGTAATTACAGAATCTTGATTGTGTACCTCACTGGAACACTGTGCTGTACCATGATCTCAATTATATGCAGCTCAATAACTTTCTCAATCTTAGCATTCCCCTTGCTGTAATATGCTTTACATACGAGTCCCAGTGATCGAACAACATCTATTGCATTTTCTCATTGTCAGAGAAATCAGAGGAGACTTTGGAGGAATAATTGCTCTGTTGTAACCAGATGGTAAACATGCTCCTCTAGAATCCAGTCACTATGTCAGTGGTGGCTCAGTTGGTAGCACTCTCGCCTTTGATTCAGAAGCCTGTGGGATCAAGTCCCACTCCATAAGACTTGAGCACAAAATCTAGGCTGACACTCCAGTATACTGAGGGAGTGCTGCACTATCAGAGGTGCTGTCTTTCAGATGAGATGTTAAACTGAGGCCCCATCTGCCCTCTCAGGTGGATGTAAAAGATCCCATGGCACTATTTTGAAGAAGAGCAGTGGAGTCCTCTCTGGTGTCCTGGCCAATATTTATCATGCAACCATTGTTGTTTGTGGAATCTTGCTGTGCATAAATTGGCTGCTGTGTTTCCTATATTACAACAGTGACTACATTTCAAAAGTGCTTCATTGGCTGTAAAGTGCTTTGAGACGTCCTGAATGTTTAAGGCGCTATATAAATGCAAGTTCTTTCTTTCCATATCACTATACATGATGCGCCCCGCCAGTCTTGCTCTGATACGGTCATCTCTTCAATGTTCAAACTTAAGAAGATATACGTGGAAGGGAAATAGCATATAACACGTCAGCAATTGTATAGAGTTAAACAAAAATAGGTGACAGTTAGTTCCCTTGGCCATTTTCCTTGAACAGGCATTTACATGTAGGCCTGTCAACTTGAAGCCTCTCTTCCTCCGCTGACAATGGAATGTTTTGATTTTACAAGCGAGACTAGCTCAATTGTTCTTGATATTTTTAGCTCACAGTAATACGTTCTGGTGTTAGTTGCAGGATAGCGGGGGAGCTTGTTTTTGTTTCCTTCCATTTAATTTTATCCATTTGGTTAGAGTTGAGGAGCAAAAAGGATATGATCACGCTATTGGGGGTGTTCTATAGGCCTCCAAATAGTGAGAGGGAGGTAGAGGAGCAAATCTGCAGGGAAATCGCAGAGATATGCAAGAGCTATAGAGTGGGGGACTTTAAATACCCAAATATCGATTGGGATTATGCTAGGGTAAAGGGAAAGGAGGGGGAGGAATTACTGAAATGTGTTCAGGAGAATTTCCTTGACCAATATGTTCTTGGCCCAACTAGGAAGGAGGCATTGCTGGATCTGGTGCTGGGGAATGAGGTGGGCCAGGTCGACCAAGTGTCTGTGGGAGAACACTTGGGTACGAGTGATCATCGTATCATAAGATTTAGATTAGCAATGGAGAGGAGCAAGGAACAATCTAGAGTGGAACTTCTAAACTGGAATAGGGCTAACTTCAATGGGATGTGAAAGGATCTAGCCAGGGTAAAATGGAACCAAAGACTGACAGGAAAAACTGTAATGGAACAATGGGTGATCTTTAAGGAGGAGATGTTCCAAGTACAGGCTAAGTATATTCCAACAAGAGGGAAGGGTAAGGGAACCAAAGCAAGGGCTCCTTGGATGACGAGGGAGATAGAGAAGATGATGAAACAAAAAAAGAGGGTGTATGATGAATGTCAGGTGAATTCTTCAAGGGAGAACCAGACCAAATACAATAAGTTGAGAGGGGAAGTGAAGATGAAAATAAGATTGGCAAAGAGAGAATATGAGAGTAGAATGGCGGTTAACATAAAAGGAAACCCAAAAATCTTCTACCGGCATGTAAACAGTAAGCAGGTAGTAAGAGGCAGGGTGGGGCCTATTAGAGACAAAGAAGGTGATATATGCTTAGAGGCGCAGGGCAAGGCTAGAATACTCAATGAGTACTTTGATTCGGTGTTTACTAAGGAGGTGGATGCTGACAAAATATCGGTAGAAGTAGAAAAGGTAGAAGCAATGGAAGGGGTGAAAATTGATAGACAGGATGTACTAGAAAGGCTGGGTATGCTTAGAGTGGATAAGTCGCCTGGTCCAGATGGCTTGCATCCCAGGTTGCTAAGGGAATTGGGGGAGGAAATAGCGGAAGGGCTTGCCATAATTTTCCAATCTTCCCTAGATGCGGGGGAGGTGCCTGAGGATTGGAAAGTGGCAAATGTGACACCATTGTTCAAGAAAGGGTGTAAGGACAATCCTAGTAACTACAGGCCGGTCAGTTTAACATCAGTGGTGGGTAAAGTTTTAGAAACAATAATCAAGGAAAAAATTAATGGGCACTTGGAGAGGTTTAAGCTAATTAAGGAGAGCCAACACGGATTTGTAAAAGGTAGATCGTGTTTGACTAATCTAATTGAATTTTTTGATGAAGTAACAGGGAGGATTGATGAAGGGAATGCAATGAATGTTGTCTACATGGATTTTCGGAAGGTGTTTGACAAAGTACCACATAGAAGGCTGGTTAACAAAATTGAGGCTCATGGAATAGGTGGGTCAGTGGCAGCTTGGATAAGGAATTGGCTTAAGGACAGAAAACAGCGAGTTGTGGTAAATGGCTGTTTTTCAGACTGGAGGATGGTAGACAGTGGTGTTCCGCAAGGGTCAGTGCTGGGGCCACTGCTTTTTTTGATATATATAAATGGCCTGGATATTGGAATTCAGAGTAGAATTTCTAAATTTGCCAATGACACCAAACTTGGGGGGTGTGGCAAACAGTGAGGATGATACCAATGGACTGCAACAGGACTTAGAAAGGCTAGCAGAATAAGCAGACAAGTGGCAAATGGAATTTAATACAGAGAAGTGTGAGGTGATGCATTTTGGCATAAGGAACAGGGAGAGGCAATATACACTTAATGGCACAGTTTTAAAGAGTGTGCAGGGACAGAAGGACCTGGGAGTTCATGTGCATAGGTCCCTGAAGGTGGCAGGACATATTGAGAGAGTGGTTAGCAAAGCATATGGGATCTTGGGTTTCATAAATAGAGGTATTGAGTATAAAAGTAGAGAAGTTATGCTGAACCTTTATAAAGCGCTGGTTAGGCCACAACTGGAGTATTGCGTCCAGTTCTGGTCACCACACGTTAGGAAGGATGTGAAGGCTCTTGAGAGGGTGCAGAGGAGATTTACCAGAATGGTTCTGGGGATGGGGGATCTTAGCTACAAGGACAGGTTGGAGAAGCTGGATTTGTTTTCATTAGAGCAAAGGAGGTTGAGGGGTGATTTGATAGAGGTGTACAAGATTATGATGGCTTTGGATAGGCTAGACGGGGAAAGGCTGTTCCCTCTAGTTGATGGTACAAGGACTATGGGACACAGATTTAAGGCTTTGGGCAAGAGATACAAGGGGGATGTGAGGAAAAACATTTTTACGCAGTGAGTGGTGATGACCTAGAATTCGCTGCCAACGGAAGTGGTGGAAGCGGAGACACTCAATATTTTCATGGGGTGACTGGATAGGCACTTGAGGGAAATAAACTTGCAGGGCTATGGGGATAGAGCGGGGGAATGGGACTGACTGGATTGCTCTACAGAGAGCTGGCACGGAGTCAATGGGCCGAATGGCATCCTTCTGTGCCATTATGACTCTATGACATGGAGTCGCCATTTCTTTACCGATAGGCAGTTCTTATCGACAAATCTCGTTCAATATGCTTCCACCTAAACTTCGGCGTCATTTCCTCTAAATGGGTCTCAGCTGCAGGATAGCAGATTCTATGACACAACCCCAACCATAGCTCAATCAAAAAATAAGTCCGAACAGACCTGGGAATGAGAGGTCTTCGGGAGGATTGAGGATTGCTCATTCTCTATAATTGGTGGCTGTTCCATAATGCGCAGGAAAAAAAGAAAAAAAGAAAGAACTTGCATTTATATAGCGCCTTTCACGACCTCAGGATGTCCCAAAGATCTTTACAGCCAATTAAGTACTTTTGAAGTGTAGTCACTGTTGTAATGTAGGAAACGTGGCAGCCACTTTGCGCACAGCAAGGTCCCACAAACAGCAATGTGATAAAAACCAGATGATCTGTTTTAGTGATGTTGGTTGAGGGATAAAAATTGGACAGGACACCAGATAAAATTCTCCCACTCTTCTTCGGAATAATACCACCGATCTTTTACATTCACCTGAGAGGGCAGACAGGGCCTCAGTTTAACTTCTCATCCCAAGGACAGCACCTCCGACAGTGCAGCACTCCTTCAGTACTGCACTGCAGCATCAGGCTAGATTTTGCGCTCAAGTTCCTGGAGTGGGCCATGAACCCACAACCTTCTGACTCAGCAGCAAGAGTGCTACCTCTGAGCCACAGCTAATGCCTGCCAATGCTGACTCCACCCTGTTATGTAAATGAGCTCAATTCAGAACCCTAGCAGGAAGACCGAAGCAGAGTTGTAGATAGGCTCAAATTGGCTTGTGATCCAAGTTTCTGGACAGGCACCTTTTTGCGTGCCCCACCCATCCACAGTCAGAACACAATGGCAGCTGCGTTGGCTAGCTGCGCCCATTTAATTTTGGGGCTGTCAACGGGTCGCCTTTTGGAGGCCCCTTGAAAACTGATCTGGTAAGCTGGCTCTCAATTTCTCCCGAGGTAGTCGCCCTGTCGTATTTATGTAACAGTGACTCCAGCTGTAGAATTGTAATATGGACCGCGTATGAGAGTGACTTGGACTCTTAGTTGGAGTGGTTCTTTGATACACAGCTTACTTTGCACTTTGGGAACCCAAACAACCTTGAAATTGGCAGCAAACCCAGTTCACAACATGCAGAATAACCATTAGAATTTCATTTTGAGCTGAATAAAGCTGTTTATTTTCAGCTGTGGATCATTTAATTGCAGCGTGACTGTAAGTTGTCTATAGTGTTTGCTTACACAACAACAGTAACTACACTTGGGAAGTAATTCTTTGACCATGAAGCATCTTAGGATGTGAATGGCACTGTAAAAATGCATACCCTTTCTTATTGTATTATTGCGCAATGAAACTGCTTCTACTGGCAGGAGGGTCAGTAACCAGAGGACACAGATTTAAGATAATTGACAAAAAAGGCTAGGGGGGAGAATTCTTTTTACACAGCGAGTTGTTATGACCGGGAATGCACTGTCTGAAAGGGTGGTGGAAGCAGATTCAATAGTGACTTTCAAAAGGGAATTGGATATATACTTGAAAAGGAAAAATTGCAGGACGACGGGGAAAGAGCACATGAGTGGGACTAATTAGGGGAACGGTAGCATAGTGGTAAGATCACTGGGCTAGTAATCCAGAGGCCTGGACTAATGATCCAGAGACATGAGTTCAAATCCCACCACGGCAGCTGGGGAATTTAAATTCAGTTAATTAAATAAATCTGGAACAATTACTAGTATCAGTAATGGTAGCCATGAAACTATCGGATTGTCGTAAAAACCCATCTGGTTCACTAATGTCCTTTGGGAAAGGGAATCTGCCGTCCTTACCCAGTCTGGCCTGTATGTGACTCCAGACCCACAGCAATGTGGTTGACTCTTAACTGCCCTCTGAAATGGCCGAGCATGTCACTCAGTTGTAACAAACCGCTACGAAACAAAATAATAAAAATGAAACCGGGCGGACCACCCGGCATCGACCTCGGCACCGGCTACGGACACAGCAACGGTCAACCCTGCAAAGTCCTCCTCACCAACATCAGGGTACTTGTGCCAAAATTGGGAGAGCTGTCCCACAGACTAGTCAAGCAACAGCCTGACATAGTCATACTCACAGAATCATACCTTTCAGCCAATGTCCCAAATTACTCCATCACCATCCCTGGGTATGTCCTGTCCCACCGGCAGGACAGACCCACCAGGGGTGGTGGGTGGCACAGTGGTATACAGTCAGGAGGGAGTGGCCCTGGGAGTCCTCAACATTGACTCTGGACCCCATGAAGTCTTATGGCTTCAGGTCAAGCATGGGCAAGGAAACCTCCTGCTGATTACCAACTACCGCCCTCCCTCTGCTGATGAATCAGTACTCCGCCATGTTGAACACCACTTGGAAGAAGCACTGAGAGTAGCAAGGGCACAGAATGTACTCTGGGTGGGGGACTTCAATGTCCATCACCAAGAGTGGCTCGGTAGCAGCACTACTGACAGAGCTGGTCGAGTCCTGAAGGACATAGCTGCCAATCTGAGCCTGCGACAGGTGGTGAGAGAACCAACACGAGGGAAAAACCTACTTGACCTCGTCCTCATCAATCTACGTGTTGCAGATGCATCTGTCCATGACAGTATTGGAAGCAGTGACCATCGCACAGTCATTGTGGAGACGAAGTCCCGTCTTCACACTGAGGACACCCTCCATCGTGTTGTGTGGCATTACCACAGTGATAAATGGGATAGATTCAGAACAGATCTAGCAACTCAAAACTGGGCATCCATGAGGCGATGTGGGCCATCAGCAGCAGCAAAATTGTATTCCACCCAATCTGTAACCTCATGGCCTGGCATATCCCTCACTCTACCATTACCATCAAGCCAGGGGACCAACCCTGGTTCAATGAGGAGTGTAGAAGAGCATGCCAGAAGCAGCACCAGGCGTACCTAAAAATGAGGTGTCAACCTGGGGAAGCTGCAACACAGAACTACATGCATGCTAAAAAGCGGAAGCAACATGCTATAGACAGGGCTAAGCAATCCCACAATCAATGGATCAGATCAAAGCTCTGCAGTCCTGCCACATCCAGTCGTGAATGGTGGTGGACCATTAAACAACTAACGGGAGGAGGAGGCTCCATGAATATCCCCATTCTCAATGATGGTGGAGCCCAGCACGTGAGTGCAAAAGACAAGGCTGAAGCGTTTGCAACCATCTTCAGCCAGAAGTGCCGAGTGGATGATCCATATCGGCCTCCTCCTGAGGTCCCCACCATCACAGAAGCCAGTCATCAGCCAATTCGATTCACTCCAAATGATATCAAGAAACGGCTGAGCGCACTGGATACAGCAAAGGCTATGGGACCTGACAACATCCCAGCTATTGTGCTGAAAACTTGTGCTCCAGAAATAGCTGTGCCTCTAGCCACACTGTTCTAGTACAGCTACAACACTGGCATCTATCCGACAATGTGGAAAACTGCCCAGGTATGTCCTGTCCACAAAAAGCAGGACAAATCCAATCCGGCCAATTACCGCCCCATCAGTCTACTCTCAATCATCAGCAAAGTGATGGAAGGTGTCATCGACAGTGCTATCAAGTGGCACTTACTCACCAATAACCTGCTCACTGATGCCCAGTTTGGGTTCCGCCAAATCCACTCGGCTCCCGACCTCATTACAGCCTTGGTCCAAACATGGACAAAGGAGCTGAATTCCAGAGGAGAAGTGAGAGTGACTGCCCTTGACATCAAGGCAGCATTTGACCGAGTGTGGCATGAAGGAGTCCTAGTAAAACTGAAGTCAATGGGAATCGGGGGGAAAACTCTCCACTGGCTGGAGTCATACCTAGCACAAAGGAAAATGGTTGTGGTGATTGAAGGTCAATCATCACAGCCCCAGGACATCGCTGCAGGAGTTCCTCAGGGCAGTGTCCTAGGCACAACCATCTTCAGCTGCTTCATCAATGACCTTCCCTCCAACATAAGGTCAGAAATGGGGATGTTCGCTGATGACTGCACAGTGTTCAGTGCCATTCACAACTCCTCAGATAATGAAGCAGTCCATGCCCGCATGCAACAAGACCTGAACGATGTTCAGACTTGGGCTGATAAGTGGCAGGTAACATTCGCGCCACAGAAGTGCCAGGCAATGACTATCTCCAACAAGCGAGAGTCTAACCACCGCCCCTTGACATTCAATGGCATTACCATCGCCAAATCCCCCACCATCAACATCCTGGGGGGTCACCATTGACCAGAAACTTAACTGGACCAGCCACATAAATACTGTGGCAGCAAGAGCAGGTCAGAGGCTAGGTATTCTGCGGCGAGTGTTTCACCTTCTGACTCCCGAAAGCCTCTCTACCATCTACAAGGCACAAGAAAGGAGTGTGATGGAATACTCTTCACTTGCCTGGATGAGTGCAGCTCCAACAACACTCAAGAAGCTCGACACCATCCAGGAAAAAGCAGCCCGCTTGATTGGCACGCCATCTACCACCTTAAACATTCACTCCTTCCACCACCGGCGTACCGTGGCTGCAGTGTGTACCATCTACAAGATGCACTGCAGCAACTCGCCAAGGCTTCTTCGGCAGTACCTCCCAAACCCGCAACCTGTTCCACCTAGAAGGACAAGGGCAGCAAACGCATGGGAACACCACCACCTTCAAGTTCCCCTCCAAGTCACACACCATCCTGACTTAGAAGTATATCGCTGATCCTTCATCGTCGCTGGGTCAAAATCCTGGAACTCCCTCCATAACAGCACTGTGGGAGTACCTTCACCACACGGACTGCAGCGGTTCAAGAAGGCGGCTCACCACCACCTTCTCAAGGGCAACTAGGGATGGGCAATAAATGCTGGCCTTGCCAGCGACGCCCACATCCCATAAACGAATTTTTAAAAATTGTTTAGCTTTTTCCAAGAGCCGGCATAGGCAGGATGGGCCGAATGGCTTTCTGCACTGTATGATTCTATGATATGGTGATCAGTTTATGTAGTAAAATCTTAGCAGGCACAAGCAACCTGAAGATTATACTTTTGCAAATTTGCAACCAGAGGGCGGCAGTCCTTCAGAATCAGAATCCTGGATTCAGGATGATATGGATAGAATCAATTAGTCCCACTCCCTTGCTCTTTCCCCATAGCCCTGCAAATTTTCCTTTTGTGTATTTATCCAATTCCCTTTTGAAAGTCACTATTGAATCTGCTTCCAACACCCTTTCAGGCAGTGCATTCCAGATCACAACAACTCGCTATGTAAAAAAAAAAAAAATCTCCTCTTCTCCCCTCTGGTTCTTTTGCCAATTACCTTAAATCTGTGTCCTCTCATTACCAAAAAAATAAATTCTGGATACAAAACAAACAGACCTAAACAAAAAAGCAATTCCCCGTGAGGCCAGAATGTTGCTGCTCTGTCTCACATTTGCTAACCAAAGCTTAAGCATCCAACCTGCGTGTGTGCAGTCTACATGTATGGCTTGTCTACTGAAGCCCTGGTCAGAATATAAATATTGAATTCTTTAACATATTGGGGCTAATTTTAACAACAGCAACCTGTATTTATTTAGCACCTTTAACGTCCCCACCACGCATGAACATACTCTGTTCATTTGTTACTGGAATTTAAATCTGACCGTTTTTTAAGATTTATTTATTATTATTTACTTCAAGAAGGATCTGTTTTACTCATGAACGTTCTAAGTTAGATGTAGTTGCAAACAACACGTTCCTTTTCCCCCAAAATGTAAGCTAACATTCAGACAGCTAGCAAGATGACACTGGGCCTTTAAAACCTCTAAGCAAACCTTAATTGTGAACTACAAAATCTCTGGGGAAGAAGGAGGCCTTGTTGCCAGGCAACGCCCAGCAGGTAGCAAGGTTTTAGCTGCAGCTGTCCTGATTCTTCTCCAGGAAGGTCCTTATCGTTGTTTGCTGAAATCGTTACCCAGGCTTTTAAACTGGTTCTTTAGTTTTACTGCCCAGTCATAGAGGTTCCTGGGTCCTACTCAAATGTTGTCCCAGCGGTAATGGTATTAAGGCTATTGTGTGACCTGTCTGGAGACTGATAAGCATGGAATGCATTAAAGCTACATCTAATGACTGGAGCACTCTCTCCGTGGCTTTAAGCATTCTGCTTGAAAGGACCCTTTGCTACAAAGCCCTGTCTGTCTGTCTGTGTGACTGTGCCTTTATAATTCTGAGCCTCCAACCTGGGAATATGATGTTTGCATGCGACAAGACTGTATGTGGTTGGAGAGGGGGTGGGGTGTGGGGGGCGGACTCCATAAAGGAAAGCAGAGCTATCAAAACAAAAATATACGTGTTGCACACACAAGGTGGGTAGAGTTAGAAAACTTGTTCACTGAAATTGTTTACATCTGTACAATCTTGCCCAGAATTTGAAATTAATTTTTAGGATATTGGCTTTGTATTAAATTAAATTGATAGTGAGCTGATGGGAAAGGTACATAGAGGGGGAAACTGAAGAGCAAGTCAGCTGGGTTCCTCTTGTACAGCTGTGGCTCAGTGGGTCGCACTCTTTCCTGTGAGTCAGAAGATCGTGAGTTCAAGCCCCACTCCAGAGACTTGAGCACAAAATCTAGGCTGACACTCCGGTGCAGTACTGTGGGAGTGCTGCACTGTCAGAGGTGCCGTCTATCGGATGAGATGTTAAACCATGGCTGAGTCTGCCTTCTTAGTGGACAGTGAGCCCAATACTTCCGGTGCAGAAAAGCAGTCTAAATGCAGAGCCTGCGTCGGCCCACGGGTCACTGTTACTTCTTAAAGATCTTTTCAGGGAACAGCCACCTTGAACAATCCACTGCCTCTAGGGTTGCCAACACTGGTTGGATGTATTCCTGGAGGTTTGATCACATGACCTCTCACCTCCAACCACCCCACCCAGTAAAACAGCCTTTTCCCCATCTCCAATATTTTTAAAAACTATTAATCAAAAGTTTTCAAAGAAATTGAAAAAAACTCAATTTTTTTAATGTCCCAATTATTTTTCTCTTGGGTTGCTAGCAACACTGTCCAGGAGATTAATCTTCAATTCCTGGAGACTCCAGGGCTACTTGGAGGGTTGGCAACCCTAACTGCCACCCTATCCTATTGGCAGCCCAACCAAATCTATACTTTAAATGGGATTTTATTTTTACCCTCCAAAAATAACAAATTGACTGGGTATGGGGGAAGAGTGGGGGAGTGGGACTAATTGGATCGTTCTTTCAAAGAGTCAGCACAGGAACAATGGGCCAGATGGCCTCCTTCTCTGCTGTACGATTCTGTGATGCTGTGCGGCAGATACCATCAATGACATTAGCAAGATGTGGCACTCCGCTCTACCAACAGGCCGTGTCAAATGTCTGAAAAGATTGTTCATCTTGATGTCTGCGCCCTTTTAATATTTTTGGATAATATACCTTCAGTTATGTAAGAATTAGAAATAAGCAGGTGGGGCTGTACTAGATTGATACCGTACACCTGGGGAACAACCCTAATGTGATTTCACAGAAGCACAATGTGTCGCTGAGATCTGGATTCAAAGGGCTTTGTGAAATCTTTCTGATGTTTGGCTAACCAGTTACCAAAGTGAAACGATGAGGGATAAAGATGCCATCTGAGTTGAAAAAAAAACAGAGACAAGCTGAGTTTGAAAAGCTGCAATTTGTTTTGGAATACTCCAGAATTCCCAGATCTAGAAGAATTCAGACTGTTACCCAATAAGCACAATCTGACAGCGAGGCCAGGTTTTCAGTTGTTTAACAGTGGTTTGGATCAGGCTCCGAGTTGAATAGGCTGATGTCAGTGTGAATGAAACGTAATTAAATATTTGAAGCACTTATTTCCCAGCTCGTAGTAATCGAAACACTAGATCATGGCACTGGGAGCTTTACAGGGATGCAGGTAGGTTTTAGGACTGAAATGGAGGTGGTGGGTGGGGGGTGAGGGGGTGGAGTCGGAGGTCCGGAGGTGAGCACTCAGAGATTGCGGGTGTGTGGGGGAGTCGGAGATCACGGGGTGAGCACTCGGAGATTGCGGGAGGGTGGAGGGAGTCGGAGATTGCTGGCTCCAATCGTGGAGTCTGTGAAGAGGTAAGCTTGAGGGACCGGGGAGCACTCCTGTTCCTCCTGGCCCACAAGCAGTGCTATAAATGCACTTACCTCATGGATCCAGCCCTTCTCCCCTCCTTTTACCTGCTGGGATTCCCAAGCCCCGGGAAACATGGCCACCATGGGTTAAAAGTAAAAATCCTGTTGAAATGGAGGCACACAGCCTCCTTAACGATTTTACTGTCCTATCTGCCTCCTGAGAGTGGATTGGTCGCCCGCCCCTCGACCCGTCTCCGTTAAAACCGGAAGTGGACAGGTTGGGGTCGAGTGTGAGATGTAAATCTTTTTTACCTTCCACCTGCCCCCAACTCATCTGTCCTTGGGGGTTAAAATTTCCCCAACCATTCTACCCTTGTGATGATTATCAGGCATGTAGGGCTAGAAATTTGGTGCATTTGCGCCTCCAGTTAGCGCCCCGTTAGTGCACTAACGGGGCGCAAATGACTTCGCCCAGGCGCTGGTGCCGCTAACGACTCCCGTTAAATTCAACGTGAGTTTAGCGGCGGCGGTAACTGGTAGCGCCCCACTCCGCTGCACAGGCGTCATCACCGTGCGTAGCGCCCCGTTTTTGCCCTGCCTGCAAAATTTGCCTGCGCCCCCTGAATCTGCACCGGGCAATGACAGCGACTGATTTAGGGGGTGGGAACGGAGCAGGGCGGTAAGTAAAGGGGAGGTGGCGGGCAGGGGGGAAAAAAAATCGTCCGACTTACTTGTCTTTCAACGCGATGTCTGTGCCGCAATCTGGCAGCCCGGCGCTCCTCTTGAGTGGCATGGCAACCGGCTCCCCAGTGGGCCAGGTAGGACCCCACAGAGTTGTGGGCTTTGCCCTCGCCTTTAATGAGGGGAGGAGCCCTTCCACGCAGCAGCATTACGTGGCCCAGTACGTAGCACTGCAGAACGCACTGCCCTGATATTCGGGGTTAGCGCTCTAAGAAGGAAGTGGAGCGCTTGAATTAACGCTCCACCTCCCTCCTGGGACGCTAAAACTGAATTTAGCGATCGCTGGCGCTAAATTTAGCGCCCAGGCGATGTTAGCGACCCAAAATGGTCGCTAACGAATTTTCTCCCCATATAGTTTTACTAGAAATTCCTGCAGCCAGGGTTATCTACATCCCTCTTTACTATTAGAATAAAGGTTCCAGCATTCAATGTATTTTTTCTTAAAGGTAGTATTCACAGAGGACTATTGTAGGGAGGGGGCAATGCTTACAGAATTTGATAAAATAAGAGCCGTCAACACTCTTCAATGGGTGAATTCAATTCCCCAGTTTCATCCCTGGTCTGAGTTAGTTGAGAGCAGATTGGGACATAGTTGGGTGACTACAATTAGCCTCAATATTCAGACTAGGGACCGCATAAGTCAACCAGGATTTCTGATCCTCGTCGTCACCCAGTCACTCCTGTTGGAAAGGGTGAGAATCGAATGAGGTTGGGCTATGGTACGCAACCTCCCCCAAGGTTGAATAGCCTGTTCACAGTCAGGGCTGGAAATTGGATCAGAGAATCATAGAAATTTATGGCACAGAAGGAGACCATTTGGCCCATCGTGTCTGTGCCGGCCAAAACAGAGGATCGTGCCTGAATCGGGGCATGATCGCATGCGCCTAATGAAGTCGGCGGCAGCACCACGGTAAATCGGACCGCCGCCCTCATTAGGATAGTGAGCTGCATGAGCCGGTCACAGCCGTAGAGTTAGCTTGCCAGTCGTGGGCAAAGCAGATTGGGCTGCCTGGGATGCTGACCAAGGGCCTCAGGTGAGTCCGGGGTGATGTGACAAACAGGAGGGGGGTGAGCAGTGGCTGGCAGTGGCCCACGGTGTTAATGTAGAGCCGGGAGGAGCACTCCTGGTCCCACATTCAGGTACGTATATTTTTTTGAAAGCTTACTTTTTTGGTGGCGGCCTCCAGCGAGGTTAGGCTGCACGTAGACCTAATAATCCTGAACGCAGCAAGCCCAACACCTACTGCGTTCAGGGTAAACCAATTTCCTATTTAGGTCCTAAAATAGGCGTTAGGCCCCTTATTAGCAAATTGAAGGGGCCTAGCGCCTGTTTTAGACGTTTTCCAGGAACACCTCTTACAGTGGCCGATCCAATATGGCGACGATGCTGTTCGGGCGCAGGAGGTTGGCCCCCTAGATTGGATCTCTTTGCACCCATTTTTTGCCTGGAAACCGGGCACACTGTCTGTATATACTCTCACCAACTCTCGAACACTATCTGTCAGTCTAATGGATGATATAACAGCACGAGTTGAGCTGAGCAGACCCAGATATACTAGGGGATCTCCAGAATATCGTCCCTTTTAAAACAAAATGGACTCCCTGCCTTCAAACAAAATTATACACTTAAGAGATTGGCAAGCCATTTGGAGAATTTCCATTCACAATCACCTCTACCCCCTGTACAGTGTACTGTCTTATGTTGAATGTTTTATTTCAGATCACTAAGTGTCCAGCAGACATTCAACACACACTGTAATCTCTTGCATATGGAAGGTACCAGAACTATTCCTGCTGCTGTTTGAAGTTTGCCAGACGAGTTTAGAAAGATATAAAGAAAACTGATAAACACCCATGGAGGTCGAGGTTGAAGTTATTATTCCCCAAACTGCTGAAACCGTGAAAATAAAGTATTGCCTTTGTAAAAAGGAACCACTTAAGCTGCCAGACCTCATTATTAAGCACAAGTGCAGATTGTCAAAGCATTGCTCCTGTCATTCTCCATAACAATAGAGGAAAGACAAGGTAAAGGAAACCATTCCGCATGATTCTGTATGAAAAAACATGAGAAAAAGGGCTCATTCATGACTATGTGGTGAAAATAGGTTACTTATAAAATCATAGAAACTTATGGCACATAAGGGGGCAACACAGGTGGCATAGTGGTTAGCACTGGTGCCTCACAGCGCCAGGGACCCGGGTTCGAATCTGGCCTCGGGTGACTGTCTGTGTGGAGTTTGCACATTCTCCCCGTGTCTGCGTGGGTTTCCTCCGGGTGCTCCGGTTTCCTCCCACAGTCCAAAAATGTGCGGGTTAGGTTGATTTGGCTATGATAAATTGACCCTTAGTGTTAGGGGGGAGATTAAATATGTGGGGTTACGGGGATAGGATGGGATATGTTAGGGGGAATTAAATACGTGGGGTTACGGGGATAGGGTGGGATATGTGTCGGTGCAGGCTCGATGGGGATTCTGTGTGAGAAAGCAGGGACAGGGTACTGGATTTGGATGATCAGCCATGATCGTATTGAATGGTGGAGCAGGCTCGACGGGCCGAATGGCCTACTCCTGCTCCTAGTTTCTATGTTTCTATGAGTCCGTTCGGCCCATCATGCCTGTGCCGGCTCTTTGTAAAAGCTATCCAATTAGTCCTACTCTACTGCTCTTTCACTATAGTCCTGCAAAATTTTCCTTTTCAAGTATATATCCAATTCACTTTCGAAAGTTACTATTGAATCTGTTTCCACCACCCTTTCAGGCAAAGCACTCCAAATCATAACAACACGCTGTGTAAAAAAATTCTCCCCCCTGGTTCTTTTGCCAATATTCTTAAATCATTGACCTCTGGTTACTGACCCTCCTGCCGGTGGAAACAGTTTCTCCCTATCTACTGTATCAAAACCCTTCATAATTTTGAACATCTCTATTAAATCTCCTCTTAACCTTCTCTGCTCCAAGGAGAACAACCCTAGCTTCTCTCATCTCTCCACGTAACCGAAAGTCCTTCATCCCTGGTACCATCCTAGTAAATCTCCACTGCACCCTCTTCAAGGCCTAGACATCCTTCCTAAAGTGTGGGGCCCAGAATTGGACACAGTACTCTAGCTGAGGCATAACCAGCGATTTATAAAGGTTTAGGATAACTTCCTTGCTTTTTCACTTCCTGCCTCTATTTATGAAACCAAGGATCCCGTTTGCTTTTTTAACAGCCAACTTCAAAGAGCAGACACATTTGAAGATTCGGAGATATACACCAGGAATTTGCTTTGACTTCTCGCAATCCGCCACCATAACTTCATCAGAAACCCTGTTTACTACTCCAGTTGTTTCAAAGTTCTTTTTTTCTTGCACCGCCCCAAAAATTTGAATTATCCAGTAATTTGAATTAAGCAATTTCAATAAGTACTGGGGGGGGGGGGGGGGGCGCGGTTTATGCAAAGATTAATTCAAATTAAGCAACTCTGAATTAACAGGAGTAGATAATGCGCTCATAACGATCAGTGTAATTTTGGCTAAACAAATGAAAAAGCATAAGTTGTTGGGATTCATGCCTATGTTTTCATCAAGTTTAGTGAAGTGAGGTAACATGCCCAATTACTGTTAACTCTTTCAATTACTTAACCCTCACACTCAGCACAATCTCACCAAAGTTAGGAACATTAGGAACAGGAGTAGGCCATTCAGCCCCTCAGGCCTGCTCTGCCTTTCAACTTGATCGTGGCTGATCTGCACCTTAACTCCATTTTCTTGCTATTGCTCCATATCCCATGATACCCTTGCCTAACAAAAGTCTATCAGTCTTGATAGCTCCAATTGTCCCAGCATCCACAGCCTTTTGGGGGAGAGATTTCCAGATTTCTACTACCCTTTGTGTGAAAAAGTACTTCATAATTTCTTGGGTGAAAAGGTGGGTTATCAGAATGCTTTTAAAGGAAAAGAGAGAACTAGAGAGGCGGAGGGCTAAAGGGAGGGAGTTCCCAAGAGCAGAGCAAGGGGAGCTGAAAGCTGTGTCATGGTGGGGTGAAGGAAGGGAGGAATGCACAAGAGGCCAGAGTCAGCAGACTGAAGGTACAGGAGGGAGAAGGTTTAAGATGGAAAGTGGAGGGAGGACAAGGAAACATTTCAAATTTGATGCACTGGGGACAGGGAGCCAATGTAGGTCTGTGAGGATGGGAGCGATGGGTGAGCAGGGCTTAGTGCCAAACAGGATATGGACGCTGCACTTTGTACAAGTTAGAGTTTATGGAGCATGGACAAGAGACGACCAGCAGAGTATTGAATAATCGCGTCTAGAGGTGGCAAACGCATGGATAAGCACATCAGTTGATGAGGGACTAAGGTAGAGGCAGGGGTGGGCAGTGTTGTCAAGTTAAACTTTCTCGTCTTTTTATTTTTGCTTCGTTTTCTTTGCTTCTTCATTCAGGGTCTAGTGAGCAGCAGCTGTACGGTTTGACAAATCACAGTGTCAGGCCGCAATGTGCAGGTATTTGTCTTGCGTGGAAGAGCTGAACCTAACAATTAATGGCCTGTGTGCCTACATAAATTTACTAAACCAGAGCAGCAGAACCCATCACTCACCACTAATCCTCTTTAATCTTCGCCGCTTTACAATCTCACAATTTATAAAAATATTAGTTTTGGACTTAAGAGTTACAAAAAAAAATCATTCCCTGCTATTTCAGTGAAAAATATACTTAGTAAAAATGACATTAATTCTGCGACAGCTGGCTGCCCTTTCTTCCTCAAGTCCCTTTCTAGATCTATCAGCAGTGTCTGCTGCCGATTGCTGAGGAATAACATTAATTAGGGAGGAGTGCATATGTTCGGATATTGAGTCCAAATCTAGCTAAACGCATCAGATTGGGAGCCAGAGCCAAAGCACTGAATTCGCTACTTCCTCAGCTGTAAAGTGAAACTTTGAATCAGCCTTACATTTCCGGCCAACAAAAGCGTTAGGAGTTCCGCCATTTTTTTTCTTTAAAAGCCATCTATAATCCAAGCCATGCCCACCAAGCTGACAAACTTGAATGATATTGGGTTTCTGGCAGAGATTTTCATTCACCATGGGAACTAATAAAGACTTGGAGGCCAGCCCGCCCTCTGGGAATGAGCAACAGGTTTAGAATTGGTGCCTCTTTGGATACCAGGAACGACGCACCTCTGATACAATACACCACGGGAAAGGGGGAAGAGCACTGATTGTGGGGGCGATTTGTCCTCACTCCCACATCGATTGTGAGTGTGAATAGCGTGTTAGCGAGATTAAAACTTAGTGCCACCCGAGGCTCGCCCATTGTGATTTTCGAGTGGGCCCTCCATTTTAGCAGTCAGAGGTCCTTGCCCACATATTTAAATTGGGGGGGGGCGGGGGGAGGGGTGGTTTCTGTGATGTCTTTAGGACCCTGATGAAATATTGGACTGGCACTAGGTGGACCGTTTGCCGCGCAAGGTGTGCCCGATGACACTGGACATAAAGCGGCCAAACCGGCGGTCTTTAATACGTACGCTGGAGGCCTCTCAGAAAACATGACGGTAAGTCCATTCGTTGACTGATTTTTGTTGGACCATGAACACTCCTCCTGGTCCAACAAAAACTGTCCCGTCCAAGGCCGGTCCCTCACTCCACCACTTTTAAGGTCTCCCTGCCAGCTTGGCTCCAAGGAGGAGTCATCAGGTTTCCTGTCCTTGATTGGCGAGTTGCTCATCAGCGCTCATTTAGCGCTGACAGCTCACCGGTTTTATTTAAATGAGACTCGAGCACCAAAATCAGTTGGACCTCCCACTGTTGAAATTAGGCAGGCAGCGTGATCATCCAACGTGCACTCCAAATAAAAAGTGTCCCCTCATACATAGGAGAAAAAACTCCAGAAGGTTTATCGTGTAACCCACAGGGGTGCCAGGTTATATACAGGGTGAAAACACGTTTCCTGTTAGCTTAGGAACACAGGAACATTGGAACAGGAGTAGGCCATTCAGCCCCTTGGGCCTGCTCAACCATTCAATTAGATCATGGTTGATCTGCTCCTCACTCCATTTACCTGGCTGAGCTCCATATCCCATGATACCCTGACTAACAAAAATCTAGCGATCTCAGTCTTGAAAGCTCCAATTGATCCCAGCATCCACAGCCTTTTGGGGGAGTGAATTCCAAATTTCTACCACCCTTTATGTGAAAAAGTGCTTCCTGATTTCCCTCCTATGTGGCCTGCCTCTAATTTTAAGGTTATGCCCCCTTGTTCTGGATTCCCCCATCAGAGGAAATAGTTGCTCCGTATCTACTCTATCAAATCCTTTTCACATTTTAAACACCAAATCAGATCACCCCCTCAATCTCCGATACTCAAAAGAATACAAGCCAAGTTTATGCAACCTGTCCTCATAATTTAACCCTCTACGTCCCAGTATCATTCTGAAATTTACCTGCAGCGCCTACATTGATAAACGATTGATAGACTTTTAGAAAGCTATCTGTAATATTGGTAGTCAATTCAGAAATTCTAGTCATCTACAGATCTACCCCTTTAATCCTTAAAGTAACAGCCATGAGATCAGCCCTAACCATTAGTGAGATTCTATTTAATCAGCAGATAGAGGTGAAAACTATTGCCCATCCCTAAAATATGTTCCCTCGCCCAACGTACAAATACTCCAGGCCTAATCGAACAAAAAGCATTTCAAAGAAACTGGTAAACTGAGTTTTCCTCATGCTAAAATAATCCACAGCTTTAAATAATATGTGTTAAACAAGCCTAAAAAATGTGGGGCCAAGAAGCAATGTTCATCTTTATTCGTAGAGGACGTTATTCTTTCAGGACCTACCTCTTATTTTTTAGGCACCTAAAGATGTCAGTCTGCGAGGCTGACTGCTCCTCATCATATGGGAATAGTTTTAGGCCCAAACTAATGACTATATTAATCAACCAGTCACCTTTCTCCACAGCAGAAAAAACCTTTGACCCCAAACAAAGTCAAGTCTTGCTCTTGCCTTATTTTATCATCTGTATAATGACGTCATTTAACAGGCATCTCTCCTAAACATAAACGTATGAATTGGTACTTCTATATGTATGTGGGAGTCTAAACAGGGCAATGAGGCTGTGAAAGCTTTGAAAAAAATCTTCCATGAAAACATCTATCGCACACCAGCTTCACTATATAGGAGCTTACTGCTAACACTGGTGTAATGCATTGATTTAAAGGCTTAACGGGGGAATACTATTCTTTGCCCAACTACCTCTACACCATAACTATACAACTCACTTCAAAGCATGGAGTGAGTCTTTAGCTTAGCGGTAGTATTCCAGCCTCTGGGTCAGAAGATGCAGTGCTTGAACCCCGCTCCGGCAGACTGGAATCTCAGCTCTGAGTTGTGGGTTGACATCCAGCTGGATACTCGTGTTCGGTGGTTGTGGGTGGCCCCTCCCCCACTCATCGTTCCATTAAAATCCTCCCATCGTATAGGGCTAACCCAGCAGCTGGTATAACAATGGTACCGGCTATGGCAAGAGTGTTCTCGTTGCAGCCTGTCAGACAGTTAATCAGCCTGTGAAATATAGATACAGCACAGAAAGAGGCCATTTGGCCCATCGTGCCTGTGCCGGCTCTTCTAAAGAGCTATCCAATTAGTCCCACTCCCCCGCTCTTTTCCATAGCCCTGCAATTTATTCCCTTCAAGTATATATCCAATTTCCTTTTGAAAGTTACAATTGAATCTGCTTCCACCACCCTTTCAGGCAGTGCATTCCAGATCACAACAACTCGCTACATAAAAAAATTCTCCTCATCTCCCCTCTGGTTCTTTTGCCAATTACCTTAAATGTGTGTCCTCTGGTTACCAACCCTCCTGCCAGTGGAAAAAGTTTCTCCTTATTGACTCTCTCAAAACCCATCATAAATTTTGATCGCCTCTATTAAATCTCCCCATTATCTTATCTGCTCTAAGGAGAACAATCCTCGCTTCTCTCGCCTCTCCACATAACTGAGGTCTCTCATCCCTGGTACCATTCTAGTAAATTCTTCCACTACTTCATATTATTCTCTCCAAGTGAAGAGTGTGAAGATATGAAAACAACAACAATTCAGAACATGCCATTGCGTCACCAAAAAGCATCATCCTTTTGCTTGCTTGCACTGAAATGAACACTCAGCTACTTGGGGCTTGACGATGAAGACAGGGTCTCCTCAAACCTCCCCAGTACTGTATTACTTCTCAGGCAATCAATGTGTTACTTTTGGATGAATTTCATCAAACCAGGATCAGCAACAAACCCTACATTTCCCATGTGTTTGAGAAGGAAGTGCGAGTAAATGGAATACTGCAATTCAAGTAACTGGGAAAAGAAAAATAAATCTGAACAGGAACATTACCAAGATGCAAACAGAGAAACTGTGCAACTGTTTGACCGCTGACTTAAATATAGACTCAATAGAATTCTCAAACAGTTAAAACTCAATGCTGCAATAATTATTAGATCTAGGATTCTGAGGAATGGCATTCCCTTATAGTCCATGCCCACTTGGATCCAAAAGCGCCAAGATTTCTAGCTTAAGGCCACACTCTTAGGCTAAACTAAACCATTTGCAACCTTGCTGTCCTGTTAGACCCATCATCCTATCTGTCACTGGGACCTCTTACTGCCACCTTCATAACATTACTCGCTTCAGCCCCAACCTTGGCCCCTCCACCAATGAAATCGATATACATGCATTTGCCACTTTGTCATGTACTACTTCAACACCTGCCTTGCTGCTCCCTCCATAGTCTCCAACTTTTCCAAAACTCTGTTCCTCGGCTCACCCATCAACCATGCTCATGCTGAACTTCACTGGCTCTCCATTCTCTAATGCATCAAATTCAAAATCCTCATCCTTGTCTATAAGTTGCTCTATGGTATCACCCACCCTAACTCTGCCATCTCCTCTTGCCCTATAACCACTCTCATATGCTCTTCCTCTGTCTCCAGATTTCTATTCATTCTCCCCCCACTCATCCTTTTGCCCCACTGATGGTGGCAAAGGCTTCAGCTGCCTCTGTTCTACTTTTTAAAAAATCATTCTGGGGATATGGACATTGCTGACAAGGCCAGCATTTGTTGCCCATCCCTAGTTGCTCCTGAGAGGGTGGTGGGGGGCCTTTTTGTTGAACCACTGCAGTCCATGCGATGAAGGTGCTCCCACAATGCTGTTAGGTAGGGAGTTCCAGAATTTTGATCCAGCGATATATTGTCTGGCAATCCCTCCCTAAACATCTCCACTTTTAAAAACCTTGTCAAAACCCATCTCTTTAGCCAAGCTTTCAGAGGTCACCCCTCCTAATCTCACTCGTCTGGCTTGGCGTCCACTTCACTACGGGCATGTGTGAAGCACCTTGGGATATTTTGTTACCTTAAAGGTGCTATACATTTCCAAGTTGTTTGTAGGTCTTTTTTTTTAAGACATACCAGCTGTAAGGAAAGAGTAAAAGTAGTAAAGGAAGGAATGTCGGCCCTAAAGTGACTTGAAATTGGTGCTGGAATGACGTTCTAGCTTTGATTTGACAAAACAACATTGCACAGCGCTTACTAAATGTGGTAGTGACATCTAGTGCCAGGTCATCAATACTGAACCAACTTTTATTTCTATTATATTGACAGGCTGTCCAATTTAGCCACCATCGATCTATTGTGTCTAATTGGAATGCAACCATTCATTAGACTCTTGGATATGGGCCTAACGCAACATTGACTTCAGCTTTAACAATGTCAACTCTTCCGTCCTCAATTTGGAAATGTTTACTTTGCTCCCAGTTAGTCAGAGGTCTAGCAGGTGGAAACTAATTCCAACAGTCATGTTGGCACGATACAGAAGCATTTCAATGGAACTGGCATGTCTCAGTGCCAGAACTGAATTTGAATGCCGGTAAAACCAAATTTGAACAATGCTGGATCCCCTCTGCATACATTTAAAAGAAAGAAAGACTTGCATTTAAATAGCACCTTTTACCACCCCGGCTCAGTGTTAGCATTCTCACCTCTGACTCAGAAGGTTGTGGATTCAAGTCCCCCTTCAGGGTCATGAGGACAGAATCTAGGTGGATACTCCCAGTGCAGTACTGAGGGAGTGCTGCAGTGTCGGAGGTACCATCTTTTAGATGAGACATTAAACCGAGGGCTCGTCTGCCCTCTCAGGTGGATGTGAAAGATCCCAGGGCACTATTTCGAAGAAGAGTAGGGGAGTTCTTCCTGATGTCATGGCCAGTATTTATCCCTCAACCAACATCACAAAAACAGATTATCTGGTCATTATCACATTGCTGTTTGTGCAACCTTTCTGTGTACAGATTGGTTTCTGCGTGTCCCTACATTACAACAGTGACTACACTTCTAAGTACTTAATTGGCTGTAAAGCACTTTGGGATGTCCTGACAATGTGGAAGGCGCTATATAAATGCAAGTGCTTTACAGCTAATTAAGTACTTTTGAAGTGTAGTCACTGTTGTAATTTACCTTCATAGTTCCCCTTTACTCATCATCACAACTCATGGAATTCTACGTATTATAGCCTTCTGCTGCTAAAGTATGCAAACATTATTCATTCATTCACTGTTTCTGCTGACACGTAATGCTTATTTCATGATAATGTGACTGGAATTTCCAAAAATAAACCAGTCACAGCAAGCTTCTTGTATTTTAAAAGAGAATTTAACCTTATTGGAATGGTGTTCTGATGGCTCGGTGGATGAATGCACACAGTGTGGTATGGTACTGGGTACATGTCAAGTTCAATCGCTGGTTTGTTAGTTGATCCCAGCTTGGTCAACAGTTATGCACTACAAATGACCTTTACATGACTGGCTTTCAACTATTTTTTATTCATTCACGGGATGTGGGCATCGCTAGCAAGGCCAGCATTTATTGCCCATCCCTAGTTGCCCTTGAGAAGGTGGTGGTGGGCCTTCTTCTTGAACTGCTGCAGTCCGTGTGGTGAAGGGACTCCCACAGTGCTGTTCGGTAGGGATTGTGACCCAGTGACAATGAAGGAATGGTGATATATCACCAAGTCGGGATGCTGTGTGACTTGTAGGGTAACTTGGAGTGAGGGTGTTCCTATGCACCTGAGCCCTTGTCCTTCTAGGTGGTGGATGGCGCGGGTTTGGAAGATGTTGTAGAAGACAAGGGATTCTGGGTCCCTAATAAGCAAGTCCTGTTAGAAAATACATGAGTGTGAGCACTGTGTAAGGATAGCATCTGGTTCAGCTGTAATGGGTGAATACCCCGCTAACATTGGCAGAATACCAGAGAACTGGCTGTAGCTGTAGGACTCTAACCCAGCACGAGTCACTGTCTTCAGAAGCAGGAGAGCGTTCGACAGAAAATAAAATATTCTGCGAACACGATTAAATAAAAAAGTGAAATTGCTGTGTGCCTGTGTCTTAGTTAACTGTTAAACGCAAATCAGAAACAACGGTGCAGTGAGATCCCGCTCTATGACCCATGTGAAAGAAAAGATAGAACTTGCATTTATATAGCACCTTTCATGACCTCAGAATATCCCATAGCGCTTTACAGCCAATGACGTACCTTTGAAGTACTGTTGTAATGTAGGAAAGTTGTAATGTGTGAAGAATATAGCTTGCTACTTTTAGCCATACTTAAGTTTTTGGCACAAATGGAACCTCTAGTGGACAACACAGGGCTGATGTCTCACACCAAAGCTTTGTCCAAGGGCTGTCATCTCTGAAGTTCACTTCTCACATACTCTGACGACCAGCACCAAACTGCCAGTTTCTGCAACATCAGCTGCTTTATATTGCTCATTTGGCATTTGTGCAGTGTAAAAGTTCACAGTGCAGCAACATCAAATGTGCACTATATCTCTTGAGACATGACCCTCTTTCTACTATAGCTGAACACAGTGAACTCAGGCTACTCTTCAAGGAAAGGTCAGAAGCAAAGTCAAAGGTTAGAGACCAGGCCGCAGATAAACAAAAAATAATAGACTGTAAAGGCTGAAATAGGCCTGAGACAGCCGGGCAGGCACAATCTCGCTCTGTCGCTTGTTAAAGTTAAATGTTACTTCACTGGAAGCGGCTGTGAGTGGAGGCGGAGGCAGGATCAGGTAGAGCAAAGATTTTAGTTAAGGCAGGCCTGAAGCAGAATAGAGCCAGGGCTCGTCCTGTTGCCTGGCCTAGAACAAAGGAGGCCCACACGCTGCTCCAGGTGGGCTAACATTATGGTTACTGGCCAGAAGCAAGGCTTAAATGATTTCTAATTGAAGTACCTATCAAACACATCCAAGAGTCAAATTGAATGGTTGTCATTCCAATTAGTTAATAAATTAAGGATTACTGAACTGGACTGTGTTTATATATCTGAATGTATATTATTAAACACAGTCAAAGTAATGTAGTTTAGCCTTTACTACCATGTCTTCTGAACTATCCAGATTTTATTAAGGAAATAACGAATAAACAATTCTAGACTACAGACATATCATAACCTTATTAGACATGGACAAGATAAAAGAACGATTGCCAATATATATACTGTACCTGCATTGTAACAGATTTTAAAATTTGATTGACAAGTCTTTGTCCATGAACTACGAACATGTATTGACCATTTGATACATTGTAAATATGAAACCTGGGCCGAGATTTTGGATAATAGCCATGATTGGGAAGTGACTTGGCCCATTGGAATTCTGTACTTTCAATGGGTAGGTGTTTATCTGGAGTTAATGGGATCATGATTTTCCTACATTAGCAAATAGGTTATTCCAATCAAGAGACTTGGCCAAGAGAATACCCATTAGAATGAGCTGAATGTTCACATTCTTGGAACAGCCCTAAAGGTCAAAAACCGTACCATACAAGGTCTTGAACGAACACTGTTGGATCACACTTGATTTTGCCCTTTCCCTTTAAGTGATTATTGAACTAGCACGTTTTGTACTGGAATAGGGCACCACAGGTTGATTATAGGACTACAGCTAACTACTTCAATCAGCCTGAACTACAGTATTACTTATTTCCCACATTACAACAATGACTAAGCTTCAAAAGTACTTAATTGGCTGTAAAGCATTTTGGGACATCCTGAGGTCGTAAAAGGCCCCATATAAATGCATGTCTTTCTTTCTTATTCAAGTATAAAACACGCTAGGTGTTTATACTGTCCCCATTGCAGTATAACAAAGTGCAAGAGCACCGGATGTAACTATGGAGTAATAGGTAAAGTCCATGAGAACAAGTATTTTCCCTCTATCAAGGTATTTAGAAACCATAATAATGGCAGATAAATAGATTATCAGATTATCTATGTCTACGCATGTTATTTATATGGACTTCCAGAAGGCATTTAATAAAGTCCCTCATAAGAGACTGTTAGCTAAAGTTGAAGCTCATGAAATTGAGGGCAAATTATTGACCTGGTTAGGAGATTGGCTGAGTGGCAGGAGACAGAGAGTAGAGATAATGGGTAGATACTCAAATTGGTAGGAGGTGACTAGTGGCATCCCACAGGGATCTGTGTTGGAGCCTCAACTATTCACTGTATTTATTAACGACTTAGATGATGGGATAGAGAGCCACATATCCAAGTTTGCCGATGACACAAAGATAGGCGGCATTGTAAGCAGTGTAGCTGGAAGCATAAAATTACAAAGAGATATTAATAGATTAAGTGAATGGGCAAAACTGTGGCAAATAGATTTCAATATAGGCAAGTGTGAGGTCATCCACTTTGGACCTAAACAAAGATAGATCAGAGTACTTTCTAAATGGTGAAAAGCTAGAAACAGTGGAGGTCCAATGAGACTTGGAGGTCCATGTACATAGATCATTAAAATGTCATGGATAGGTACAAAAAATAATCAAAACGTCTCTCCGTGTCTGTGTGGTCACAATTGGCTGCTGCATTTCCCAACATTACAACAGTGACTACACTTCAAAAAGAACTTACTTGTCTGTGAAGCGCCTTGGGATGTCCTGAGGTCCTAACAGGTGCTATATAAATGCATGTTCTTTCTTTTAGCCCATGGTTCATATCAAATTCCTGTGTCATTAAACTCATTTAAAGTACGCTGGCTGACAACCTTATAAAAATAGTGCACATAGCAAATTTAACCGCCAAATGCTGCCAGCCATTGTGTTGAAAGCACTTGCTCAAAGGCATGTGACCACAGAGACATGGAGGGACTGTTGCAACCTTTCAAATATTCCTATTTATTAGAATCTAGTTGCAATATCCACCCATGTTGCAACATGCAGAAGCAAATGTAGATGAAAAATATACACTTAAATTGGTAAACTAGTCAACACACTTAAATGAATACAGGAAACACAACACTTACTTTCATTGACAAGACCATTCCTGTCGACTAATCAGCCACCTTTTTAATATGGGGCCCCAATGATATACAGATAGTTCGGACAATTTAGCATCAAGACCTTTCACCAAATAAGTAAATGTGGAGATTCTTACAAAAAGCACTAACAGTTCTGGCGAGTAATATAAATATTTCCATTTCAGTTGCATAATGTGACCAGGATGGGTTTAGTTTAAATTATAACTTTTGTTTTAGAAGATGGCAGGATCTTATGTTGAACATTTATACTGCGTTGCTTTTAAATGTACACAGCTTGATGGAGCTTCAGATTTAACATGTACAGCATGGAAAAATGTGAACTTGTAAGTTATTATATTCAATAAAAGAAGTAATGCAAAGCATCTGCTGCTAGCCATAGTAAGTGCAGACATGAGAAGGCACAGAGCACCACTTTGCTCAGTATATATTAAAGTAATCTGTCACGTGCCATGAATGTTAATATATAGGCTTATCTGGGAATTTACTGTATTTATATTCCACCACCTTCCTGCATTCATTTTTTGCTTTATTTTTAACCTCATTTAAAAAAAAATGAGTTTTGTACTCATCAAGGTGAAGAATGTCAGTGCTGGGGAATTGTCTCCACTTTTTTGACTCTTCAAACACTCCCAAGAATAGCAAAGCAAAACACCTTCCATTCTGCTTTAACCAGGATCTCAGGATGCAACATGTGACCGTACCCCAGCATGACTTTTGCCCCTGTTTTTCGCATCAGCTGCCCTTGAGACCTCTTTGAATGGGACTGTCAAATCTGTACCAGATTATA
Source organism: Squalus acanthias (assembly GCA_030390025.1). NCBI lineage: Eukaryota > Metazoa > Chordata > Chondrichthyes > Squaliformes > Squalidae > Squalus > Squalus acanthias. The sequence goes on from CM059428.1 coordinate 36,356,808, forward strand.
CGCATTTTTGTGCTGTGTACTGCTCAAACGTTTTCTCACAAAGGACTCCTCATGGTCATCAAAATGAGGTGACTTTTATTCCACTGGTCTTATTCGGAGTTACAAGGATGTAACAAGGATTTGAATTAGGTATCAGCTGTGGCTCAGTTGGTGGCACTCTCACCTTTGAGGCGGAATGGTTGTGGGTTCAAGGCCCCTTCCAGAGACTTGAGCACAAAATCTAGGCTGATATTCCCTGCAGTACTGAGGGAGTGCTGCACTTTTGGAGGTGCCATCACCGTCTGCCCTCTGAGGTGGATGTAAAAGATCCCATGGCAGTGTTTGAAGATTGGGGGAGTTCTCCCTCTTGTCCCGGACAATTTTTGTTCCTGATCTAGTCATTATCACACACACACACTGGGATCTTGCTGTGCACAAACTGGCTGCCGTGTTTCATACATTACATCCAATGTTCCCTGCAAGCTGTGCGGCCGCGCAGCACTCCAGGGAACACACGCACCCGGCTTGCCGGCCTTTCAATATAAAAACCGCACATGCGCGGTATTTTGAATGGCCTGCAGCCCCTTAAAGGGGCCGTGCAGGGCCAAACAAAATTAGAGGGTACATTGATTACAACAGTGACTACACTACAAAAGTACTTCATGTAAAGCAGTTTGGGAAGTCTGGGATTAAAATAGACAGGGCTTGATGGCCGGCGCGGACATGATGGGCCAAAGGGCCTCTTTCTGTGCTGTATAACTCTATGACTCTATGTCCTGAGGTTGTGAAAGGTGCTCGATGGATGAAAGTCTGGCTTTCGTTCACTCTGTTACCCAAGCCATACTTTAATTAAGAAGGATGAGGCATTCTGGGTTAGGACTTTTGTACAGTTACTGGCATTACTGAGGCTTGAATGACTGACGGGGGGGGTTGTGACTCCTGAGGGTTAGGGTGAAATTTGTTTTGCCTTCTCCAATTATACTTCTGCCTTTTCATCCTGCTATCTGTGTAAAGAATGTACTATTTCACACGAATGAGGAAATTCAGTGGAAATCCATAGCAAGGTCAACATCTCTCATATGCATTCTGAAGGTGATGTTTAATTTTTGCCCTATTTTTATCGACCTCTCTCCCTCCCGTCTTTAGGCCCCTCCATCACTCACCATTCCTGAGTAAGAGTGTGAGCCAGTAATCCCTAACCTCTTGCTCTTCTTTCACATGCCACTAAGGGGTGCACAAGTGCAGCGAGTGTTTGACTCCATCTCCCATTGTCCTTGCTCCCCGGTGTTTCTGGTATGCAGCCCAGCTAAGATTAGGAATTCACATGGAAGCAAATATATTCGGACTGAGGACATTGCAAAAACACTTGTGCCCATTTTGGAGAAGCAAATGCAAGCTGTCTGCAGAGGAGACATGTCAATCAATGACAGGGTTGGAGGGGATAATTCACACTATTTTCTCCACAACTGTTGGGTAGGCTATTGCAAAGTAATATTCTTGCTTGGATCTTCAGGCCCGTTGAGATACAGAGAGAAGTACAACTCTCACTGCCAGTGATAGCCCTCTGCACCCCTACCGTCAGTGGTGGCTCCATAGTAGCACTCACCTCTGAGTCAGAAGGTTGTGTGTTCAAGCCCCACTCCAGAGACTTGAGCACATAATCTAGGCTGACACTCCAGTGCAGAACTCAGGGAGTGCTGCACTATTGGAGGTGCCACCTTTTGGATGAGAGGCTAAACCGAGGCCCTGTCTGCCTTCTCAGGTGAATGTTAAAGATCCCATGACACTATTTGAAGAAGAGCAGGGGAGTTCTCCTCGGTGTCCTGGCCAATAATTATTCCTCAACCAACATCACTAAAACAGATTATCTGGTCATTTACCTCATTGTGGGATCTTGCTGTGCGCAAATTGGCTGTCGTGTTTCCCTACATTCCAACAGTTACTACACTTCAAAAATACTTCATTGGCTGTAAAACGCTTTGGAAAATCCTGAGGTCAGGAAAGGCGCTATATAAATACAAGTTCTTTCTTTCTTTTACCTAGTTATACTTTCACCCATATCCCTGGTAACCCTGAAGTTTATGCCAACATACTCACTGTAATGTCTTGTAAACGCCATGTACAAAAACAGTACAGCTGTACCGATTTGTAACCTAGTGCCAGTTTACTGTCATTTTTTTGACCTCTATGCCAAGACAGTGCCACATACCGTTGGTGTGCCAATATGATGTGCCACACAGTGATAAGACGAAGGCTTGTTTTGGTGATTCTTTGCCTCGAAAGTCCCTGATCTCTGTTAAGCCATTTAAGGGAAGATGAGAAAATTGGCGACTGAGTCACTGGCAGTAATTTTAACCTAACCCGCTCACCGGGAAACTGATGAGATCGGGTGCGACGCTGGTTTTACACCAGTGCTCCCTCTAATTTCTTTTGGCGCCGCAGGCCGCTCCCTGGAGCCCTCGCAGCTTAAAGGAAACATTGTTTTACACCCCAGCCGATTTTACTCTCCATTGTTCCACCTGATCCCATGGGTTTCCCACACAGCGAGTTATGTTAAATTTACCCTCATTGAGCTTGGCTGCATCTCCTTTCAAGTCTCTATGTAATTCCCTTTTGAAAGTTGCTATTGCATCTGTTTCCATCACCCTTTTAGGCCATGCTTTCCAGATCATAACAACTCGCTGCGTAAAGGAATTTCTCCTCATTGCCCCCTGGTTCTTCTGCAATTATTTAATTCTGTGTCCTCTGACTACCAACCCTCCTACCAACCCTCCTGCCAACCCTCCTACCAACCCTCCTACCAACCCTCCTGCCAACCCTCCTACCAACCCTCCTACCAACCCTCCTACCAACCCTCCTACCAACCCTCCTGCCAACCCTCCTACCAACCCTCCTACCAACCCTCCTACCAACCCTCCTGCCAACCCTCCTACCAACCCTCCTGCCAACCCTCCTACCAACCCTCCTGCCAACCCTCCTGCCAACCCTCCTGCCAACCCTCCTGCCAACCCTCCTACCAACCCTCCTGCCAACCCTCCTACCTAGGGTTGTCAGCTCTGGTTAGACGTATCCCTGGAGGTTCCATCACATGACCTCCAACTGCCCCAACCAGTCATTATTCCCGTTGCCTATATTTTTATGACTAATAAACAAAAGTGTCCAAAACAAATTAAAAAAAACACACACAATTTTTACTGCCTATATGTTTTTTCTCCTGGGTTGCTCGCAGCAGTGTCCAGAAGATTAATTCTTAATTCCTGGAGACTCCCGGACAATCCAGAGGGTCGCTAACCCTACTCCTGCCGGTGGAAACAGTTTCTCCTTAGTTACTCTATCAAAACCCTTCATAATTTTGAACACCTCTACTGAATCTCCTCTTAACCTTCTCTGCTCTAAGCAGAACAATCCCAGCTTTGCTACATAACTGAAGTCCCTCATCCCTGGTATCATTCTAGTAAATCTCCTCTACACCCTCTCCAAGGCCTTGACAAGTGCAGTGTCCAGTTGATCAGAAGTAGGCCTCTTCCTCCACCTTTGTTTCATCAACAGGGTATAGACCAGTCAACTTATAGAAGTTCATTTCTTTGACCTTGAGATGAACCCACGAATAATCCCTTAGAAACACTAATAATCAGTGTCCATAAACAAGTGATTATTCACAGCAGGAGTTACAGCTGGGATTTTAGGATCAGCACGCAAAGGGAAAAATATTTCTGTGTGCTATCTTTGCAGCTGTAGTTTATCTCTTTCAGTGTTGTGCTTGACAATTTCTGGTAAATTTCAGTTAGTAACACTCAAGTAATCCTGCTGCTTTATATATTTTTTTTCCATCTATTTTGCCAGATAAAAATTCTGGTATTAATTTAATGTCAGTCAGACAGTGGCATCAATAGTAAAAGTTGGAGTGACACTGCTGTTAAAAGTCATTCACACATCTTAATACGCCCTTCATCTATCATGCAAACATTTGCTTGCACCAGTGTATAATAGGCTACATCTTAAGTTAGTCGCTCGTAAAACGTACACTAAGATGGGACGTATTACACCTGGTCTTACAGTAAGTTGTCTCCTAGAGACTGGAATATATATATCGGTAGAGTTATTCTGAAAGACTGTCGACTCTCACTGTGGGAGAAAATCAGTGTGAAGAAGTCTGGAGAAGCATGGGGAAGGTAAAAATACAGCCTCACAAGTAGCTGTATTTGTACAAAGATTTGCAGGAGTGTTGTGCTTTTTGTTTCGCTTCAAGCCTTTGTTTCAAATACTTGACAGGAGTAGAAAAGCATTTTATTTATAGAGTAACCGATCTCCCTTGGTGTTGGTTAAGACTAAATGTACTCTTCAGGTGAACTGGGGTCAGAGGGCAGGGGTTAACTGGACCGGAGCACGCAGATGTAATTCAGTCCTCATTTTAAAATCCTTATTTTTAGCATAGTTAAATAGCAAAACTTAGAGCAGTTTGGGAAGAATGCAAATAGAGTTGGTTGGAACACAGAAGTTTTTTTCTGCAGTACAGGCTGAGGAACTGGGAGACACAAAATTGAGCCACGACTGTGCAACCACTGGTGGGAGGGTGTAGTTACAATGTGACAAAGTTTACATTGGCAGTTTCCAATATAAATGTGGCCAGAGGAATTTATAACTTGGCAATAGGAAGTAAGATTTTGTGGACACAAACATAAGAGTTTTAATATATTATAGATATGCATCTGTGCGTGTGATCAGAGTGCAATCAGAGGGCAATGACATTATACCAAAGAATGACAGGGTGCCAGCTGAGCTGTCTCTCTGACCCACGCCAGGGGAGAGATTACACTCTTATCTCCTGTTAGCAGTACTGTTTTCACATGTATTGACATTTTGTTGATCATCCCCTTATTTTTTATTTGGGGCAATGGGAAATGCTATGTGGTTGACCAAGCTCTTTTTTAAAATGTTGCTTATGTTTGCTGTCTACAATTGTGAGTTAACATAGCAGAAGTCCAGCGCTGGTGTATCAGTCACTTAGAGCAATGCATCCCTTCTTAATTACTGTGACAAGCAATGTAAGCTGATTCCTCAATCGACTGATGCGGTACTCAGTATTGCCAGGCACAATTACATTATAGCAATGTCGCTGACAGCTGCTCTGTAAAAGTTTTATGCCCACAAAAGTTCATTTGAAAACAAATGTTGTGTCTTCTTTATGCCACGGCATTGGTTAATAGGGCAAGTGCACCATTGGCAGCAGCCCTATAATATAAATGAGCTGATGTTCTTGTTGTTGGAGGCAGCAAAAACCCTCTTGGTAGGAGGTTTTCACCCACGGCCTCCAACCGAAAGCGCTGATGGCAGAAAATATAAACAGCAGTGGTCTTTCGGTTGGGATCCGCTATTTTGGGATTGGTTGTGAGCACGCTGGCCTATCAGCTCCTCATATGACAATCTGCTCTGGGCATTAATGACTTACGCGGACCTTCAGTTATGTGGGGAGACTAGGGGAAGGGGAGATTTAATAGAGGTGTTCAAAATGATGAGGGGTTTTGATAGCGTAGATATGGAGAAATTGTTTCCAGTGGCAGAAGGACACGGATTTATGATAATTGGCAAAATAACCAGAGGGGAGATGAGGAGATTTTTTTACGCAGCGAGTTGCTATGATCTGGAATGCACTGCCTGAAAGGGTGGTGGAAGCAGATTCAATACTAACTTTCAAAAGGGAATTGGATACATACTTGGAAAGGAAAGGAAAATTTGCAAGGCTATGGAGAAAGAGCAGGGGAGTGGGATTAATTGGATAGCTCTTTCAAAGAGCCGGCACAGACACGATGGGCCGAATAGCCTCCTTCTGTGCTATACGACACTGTAAGTCTCCTCCTGACATTGGAGGAAGTCCACAAGCAGAATACTAACTCCGCATGCAGGACAGAGTTAGAGTTTAAACCGCGCAGAATTGGCACAATAGGAACCAGCACAATGGCTGACCGACTCTTACTGGCCAGTTGGGAATCCCCAGGAAGACGTAAAATTAGACTGCAAATGCAGCAGACCAGATTTCCTCCTTCAGCGAGGATTGAATTGAACTTTATTTCTTAGACTAGGGCATACGTGCCCGATCCTGACTTGTCTAGGTGAGGAGAGTATCATCTAAGTTCTAAGGTGAGTGGCAACATAGGCCGGGAATTACCTCGGAGCTGCTCTCGTAACTTCACCGTAAGTGCAGTGCAAGCCCCAGTTACACACAGAAATTGGGATTCCACCGCATTTCCTGCAAAGTTACGCCTTCGGAACGGGAGCAGCGCTGAGGAAATTCCCGGCCAGGGTCTCTACTTCAGGTTTCTTGAAGCTTTGAGTCTAACCAAATCCTGAGAAGCTACAAAGACCTCACCTCTGCTCATAATCCTCAGAGTTTACTGCCCAGGAGGAGTACCACATATGCTGAGCCACAGAGTGTTGAGGCGTGTGTTCTCATCTATGCCAAATTAGGAGTCACATTTTAAAAGATTGCTTAATTAAGAGTATAGAAGATTAAGAAGTGATTTAATTGAGGTGTTTAAGACCATTAAAGTATTTAATAGAATAGATAGAGAGAAACTATTTCCTCTGGTGGGAGAGTCCAGAACAAGGGGGCATAACCTTAAAATTAGAGCTAGGCTGTTCAGGGGTGATGTCAGGAAGCACTTCTTCACACAAAGGCTAGTGGAAATCTGGAACTCACTCTCCTGAAAAGCTGTTATTTCAAAACTGAGATCGATTGAATTTTGTTGGGTAAGAGTTTTTTTTAATTCATTCACGGGATGTGGGCATTGCTGACAAGGCCAGCATTTATTGTCCATCCCTAATTACCCTTGAAGGCCACCATTTCAGAGGGCAGTTAAGAGTCAACCACATTGCTGTGGGTCTGGAGTCACATATAGGCCGGGGCGGGTAAGGACGGCAGATTCCCTTCCCTAAAGGACATTAGTGAACCAGACGGGTTTTTACGACAATCTAGTAGTTTCATAGTCACCACTACAGATTTATTTAATGAACTGAATTTAAATTCCCCAGCTGCCGTGATGGGATTCTGAACTCATGTCTCTGGCTCATTAGTCCAGGCCTCTGGATTACTAGTCCAGTAACATAACCACTATGCTACTGTACCCCAAAGAGTATTAATGGTTATGGAACAAAGGCAGGTAAATGAAGTTGAGAAACAGATCAGCCAGGATCTAACTGAATGACGGTGCAGACTGGAGGGGCCGACTGGCCTACTCTCCTGTTCCTATGTTAATGCTCCCCAGATGCTTGTGTGTGGAAATGCAGCAGGCAACGTGGCACGACGCTGTACAGACCAGGAGGATCCTGACTTGATCCTAGGCCCCTGCTGAGTTAGCCGACCTTAGCCAGAGTAGCAGTGGGTGGGGCCTCTTGTAGTGGACGGGGCCTCCTGCAAATGTCCTCCTTGCCCAAAGCCCCGCCTCCCTAAGCTTTATCCGATAATCCCTGGGTGAGGGGGAGAAAATGAGAAAGAAAATAAAAGTACAGCCCTCCATCTGCAAATGTTAAACACATCAAAAATGTGGGACCACTGCACACCTTTAGCAGATTAAGAGAATCTCTGCACTTTACAACCAAAGTGCAGGCCAAGCATATCGTTCTCTCGCAGGTCTACAATGTTCTCAATACTTTGCTGTCAACCTTGGTAAAATAATGGGGATTTATGAGAACATAATTCAGTGACAAAATTGGCTTTTTACTTTAATAAGAATGAACTGTAATTTTAAACACTGTGGTTACATTTTCATCAAAGCTTCGGAAAGTGAAAGCTGCCTTGCTCTTTAACAGCAGATTATCAAGTTGCTCGGGATTCACATACACTCACCCCCTGGAGCTGGCCTGACACCAGCTACCAAAAGGAAAGGAGCTGTTTGGAATCGCTTTCATTTTTCAAGTATTTTTATTTGATTTGATTCTGCGTGCATTCCTAACCCGTGTTCTTTAACTTTCTGCTCGCCCTTGCCTCTCCTGTCAATCACGGAGCTTTCTGGAATGCTCTGATGTCATCGTGCCTCACACTGGAGTTTCCACTGCCTTGGCGTGCTCCCCAGAACACGCCATGGCAGCAGGAGCAGGAATCCTCATCCTCCTCACAAATGATGGGGCAAATTCTCTTCTGGTCATTAGTTCAAACCAAGAGACTAAAGAGGTGAGCAAGTGCCAGTAGAAAAGGACTTACCACATTTTTGCCCGTTGCTCCAAGACTTGCTCCCATCATAAAATTGATGAAAGAATTGGTTGCTAAGGATATTTAAAGGACTCATTATAGACCTATTCTTAGAATATTGCGCAGAATTGAATGGAGGGGGAGGATGTAAATGCAAAAAAACGTGTGCTGAAGGTTAGTTATATGAAGGATGGCAAAGATTTTGAAGGGTCACTTACTGTTTAAAAAAATCTAAATTTATCATTGCTAGGGTTACCAACCCTCCTGGGTTGTCCTGGTGGCTCCAGGAATTAAAGATTAATCTCCTGGACATTGCTACAAACAACCTGGGAGAAAAATCATAGGGGCAGTAAGCAAAAATTATGGGGGAGAAATTCATTATTCGTTTGGGCGTTAATGAATCTGAGGTTCCCCTAAATTGGCTGTTAGTGCTACAGGAGAGAGCTGGGGTGCTAAATCAAGCGCTAATGACCTCAGTAGGGCACTACAGGGGTGCCACCAGCAGAGCGATAATGAATTTCAGGTTGCAATGCAATCGGGAATGATCCTTCACACTGGCTCCTTCCAGCTCTTAAAGGGGAGGTTGCATCATTGTGCAGGTCCTCATTATCAGCAGTGCTGGCTGGGAAGGCGACCTGCTAACAACTCAATCCCCTGATCGTGATGGCTGATCCCACTCCCAGGGAGAGAGCTCGTCGTTTCACGGACGAGGCATTGGAGGCATTGGTCGCGGGAGTGAAGCGAAGGAGGGCAATGCTGTTCCTGGACACTAGAAGGAGGCCATAGCCCCAGGTCTTCAGGGCAATGTGGAGGGAAGTCGCCCAGGAGGTCTCGGCCAGTAGTGTGGGTGAACGCAGCCTGATACAGTGCCGGAAGAAATTCAACGACCTCACTCGGGTGGTCAAGGTGAGTACATGCTTCAACAGGTCCTACATACCAGCAGGTGAACCTCAGACTGTACACACTGCACAAACCACCACACCGCCACCAGTCACCCACCAAGCATCTGCACCTACTTAAACTCACATCCACATCTCACGCCTTGCCTACAATCACAGCTATTCAACTACGGCAGGCATATCTACCAAACACATAGCTGGACTCTGACTCACACACAGTCGTTTCTCTTGCAGGCCAAGATGGCCCACAATAGGAGGGAGCAGCAGAGAACAGGCGAGGATGATGCGCAGCTCCAGCAGCTTTCAGAACTGGAGGAGCGAGTGCTGCGACTCATTGGGCAGCAGGTGGTGGGCACCGTGGTCGTCGGCAACATCGACCCCCTTGGGGGCAACAACGGTATGTTCATCCCCTCTCCTTCTCTCATCCCACTTCCTCCTCACACCACAAGCCTTTCCCACTTTCCAGCTCCTGAAACTGTCTGCATTCCTTGCTCCCTTCCTGTCCCCCTGCCCTCACCTTAACGCGAGTCTTGCGCCTTATGCTTTCAGAGAATCAGCAACAAGATGACCAGCCTGTCCCTGAGCCCCCCACTGAGAGTGAGGAAGGAGAAGAGGAGGAGGAGCAAAGCACCGCATCACTGCATCTCTCACCCGCAGGCACCACCTCAGATACTGGCACTACGCGATCTTTAGAGGCAAGTTTAGTAGAGGGGTCTGCACAGGGTGAGGCACCGGGGACGAGCGGGCTGCAGCAAGGCCGGGGGAAAGGGTAGCTCGGGAGCCAGCTCCCTGGAGGGCGAGTTCGCACGCGAGTTCTGCTGCGCAGGACTCAGATGAGGACCTCGATGGGGAGGCATTCACAAGAAGGGTGATGGGCATGCACACCGAGATGATAGGTGCCATGGCAAGGGTGCCCAAGAGCCTGTTGGCAATGGTAAGGAGCGTGGAAGAGTCCACTTCCAACATTGCGCAGAGCTCTGCACACACCATGGAGCCCATCCTTGGCAGTCTGCAAAGGATGGTGGACTCCCTGAGAGACCGTGGGGACCCAGACCTCATGTCGCATGTCATAGGTCATGTGGCAGCACCCATTGCAGCACAGGCGGAAGCTACGCAACGACTTAGTGCTGCAATGCAGTCAATGGTTGCTGCCATCAAGTCTCAGACTGCTCTCATGCAGTCTCAACTTGATGTCACGAAAGCTCTGACTGCTGCCATCGTTGCTGGGACCACCACAGTCCACCGGGGATCTGACGGTGTCGCAGCAGGCCAGCAATCTGTGATGCAGCAGATTGGTGGGGATGCCGAGGTGCTGCCCCAGGGGAGTGGCAGTGTGTCAATGGAGCAGGAACCTGCTGTCCTCTCTCAGGATGACAGCATTCCTGCTCCCACCACTGCCACTCCGCCATTGCCCTTGTCGCTGCCTGTCATCCAGCCAGCTCAGACTGCCGCCGCCCATCCTGAGGTGGTGCAGTCTACAGCCGGGCCTTCCAGGCCCAGAGCTGGTTGAGGGCGTCCTGCAAGGCTATGTGTAGTCTCTGGCACCAACACTCAGCAGCTTTCCACCAGCCCTGCTGCAGCCACTGGGGAGACACTGCGTAGGAGCGCTAGAGTAGGAAAAGGCACTGTAAAGACGGCAAGTTAGGGATTGCACATGGGTCATAAGTTAATATTGTTGTTGTTTCGATGTGGTTACTGATAGTGTATAAATTTATTATTGGAATGTTGCAGAAATGGTGCTGTGTCTCATTTCAGCTTTGGGGTGTGGTATGGAATGAGAAATTGATGGGATGATGGGGACTGGATGAGCAACCGGGAAGTGGCCTCAAATTCATTGGAACCGCAGTCTGATGAGGCGGTCATGGACCACCCTTCCACAAGGCCGATGGAGTGGCTGGATCCTCCCTTGCTGCTGTTCGTGCTCCTGTTCCTCCTCCTCCTCCTCCTCTCCCTCTTCCTCCTCCTGAGATGGTCTCGCTATCCCTGGTGGCAATGGCTGCGCCCTCATGATGGCCAAGTTGTGGAGCATGCAGCAGACGACGGCGCAAAGGGACACCCGCTCAGCTGAGTACTGGAGGGCTCCTCCTGAGCGGTCAAGGCAGTGGAACCGTTGCTTGAGCACCCCAATGGTCTGCTCGATGATGTTCCTGGTGGCAGCATGTCTCATTGTATAAGTGTTGGGCACGAGTGCTGGGGTTGCGGAGGGGAGTCATGAGCCAGGTGTAGAGCGGATAGCCCTTGTCTCCCAGCAGTCGCTTCATGTGATGGCTGGAACAGAGCTGGTGCAGGATGAAGGCATCGTGGCTGCTGCCAGGATAGTGGGCATTGACGGTGAGGATGCGCTGTGTGTGGTCGCACACCAACTGCACATTAAGTGAGTGGTAGCCTTTGCGGTTACGGAATACCTCAGGATTGTTATGAGGTTACCGCAAAGCGACGTGGATGCAGTCAATGGCGCCCTGCACCATGGAGAAGCCCGCTATCCTGGCAAAGCCACATGCACGCTCGCGCTGCTTCTCTCTGGTCATCGGGAAGGAAATGTAGTCCCTTCTCCTTCTGTAGAGAGCATCTGTGACCCCACGGATGCAGCAGTGGATGGCGAACTGCGATATGTTAGATATGTCTCCTGTTGCACACAGGAAGGATGCGCTGGCGTAGAAATTGAGGGCGACGGTGATCTTGACTGCCACCGAGAGAGCCATGGTGCTCCTGATGTGAGGCTCGAGGTCTGGCTGCAGGAGGTGGCAGAGCTCTGTGACCACATTCTTGGTGAAGCGGAGCCTTTTAAGACACTGTTCCTCAGTGAAATTGATGTAGAAGAATTGCTCCCGGAATACCCTGGGAGGGTAAGGCCTCCTATTGAGATCCCTGTTGGCCCTCCTCCCTCTGGCCATATTTTGTAATCTTTCTCTCTGCCTCCGCTGCCTCCAACGGTGACGCGGGAGGGCGAGGTCCAGTGCCAGTACAGCCCCCATTAAAGTATGGAAATGTTGTACTATCAAATGTAACCCAAATGAAAGTGATACATTTTTCTCAGCCAGAATACTCCTTCAAGTTGAAAACGCTCTAATCGTTCAAAACACCTGTTTGCTTTTGTCAAACTGACAAGGCAGCATTTTTTGCTGACTAAAGAAAAAGTTGACGCCTTTATATAGCGCTCCTCCAGCGCTCATCCAACTGCAAACCGCCTCCTCTACTTGTCGTTGCTAATGGCAGGCGCTCAGGCAGGGGGTGAGAGTGAATTTCAGAGCCGGGCGCTGCGCAGCCGGATGACGTCACGATCTCCGGGCGCGGGAGATTGTGGCACTAGTGGTTACCGCCGTCGCAAACCTCCACCTCAATTTCGCGGGCATCGGTACTATCGCCGCGCCTGGTCGCAAAGCCGGTAGCGCCCCCGGAGGCGCTAACGGGAGGCGCTAAGGTACCCAATTTCTCACCCTATGTGGGGTTTTTTTTCATTTTCTTTGAACACTTTTGTTCATTAGTGATAAAAATATTGGAGATGGAAAAGAAAGGCTGCTTGACTGGGCAGGAGGCAGGTCATATGATAAAACCTCCAGGAATATGCCCAACTAGCGTTGACATCCCTAGTTATTGCCCAAAAGCAGTATAACAACATTACAGATAATTCAGAAATGTTTTATAAAAATGTCATAATCTGGCAAAAAAAATTTAATAGCAGTACTTTCACTAAATTGTTGTATGTCAATATGTTGTAAAAGTTCAATTGTAGTTTATTACATAAGAACATAGGAAAAGGAGTAGTTCATTCAGAACCCTTGAGCCTGTCCCACCATTCAGTTAGATCATGGCTGATCTGCATCTCAACTCCATTTACTAGCCTTGGTTCCGTAGCCCTTCCAGCCTTTTGGGGAGTAAGTTCCAGATTTCCACTACCCTTTGTGTGAAGAAGTGCTTCCTGACATCACCCCTGAACGGCCTAGCTCTAATTTTAAGGTTATCCCCCTTGTTCTGGACTCCCCCACCAGAGGAAATAGTTTCTCTCTATCTACCCTATCAACTCCTTTAATCATCTTAAACACCTCAATTAGATCACCCTTAATCTTCTATACTCAATCGAATACAAACCTAGTCTATTGAAGGAAGATATATAATGGTTCCAATGCACTGAACTGTCACACTAATAACAGAATGCAGCGATATGATTTACCAATGGACTGATTATGCCAAATACCGTAGAATTTCTCAGCATTTCAAGATCATTATTTCATTATAGCAACTTGAAGGATTCAGAAACGCAATACAAATCAGTCACATTTGCAGATGATAGTAAACTAGGAGTTAAAGGAGGCAGCTGAGGAAATACAGAACGAGTTCGACAAAATACATATGTGGCAAGTACAATGGCAGATGAAATGTAATGCTCACAATTGTAAACTACTGTACGCAGGAAGGAAAAGTGAGGGCATACTCCATGAATGGTGTTGAAATAGCTAAGAATGAAGTTGAAAGAGACCCAGGAATCATAGTGAACTCGATGTTCAACATGTCCAACCAATGCAGAGCAGCAGTCAACAAAGCCAACAGAATGTTGAATTACAATAGCCAAAACAGGAGAATACAAGTCAGAGAAAGTTGTGATCAAACTGCACTGTGCTCTGGTCAGACCACACCTTGACTACTGTGTCCAGTTCTGGTCACTGAGACACCAAGTGAACATACAAGCACCAAAGGCAGTGCAATGAACCCTGAGGCTGATCCCTTGTGTCAGAGGTCTGAGTTATGAGGAAAGACTGGAGAAACTTCTCAGAGAGAGTAGGACAGGGGGACAATAGTTCAGACTGGTGAAAGGCAAATCTTTAGGTGTCAGTGGTAGCACTCTCACCTCTGAGTCAGAAGGTCGTAGGTTCAAGCACCCCCCCCCCCCCCCCACCCCTCCAGAGACTTGAGCACAAAATCTAGGTTGACAGTTCAGTGCAGTTACTAGGGAGTAATACACTGTTGGAGGTGCCGTCTTTCAGATGAGACGTCAAACTGAGGCCCCGTCTAGCCCTCTCAGGTGGGCGTAAAAGAGCCCATGGCACTTTTTGAAGAAGAGCAAGGGAGTTCTGTCCGGGGTCCTGGCCAACATTTATCCATCACTTATAACAGATGATCTGGTCATTAATCTCATTGCTGTTTGTGGGAGCTTGCTGTGCGCAATTTGGCTACTGTGTTTCCTACATTACAACAGTGACTACACTTCAAAAGTTGGCTGTACAGCGCTTTGGGACATCTGAGGTTATGAAAGATGCTATAGAAATGCAAGTACTTGCTTTAAGAGTAATGTTAGAAAGTTCTTGCTCACATCAAAGATTGATTGAGACCTGGAATGGACTTCCAGAGTAGTGGAGCCAAAGACCCTAGAATCGTTTAAGGAACAATTAGATACTCAAATGGGGGGGACTGTAGGGCCTTTATGAATGGGTGAGTTAAGATGGGCCGAATGGCACTCCTCATGGGTCATTATCTATGATCTTGTGAAATCTGAGTGGTGGTCTATTTGAAGGTTTAGCAAAAATTATGTTTTTTATAACAATTATCACAAAAAATTACCCATGATTTTTTTGTTTGAAACTGACAGTATTTCGCATACACTTCATTTTTATAGATTATTTACACCCAAGGACTATCTTGGTGACTGGAATTTAGGCGCTCTCATAAACTACACCATTCCTGAGGCTCCCTATAAAACTTAATCCTTCCTGTTTATACTTGCACTTCATATTTCTCCACTCCCTTGTTTCAGACATGCGGTGTGTTCTGTTGTATTTCAGACAGATTGTCGTTCGCTTTTAAGCCTCTTGAAGTATTTGGAACGGTATCAAGCAAAATTATTAAATCGCGTATATGTGTACACATTTTATAAATCCAGCCACTATGAAAGCAACAAAATCTGCATTTTGAAAAAAATTATGTAAAATTACAAATTGAATTTCCCTGCTCCCTGCAGGCTGGCCCTGTTGCACCCGGACGGTAAAGAGGAAGCAGCCCCCAAAAAAGTGTCAAGCAAATGACTCTGGTGGGGCAGGATGAGCGGGAGTGCTCCTCCGGGCTCCACAAGAATAAGGTGGGTTCGCTGTCATAGGAACATTGGAAGAGAAGTAAGCCATTCAGCCCCTCAAGCCTGTTCTGCCCCACCCCTCCCCCCAAGACCTACCAGCCTGCCAGCCAGGATGCCCTCTGGTCCATCAGACATCACGCTGGCCTAAAGCTGGTGAGCTGCAGTGTGACACCCGTTCGGATCTGCAGCTCGCTAGTGCATGGTAATGAAGCCCAGCCTCCTACCAACAGGAATTAATGTTCCTGACCACTGGAATTAGACAGCAGCATTCATAAAGGACTAAGGAAGTGATGTTACAATCTACAGTTTGCAGTGCACATCCCACTGTATCTCCTAGTTTCTACTCCACTGTGGTGAAATTAAATCATACTGCACAGTGACAGACAAAAAAGAAAGAACTTGCATTCATATACCGCCTTTATGTATTTTTGAAGTGTCGTCGCTTTTGTAATGTAGGAAAATGTGGCAGCCAATTTGTGCACAGCGAGATCCCACAAATAGCAACGTGATAATGACCAGATAATCTGTTTTTAGTGATGTTGGTTGAGGGATAAATATTGGCCAGGACACCGGGGAGAACTCCCCCGCTCGTCTTCGAAATTATGTCATAGGATTTTCTATGTCCACCTGAGAGGGCAGATTAGGCCTCCTTTTAATGTCTCATCCGAAGGACGGCATCTCTGATAGTGCAGCACTCCCTCAATACTGCAATGGCACTGTCAGCCTAGATTTTGTGCTCAAGACTCTGGAGTGAGAATACAATCCTAATAATAGAGATTAGTTAGCATTTGTGTTTTATTGGGAGTAGAATAGCCACACATTTGGGTAACTCCTCAGGCCTTTTCCTTGAACGTTCCTTAGTTTGGCTTTGTGTGTAAGTGTGTGTGTGAAGGGAGAATGAGTCCCACTGAGAAATGATCCACATGAGACTGGCTTGTTTCACTACAACGCTTTAATTATGTGAGAATGCCAATTCAGTGCACTCACACATCATCTGTCGAGCTGGGCTTTCTCAGCAGCCACTCAGCCACCACCCCACCAGAGCTGTGGAAAATTACGCGCGCTGTCAGAAAACGGCTCTGGTACGAAAAATGTCTCCAGCCCCACACTTAATCTTCACATCTCCAGTTCCATTCCCACTTCTGTAAATCCATCTGTGAATGAACTCTGAAAATGAGGGTAGGAGGGAGCGGGGAGTGGGAAAAAAAAACCTCCTTTTAATTTCTGTTTCTACTCCAAGACACTGACCAGCGATCTGCTTCTATTTTGGTCGTCAGTCTCTTCTCTGTACCTGGAACATTCATCTATTTACCACGATAGCCTAATGCTCCAGTGACTGCTCTTCCTGCCTTCGGTCTGAAATGTTTGCCATACTTGGGTTTTCACGGCAGACCTGCACTGCATGTTATAAATAGTATGGGTGTTGCCTACATCATTTCGAATGATACCCGATGGGGAGTTGTCTGGTATGGAATTAACTCCCAGAGTGATTCATCATCATGGGTTATCAAGTCAAGGTCACGGGGAAGCTGTCAATCTGTAACCTATGGTGATCCATTGTGTATTTTTTTTTGCACCACAGGAAATAATAAATCTGTTTAAAATGAACCGATATCTTCAGCCAGGCAAGGAAGCAGTACCTGAATGTACACATAAGTACAGCAGTTTCTGGAAGAAGTGTTATCCATGACTTCGGAGACTAGGGGAATTAACAATTTGTATATTTTTGGATTTAACGACCTCACTCGGGTGGTCAGGGTGAATGAATGCTTCAACAAATGCTACATACCACTATCTGAACCACAATCTACCCAAAGCACTCACCCCAGCACTCACCCACCAACAATCTTTACCTACCAACACTCACACCCACATCTCACACCTTGCACACAATGACAGCTATTCAACTATGGCAGGCACATCACCCAAACACATTGCTCCACACTCACTCACACACTTTCCTTTCTCTTGCAGGCTCACAACAGAAGGGAGCAGGAGCGCACAGGCGGGGGACAAGTCAACACCCAACCACTGTCTGTGCTGGAGAATCAAATGCTGCTGGTTATTGGCCACCAGGTGGTGGGCGCCATGGTCACCGGCGACGTTGACCCCCTTGGGGACAACAACGGTATGTTCATCCCCACTCCTTCTTCTCACATCCCACTTCCCTCTCACCCCACAAGCGTTTCGTACTTTCCAGCTAATCATGCTGTATGCATGCATTTCTCCTTTCCTGCCCGCTCCCCTCACCTTAACCCGACTCTTGTGCATTTATGCTTTCAGATAATGAGCAAGCACCAGAGCAGCCTGTCCCTGAGGGCACTGTAGAGAGCGAGGCAGGAGAAGAGGAGGAGAAAGAACACACCACGTCACTGCATGTCTCACCCGCAGACACCAGCTCAGATACTGGCACTATGCATTCTTTAGAGGTTAGTATAGTAGCAGGATCTGCACAGGGTGAGGCACCGGGGATAGGTGGGCTGCAGCAATGCCATGCAGAAATGGTAGCTTGGGAGCCAGCTCCCCGGAGTGCGAGTTCTGCTGCACAGGACTCAGATGAGGACCTCGATGGGGAGGCCTTTAGAAGAAGGGTGATGGGCATGCACACGGAGATGATAGATGCAAAGGTGCCCGAGAGCCTCTCGGCAATGGTAAGGAACGTGGAGAAATCCGCCCCCAACATTGCACAAGGTTCTGCGCACACCACGGTGCCCATCATTTCCAATCTGCAAAGGATGGTAGACTCCCGGAGAGACCGTGGCAACCCAGATCTGATGCCGCGTGTGATGGGCGATCTGGCAGCTTCCATTGCAGCACAGGCGGAAGCAACGCAACGTCTTAGTGCTGTAATGCAGTCTATGCTTGGTGGCATCCAATCTCAGACTGCTCTCATGCAATCTCAGCTTGATGCCACGCAAGCTCTGACTGCTGCCATCATGGCTGGGTCTACCACCGTCGACCGGGGCTTTCACGGTGTCACAGCAGGCCAGCAATCTCTGCTCCAACAGATTGCTAGGGATGCTGAGGAGCTGCCCCGGGGGAGTGGCAGTGGGTCAGTGGAGCAGGAACCTGCTGTCCTCTCTCAGGATGACAGCATTCCTGCTCCCACCACTGCCACTCCGCCATTGCCCTTGTCGCTGCCTGTCATCCAGCCAGCCCAGACTGCTGCCGCCCGTGCTGAGGTGGTGCAGTCTACAGCCAGGCCTTCCAGGCCCAGAGCTGGTCGAGGGCGTCCTGCAAGGCCATCTGAAGTCTCCCGCATGGACACTCAGCAGTCTTCCACCAGCCCTGCTGCAGCCACTGGGCCAACATTTCGTAGGAGCACTAGAGTAAGCAAAGGCACAGTAACGACAGGCACAAAGGGATTGCACAAGGGTGAATAGTTAATATTTTTGGTGAAAATATGTGTTCACTGATTTTTGATAAATTTATTAATTCACTTACCATTCTTTTGTGGTGTCTGTCATTTCAGCTTTGCAGTGTGGTATGGCCTGCGAGAGGGATGGAATGATGGGGATGTGGTGAGCAAAGGCGTTCTGGGCTTTAAGTCATCCTGGTGTGAGGCTGGAGGTCTGTTTGGAGGAGGTGGCAGAATTCTGTGACCACCTCCTTGGTGAGGCGAAGCCATCTAATACACTGTTCCTTACTTAATTGAAGGTAGGAAAAGTGCTCTTGGAATACCCTCAGAGGGTAAGGCCTCCTGGTGAGAGCCCTGATGTCCCTCCTCATCTCTGTGTGCACATGTTCCTGTATTTCTCACTGCCTCCGCTCCCTCCGCCGTAGATCCTGGAGGGCGAGGTGGCATGCCAGTACAGCCCCCATTAATGTTACCAAGTGTAGCAGTTTGAATCTTTGAGGAATAAATGTAGCTACTTTTTAGTTGCCAGAAGACTCCTGATACAAAAGAACCTTGAAATTACTGAATGAAACTGTTGCAGTGGGTGAAACTGACAAGAAACCATTGAAACTGCACTAACCTGACAGCTGCGAGTGATTACTAATGATTCCTTTAAATAACGTCCCTGGAGCCGGCTTCTTGGTGCTGCACGCCAGCTCTCCCTGTCGGTGTTTACTCCAGGCGCTGAGGTAGGTAGCGACAATCAATTTAGCAAATCGAGCGTTGCACACTCACTGACATCACGATCTACCTGGCGTTGATGTTCCCGGTGATATGGGGGGACCGGATTTGGCATGCAGCGCTGGATTCGCCTTGCCCCGGTGATACTGTTCTAGCGCCCCATTAGCGCCATCTACTGGTGCTAACGGGATGCGCTAAGGGGACGAATTTTTCCCCCATAATCTTAAATTAGAGCTAAACCATTCAGGAGCGAACTCTGGAAGCACGCAGGGTAATAGAAATTTGGAACTCTCTCCCCAAAAGGCTGTGGATGCTGGGACAATTGGACCTTTGCAGACTGAGATCAATAGATTTTTGTTAGGTACAGGAATCAAGGGACATGGAGCAAAGGCGGGTAAATGGACTTGAGGTGCAGATCAGCCACAATCTCATTGAATGGTGCAGCAGGCTCGAGGGGGTGAGTGGCCTTCTCCTGTTCCTATGTTCCTATGAGAGATAGCTTGCCCAATTATCTCCATCAATGCTATCCATTCTCACTTCATAGCCCCTAATTCCCTCTTTCATTGTCATCCATTGCCCTAAATCCTCCTCCCCTGCTTCTACTCGAGTCTGGCTGGACTAGGCCTGGAACCCCTCTTATTCTGCTTTCGGATGAGATTTAAAACCGAGACGCAATTTGCCCTCTCAGGTGGGCGTACACGACCTCATGGTGCTACTTCGAAGATGAACAGGGGAGTTCTCCCCGGTGTCCTGGGCAATATTTATCCCTCATCCAACATTGCTATAAAACAGATTATCTGGTCATTTTCTCATTGCTGTTTGTGTGCAAATTGGCTGCCACGTTTCCTACATTACAACAGTGACTACAATTCAAATGTACTTCATTGGCTGTAAAGCGCTTTGGGACGTCCGGAGGTCGTGAAAGATGCTATATAAATGCGGCTCTCTCTCTCAGTTGGAGGCAGTACCAGAGAGCACGGATCTGCGCCCAGTAGGACTTGCTATTTTCAGGAGAGCAGATGTAAGGGAAGATCTTAATCCAGCCATCAAAGCAGTTTAAGTTCACAATTCCAGATTCTCCATTGTGGTGTTGAAAACTTCCTTCAGCAGACAAAGGGTTAAGAGCAGCGACTAAAGAAAGCCAGCCATCCACTTTGCTTTCTACATCCCTGCTGTTTTGGGAGCCGAGCTGATCGATCGATTGCATTTCCAAATTGAACAAGAAATTTTAATAATTAACTAATCAACTTGTCATCAAGCCGGGCACTTTGCTGGAAGTTGGCGCAGACACACACACCACACTCATTCAGTCTGTCCACTCAGACCCTGTCCTGGCACATTGTATTAAAGTATAGGCCCAAAATTTGTTCTGAGACTTCATTTTATTAGCTGAACAGAGCTATGAAAAGTGTGACCTGAATGAGCTGGAGGAGATAAGACAGAAGGTGGATGTGGGGTGGGGGGGAGGTTAATGGGAGGGAAGGAGAGGTGCGGTGAGGGGAAGGAAAGGGAGAGGGGCTGCAGCCCTCATTCAGTATCATGACAACATACCACCGTTGGTAGACAAGGCATGCATTTAACTCAGCCATTTGCCCCCATTTTTACGATGATTCTGATGTGTTCAAATATTTGATTAATCATTACAATCAATACCATGTTCAGTTAAAAGCTTTATCAGTCTCCCAGGCACTGCTCCTTTCTACCCATTAGCATTGTAATTTATTACATGTTTGATTTTTTTTTAAAATGCTCACTCATTTTTACCAGTGATTGACGATTAATAAAAAAAACTATTGGTGCATGTTTTTAATCATTAAAAAAAAATTCCTCTCAGATGCACCGAACCCTACGTGGTTACAGACCTTGGCAGCCCCACTCCCTATCACCAACTGCAAAGATGTCCATATCACGGCAACCTCACTGTATAAATTGAAGAGTCCAAGCCTCACAAAGTGCTATGTACTTGCCACAGAATTCACTGACTGTGCATAATAGGTAGCAGCTTAAATGATTCTTTATTATGAAAGGGTTCAATAGGGTAGACATAGAGAAGATGTTTCTACTTGGGGGGGGAGTGGACCAAAACTAGAGGCCATAAATATAAGGTAGTCTCTACTAAATCTAATAGGGAATTCAGGAGAAACTGTTTTACCAAGAGAGTGGTTAGAATGTGGAATGCGCTACCACAAGGAGTAGTTGAGGTGAATACATCGATGCATTTAAGGGGAAGCTAGATAAGTGCATGTGGGAGAAAGGAATAGAAGAATATACAGATAGGGTGAGATAAAGTAGGGTGGGAGGAGGCTCATGTACAGCATAAACACGGAATAGACCAGTTGTGCTGAATGGCCTCAATGCAATTCTATGTAGCCAAGGAGTTTAGGGCTCTGCTTAGTAAAAAATGTTTTTTTATTTAACAGCCCTGATCCAGCCACTGTCGCAGTCTCGATATTGTCTTGCGTGTGTAAAATGCTCTCGGCATTCAAAAAAAGCACAGCTACTGCTCCTTTAAATAATTTACAGCTGTAAATAGGACCTATGGTCTCCGGCTCATATCTAATCAATCTGGATCTGTTAGCCTATAATTAAAGGGATCACCTTTTGCCCTATTTCTGATTGATTTTTTCCAAAGCTATACACACTTACTGACAATTCCCTAAACGATTCCTTCGTGACTGCATGAAACTGAGCGAGACAGGCCATGTATAATAGGAAGCAAATGGATTCGTGAAGGATGCCCGTCTAGCAGTAGCTCAGCAAGCATCCACGACTGGAGGTGATGTGGGCGTGGAGTTGGCCTGGAATCTCCAGGAATTGAAGATCTATCTCCTGGACACCGCTGCAAGCAACCCAGGAGAAAAATCATAGGGGCACTAAAAAAATGTGTTTTGTAAAAATATTGAAGGGGGAAAATGGCTGTTTGACTGGGCGGGGCAGTTGGAGGTCAGAGGTCCTGTGATACAACCTCCAGGAATATGCCAAACCAGAGTTGGCAACCTTATATGGTGGGGTGGGGGCGTTCTTCATAACTATGTTTGGCAAGATCCGATACTGAACTCACATTCCAGTTAATGTTCACTGAAAGGGGACATACTTGGCAGACACTTAAAAATATGTATTTTATGTGCAGCCCACTGATACGAAAAGCTTGAGCAAAGATGTC
Source organism: Squalus acanthias (assembly GCA_030390025.1). Taxonomy (NCBI): domain Eukaryota; kingdom Metazoa; phylum Chordata; class Chondrichthyes; order Squaliformes; family Squalidae; genus Squalus; species Squalus acanthias. The sequence continues at coordinate 36,379,176 of CM059428.1, forward strand.
ATCGTTAGCAAATCAAATATGCTTCAAAAATATATATATAACATGTGTGCCTGTCGTAACTTCAAACACACAGCAGCAATGAGAAAAGAAAACACAGCAACAGTACTGAGATGAAGCTCTGAATTCCAGTCAGATTTTTATCACTCAGTCACAGCCAATGGGAGGGAAAGCTTCACTCCAATCCCCTAGCAACAGCACTTAGCCTATCAGGGGACCCGTTGCATTCTGCAGCTTTCACCTAGTCAGCTGAACTTCAAGTAGGTCAGCCTGCATTCTAATGATCCACGGCTGAATGACCCTATCGGTCGCGTCTGTCTGCCTTTGCCCCGCAGTAACCTCAATTGCCTGGTGACACAATGACATACTGCTCTGTTAGAGCGCAGTCAAACTGCAGCTACATTATTCTGCCTCGGGCATCACTTGCCAGACCTGGGTGCCTCTGGAGGGGCAGCATCAATCAGCCAGCTATTCACATGCATAAGTGGCTTCAGCACAAGAGGCTCCCTTCATTAATGACCAGCTGTTTGAGCTAATATCCAAACAAAATAATGTCCTCTACCCTGTCTGACATTACACGCCATTCACATCTGTCAGGTTATGCTCATTGACTTAATAGTGAGCTGCAAATTAAAAGCAATTCAGCACGGCAACTGCTTAAATGTCCCCCCAGTCTGGCATTTATCTTATACACGAAGAAAGGACTTGCATTTATAGCGCACCTTTCATGACCTCAGGACGTCCCAAAGCGCTTTACAGCTAAAGAAGTACTTTTGAAGCATAGGAAATGCAGCAGCAAATTTGCACACAGCAAGATCCCATAAACTGCAATGCGATAAAGACCAGATGATTTAGTGATGTTGGTTGAGGGATAACCGGGGAGAATTCCCCTGCTCTTGTTTGAAAAGTGCCATGAGATCTTTTACGCCCACCTGAGACTGAAGTGCCAGCGTAGATTTTGTGCTCAAATCTCTGGAGTGGGACTTGAATCCACAACCTTCAGACTCAGAGGTGAGAGTGCTACCGACTGAGCCACAGCTGGCACGGTGATATGAGGGCTCTTTATAGATATAATTTTCATGTGTAATAGAGAAAATGGTTTGAAGCTTGTCAGTATGACACACTCAACCTCTCAGGGACGGATGGTATTCGGTCACCTTTCCCAACGCCAGCTCAATCTTGAATATGTTGATGCCCCAGATTGCAGCCAAGCAGCAAAATGTCACTATCGCCACGGCCAGGTGCGAATCAGGTTCAATTCTGACTGGTGACATACTTTTACGCATCGTGGCCATGTTGAAGTCAGTGGAGATGCCAAACGACTGCAGGATGTCCCGTGTCATAGGAACATAGGAACAAGTGCCTCTTGAGCCTGTTCCACCATTCAATTAGATCATGGCTGATCTGTATCTTAACTCCATCTATCTGCCTAGATTCCGTATCCCTTAAAAGCCTTGCCTAACAAAAATCTATCAATCTCAGTTTTGAAATTTTCAATTGACCTACCCTCAACAGCTTTTTGGGGAGAGTTCCAAATTTCCACTACCCTTTGTGTGAAGAAGTGTTTCCTGACAACACCCCTGAATTGCCTAGCTCTAATTTAAAAGTTATGCCTTATGATTGGTCAAATGATTCGTCAGTCTAATCAAAGCTGCCAGCTTTAGCCAAGCCCAGAACAAAACATGGCACAAGGTAGGATGACGACATGACTATTCAGGTCTGCCTTGCTGTAAAGTGAATAATCTTGCTCGTTGTCAGCATGCCTCAATGGTCCCTCTCTTGCCACTAAGTCAGAAGGTAGTGTATTCAAGGCCCACTTCCAGAACTTGAGCACATAATCCAGGCTGACACTCCAGTGCAGTACTGAGGGAGTGCTGCACTGTTGGAGGTGCCATCTTTCGGATAAGACGTTAAATCAAGGCCCCATCTACTAATTCAGGTGGAAGGAAAAGATCCCATGGCACCGTTCAATTTAAGAGCTGGGGAGTTCTTTCAGTGTCCTGGGCAACATTTATCCCTTAACACCATCAAATACAGCTCATTTATCTCATTTGCTATTTGTCGGACCTTGTTGCACTCAGAACTGGCTGTCGTGTTGGCGTGCATGGCAACAGTGACTGCACTTCATTGGCTGTGAAGTGTGTTGGGACATCCTGAAGATGTGATAAGTTATTTCCATCTTTCTTTGTTAATTAATACATGAACATCATGAGAAACCAAAGTAGGGAAAAAAAACAGACTTTTATTTTAAATTCCAGACTTTTGGCATCCAGTATACATTTTCAAAATTTAGAACTGGCCTGCCTTAATTTGTTTCACAATGTGCTGCTATATTTGTGATAATAAGAACATATTTTCAACAGGATCTTTTTTCCTTTTATGGACAGAACTACTTTTCAACTTAATTTATTTTTTCAGTAGAATAGTTAATACTGTCACAGCCCAAACAGTAGAGATCTTGCTCTGAACTGGATCAGGATTCAGGTCTGGCTAACTTCCCAATCCAGTTCAAATGCTACTTGAATTGATCCACCCTTTTATCATGAGAATGCCCCAATGTGCCCTCTCACCCCCTCCTCTAGAAGCATGTGCCAGAGTGTATCCCATCTACAAGCATATCAAAGCATGCCTCTTCTCTATTAGCATGCCCCATCATCGCTCTCCTCTAATTATATTCAGCTGCCTCGGCCCTAAGCTCTGGAATTCCTTCCCTAAACCTCTCCGCCTCTCTACCTCTGTCTCCTCTAATTATATCCTATCAACCACAACAACAACAACAACAACTTGCATTTATATAACTTCTTTAACATAGTGAAATGTCCCAAGGCGCTTCACAGGAGTGTTATCAGACAAAATTTGACACCGAGCCACATAAGGAGAGATTAGGGCAGGTGACCAAAAGCTTGATCAAAGAGGTAGGTTTTAAGGAGCGACTTAAAGGAGAGAGAGGTGAAGAGGTTTAGGGAGGAAATTCCAGAGTTTAGGGCCCAGACGGTTGAAGGCACGGCCGCCAATTGTGGGGTGAAGGAAATTGGGGAGGCACATGAGGCCAGAGTCGGAGGAACGCAGAGTTCTCAAAGGATTGTAGGCTGCCCACTCCAATTATCACCAGCACCACCACCACGCTAGTTTCTTAAATTAAAACACAAATGCGGGCGGTCATTGGCTCCCCCTATTTCTCAGGGAATTTACGCAGTGGTTAGTGGAGCTGTACAGACCCAGAAGGATCCAGGCATGATCCCATCTGCGGCGAGTCAGCTGATTTGAGCCGGAGCAGCGATAGAGCTGTTGCAGTTGGCCTCAGCACACCTGGGTTAGGGGGTTGGTGGGCGGAGCCAGCCAGGTTTCCTCCTCCTGATTGCTATCCAGTGACCCCGAGTGGAAGTGCATGTATGTGTGGTTGTCAGGTGAGGACAGTGTTGGGCTCAGAGGGCAATATTCCCATCATCGAATAGCCTGTCAACACACAAGCGCCTTACACATAAATGTAGGTTGCCAGGGAACTGTTGTCAATGGAAATGCACTCCAATCAGATTTTAATTACGTATGCACATTTAGCTTGTCATGAACTGATAGTTTTAGTGGTACCCTCCTCACAGAATGGAGCACGTGTCAGTAACCGGTGGCCATTTTGTGACTTCGGAGGAATCGGGTGCCATTTTATTGGTTCGAACAGAATAGACAGTAAGAAGTCAGTGCTTCGAGGGGGACAAGGTGGGGGAATAGAGAAAATTAGCTGGGGGATATGGAGGTGCTGCTGCCAACCACACTGTGCAGGCATTGGTTGCAAGCACCACCTGCTTTTGAGACTGTGGTACCAACAAGAGGAAAATTGGGCCCACTGACATCATTTTCTGTGAGGAAGGCAATTAGTCTTGTTTATAAATTAGCGGCAGCATTTTCACCCCTGCCTCTATCACACCTGTATGTGTGCATGTGTGTATAGGTGTGATTTGTCTTCCTTGTCTACTCCATAGACACATTTTATTTGTGTGTGGTCCAATCTGCCCTGATTGAATTTTGTAACATTCACCGTCGCTAGGGTTGCCAACTGTGGTTGGACGCATTCCTGGACTTTCACCACATGACCTCCTGCCTCCAACCGCCCCACCAAACAGCCATCTCCGATTTATTTTACAACTAATAAATAAAAGTGTTCAAAGAAAATGGAGGAAAAAATACAACATCGTTTTGTTTAATGCCCCATTGACTTTTTTTCCCTGGTTGCTCGCAAGAAGTATTCGGGAGATTAATCTTCAATTCCTGGAGACTCCAGGGCGATCTTGGAGAGTTGGCAACCCTAACATCACAGTGTTTCTTTGCAACATCCACATTTTAGATGCCGAAAATGCCTTGCAGTTCTCAAAGTGTTACAGGCTGTTAACAGGGGGGGGGGGGGGGGGGGGTGGTGGTGAGCATTTCCATTGCACTCTTTCTGCAGCTTTGATTTGCCAGCTTTATGCTTTTAAAAAAAGAAATGCCAGCAGTTGTGCACATGGTCATTAGAAAAGTAGCTGTGCTCTAATGCACATAGCTCTTTGCTGAGCTCAACACTCTCCTAAACTCCAAACAGATTATTTTCCCCTTTTGAGTTTGTGGCGCGAGGTTATTAGAATCTCTCCGCAGGAATGCCTTTTCCGACAGCTGGACAAACATTATCCAAAAAAACACACAGGGCTGTCTTTGTGATGCTGGATTCGAGGTCCTTTTGAGGAAGGCCCAGACAGGCACCTCTCCAGTCAACTCACCCTCGCTTTTGGAAATCCCATCAGGAAAACGTCAGGTCAGCCCTGGGGGGGGGTTTGATAAATCAGAAAATAGGACGAAAAGGTGAAAACTGGGCCCGTGTCACCGGAAGCGTTGCTGACAGCCAGTCATTTGAAAGCTGATTTATTTGTACAGAATTCTTTGAGATAGAGACATCGCTCTCTCAGGCAAATCTTGTGTACAGTTTGGAACCTCAGAAACCAATTTCTGCACCAAAGGGTTAAAAATGCCTCAGAGTTTTTTAAATCGCACGGCCAGCCATGATGTTTTTTTTTCAGTCAAAGAAAAGTGCATTAAAAGGTTCATGGCAGTTGCCCTGTTTTTCATCACGTTCCCCCTGTACGCAACAGCAACAACAACTTGCATTTATATAGTGCCTTTAATGCAGTAAAACATCCCAAGGCGCTTCACAGGAGCAATATCAGACAAAATTTGATACCGAGCCACAAAAGGAGATATTAGGACAAGTGACCAAAAGCTTGGTACAAGAGGTAGGTTTTAAACAGCATCTTAAAAGAGGAGAGAGAGGTAGAGAGACAACGAGGTTTAGGGGGGGGGAAGTCCAGAGCTTGGGCCTTGACAGCTGAATGTGGATGTAGGTTAGAAGCTCAAAGTGTAAGCTGCGCTCGACCAGTGATTCTGCAATGTGACGAGATTCACTGTATAACTGGTCAAGGAATGATCCAAATTGCATGACAGTTGGATTCCCCCGGGGCACTGGTACGATCCGCAAAGGATCCCCACATGTAAAACTTGCTCTCGGTAGCCTCTGAAGGTGCTGCCTGTAGATTCTGGTGCTGCCTGTAGATTCATGTACTGCCTGTAAATTCTGGTGCTGCCTGTAGATTTTGCTGCTGCGTGTAGATTCTGGTGCTGCCTGTAGATTCATGTACTGCCTGTAGATTCTGGTGCTGCCTGTAGATTCTGGTGCTTTCTGTAGATTCTGGTGCTGCCTGTAGATTCTGGTGCTGCCTGTAGATTCATGTACTGCCTGTAGATTCTGGTGCTGCCTGTAGATTCTGGTGCCGCCTGTAGATTCATGTACTGTCTGTAGATTCTGGTGCCGCCTGTAGAGTCATGTACTGTCTGTAGATTCTGGTGCTGTCTGTAGATTCTGGTGCTGCCTGTAGATTCTGGTGCCGCCTGTAGATTCATGTACTGTCTGTAGATTCTGGTGCTGCCTGTAGATTCATGTACTGTCTGTAGATTCTGGTGCTGCCTGTAGAATCTGGTACTGCCTGTAGGTTCATGTACTGCCTGTAGATTCATGTAATGCCTGTAGATTCTGGTGCTGCCTGTAGATTCATGTACTGTCTGTAGATTCTGGTGCTGCCTGTAGATTCATGTACTGTCTGTAGATTCTGGTGCTGCCTGTAGATTCATGTAATGCCTGTAGATTCTGGTGCTGCCTGTAGATTCATCTACTGTCTGTAGATTCTGGTGCTGCCTGTAGATTCATGTAATGCCTGTAGATTCATGCAATACTTGTAGATTCATGTACTGTCTGTAGAATCTGGTGCTGCCTGTAGATTCATGTACTGTCTGTAGAATCTGGTGCTGCCTGTAGATTCTGGTGCTGCCTGTAGATTCATGTACTATCTGTAGATTCTGGTGCTGCCTGTAAAATCTGGTGCTGCCTGTAGATTCATGTACTGTCTGTAGATTCTGGTGCTGCCTGTAGATTCTGGTGCTGCCTGTAGATTCTGGTGCTGCCTGTAGATTCATGTACTGTCTGTAGATTCTGCTGCTGCCTGTAGATTCATGTACTGTCTGTAGATTCCGGTGCTGCCTGTAGATTCATGTAATGCCTGTAGATTCTGGTGCTGCCTGTAGATTCATCTACTGTCTGTAGATTCTGGTGCTGCCTGTAGATTCATGTAATGCCTGTAGATTCATGCAATACTTGTAGATTCATGTACTGTCTGTAGAATCTGGTGCTGCCTGTAGATTCATGTACTGTCTGTAGAATCTGGTGCTGCCTGTAGATTCTGGTGCTGCCTGTAGATTCATGTACTATCTGTAGATTCTGGTGCTGCCTGTAAAATCTGGTGCTGCCTGTAGATTCATGTACTGTCTGTAGATTCTGGTGCTGCCTGTAGATTCTGGTGCTGCCTGTAGATTCTGGTGCTGCCTGTAGATTCATGTACTGTCTGTAGATTCTGCTGCTGCCTGTAGATTCATGTACTGTCTGTAGATTCTGGTGCTGCCTGTAGATTCTGGTGCTGCCTGTAGATTCTGGTGCCGCCTGTAGATTCATGTACTGTCTGTAGATTCTGGTGCTACCTGTAGATTCATGTACTGTCTGTAGAGTCTGGTGCTGCCTGTAGATTCATGTAATGCTTGTAGATTCATGCAATACTTGTAGATTCATGTACTGTCTGTAGAATCTGGTTCTGCCTGTAGATTCTGGTGCTGCCTGTAGATTCATGTACTATCTGTAGATTCTGGTGCTGCCTGTAAAATCTGGTGCTGCCTGTAGATTCATGTACTGTCTGTAGATTCTGGTGCTGCCTGTAGATTCATCTACTGTCTGTAGATTCTGGTGCTGCCTGTAGATTCATGTAATGCCTGTAGATTCATGCAATACTTGTAGATTCATGTACTGTCTGTAGAATCTGGTGCTGCCTGTAGATTCATGTACTGTCTGTAGAATCTGGTGCTGCCTGTAGATTCTGGTGCTGCCTGTAGATTCATGTACTATCTGTAGATTCTGGTGCTGCCTGTAAAATCTGGTGCTGCCTGTAGATTCATGTACTGTCTGTAGATTCTGGTGCTGCCTGTAGATTCTGGTGCTGCCTGTAGATTCTGGTGCTGCCTGTAGATTCATGTACTGTCTGTAGATTCTGCTGCTGCCTGTAGATTCATGTACTGTCTGTAGATTCTGGTGCTGCCTGTAGATTCATGTAATGCCTGTAGATTCTGGTGCTGCCTGTAGATTCATCTACTGTCTGTAGATTCTGGTGCTGCCTGTAGATTCATGTAATGCCTGTAGATTCATGCAATACTTGTAGATTCATGTACTGTCTGTAGAATCTGGTGCTGCCTGTAGATTCATGTACTGTCTGTAGAATCTGGTGCTGCCTGTAGATTCTGGTGCTGCCTGTAGATTCATGTACTATCTGTAGATTCTGGTGCTGCCTGTAAAATCTGGTGCTGCCTGTAGATTCATGTACTGTCTGTAGATTCTGGTGCTGCCTGTAGATTCTGGTGCTGCCTGTAGATTCTGGTGCTGCCTGTAGATTCATGTACTGTCTGTAGATTCTGCTGCTGCCTGTAGATTCATGTACTGTCTGTAGATTCTGGTGCTGCCTGTAGATTCTGGTGCTGCCTGTAGATTCTGGTGCCGCCTGTAGATTCATGTACTGTCTGTAGATTCTGGTGCTACCTGTAGATTCATGTACTGTCTGTAGAGTCTGGTGCTGCCTGTAGATTCATGTAATGCTTGTAGATTCATGCAATACTTGTAGATTCATGTACTGTCTGTAGAATCTGGTTCTGCCTGTAGATTCTGGTGCTGCCTGTAGATTCATGTACTATCTGTAGATTCTGGTGCTGCCTGTAAAATCTGGTGCTGCCTGTAGATTCATGTACTGTCTGTAGATTCTGGTGCTGCCTGTAGATTCATGTACTGTCTGTAGATTCTGGTGCTGCCTGTAGATTCATGTACTGTCTGTAGATTCTGGTGCTGCCTGTAGATTCATGTACTGTCTGTAGATTCTGGTGCTGCCTGTAGATTCTGGTGCTGCCTGTAGATTCTGGTGCCGCCTGTAGATTCATGTACTGTCTGTAGATTCTGGTGCTACCTGTAGATTCATGTACTGTCTGTAGAGTCTGGTGCTGCCTGTAGATTCATGTACTGTCTGTAGATTCTGGTGCTGCCTGTAGAATCTGGTACTGCCTGTAGATTCATGTACTGCCTGTAGATTCATGTAATGCCTGTAGATTCTGGTGCTGCCTGTAGATTCATGTACTGTCTGTAGATTCTGGTGCTGCCTGTAGATTCTGCTGCCGCCTGTAGATTCATGTACTGTCTGACATGAATCTTGTCATTCATGTGGAAATGACTTATGAAATAATACTGGGCGGCCTGCTGGTGGCGCTGCCCAGGGAGAGTATAAATACTCGGGCATGGGCTCATCTTGCTCAGGACATTCTTTACCAGGAACTAGTGAAGGACACAACTAGGCCTCCATGTTGAAAAACAGTTGATTAAAGCTTTGTTTAACGCTTCGACCAAGTGCCTAGTAGTTTTCTTACGTCACTGTCTGTAGATTCTGGTGCTGCCTGTAGATTCATATATTGTCTGTAGATTCTGATGCTGACTGTAGATTCATGTACTGCCTGTAGATTCTGGTGCTGTCTGTAGATTCTGATGCTGTCTGTAGATTCATGTACTGACTGTAGATTCTGGTGCTGTCTGTAGATTCTGCTGCTGTCTGTAGATTCATGTACTGCCTGTAGATTCTGGTGCTGTCTGTAGATTCATGTACTGACTGTAGATTCTGATGCTGTCTGTAGATTCTGCTGCTGTCTGTAGATTCTGATGCTGTCTGTAGATTCATGTACTGCCCGTAGATTCTGATGCTGTCTGTAGATTCTGATGCTGTCTGTAGATTCTGGTGCTGCCTGTAGATTCTGGTGCTGTCTATAGATTCATGAACTGACAGTAGATTCTGATGCTGTCTGTAGATTCTGGTGCTGTCTGTAGATTCTGATGCTGTCTGTAGATTCTGATGCTGTCTGTAGATTCTGATGCTGTCTGTAGATTCTGGTGCTGTCTGTAGATTCTGATGCTGTCTGTAGATTCTGGTGCTGTCTGTAGATTCTGATGCTGTCTGTAGATTCTGGTGCTGTCTGTAGATTCTGATGCTGTCTGTAGATTCTGATGCTCTCTGTAGATTCATGTACAGGAAACTCTTTTGTATCCGGCACCGACGGGACCGGGATGGTGCCGGTTGATTAAAAACTCCGGATAACGGAGAGGTATATCTACCGAGGCTATTTTTAACAAACAAAAATAAAAAAATCAAGAAATGTGCAGTATAATTGGGTACTCACCTACAGAATGTTGTGTTAAATGGACTCGGACTCGGCAACATTTCCGGTTATTGAGGTGTTCGGATCGGAAGAGACTTCCGACAGCGACAAGAAGCCGAGTAGTGGCAGTTTGGAGAACTACCCCCACTGACTAACTCGGCCACCGCGGGAGACTCGGACTCGGCAACATTTCCGGTTATTGAGGTGTTGTTTTCGGAGTATGAATTTTGCCGGTTATTAGAGAATTCCGGATATTTAAGTGCCGTTTAAATGAGAGTTTCCTGTACTGCCCGTAGATTCTGATGCTGTCTGTAGATTCTGGTGCTGCCTGTAGATTCTGGTACTGTCTGTAGATTCTGATGCTGTCTGTAGATTCTGGTGCTGTCTGTAGATTCTGGTGCTGTCTGTAGATTCTGATGCTGCCCGTAGATTCATTTACTGCCCGTAGATTGTGGTGCTGCCTGTAGATTCATGCACTGCCTTTAGATACATGTACTGCATGTAGATTGCGGAGCTGTCTGTAGATTCATGTACTGCCTGTAGAATCTGGTGCCGTCTATAGAATCTGTTGCTGCCTGTAGATTCATATACTGCCTGTAGATTCATGTACTGTATGTAGAATCTGGTGTCGTCTGTAGATTCTGGTACTGCCTGTAGATCCTGGTGCTATTTGTAGATTCTGGTGCTGTCTGTAGATTCTGATGCTGTCTGTAGATTCATGTACTGACTGTAGATCCTGGTGCTGCCTGTAGATTCTGGTGCTGGCTGTAGATCCTGGTGCTGTCTGTAGATTCATGTACTGTCTGTAGATTCATGTACTGTCTGTAGATTCATGTACTGTCTGTAGATCCTGGTGCTGCCTGTAGATCCTGGTGCTGTCTGTAGATCCTGGTGCTGTCTGTAGATTCATGTACTGTCTGTAGATCCTGGTGCTGCCTGTAGATCCTGGTGCTGTCTGTAGATTCATGTACTGTCTGTAGATCCTGGTGCTGTCTGTAGATCCTGGTGCTGTCTGTAGATTCATGTACTGTCTGTAGATTCTGGTGCTGCCTGTAGATTCATGTAATGCCTGTAGATTCTGGTGCTGTCTGTAGATTCATGTACTGTCTGTAGATCTTGGTGCTGGCTGTAGATCCTGGTACTGTCTGTAGATCCTGGTGCTGTCTGTAGATTCATGTACTGTCTGTAGATTCTGGTGCTGTCTATAGATTCTGGTGCTGCCTGTAGATTCTGGTGTTGTCTGTAGATTCATGTACTGTCTGGAGAGCAGCAAGCTGAAGAAAAGGAAGCAAGCAATCAGGCCGCAACGCGTTTCCCAAACGTCTGCCACGACGTAAGGACACTCCACAGACATCTCGCCAATTCATCTCCAACAGAAAGCACCGGCTCATCTCGCTGATCTCTCCACCCCCCCTCCCCCATATCAATCCCTGGCAAGTGATGCCTGCCTCTTTTTCCATGACACTTTGTCATGTGTTTTATTTTTCGGTGTTTCCGTCATTCCCCAATCCCAGCCGACGGAGGCGGGTTTCAGTTCCATTCCCCGGCCTCACTGCAGATCAATGATAATCAAATCAGAGCGACGAGCAGGAGGATCCGGCATCAACAACGTAGGCAGAAGTAAAAAAAAAATATGAAGGAAACAATAACTCATCACGTATGGCATTGGAAGAAAATGTGCAGAATGAGATCATAAAACTTGATCCAGGAAAAGAAAAATAAACTACCTAAATAAAATGTTAAGAAATGCTCGAGAGAATCTTCCTATATCCACAACAGCAAAAGGCACACACGGCTTTTGATTTTCTTCCCATGGAACTGTACGAGTCTTCAGAGCAGCAAAGCTTCTGCGGAACGGCGAGAGCCAAAAGTCACATGACCGAGCAGTCTGATGATGTGGTCAACTGTTTTATTGAAAGAAGCGAATATTTCACATAGCGATGCTTGCTCTCTCTCTAGTGGTTAGAGAAAATTTCTTTCTTTGTCCTTTTTGCTTTTAAAAAAATGGCAAAGTCCCGATGATAGAGATAAAGTAGATGCTGTTCCTCAGACGTGAGCTTGATGGCAGCAATATTACTTCGCAGGTGACACACTAGCAATTCCGCACACAGACGAGGCTGGAAGACTCTTGTTTATTCACCTGTGAACCGTTTGACCTCACGGTTGCACGACACGATCAGGAAGTCATTTTTTTTTCCACACACGCTCGGCACTGTAAACAAAGTCGCCGCTTGACTAGAGTCCAGATGTTTAAACAAGGTCACGGAACGAGATTGTGTGAATGACAATGAGAGCTTCTCACAGCAAGCACCTTTCAGTGCTGAACCTCGGAAGTCACGCACGTGCCTGAAGATTGTTCACCTCAACCTCAGTTTGATGAGAAAATTGGGGTGGGGGAGGAGGGCAGAATAGTGGCACAGAGTTTGGCACCTTGCCAGTATCTCTGTGTCGGCAGTTATAACGACTAACGAGTGCCATTCAAGGTGAATAGCTCTCACAGACGTCCTTTGCTGCCTTATTCCTCTATAAATGAAAGAAAATGAGAAGCGCATTCCGTCTCACAGCCCAACGTGTGTTTTAAGAATTAACTGCTGCAGCTTCCATGTATTTTACACAGCTCAGCAATTCCATCTCTGATCATCGGGAAATCCATAGGGAAAAACTGAAGGAGTTTTTTTTTTCTTCCTGAGGAGATCAACATTTTTTTTTCTCTATCCTCAGGGAGGATGATCGCAACATGTTACATTTTAAGCATGAGCACATTTCCTGAGGCTTTTCCTGCCATTGCAAGGAACATGGAAGAGAATTTTCATTTAATTGTACAAATTAAGGGAAAAGTAACACGAATGACAGGGCCTTTTGATTTTAACCCTGCACTGTCTGCAGTCATGCTTCAATAGCACACTTAAAATTTGCCTCAATTTTAATATCCTAAATCAGTCTGGTGTAAAACATGGTGTAGGTTCATACGGGAAGATTAAAAGTCAATTTATTAGGAATCCCCTGATTCAAGTCCCATAAGGGAGTTCAGGCCAGATTTTACAGTTGCTTGGTCAAATGCACATTCCTTACAGCATTTTACTTTTAAATGATACATTAATCCATCCATTGCCAGCTCTTGGTTTAACAGGGTCGGTAAACTCTTAGGGGGAAAAATTAGGTTGGTTTGCGCCTCTCGTTAGCGCCCCAGGCGCGGCGCCACTAACGCCTCCCGCAAAATTCAGCGGGAGGTTAGCGGCGATGACGTCATCGCCATTTCTGCAGCGCCCCACTTGTGCCCCGGCCACGAACTTCCCTTGCGCCCCCTGATCTATCGCCGGACGATTTGTCCGACAGGATCAAGGGGCGTTTTTGCAGCGGCGGCGGCGCTACTTAAAGGGCAGGTGTCGGGCGGCCATTTTTATTTTGGCCGACTGCCAGCACCTGCCCCCTTTCCCTTTTTTATGTGGGGTGCTGGCTGCGATCGCTCAGCCTGGCACTCCTCGAGTGCCGGGCTGATTTCACGGCGCCCCGCTCCCCATAGTCCAGCAGGGCCCAAGTGCATGCAGCGCTAGGCCCCTCCCCCTTAATCAGGGGAGGAGGCCTGCAATGAAACGGCATGGCGCTGTTGCACGTAGCGCCGCAAACTTCAGTAGTAGCGCCCCAAGTAGCAGGTGGAGCGCTTCCAGTAGTTTCCACCTCCTGCTTGGGGCGCTACTACTGAATTTACGGCGGAGCGGTGCTAACTTTTTTGGGGCGCTAAAATTAGCGCCCCGGCGACGTTAGCACCCCAAAAGGGGTACCACCCAATTTTTCCCCCTTAAAACCAGCTTGTATTTTTCCTTCATTATACAGCCATAGATATCATAAAATCATAGAATCGTACAGCACAGACGGAGGCCATTCAGCCCATCGTGCCTGTGCCGGCTCTTTGAAAGATCTGTGCAATTAATCCCACTCCTCTGCTCTTTTCCCATAGCGCTGCATATATTTCCTTTTCAAGTATATATCCAATTCCCTTTTCAAAGTTGCCCTTTCAGCCAATGCATTCCAGATCATAACAACTCGCTGCATAGAAAAAACATCCTTATCTCTCCCTCTGGTTCTTTTGCCAATTATGTTAAACTTATGTCCTCTGGTTACCGACCCTCCTGCCAGTGGAAACAGTTTCTCCCTATCTACTCTATCAAAACCCCTCATAATTTTGGACATTCCTCTGTTAAGTGCCAACTTCAAGTTCTCTGGAGTGTGAGGCAATAAATAATTCCCTTACTGTGACCAAGTTTCCTACATTACAACAGTGACTACTGGAGTACTGTGCACAGTTCTGGTCTCCATATTATAAAAAGGATTTAGAGGCATTGGTGACGGTGCAAAAAAGATTCACAAGAATGATGCCAGAATTGAGAAGATGTACTTATCAGGAAAGGTTGAAGAGGCTGGGGTTCTTTTCTCTAGAAAAGATAAGGGTGATCCGATTTAGGTAAGATAATGAAAGAGTTTGATAAGGTAGACATAGGGAAAATGTTTCCATTTGTGGGGGAGTCCAAAACTAGAGGTCATACATATAAGATCGTCACTAATAAATCCAATAGGGAATTCAGTAGAAACCTCTTTACGCAAAGAGTGACAAGAATATGGAACGCGCTACCACAAAGTGTAGTTGAGACAAATAGCATGTATGCATCTAAGGAGAAGCTAGATAAGCATGAGAGAGAAAGGAATAGAAGCTTATTGGGTTAGATAAAGTGGGGTAGGAGGAGGCTCATGTGGAGCATAAATGTCAGCATAGTCCAGTTGGGCCGAATGACCTGTTTCGTGCTGTACATTCGATGTAACTCAATATAAATTCAGTGTTTCAGCTGTGGTTTAGTTTGTAGTTCTCTCACCTCTAAGGCAGATGGTTGTGGGTTCAAGTCCCACCCCAGAGACTTGAACACTTAAACCAGGCTGACACTCCAGTGCGGTACTCAGGGAGTGCTACACTCTCTTTCGGATAGGATGTTAAAACTGAGGCCCTATTTGCCCTCTCAGGTGGACGTAAAAGATTCCACAGCACTATTTTGAAGAAGAGCAGGGGAGTTCTCCCTGGTGTTCTGGCCAATATTTATCCCTCAACCAACATCACCAAAATAGATTATCTGGTTATTATTAACGGTGCTGTTTCTGGGACCTTGCTGCCACGTTTCCTGCATTACAATAGTAACTATACTTCAAAAAGCTGTAAAAGGTTGTGAAAGGTGATACATCACAGTGAATGAATAAATAAATTTAAAAAAAATGATGATGTGGGTGTCGCTGGTAAGGCCAGCATTTATTGCACCTCCCTAATTGCCCTTGAGAAGGTGGTGGTGAGCCGCCTTCTTGAACCGCTGCAGTCAATGTGTTGAAGGCACTCCCACAGTGCTGTTTGGTAGGGAGTTCCAGGATTTTGACACAGCGATGATGAAAGAACGGCGATATATTTCCAAGTCAGGATGGTGTGACTTGGAGGGGATCTTGGAGGTGGTGGTGCTCCCATTAGGTGGTAGAGGTCATGGGTTTGGGAGGAGCTGTCGAAGAAGCCTTGGCGAGTTGCTGCAGTGCATTTTGTAGATGGTACACACTGCAGACACGGTACACCGGTGGTGGAGCGAGTGGATATTTAAGGTGGTAAATGCAAGTCTTTCAAGGTTTTTAATGAAAGTGTCTATTGCAAGTTCACTCCCAATAGATAGAAATGGCCAATATCATGCAATTTTTTGTTAAAGTTACTGTTTGTTTACAAGAAGGTATCAACTGATTGAATGATTCAGAGGCATGTGATTTGCTGGTTTGTTTTTTTGTGGACTGCACGTATTTACCAGTTCCAGTCAATACTCTGCCAAAGGATGAATTGTTTAGTAAACGTACAGTGTTATCGGAAAATATGCCATAAAGAAACCAGTTTACTGTCGCCTGTATGGTTATGCAACAAAGATAAGCCCTGTACAATTGACAAGGAATATCCTGCGGGAGTACTTTCTGTTCAAAATAATTTCCCAGCATCAGGGCAGCTGACAGGCAGCAGCTGGAGGGAATTCAAATAGGGTGTGTCCTGTCTGCACTCATTGGGATGTTGAGAATATGTATCCCATATTTGGGATGTGGTATGATTCAAAGCTCTGCTTTGCATTTCAACGTGGAAAAGTCAAAAATAAATCAGTGCTGAAGCAAAGCACCCAAAGAGGGTGTGTGTGCTGATTAAGAAAGAGATCTTGTCGCAACTGTCAACTTGGCTCAGTTGGTAGCTCTCACATCTGGCTCAGAAGGTTATGGTTCAAGCTTCACTACGGTCATGAGCACACAATGCAAGCTGACGCTCCAAGAAGAGCAGGGGAGTTCACGTAGTGCCCTGGCCAACACTCCTCTCTCAGACATCACCACCAGACGGGCAACACGGTGGCATAGTGGTTAGCACTGGTGCCTCACAACGCCAGGGACCCGGGTTCGAATCTGACCTCGGGTGACTGTCTGTGTGGAGTTTGCACAATCTCCCCGTGTCTGCGTGGGTTTCCTCCGGGTGCTCCGGTTTCCTCCCACAGTCCAAAAATGTGCAGGTTAGGTTGATTTGGCTATGATAAATTGACCCTTAGTGTTAGGAGGGGATTAAATATGTGGGGTTATGGGGATAGGATGGGATATGTTAGGGGGAATTAAATACGTGGGGTTACGGGGGTAGGGTGGGATATGTGTACTGTGGGGATTAAAGCAGGGACAGGGTACTGGATTTGGATGATCAGCCATGATCGTATTGAATGGTGGAGCAGGCTCGACGGGCCGAATGGCCTACTCCTGCTCCTAGATTCTATGTTTCTATGTTTCTAGAAGCAGACTATCTGGTCATTCATTTCATTTGAGGGACCTTGCTGTGCGCAAAATAGTTGCCACATTTGCCTACATATCAACAGTGACTGCACGTCAATAAAATAATTCATTGGCTGTAAAGCACTCTGGGATGTCCTGGGGACATGATAAATTGCTATATAAATGCAAGCTCTTTCTCTCTTTGTTATAAATAATGAAGCCCTGTGCTTTGCTGCAATTTAAAAAAGGCACTGGATTACATTAACACAAGGGAAGATTACAAAAGAGATGTTGGTCAGATCCCATGAGGAGGATTATGTCCAGTTCTGGTCACCTGAATCATAGGGAAGATATTAGTGCCGTTGAGAGGGAACAAAGGCAAGCAATCAAGTTGATTCAGGGAGTCAAGAACTTAAGGTACGAGGAAAGGTTAAGAAAGTTTGTAGCAGACACAGAAAATAGTTGAGACACTCAGCAGTCAGTCAGCACTTGTGGAGTTGACATTAGAGGTGTAAACCCTTCATCACAAATAAACCCTCCCTCACAGCTGAGTTCTGAGGAAGGGTTCATATCCAAAATGTTAATTTGTCCATTCTTTCCACAGATGCTGACTGTGTGTTTCCAGCATTTTCTGTTCTTTGTTTCAGATTTCCAGCATCTGTTGCTTTTTAGTTTTTCGTGAAGAAAGTTGAGCTTGTTTTCCTCCAACAAAGAGATTTTAACAGTGGTGTTGTCGAAGTTTTCAAGATTAGGAAGGGGATTTGAGATAGATGATCCAGGGAAACCATTCACTAGGGTGAAGGGTTCAGATGCCAGAGAACACCAGTTATAAAGTAGGAAGTTTCTTACCCCTAGGAAACCATGCAAGTTACCATGAAAATCCACTGAAGCAGATCGTATAATTGGTTTCCAGATGGTAAAAAAGGATTGAGAAAAAAGGTAAGAAGGCAGCAGATGGGGTTGATCTATGCAAAACGACAGGCTTGTTGATCATAATGGCCTTTTCCTGTTTCAAAAAACATTCATATTCTTATACTCTCTGTGAAGGTTTGTACCATGTCCAAAGGTTTCCATCCAATCCCTGGCACCCTTCTACCATTATGACCTTGGCCCTAAGCCTCATGAATATCTAAATTTGCATGCTTTTCACAACCGAAGGCCAAATAAAACCAAGAACCCACCCCTGCACAGCATGCAAGTGTTAACCAAAAGTCATCTGTGCACTTAGGAAACATCGATACAAGAAAGATAAAACCCAAAGTTACACCCAATTATAATTTACTGAAGGTGCAGTCCCAACAACACAAAAAAAACCTAGCATTTATATAGCCTGTTGCATCTCCTGCGCTTGCACGGGGAGGTACCGTGGGGAGGGTGGGGCAGTTGGGGGTGATTGAGGAGTGGACCAGGGTGTCCCGTGAAAGCACAGGAGATGCAACACCTGCCCTTTTACCTCCTCCCTTTCCACTGTCCGTAAGGGTGAACCCAAACTTCCGGTTGCTTGTCACTTTAATTCTCCGCTCCGCTCCCACTCTCACCTCTCTGTCCTCGGCCTCTTACACTGTTCCAATGAAGCTCAATGTAAGCTCAAGGAACAGCACCTCATCTTTCTATTAGGCACTTTACAGCCTTCTGGACTCAACATCGAGTTCAACAATTTCAGACCATAACCTCTGCCCCTATTTTTTCAGGCGGCAGCTGTTGATGATTCTGCCGTCCCCATTTGCAACATTTAACCACTCCTGCCTTCCACCCTATCACAGACCATCCCTTTTGTTCTTTCCTCCCCTCCCCACTTTCCTGCCTCTGCACCTGCTTAAAATCTGTTACATCACTAACTTTTTCCAGTTCTGTCAAAGGGTCACAGACCTGTAACGTTAACTTTGTTTCTCTCTCCACAGATGCTGCCTGACCTGCTGAGTGTCTCCAGCATTTTCTATTGTTATTTCAGATTTCCAGCATCCGCTGTATTTTGCTATTGTATCTGCTTTGGTGATGTTAGTTGAGGAATAAACATTGGCCAGGACACCGGGAACTCCCCTGCTCTTCTTCGAAATAGTGCCATGGGATCTTTTACGTCTACCTGAGAGGACAGACAGGGCCTCGGTTTAACATCTCATCTGAAAGATGGCACCTCCGACAGAGCAGCACTCTCTCAGTACTATGCTGAAGTTTCTGGAGTGGGACTTGAACCCACAACCTTTTGAGTCAGACGCGAGAGTGCTACCACTGAGCCACGGCTGTCACCCGATAAACTATAATGTTCCAAAAAATATTTGGTTGTCCATATTCAACTCTGTCATTATAACGTTCAAATCTGTTCTTAAACAGACCTTTTAAAGGATCTGATCAACACATTGTTAACTACTTTTGCTGGGAGTCTGTTTCTCATATGCACTCCTCTATGATAAAAGACAAATCTAATTTCTCGTGTCATTTGTGCGTTAACTCATGTTCTGCACTTACATCCTAAGCTTAATAAGCTTCTGAAATCGACATTATCTATGGCCTTCAACAGCTTTTTTTTTAAGCCTGCGACGTCTCCCCTTTTAATCTTTCCTCCAGTCAAAAAAAGATCAATTACGTGAGTCTCTCTTATTAACATAGGGGTCCAGATCACAGAATTGCTCTTATCACTCTTCTCTGAGCTCTTTCCAATGCATCAATGTCAATTCAAAGGACTTCAGAGAAGAGTGCCTGAAACTGCACTAAATATTGCAGATGTGGTCTCGCCAATATCTATGCAAGGTTAAAACAATGTGTTACAAAAGCAAAATACTGCGATGCTGGAAATCTGAAATAAAAACAGAAAATACTGGAAATAATCAGCAGGTCAAGCAGCATCTTGGAGTGAGAAACAGAGTTGACATTTCAGTTTGATGACCTTTCATCAGAACTAGAATAATGTGTTGACTTATAAACCTTGGAAAAAATGAGGTTGAGCTGGCAAACCTGCACCAATAATGGAGTGGGTGGCTCCACCGAGTTTTGGAATGGAAGCCCCTCGTCCCAATTTGATTAGGTTAATGGCACCCGAAAAGCTTGCTCAGAGAGTTTGCCCTGTAGCACACTTGGCAGGAGGTATAAAACCTACCCAAAATTCGCATCCTTGTTCTCAAATACCTCCATGGCCTCGTCCTTTCCTATCTCTGTAACCTCCTCCAACCCTTCAACCCTCCAATTCTGGCCTCTTGCACAGCCATGATTTACAGTTCTCCACCATTGGTGACCTTGCCTTCAGCCATCTAGGCCCTAAGCTCTGGAATTCCCTCTCCGCCTCTCTCTCCTCCTTTAAGACGCCCCTTAAAAAAAAAACTCTTTGACTAAGCTTTTGGTCACCTGTCCTAATATTTCCTTACGTGGCTCGGTGTCAAATTTTGTCTGAAGGCTCCTGTGAAGCGCCTTGGGACATTTAACGACATTAATAGCACGATATAAATGTAAGTTGTTGTTGTTGTTAAAGGGGATACAGCGTGCCATTAAAGTGGAAGTAGTGGTGGTGGTATAAAAAGTGTACTAATTGTTCACCATGGCACAATGGAGAGGTGGACAACTTTGCTCCTTTGATGCTGAAGAGTTGGAGGTCACGCTGAAGGAGGTGCACCAATGAAGGATGACCCTAATTGGGGCCCACGGCAACTCTCCAGTTAAAACACAGATATAAGCTGCACGGAGGGACCTTGCCAACTGAGTTAATCTAGTCACCCAGGTCCTTCATATCAGCCTGCAAATGAAGATAGTAAACGTAAGTGTGCTTCTCATTTTTTGCCTACATTTGTTATTGGTCCAGTCAAGTATGGCAAAATATAAATTGGGAACAACTGCACCCTCTGGGAGTTACCATATAAAAACAACTTGCATTTATTTTGCACCTTTAATGTAGTAAAACGTCCCAAGGTGCTTCACAGCTGTCAGAATCAGACAAAAATTGACACCGAGCCAAAGAAGGAGATATTTGGACAGGTGACCAAACGTTTGGTCAAAGAGGTAAGTTTTAAGGTGTGCCTTAAAGGAGAGAGAGGTGGAGAGACAGAGAGGAAATTCCAGAGCTTAGGGTCCAGACCGCACAAGAGGCCAGAATTGGAAGAATACAGAATTATCAGAGTGTTTAGGGCTGGAGGAGGTTACAGAGTTAGGGAGGGGCGTGGTCATGGAGGGATTTGAACACAAGGATGAGAATTTTAAAATCGAGGTGTTACTGGACCGAGAACCAATGTAGGTCAGCGAGCACAGGAGTGATGGGTGAATGGGACATGGTGCAAATCAGGATATGGGCAAACTGGAGTTATACCAGAGGTCAGTGCACTGCAGCAGGTCACACTGAGGGGTTGATGCTTGGATGCAATCACATTGCTCCACTACCCAGGCAGCTAATTCTCAAAGGGTTGCCGGGCTGCAGGCCTGGAGCAGGTTACAGTTTTAGGGAGGGGCACTGACACACAACCATTGCTCTTTTGCACACAGTTTTTTATTGTGCCAATGCAGGATACCACACTTATCCTGTGGGTGGAGGAACATGAAACAGACGCTCAGGCTTCCCACCTAAGGTGCTCCTCTGCTGTGAGGGAATTTCTCAGTGGAGTCAGGAGCTATGGATGTAGAGGTTAGCCCTGGTCTCCTAAGAATTAACCCCAATGTTTCTGCTCCATCAGGAAATGCGGGCACCATGGACTGCTGTATAGTGACGGCACGATAGCTTCTTCCTAGACAATGGCCATCTAAGTGCTTAATGATGTTTCTCTGGTCAGATATTTACCTGAATATTAATTGACTGCAAACACTTCTGGTTCACGAAGGTCATGGAGTTGGTATAAGGAGCCCCGATGCCCACTTGGGTCACATCTTTGACACCTTACACTCAAGGAAACCCTGTCATCCAGGGAAAGCTCTGCACCCAGTCCAACTGATGCCTTATATCCACCGGCAACATGATGAAGGTGTTGCCCCTTGCAAACATAGGGGTTAATTTTAACCCCCCAAAATGGGTGGGTTGGGGTCGGGTGAGATATACAAAAATTTTAAATCTCAAACCCGACCACATCCCACCTCCAACCCGCCCACTTCCGGGTTTAACGGAGGTGGGACAGGGGGCGGGCAGCCAACCCGCTCCCAGGAGGCAGGTTGGCCGTTTAAAAATTATAATAAGGCTGGGAGCCTCACATTTAGCCTATCTTCCAGGTTCAACCCTGGCTGGCCAAGTTTCCCAGGCCTCGGGAAACCCGGCAGCTCAAAGGAGGTGAAGACAGCTTCGGGGGAAAGGTAAGTGCCTTTACAGCAACGCTTGTGGGCCAGGAGGAGCAGGAGTGCTTCCTCCCGGCCTCCCAAGCTTACCAGCTTTCCTGGCATCACGCTCCCCCCTGCCATCGGACCCTCCCACCCCCACCATCGGACCCCCACCACTGTCATCAAACCCCTCCCCCATTCATAGACTCACCCATTCATAGACCCCCCCTGGGATCGGGGATCAGGCTGCTCCTGGGATCGGACCCACGCTCCCACTAGCAGCTGCAGGCTCCCTACCTGCTCCTGCTCGTGAGGCCTCCTCCAGAACATTCCCTGCCTGACTGAGAGCCAAGCATGTCAATCAGGCTGGTTTCTTGGCAGGTACCCTGTTAAAAAAAAATGCATGCTCGGGAGTTAAAACTCCAGAGCATGCGGGGAAACACGGACTTCCGGGTTTCCCGACCAAAACTCGCCCCCACCCGCCCCCCGGCTCAGAAAACTCACCCGTCAATGTCGGGGCCATAGTGTTTGTCACTTGATACACATGTGCACCGTAGGCTACTTGATGTGGCAGATGTCCCCTGCGGTGGCTTGGAAAGATCCGATAGCACGAGGGCTTCGTATTGCAGCAACCTTCACTTTTATGGGAAGAGCCAGATATTGTTGGCACGTTATCCTGCAGCAGATGGTACAACTCTTATGAGGCAGAGACGCTGAACACAACATTCCTCTGACATGTCCAGGCATGTGTGAAAAAGTTCCAGGGCACTGAAGGGTGTGGGCAAAATGCCGTGGGTGTTGTTGCAACTGCATTTATTGTCCCCTCATGATCTCATCTTCCACATCTACGCAGCACTACGAGAACCCCCAAAGGAATTGTCATCCTTGCCACTTTGTGTGGTGCTTTCCAAATGGCACCAGCAACCAAGAATAATGAGTATTAGTCAAAAAAAAACTCCAAAAATGGCAGACTGTCCAACAAAACTAACTAATGCCTCGTCTGAAGCCATATTATCTAGCGTGGGGCCTGATCTTCATAAATAAGCTACACTAATGAGGTTTACACTTGCCTATTACACGGTCATATCCCACCCCTCAAAACTGCATGTCACAAAACATGGTGCGGCACCGTGCAAGGTTGTGTGCCTGGTTTTATGTCCCATAATCTTTGCTAATATGAGTCTGTGTCACAAGGGAGCCTTGTAAGATTGACCCTCTGGTCCCAGCACTTCATTGTCTTTGCTGACTGTCGCCTCACAATGACTGGAAACTTGGAATGAGTGATCAGAAGTTACACCCAAACCCTTTTCTTTCTCCACCTTCGCTAATGGAGAACACTTCATTGTGTGCATGTTTAACGTTTCCAGTTTCAAAGTGCAATATCTTATATCTATTCACAATAAAATCCCTCTGCCATTCCTTAAACCAAGGATACTTTGGGCCAAGACACCAGCCTGATTGCCTTTATCCAGTATTTTAATTACCTCCTGAAAAATTCCAGTAGGTTTGTGATGCATGACCTATTGCTGCTAAAACATGCTTGAATCCTTTGGCCTTTTGTCCTCCTTCAATGAATATTGACAGGTTCTTACAACCCATACTGCTTGCCTGTTTATTGCAGCGAGATAACATTTACAATATGTTATATGTCTCCCTACCTAACAGCACTGCAGAAGTACCTTCACCACATGGACTGCAGCGATTCCAGAAGAAGGCCCATCACCACCTTCTCAAAGGCAACTAGGGATGGGCAAGAAATGCTGCTCTTGCTAGCAATGCCCATTTCCCGAGAATGAATAAAAAAGAAAAAAAGAAATAAACTAGTATATTCAAAAGCAACTGGTTATTAATTTGAGGGCAATACTGGCAAGGCAGTATTTATGGCCTTGTAGTCCTGAGGGTATTAAGAGTCAACCACATAGTGTGGGACTGGAGTCACATATAGGCCAGATCGGGTAGGAGTGGCATTTCCCTGCCCAAAGTACATTAGTGAGCCAGTTGGGATTTTATGACAATCTGTCAGCTTTCATTGTCATTTTCTTCCTGACGCCAAATTATCACATTTATTGAATTCAATTTCACAACTTGCCATGGTGGTATTTGAACTCATGACCACTGGGTTACTAGTTCAGTACCATAACACGAGGCTAGCGTACCCTTGATTATTATGAAAAGGAGTCCAGTCACATCAAACCTGGAAATATTATTCATTGTCTTGTAAATAGCCTGACTCAGTGATCTTCACACTGTCACTCATGGTTGATGATTCTATAGTAATGGTATTGTGTAGTGAAGCTGTAATGTACTTTGGGCAGGAGAAGACTAGTGAGAAATTGTTCATTCAATTACCCACTTTCTTTCCTGTAAGATTGCTGATTATTATTTAGAAAATGTAATAATCATTAGGGATGATTCCATCTCGTGGCTATTGCCGGAAATTTCCTATGTTCAGTACCTCTAGCAAAATCGTAAAGATGTTCTTTTTAAACACATTCTCCATTTCACTAGAAATACCAGCTGCTTTTATATCAACCATACCTACAGCCTCCTGTAGTCTTGGGCCTCCCACAGCCTGTGACCAAAGGAAGCCAAGACTGTTGGAATTTGTTAGCCTGATGGCGATGTCATGCCAACATCGTGTGTATGCCCTCGCCCAATATATAATTTTGCACGCCAATGCAATTGTGCTGTGTATATGCAGTGGCCAATTTGTCACAGCCCGCTTGGCACATGCCAACTCTCCTTTGCTGCCAGGTCACAGGGAGTGACCAGTGGCACACTTGCCAAGTACATTCAGGAGGGCACCGATCTCCCAAGCCTTCTCTGTGACATTAAAGGCCCCTACTGACTGGAGGAAATCGTTACTGCATTTCTTTATGATACCGCTATGCATTGTGACTAGAGGAAATCATCCCCACTTAAATCCCTACATTATCCCACTCGAATCCCCACATCATCCTGCTCGAATCCCTACATCATCCCACTCAAATCCCCACATCATCCCACTCGAATCCCTACATCATACCATTCGAATCCCCACATCATCCCACTCGAATCCCCACATCATCCCACTCGAATCCCTACATCATCCCACTCAAATCCCCACATCATCCCATTCGAATCCCTACATCATCCCACTCGAATCCCTACATCATCCCACTCGAATCCCCACATCATCCCACTCGAATCCCTACATCATCCCACTCGAATCCCCACATCATCCCATTCGAATCCTACATCATCCCATTCGAATCCCTACATCATCCCATTCGAATCCCCACATCATCCCACTCGAATCCCCACATCATCCCATTCGAATCCCTACATCATCCTGCTCAAATCCCTACATCATCCTGCTCAAATCCCTACATCATCCCACTCGAATCCCTACATCATCCCAATCGAATCCCCACATCATCCCATTCGAATCCCTACATCATCCTGCTCAAATCCCTATATCATCCCACTCGAATCCCTACATCATCAAACTCGAATCCCTAAATCATCCCACTCGAATCCCTACATCATCCCACTGGAATCCCCACATCATCCCATTCGAATCCCTACATCATCCCATTCGAATCCCCACATCATCCCACTCGAATCCCCACATCATCCCATTCGAATCCCTACATCATCCTGCTCAAATCTCTACATCATCCTGCTCAAATCCCTACATCATCCCACTCGAATCCCTACATCATCCCAATCGAATCCCCACATCATCCCATTCGAATCCCTACATCATCCTGCTCAAATCCCTATATCATCCCACTCGAATCCCTACATCATCAAACTCGAATCCCTAAATCATCCCACTCGAATCCCACATCATCCCACTGGAATCCCCACATCATCCCACTCGAATCCCTACAGCATTCCATTTAAATCCCTACAGCATCCCACTCGAATCCCCACATCATCCCACTCGAATCCCCACATCATCCCACTCGAATCCCTACAGCATTCCATTTAAATCCCTACAGCATCCCACTCGAATCCCCACATCATCCCACTCGAATCCCCACATCATCCCACTCGAATCCCTACAGCATCCCATTTGAATCCCTACAGCATCCCATTTGAATCCCTACAGCATCCCATTTGAATCCCTACAGCATCCTGCTCAAATTCCTACTGAAGCCAGGAACTTTGTCAATTTCCTGTTTGACCACCAGTTTTCTCCATGTGTTGATCACCTTTTCAGTTTGCTTTCTCTTGAATCTATTGCAACCACCACCCACCCGCCCCCCACCCTTTGCTGGTTCGAGAATCCTGTATACAGCAGAAAAGCTGATCTATATCCTAACTTATTGAACACCATCAGAATCTTAAAAAAAAACTTCTGTCAAGTCTCCCCTTAATTTTCTTTTCAAGAGAGGAGAGTCCTAGGGTACAAAATCACTCCTCTAGACACACGACATGAGCCTTGTGCTGGGAATCAGTAATATTGCACCTGACATGCAAGTCAATAAGATGACTCTGATCTCCGGCAGACAATTACTCCATATAGTATTCCTTTACTTTTCCTGTTATACAGCCCCTCTCCTCTTGCTTTATCGAAGGTGTGTGTGTGTGTGTGTGTATTTTTAGTCTTGCTCATCATTTCCCAAATGTAATCAATATTCCCTCAGGGCAGCAATTCATCTGTAAACACACCAATCCCATTCCTACCCATGAAATGGAATTACTGTTGCTGATATTAGTGGCATTCATATGAGATACTTCTGTCTGTTATTTTATTACAGGTGTTACCTGGTTCAGTTTTAATGGGATGAAGCCTGCATTAAATGGAATGTCATGCAAATGTGTAATGTGTTCGCCCACTAATACAACCAACAATATTTTCTACCTTACGGAATGGACACTCATCCTGTGCCGCTCCAGCACTGATGTATACTGAGCTTTACAAGGAATCCCTGTGAACATAGGAAACTGTTCCGCCATTCAATTAGATCATGGTTGATCTGTATCTTAACTCCATTTACCCGCCTTGGTTCCATATCCCTTAATACCCTACCGAACAAAAAATCTATCAATCTCAGTTTTGAAATTTTCAATTGACCTAGCCTCAACAGCATTTTGAGGGAGAGAGTTCCAGATTTCCACTACCCTTTGTGTGAAGAAGTGCTTCCTGACATCACCCCTGAACGGCCTAGCTCTAATTTGAAGATTATGCCCCTTTGTTCTTGACTCTCCCGTCAGAGAAAATGGTTTCTCTCTATCTACCGCGACATTTTAGTGATCTGTGTACATGGACACCTAAATCTCTTTGGACCTCCACTGTTCCTGGCTCTTCACCATTTAAAAACTACTCGGATCTATCTTTCTTAGGTCCAAAATGGATGACCTCACACTTGCCTGCGTTGAAATCCATCTGCCATAGTTTTGCCCACTCACTTAATCTATCAATGTCTCTTTGTAATTTTATGCTCCTGTCTACACAATTCGCTATGCCACCTATCTTTGTGTCATCGGCAAACTTAGATATATGGCTCTCTATTATGTTATCAAAGTCATTAATAAATATAGTGAAGAGTTGAGGCCTTTGCACAGGTCCTTGTAGGTCACCACTAGTCACTTCCTTCCATTTCAAGTACATACCCATTATCTCTACTCTCTGCCTAACCAATCTCCTAACCAGGTCAATAATTTGCCCTCAATTCCATGAGCTTTAATTTTAGCTAACAATCTCTGATGTGGAACCTTATCGAATGTCTTCTGGAAGTCCGCATAAACTACATCCACAAATATTCTCCTGTCTTCTACTTTAGGTATATCCTCAAAAAAGTCAATTAGGTTCGTTAATCATGACCTACCCTTTACAAACGATGACGTCATCGCCAACGGCGCGACGCTGCGGGGTGCTAACGGTTACCGCCGCCACTAACCTCCCACTGAATTTCGCGGGAGGCGTTGGCGCCGCCGCGCCCAGGCACTAGTTGCTTTGCGCCCTGTTAGCGCCCTCTTAGGGCACTAACAGGGCGCAAAGCAACCGAATTTTTAAGCCCTGTTTTTAAAAGGACCCTCATTACCCTTGACCAACGTTCCCTCTAATTTTGTTTGGTGCCGCGTGGCCCCTTTAAGGGGCTGTGTGGGCCATTCAAAATACCGTGCGGCCGCACAGCTTACAGGGAACATTGCCCTTTTTCTTCTAATATGATTGTAAAAACTTTTTGTGTTAATCTTGACATCCCTCGCAGGTTTTTTTTGTATTCCCTTTTTGCAGCTCTTACTATCTTTTTTGTCTTCCTTTGCTGTTCTTTTTATCTCTCCCCGTCCCCTGGATCCACACTATTCTTTGCACTTTCGTATGTTCTTTTCTTTAGTTTTATGTTATCTCTCACCCCTTTTGTCGAACATGGCTGTTTTATTTGGTAAGTAGAGCTCTTGCCCTTTAGAGTATATACTGGTCCTTCATTAAGCTAAATTCTTATCTGCTCACCTGCCTCTGTTCATCTGTAGTTTTACCGGATAATAGTTCTGATGAGTTTGCTGTTGTCAGTCTCTGTCTCATCACGGTAAAGTTAGTCTTACCAAAATCTAGAATCTTTATAACTGTGTTACATTTCTTTCTTTTCAAACCTAACATTGAATTTGATTATATTATGATCACTGTTAGATAAAGGTTCACTTACTTTTAGATTATTAACTAAGTCTGGCTCATTACTTATTGTTAAATCTAGTATGGCCTACCCTCTTGTTGGTTCTAGAACATATTGCTCCAGAAAACTATCTTGAATGCACTCAAGGAATTCACTACCTTTCTGACGAGCTACTCTGCTCTTCCAAATCTATATTAAAATTAAATTCTCCCATTAAAACAACTCTGCTTTTGCTATAAACCTTTCTAATCTCTGAATTAATATATTCTGTCACTTCATTGCTGCTATCAGGCCCATAGACAACTTCCATTTCAGTTTTAAGTCCTCTCTTATTCCTCAATTCTAACCATAGTGTCTCCACTGATTGTTTTCCCTTACCTATATCCTTTCATACTAATGTTGTAATAGTATCTTTAATCAATAAAGCTACCCTTCCTCCTCTTCCAGTTTCCCTATCCTTTCTAACGACCTTATAACCTGGACTATTTATCTCCCAATCATGACCAGCTTGCAGCCATGTCTCAGTAATGGCCAACACGTCATACCCTGTAAACTGTACTTGAGCCTCTAATTCGCTCAATTTATTTCTTATGCTCCGTGCGTTAGTATATAAAAGTCTTATTTGGGCAAGAGACCCTAACCTGTCCTTCTGCCCTGATGCTGTGTTTCTCACAACGTTTAACTTGACATGTTTTATATTTGTCACTCCTGCTGTAACTACTTTAGTTATTTTAGTATTCCCTTCACCTGGAGTATCTGTATCACTGCTTGTGACCTGAACTCTGCTCTTTTCCCTTTTCTTAATCTTTAAATTATCATTTTTACTATTGTAACACAAAAGGAAAATACTGCGGATGCTGGAAATGACGAAAGGTCATCGACCTGAAACGTTAACTCTGTTTCTCTCTCCATAGATGCTGCCTGACCTGCTGAGTATTTCCAACATTTTCTATCTTTACTATTGTTTCTGACTCCCCGCCCACACCACCCATTTATTAGTTTAAAGTCCTTTTTACCACCCTATTTATCCTTTCTACTAGGAACTTGGTCCCAGCCTGGTTCAAATGTAGCCCATCCAAACGGTACAGCTCCCTCCTGTCCCAGTACAGGTGCCAGAGTCCCATGAAATGGAACCCCTTCCATCCCACACCACTCCTTCAGCAACATGTCCCGATCTGTTTGTCCCTATGCCAATTTGCACGTGGCTCAGGTAATAATCCTGAGATTACTACCCTTGAGGCCCTGCTTTTTAATTTAGCACCTAACTCCTGATACTGTCTTTGCAGGACTTCCTGCCTACACTTTCCTATGTCGTTGGTCCCAACATGGACCACGGCAACTGGATCTTGCCCCTCCCTTCCCAGAAACCTTTCCAGTCATTTTGAGATGTCCCTTACCCTGGCACCAGGTAGGCAACATACCATTTTGGACTCTTGATCCTGACTGCAAAGGATGCTATCTATCCTCCTAATGATTCAATCTCCTACAACTTTGACATTACATTTTCGCTCCTCCACCCCTTGGACTGCCTCCTGCTCCATGGTGCCATGGTTCGCATTCTGGCTATCCTCCCTGCAGCCTTCACCCTTATCCTCACAGGCAACAAATACCTCATAGCTGTTGGATAGGATCAGCGTCTGTGGGACCTCATTCTCTATCTCCCCTTGGTTTTCCCTACCCTGCTGACTGACAGTCACACATTCCCCTTCCTGCACCTGTGCTTTCCTCTGAGGTGTGACTGTACTCTGGAGTAAACTATCCAGAAATTCCTCCCCCTCACTTAAGTCGGAGTGTCTCCAATTTGCACTCTAGCTCAATGACTCTGAGCTGGAGTGTCTCAAGGCAGAGACATTTCCTGCAGCTTTGACAATCCGGGACAGTCTCGCTGTCCACAAACTCCCACATATTACAATCCCGACACATAGCCAGCACTACCATTCCCTGTTTTTATTGATTTATTTTTAGTACTAATTTAATTCTAGATATAATAGAATTACTTGAGATTTAGATTATATTAGTCCCACTCCCCTGCTCTTTCCACACGGCCCTGCAATCATTTGCTTTTCATGTAAATATCCAATTCCCTTTTGAAAGCCACGATTGAATCTGCTTCCACCACCCTTTCAGGCAGTGCATTCCAGATCATAACGACTTGCTGTATACATTTTTTTTCACATCTCCCTCTGGTTCTTTTGCCAATTATCTCAAATCTGTGTCCTCTAGTTACTGACCCTCAGCCAGTGTAAACAGTTTCTCCCTATTTACTCTATCAAAACCCTTCGGGATCCAGATTTGACTTTACTGCTGCATCAACTTTTTCAATGCATTTATTGCAGGAGGAGGCTGATTTTTCAGGTTTATTTCAAACACTCGTGACCATAACAAATGACTTCATTGTGGGCAGAGTGAAGACAATTGTATTTTATATATACATACACCGCAAAAAAGATTTGCCAAACGCTTTTAAGTGGTGGCAATATCCCTTTAAACCTCACACAGATTAGGCTCCAGTGAGTAAAGACACCACCCTGTGTGGTAAAAGCCATATGGTATCAAATCTGTACCACATTAACTGACCTCAACCAAGCAGCAGTTAGGGGCATTACAACTCAACTCAGCATCCGTGTGCCAGGGTGAAAATAAAGCTAATGCTCTGTGAAATGGATCCATATGCCCCATGGGCAAACCAGCAAATCTCAAGAATATTAATTTAACTTTACAACCAACATTTACTAGTCTGATCAGATGTGTTCTACAGATGACTCCTCCATGGTCCCATTCTGTTCCATTTGATATTTAATCACCTATCTTTCTAACCTTCAACCTTTATAGAATCATAGAATCTTACAGCACTGGAGGAGGCCAGGCAGCCCATCGTGCCTGTGCCTCTATCCAACTTTCCCACTCCCCTGCTCTTTCCCCATAGACCTGCAATTTTCTCCCCTTCAAGTATTTATCCAATTCCCTTTTGAAAGTTACTATTGAATCTGCTTCCACTACCCTTTCAGGCAATGCATTCCAGATCAAAATAAATAGAAACATAGAAACATAGAAAAATAGGAGCAGGAGTCGGCCATTCGGCCCTTCGAGCCTGCTCCGCCATTCAATATGATCATGGCTGATCCTCTATCTCAATACCATATTCCCGCTCTCTCCCCATACCCCTTGATGCCTTTTGTGTCTAGAAATGGCTGTGTAAAAAAAATTCTCCATATTTCACCTCTGACTCTTTTGTCAATTACCTTAAATCTGTGTCCTCTGGTTACTGACCCTTCAACCAGTGGAAACAGTTTCTCCTTATTTACTCTATCAAAACCCTTCATGATTTTGAACACCTCTATTAAATCTCACCTTAACCTTCGCTGCTCCAAGGAGAACAATGCCAGCTTATTATCTATTCAGCTCTTTCGGAAATGAGTCAATCAACCTAACATTAACTCATTTTGCTGGGAGTCAATTCTACATATTTACGACTGCGTAGGAAAAAATATTGTAATTTCTGTTCTGGGTTGATCTCTGATTCTGTGCTCACACTCCAAGTTAAAATAGCCTGCTTACATCTCCATTATGCATTCCTGTCAGCACTTTAAAAAACAGATCTTGTCTCCTTCTCAATTTTCTTTTCTCCAATGAATAGAATTTCAGTTTATTTCCCTAACTTACAGCCCTGCAAGTAAGGCTATGTTCACCAACACTAAACTTCTGTCATGTAAAATGGGTGTTAAGGCCTGTTAAGCCTTAATTCCAAAGTCTTTGCCGCTCTGCTCAGAACCTGCTTTAATACATCAATATCCCTTTGAAGGTAGGATGCCCAAAATGATGCACAATGTGGAATTTTTCCTCACTCACTGCTAACACTTCAGAAAACTGTGGGCGCACGATTTTCCAATATGTGCTATCGGTGGGCTAAAGACCCCATCGACAGTAAATTACTCCTAATATTTTGTAAAAGTTGTCCTCAGCACTCATTATTGAAACAACAATTTTTTTTAAACAATTGCAAGAAATAAACATGAAAAGTGAATATTCCTTTTGTCTATATATTATATATATGACACTTCCACGTTGACACGAAGCAGATTTGGGAGTGCATTGAGGCAAAACTGATAGATCCTGAAAGATACTCAAGTACACTAAGGTCAGGAGGTACGAAATCCCTCCAGAAGGCCAACTCACATTGCTTCAAGCTCACACCGGATGCAGTATAACTCCAGGCTGTGAAAAGAACATTTCAAAAAGTGCTTGAGTGGTCCAATGGACCATAAGGGAACCTTAAGAAGTAAGTCATTAGCCTTTGTAATGATGGGACAAACCAGACGCTCCCTCATACATCGAGAATTAGCTGCCTGGGTAATGGAGCACTGTGACTGCATCCAAGCATCAACCCCTCAGTGTGACCTGCTGCAGTGCACTGTCCCCTGGTATAACTCCAGTTTGCCCGTATCCTGACTTACACCAAGTCCTGTTCACCCATCACTGACCTATTTTGGCTCCCAGTCCAGCAATGCCTCGATTTTAAAATTTTCATCCTTGTGTTCAAATCCCTCCATGGCCTCGCTCCTCCCTATATCCATAACCTCCTCCAGCCCTACAAACCTCTGACAATTTTGCGTTCCTCCAATTCTGGCCTCTTGCGCATCCTCGATTTCCTTCTGCCCGCCATTGACGGCCGTGCCTTCAGCTGTCTAGGCCTTAAGCTCTGGAATTCCCTCCCTAAACCTCTCCGCCTCTGTACTTCTCTCTCCTTCTTTAAGACTCACCTCTCGCAGATGCATCTGTCCATGACAGTATTGGTAGGAGTGACCACCGCACAGTCCTTGTGAGACAAAGTCCCATCTTCACACTGAGGACACCCTCCATCATAAATCCCCAGGGCCTGATAATCTACATCCTAGGGTACTTAAGGAAGTGGCCATAGAAATAGTAGATGCATTGCTGGTCATGTTCCAAAATTCTATAGACTCTGGAACAGTTCCCATGGATTGGAGGGTAGCTAATGTAACCCCACTATTTAAAAAAGGTGGTAGAGAGAAAACGGGGAATTATAGATCGGTAAGCCTGACATCGGTAGTGGGGAAAATGCTAGAGTCCATTATAAAAGATGTAATAGCAGAGCACTTGGAAAACAGTGACAGGATCGGACAAAGTCAACATGGATTTACAAAAGATAAATCATGCTTGACTAATCTACTGGAATTTTTTGAGGATGTAACTGGTAGAATAGATAAGGGAGAACCAGTGGATGTGGTGTATTTGGACTTTCAGAAGGCTTTCGATAAGGTCCCGCATAAGAGATTAGCGTGCAAAGTTAAAGCACATGGGATTGGGGGTAAGGTACTGACTTGGATAGAGAACTGGTTGGCAGACAGGAAGCAAAGAGTTGGAATAAATGGGTCTTTTTCCGAGTGGCAGGCAGTGACTAGTTGGGTACCGCAGGGATCGGTGCTAGGACCCCAGTTATTCACAATATATATTAATGATCTAGACGAGGGAACTAGATGTAATATCTCCAAGTTTGCAGACGACACAAAGCTGGGTGGGCGTGTGTGCTGTGAGGAGGATGCAGAGAAACTCCAGTATGATTTGGACAGGTTGGGTGATTGGGCAGATGCATGGCAGATGCAGTAGAATGTGGATAAATGCGAGGTTATCCACTTTGGTGGCAAATACAGGAAGGAAGATTATTATCTGAACGGCAATAGATTGGGAAAAGGGGAAGTGCAACGAGACCTGGGTGCCCTTGTGCACCATTCGCTGAAGGTAAGCATGCAGGTGCAGCAGGCGGTTAAGAAGGCAAATGGTATGTTGGCCTTCATAGCGAGAGGATTCGAGTACAGGAGCAAGGATGTCTTGCTGCAGTTGTACAGGGCCTTGGTGAGGCCACACCTTGAGTATTGTGAGAAGTTTTGGTCACCTTATCTGAGGAAGGATGTTCTTGCCATGGAGGGAGTGCAGCGAAGATTCACCAGACTGATACCTGGGATGGCAGGAATGACATATGAAGAGAGATTGGGTCGATTGGGCTTGTATTCGCTAGAGTTTAGAAGAATGAGAGGGGATCTTATTCAAACTTATAAAATTCTAACAGGACTAGACAGATTAGATGCAGGAAGGATGTTCCCGATGGCAGGGGAGTCCAGAACCAGGGGTCACAGTCTAAGGATAAGGGGTAAGCCATTTAGGACTGAAATGAGGAGGAATGTCTTCACCCAGAGAGTGGTGAACCTGTGGAATTAGAAACATAGAATCTAGGAGCTCTACCACAGAAGGCAGTTGAGGTCAATTCATTAAATATATTCAAGAAGGAGTTAGATATATTTCTTAAGGCTAAAGGGATCAAGGGATATGGGGAGAAAGCAGGGACAGAGTACTGAATTTGGATGATCAGCCATGATCCCATTAAATGGCGAAACAGGCTCGAGGGGCCAAATGGCCTACTCCTGCTCCTATCTTCTATGTCTATGTTTCTATTGTGTGACACTACCACCGTGCTAAATGGGATGAATTCAGAACAGATCTAGCAGTCAAAACTGGGCATCCATGAGGCGCTGTGGGCCAACAGGAGCAGCAGAATTGTATAACACCACAATCTGCAACCTCATAGGCCTGGCATATCCCTCACTCTACCATTACCATCAAGCCAGGGGACCAACCCTGGTTCAATGAGGAGTGTAGAAGAGCATGCCAGGAGCAGCACCAGACGTACCTAAAAATGAGGTGCCAACCTGGTGAAGCTGCAGAGACTACATGCATGCTAAACAGCGGAAGCAACATGCTATAATCAGAGCTAAGCGATCCCACAACTAACGGATCAGATCAAAGCTTGGCAGTCCTGCCACATCCAGTCATGAATGGTGGTGGACAATTAAACAACTAACAGGAGGAGGAGGCTCCATGAATATTCCCATCCTCAATGATGGCGGAGTCCAGCACGTGAGTGCAAAAGACAAGGCTGAAGCGTTTGCAACCGTCTTCAGCCAGAAGTGTCGAGACGATGCTTCATATCAGCCTCCTCCTGAGGTCCCCACCATCACAGAAGCCAGTCTTCAGCCAATTCGATTCACTCCACGTGATTTCAAGAAATGGCTGAGCGCATTGGCAAAGGCTATGGGTTCCGACAACATCCCGCTGTAGTGCTGAAGTTTTATGCTCCAGAACTAGCCACACCTTTAGCCAAGCTGTTCCAGTACAGCTACAGATCTGGCATCTACCCGGCAAAGTGGAAAACTGCCCAGGTATGTTCCATCCACAAAAAGCAGGAAAAATCCAATCCGGCCAATTACCGCCCCATCAGCCTATTCTCAAACATCAGCAAAGTGATGGAAGGTGTCGTCGACAGTGGTATTAAGCGCCACTTACTCACCAATAACCTGCTCAGCAATGCTCAGTTTGGGTTCCGCGAGGATCACTTGGCTCCAGACCACATTGCAGCCTTGGTCCAAATATGGACGAAAGAGCTGAATTCTAAAGGTGAGGTCAGAGTGACAGCCCTTGACATCAAGGCAGCATTTGACCAAGTATGGCATCAAGGAGCCCTAGTAAAATTGAAGTCAGTGGGAATCAGGGAGACAACTCTGCACTGGCTGGAGTCATATCACAAAGGAAGATGGTTGTGTTTGTTGGAAGCCAACCATCTCAGCCCCAGGACATCACTGCAGGAGTTCCTCAGGGCCGTGTCTGGGGCCCAACCATCTTCAGCTGCTTCATCAATGACCTCCCCTCCATCATCAGGTCAGAAATGGGGATGTTCGCTGATGATTGCATAGTGTTCAGTTCCATTCGCAGCTCATCAGATAATGAAGCAGTCCATGCCCGCATGCAGCAAGACCTGGATGACATTCAGGCTTGGGCTGATAAGTAGCAAGTAACATTTGCACCAGACAAGTGCCAGGCAATGACTATCTCCAACAAGGGAGAGTGTAACCACTGCCAATTGACATTCAACGGCATTACCATTGCCAAATCCCCCATCAACAACATCCTGGGGGGGTCACCATTGATCAGTCACATAAATACTGTGATTACAAGAGCAGGCCAGAGGCTGGGTATTCTGCAGCGAGTGTCTCGCCTCCTGATTCCCCAAAGCCTTTCCACCATCTGCAAGGCACAAGTCAGGAGTGTGATGGAATACTCCCTACTTGCCTGGATGAGTGCAGCTCCAACAACACTCAGGAAGCTCAACACCATCCTGGACAAAGCAGCCATCTTCTTTGGCACCCTATCCACCACCTTAAACATTCACTCCCTCCACCACCGGCGTACTGTGGCTGCAGTGTGTACCATCAACAAGATGCACTGCAGCAACTCACCAAAGTTTCTTCGCTAGCACCTCCCAAACCTACAACCTCTACCACCTAGAAGGACAAGGGTAGCAGGCGCATGGGAACACCACCACCTCCAAGTTCCCCTCCAAGTCACACACCATCCTGACTTAGAAGTATATCGCCGATCCTTCATTGTCGCTGGGTCAAAATCATAGAACTCCCTCCCTAACAGCACTGTGAGAGTACCTTCACCACACGGACTGCAGCGGTTCAAGAAGGCGGCTCACCATCACCTTCTCAAGGGCAATTAGGGATGGGCAATAAATGCTGGCCTTGCCAGCGATGTCCAGATCCCGTGAATAAATTTTAAAAAACCTACCTCTTTGACCAAACTTTTGGTCACCTGTCCTAACGTCTCCTTATGTGGCTTGTTATCTAATTTTGTCTGGTGCCGCTCCTGTGAAGCACCTTAGGAAGTTTTACTATGTTAAAGGTGCTATATAAATGCAAGTTCTTGTTGTCGCACTAAATAGATAGCGATCTAGGAACAGCAGCAGAGAGGTACCAAAATATCTCTCTGTTCCATCGAGACCTTGGTGCTATCAGAACCCTTTTGATTGAAGGTCTTAAAAATTCTAGAGATATCGGCCTAGAAATTCGTCTCGAGCGGTGGCGCTAAACGAGCGGTATCGGATCGGCCGCCCGTTACACGCAGCGCCTGAGATTCAGTTCCATTGCAGTCATATAACGTATAACGGGCGGCCGATCCGATACCGCCGTTTAGCGCCACCGCCCAAGACGAATTTCTTGGCTGGAAGTCCAAAGTGGTGTCAGTTTGCTCCCTGTTTTTGTCAATCCCACAGTGCTGCTGGCGATTGGCACTGGTGATAACAGGAACTATTGAAGCAGGCAGTTAACATTCCTGTGGCAATATGGCATTTGATTATTTTTAAATTCAGAAACATAGATGAGAGCCAAAAGCTCTTTGTGCAGAATACCATCAAAGTTGAAAAGAACAGAGAAGATAGGGTCAATCAGCAAGTACTGTATAAGAATGAGAGAGAGAAAGAAAGACTTAAAAGAAACAGGGCCTGGCAACCACACCAGGGTACAGGAAGATAATTGTGGAGACATTTACACTAGCACTTCACACCTACACTGTGGTTATACGTAAATAAAGCCTGAATCCGGAATCAAGACCCAACCTGCCACCGGAGTGAAGAATAGGGCTGCCAACTCTGGTTGGCCATATTCCTGGAGGTTTCATCATATGGCCTCCCTCCTCCAACCACCCTGCCCAATCTAACAGCCTCTTCTCCCATCACCAATATTTTTTTAACTAATAAACAAAAGTGTTTAATGAAAATGAAAATCGCCCCCCCCCCCCCCACCATGTTTCAACGAGTTTGTGTGGGAATCTTCATCAATGCATTAATAATGTCACTATACATAGCAAGCAGAGGGACTGTGACCCCCGATCAATAGGTTTTTGTGCACGTCTTAGGTGGGCCATTGAAGATTTAACATGGGAAAATCATAGAAAGTGCTGAGGACCAAGTGAAGATCGCAGGAATTACTCTTTTATTACACTCTGAAGGATAATTCAGGAGCTTTTACCTTCCAGAGCTACTAAAGAAAGAAGAAAAGAAAGAACTTGCATTTATATAGTGCCTTTCACAACCCCAGGACATCCCAAAGTACTTTACAGCCAATGAAGTACTTTTTTATGTGTAGTCACTATTGTAATGTCGGAGACGCAGCAACCAATTTGCACACAGCAAGGTCCCACAAATAGCAATGAGATAATGACTAGATAATCTGTTTTGGTGATGTTGGTTGAGGAATAAATATTGGCCAGGACACCAGGGAGAACTCTCTGGCTCTTTAAAATAGTGAGATCTTTTACATCCACCTGAGGGCAGATGGTGCCTTGGTTTAACGTCTCATCCGAAAGATGGCACATCCGTCAGCGCAGCACTCTTTCAGTACTGCACTGGAGCGTCAGCTCAAACCTTTAATTCCCTCACAACCTGCACCCAAAACAGTAATGTAATTGTTTTTTACAAGCTGCAACTCTTGAGTGAATATGGTGGCTTTTTAAAGTCAGGTTAAAGTATGTAAAATGGGACACTGAGCGGATCCAATCCTACGGCTTCAGAAATAGAACCAATGTGACCAAACTAATCAAGGATCACAGTGACTTCCATTCCAACCTCTGAATAACCGAAGCAAAAATTATAACCTCATTGTAATTGGAAGTGGCCTGAAGGCCTCTGAGAATTAACCTGCACATAGAACGGTTATAGCCTTGGGTCTTTTTTTAATTTCTCATCTAACACAAGAGCCTAATGTAAATTTATAAGCAAAATAAAATGGAAATTGTCCCAGACTTAATTTTGTTGCTGACAAACTGCCGTCAGATTCCCTTCAATCTGAAAGTCATTTGACATGTTCAGCAGTAGACTAATAGAAAATGAATAAAACCTAGCATATAAATCCATCCAGGCTCTGACTGGCTACTTACTGGTGATAATGATATCAAAGCCTCATTTCTCTCAGAAAACATCTCAATTCTATTAAAGACGACAGTTCTCAAACAAAATGAACATAAAAAAACGAAACCAGGGGAAATTTTAAAGTCATTCCGACATAAAGTTGGTCATCATTCTTAATTTCTTTTCTCCCCAAAGCAAAGGGTTCTACAACAACAACCTGCACTTATTCGTGCCTTTAACATAGTAAAACGTTCAAAGGTGCATCATAGGAGCATAATCAGGCAAAGTGCTCGACATCGAGCCAAAGAAGCTGACATTAGGACAGGTGACCAAAAGCTTGGTCAAAGAGGTAGGTTTTAAGGAGCACCTTAAAGGTGGAGAGAGAGAGGGGTAGAGAGGCGGAGAGGTTTAGAGTGAGAATTTCAGAGCTTAGGGCCTAGACAGCTGAAGGCACGGCTGGCAATGGTGGGGTGAAGGAAGTCGGGGATGCAAAGATTGGAGGAACGCGGAGCCCTCGGAGAGTCGCAGGGCTGAAGGTAGGGATAGGGAGGGGTGAGGCAATGGAAATGAGACTCCTTCTGTTTTGTTTCAAAAAAATAAATTCCTCCAAATTGCTCCCTTTCGCTCCTGAAGCGGTGATCTCATGCTGAGGTCCAGCTCTATAGATGCCAGCTGCTGTCTGATGCCTCATGTAAATGGCCGTTCTTTTATGTGCTGGATACTAGATGTAAAGTCCCAACTGGCAACCTGACTGTGGCGGGCCCATCTTGTCTTTACCCAGCAGGTCCTTCAGTGGCTCCCTACATCCCACCATCCCTGCTCTGTGTTCGATTGAAGCTACTCCTGGAGAAACAAGAACCCTTATAGCTTTACAGTTCCTGATGTGTAAAAAAAAAATAGGATGTGATTTTTCAGTCATTTGTACTATAATCTTTACAATGGTGATTAAACTGAAAGAACATCTTACTGCTCGAAGCAGAAATAGTGCGGTGCCTTCCTGAGACTCAGTCACTACATGCTGCTCCCTGCCAGAGAAATACTTCAACTCTCTAGTGTAGACTCCAAATAATCGAACAGAAAATAAAGGCACAAATTGCAAGTCCCGTCAAATCACATCAGTCGGCAGATATATTTTAAGTCTTTCCACTAATTATTTCAGGTGGTAGCAGGCCAAAACAACAATTAAAAAGCATTCTAAATGAGGAGGCACTGTGTACAATAGACTAAGGGGGAAAAATTCGGTTGCTAACAGGGGCGCTAGCGGGGTGCAAAGCAACTAGCACCCGGGCGCGGCGCCACTAACACCTCCTGCGAAATTCAGCAGGGAGGTTAGCGGCGGCGGTAGCCGGTAGCGCCCCGCGGCGCTGTGCCTCCAGCGATGATGTCATCGCTGTGCGCAGCGCCCCACTCGCGCCCCGGCTGCTAACTTGGCTCGCGCCCCCTGACCTATCGCCGGACGCTATGTCTGACAGGGTCAAGGGGGGCGTTTTTGCGGCCAGGGTGGCGATAATTAAAGGGCAGGTGCCGGGTGGCCTTTTTTTTGGGCCGCCTGCCAGCACCTGCCCCCTCTGGCCTCCTCCTGCGGGTTGCCGACCACGATCCGTCAGCCCGGCACTCCTCTTGAGTGCCGGGTTCTTTTGCCGGCACCCTGCTCCCCAGTGGTCCAGCAGGGCCCCGGTGTGCGCTGCGCTAGGCCCCTCCTCTTTAATCAGGCGCTACGTGGCGCTGCAATATTCAATGGGAGCGTCCCAAGAGGGAGGGGGAGCGCTTCCAGTAGCGCCCCACCTCCTGCTTGGGGCGCTACCGTTGAATTTCAGGCACGGGGGCGCTAACTTTTTCGGCGCGCTAATACCAGATTTGCCAGCGACACCCACACCCCAGGAATGATTTTTTTTGAAGTGCCATGTCACAGACTCTTGGGATGTAGGTCCAATCCACAACCCCGTTCACCACACACCATTGACATCTCCATGGTATAGTTAAATAGTGCCAAACATAAGCCAGGAGGTTCCCCTCCCCCAAGGGAGAGACGGAATGTTGGAGGTGGACTGCTTGTGCACATATGCCAGCAACTGGCTCACATTGGCAGAGGCCTAGGAATTGGTTATGCAATGGATGAGATATTGGAGGGCTCGTGGGAACTTTATAGCTCTACCCCAACAGGAGAGCAGCGGCAAAATCGGGGATTAAAAAAAATGACTACCGGATTAATACAAAAAATACACAGCAAGAAATACAAAGTACACTTATCCCTAATGGAAACATCGTGAAATTTTATTGCAACAGTATATTGCAGCTTTTATCATTTGTCCTGGTTCTAGATAACATTTAGGGTGACAGATGATCTTTCAAAAACAGGACTTTCAGGTATAAGATTTGTGACTGTTGTATATAAGCACTGGATAAGTCAACTGTGAAGAACATTGATTGAAACATGACCTCTCTTATCGTAGTCATGCACCACCTCAAAGTTAATCTGAAAAAGCAAAATGGAAATTGCTTCATTTTCTTCTCGTTGATTTCTCTAATTTGTTTGAAAGAGCTAATTGGACTTTAAGTGGCGCTTCTGTTTCTTAATGTACAGCTACAATTGATTGAATTTAAAGTGGTATCAGCTTCTGATGAAAGCTTCTTTTTAAGCAAAAGCACAGTGATGATGTAAATTGCGGTGAAATGTATCATCATCGGAACATAGGAATTGCGAGGTGGAAATAGACCAACAACAACTTGCATTTATATACCGCCTTTAACGTAATTAAATGTCTCAAGGTGCTTCACAGGAGCATTATAAAACAAAATTTGAAACCGAGCCACAGAAGGAAATATTAGAACACGTGCTTAAAACCTTGGTCAAAGAGGGAGGCTTTAAGGAGCATCTTAAAAGAGGAGGTTTAGGGAAGGAATTCCAGAGCTTAGGGCCTAAGCAGATGATAGCACGGCCGCCAATGATGGAGCGAGTAAAATCGGGGATGCAGAAGAGGCCAGAATTGGAGGAGTGTAGAGATCTCGAGAGTTTGTAGGGCTGGAGGAGGTTACAGAGATAGGGAGGGATGAGGCCATGGAGGGATTTGAAAAAAAAATGATAATTTTAAAATCAAGGCGTTGCCAGACCTGGAGCCAATATAGATCAGCGAGAACATGATTAATGGGTGAAAAGAACTTGGTGCGAGTTAGGATACGGGTAGCAGAGTTTTGGATGAGTTCAAG
The DNA here is from genome assembly GCA_030390025.1 of Squalus acanthias. NCBI lineage: Eukaryota > Metazoa > Chordata > Chondrichthyes > Squaliformes > Squalidae > Squalus > Squalus acanthias. The sequence goes on from CM059428.1 coordinate 36,421,575, forward strand.
TTTATGGAGGGTGGAAGATGGGAGGTCAGCCAGGAGTGCGTTGGAATAGTTAAGTCTAGAGGTAACAAAGGCATGGATGAGGGTTTCAGCAACTGAGGCAGGGACGGTGACGAGCAATGTTACAGAGGTGGAAGTAGGCGGTGTTGGTGAGGGAGCGGATTTGGGATCGGAAGCTCATCTCAGGGTTAAATAGGACACCAAGGTTGCAAACTGTCTGATTCAGCCTCAGACAGTGGCCAGGGAGAGGGATGGATGCACTGGCTAGGAAACTAAGTTTGTGGCGGGGACCGAAGACCATGGCTGTGATTTTGCTTACTTCGGTGGGTCCGTGGCGGGCGACATCGGTGGTGGGTCCCGACCCCGTTGCTAGCTCTATCCCGCTCTGTAAAATGAATTTCCCTTGATGGGGCTTGTAAAGCCCGCCCAGCGCGTTTCCTGGCCAATTGAAGGAAGCGGGTCTGGTGACGTCATTTGATGACGTGTCATCAGCCTGTTTCCTTAAAGGGACCATGCGCAAATTTATTTTGACATTTGTGCTGTCAGTGTTCTACACCATTGAGGTGCTGCAAACACTGACAATGACTGCACAAAGGTCTCTGCACTCCTCCAATTCTGGCCTCGTGTGCATCCCCGATTTTACTCGCTCCATCACTGGCGGCCGTGTCATCATATGCTTACAGAGGGAGTCACAGCACACATGGAGGTCGGTCCTCTTCCTTCCCATGGGCGGAAGAGACCTCCCCAGGCGATCAACACAGCCTGGTTGCACATTGCAGAAGAGGGCACAAGCAAGGATGTGGTCAGGAGGACCTGGGTGCAGTGCCGCAAACCTTTCAATGATCTCAGTAGATTACGAAACGTTAGTACAAAGCCACACTCAACCTCATCCTGCTGTGCCTCTCATCACATCCCCATCACTCTGCCTTCCCTACTGTACACCTGCACATCCTTCTCACACCAACTTACCTTGCACCTCCACCCATCCCTCACTACCTATATTATCACATCCCAATCTCACTAGCCACCACTCACACTCACCCTTATCCTAGTGCAATCATACCAACTAACAACACACAAGGGTAGTCACTTGGGTGTTTTATGCAATGTTCATGTAAAGTTTCTGTTAATGTGGTGTCAAGCATTGAAACCTTTATTTTCAACACTTTGCATTCTTGGACAGATTTGTGTGCACCTTTGGAAGTGGCTTAGTGAGTTGCAGTGAATGGCGAGACATAACGGTATCCCCCGTAATGGTGATGAGTGTGAAAGGAATAGCTTGGGCATTGTAGGGATGCTTTATGGTGATGGTGTGGGGTGGTGCCAATGTGGCAGCCAGGGTGTGCAGCATCAAGTGAAGTAAATCTGGCCATGGTGAGGCCATCCGTGGCCTCCTGGGCAGCAATGTGGTCAGGTGCGGATGCCCTCTGTCCTGTGCGGCATCAGTTGATTGCGGAGAAGGTTGGTGTTGTTGTTGGTGCTGCTGTGCCTGTGCTGCTGGTGTTAGGGCTGATCGTGGTCGGATTCTGAGAACCAAGGTGAGAGAGTATAAAGTGCGCCCATGCTGATGGAATAGATGGCAGGTGAAGTAGAAATGACAGAAGCGATCTGTTAATGGTGAGAGAGGTAATGAGGTCAGACTGGATGGAGACTTGTGTAAAGACATGCAGCATGGTGAATCTGTTGTGGAAATGCAGTGAGGAAGAGCTTGTGGCTGAGGGAAGATATCTCTTTACTTTACATTTGAAGCTGTCAACTAAATAGCTGATTCAGTAGCCAGTGAACTCCCGCCTCAGCTGACAGATGTGGTCCACGACCAGCGTGGACCCCGTGGGCGAGCTGTCAAATGCAAAAGGTAAGCTGAAAATCATTCTTAAGTGGCTCTAAACAAGCCACTAATTACCTGAATTGGGTCCCCCTCGCTGCGTGTCGGGTCTGCTCAGCACTGACAGACCTGACATTGGGAAAGGTGCGTGGCGGCGGGTTCACAGCGAGGTCCTGGCTCGCTGTGAAAAAAAACACTTTACCACCCGACCCGCCACTGATCGCACCCGCTGACCCCTCGCAAAATCCCGGCCGATGCTTCGGTCTTCCCAATATTTAGTTGGAGGAAATTGCTGCTCATCCAGAACTGGATGTCGGACAAGCAACGTGACAAATCAAAGGCAGTGGTGGGGTCGAGGGAGGTGGTGATGTGGTAGAGCTGGGTGTCGTCAGCGTACATGTGGAACCCTGACCTTGTGCTTTCGGATGATGTTGCCAAGGGGCAGCATGTAGATGAGAAATAGGAGGGGACCAAGGATAGATCCTTGGGGCCTCCAGAGGTTATGGTGCAGGAGTGGGAACGTAAGCCATTGCAGGTGATTCTCTGTCTATGACTGGATAGATAGGTGTGGAACCAGGCAGAAACCTTTTCCTTCCTTTTCTCTCAATCTTCAAGTACAAAGAAAGAACTTTGCATCGGGCCTTTCACGACCTCAGGACGCCCCAAAGCGCTTCAAAGCCAATGAAGTATTTTGTTTTGAAGTGTAGTCACTCTTGTAATGTAGGGATCTGAATTTGTCTTGAAATGATCCATAAATAAACCCTTGTATCTAAAAATAAGGCATATATCAGCCTTCCTTTCCTTCTAATTGCACAGAGTGTATTAATACTTGGAACCGAAGCAAACTCCCTTCATTATTGTCACATTGTTGTAACCCAATGCCGAGTCAATTGTTCGTTGTCCATTAATCAAGGCATTCAGTGGCTGATTTTCCATGCTAATAAGGTGTGTTATGCAGATGACGCACTGCAGGCATGAGCATTAAAAACAGATGGACCTCAATTTATGACAAAGGGTTCAGACAGCTGAGCAATATTTCAAGCACAAAATTATAGAGCAACGACAGTGATGACCAATGCTAAACAAAGCATTCTGAGCTTGATGATTAGCATCCATCAATGTGTCAGCACTGCAGCCATCTTTAGAAGTCAAAGTAGAAAATCTGCAAGTCAATATATAAAACATTAAGTGAACTCACTGATAACGGCTCAAATCAACAAACGTGGCCAGAGACGGCTTCCGGTACCCGCACACGGTTTCCACTGCACTTTTTGTAGCCAGTTACGTGGCATTTTTAATCTTCAGTTATTTCCAAGTGTAGGTTTGTTACTCGTTATTGCAATTAGGCATCTGAGCAGAGATAGTGCTGAGCCAAGTTGTCTACATGTCCCTCGAAAGTCATGACAGCCCACGTTGAGGATATCTAGATGGGTGAGAGTTGAGGAGGCTCTTTCTCTCTTGTACATTAGAAAATTGATTTTCCAATGATAAGCCCGCTGCCAACTAGGGTGGCTAACCCTCTAGGATTGTTCTGGAGTCTCCAGGAATTGAAGGTTAATCTCCAGGACACTGCTGCGAGCAACCAGGGAGTAAAATCAAAGGGGCATTAAAACAATTGCGTTTTTTTTTCCATTTTCTTTGAACACTTTTGTTTATTAGTTATAAAAATATTGGAGTTGAGAAGAAAGGCTGTTTGACTGTCAAGAATTATCCAATTGAGTAACCATGAGTCAGTCGCTTTCCAATTGGCATGGGAAGGCAACGTGCCGTGAGGATGGACGTGTTGGGCGACCAATGGCGTGAGTGTGCGGCGGGGGCATTTGCGTGTGGGGCAGCGGGAAGCAGGGGGCCATGTAATGAAACCTCCAGGAATACGTCCAACGAGAGTTGGAACCCTACTGCCAACTCATGTTGCAGATTGCAGACCGCATGCCTGTGATTTTCAGATACATGCCAGCAAATTGTCGTGGACTTAGAAAATTTATCCTTGTATGTTCTTTATCCTTAGACAACTTTTAAAAACCATATGTAAGTAATAGAGCCTCAATTTGGGTTTGTCCCTCTGAACTCACTGTATTGCCATGGTCAGGTAAGAGTGAAGGACACAGCATGGAGCGTATCATGTCTGCCCCTATATCACAGGTTGCCGGGAAATGGGGGCCTTCAGGGCCCTGACAGAAGTGTCAAAAAGGCCGAAATGGCAAGGAAATTGGAGTTGTTCCTTCTCCTTTAATTCTTTTTTCAAATTAGGCTTTCCAAGTGAACTAGTTTGCAAGTGTAGTTTGAGTTTTCGTGTGAGAAAACTTCTATATTCATGTCTCCCTCACCAACAATCCTCTTAAACAGCTGTCTTAAAGGGACAGGAACACATCCTCAGTGAGTTCTGTAGGTTGGATCAATTATAGTTGTTGCCCGCTCTTTACTGATTTGTCATCGTGTTGGCGACATACATTGACTTGTATGTGCTATAGCATAAAATATTAATGCACTTTATTAAAAAACTTAATATCAGTGGCTAAAGCAGCACACATACTGGCTTAATTACATCAATGAATGCCTTGTTACATCTCCTACTGTTTTATAAACAAGATAAAAAGATTTGTACTTTGTCTCATGACCTGGCCTCTTTAAAGTGCCAATTATATGAGAAATCTTGCTGTGGCTTATTCTGAAAGCTGTCAAATAGCTAATTTTCTGAGAAAAAGCAATGACTCCTTTTTCACTTTTTTTGGATATGGATCCATCACTAAAATTCCTCTTCTGTTACTCATGTCTCACAAAAGCAGGACAAAACAGGTAGTCAGTCTCCAGTGAAAATATAGGGTTTAACGCTATGGGATGTCCTGAGGTCGTGAAAGGCAGAATATAAAGCTCTTCCTCAACACTTAAAGATACAGAGAAAAGGAAGGAAAAAGTTTCCGACATGATCCACAAAATACTTGGAATGCAGAGGTTGATGTTTACGTGGTGCATGTAAATGTGAGGCTGGTTTTGCGGGTACTGGGTTAATTTCCAATCAACTGATCCATGGTTGAGGTGATGGGAAAGATGGCAATGGTTTATTTATTCCAAAAACTCCTGGTTTTCTTCACAGCTTATTCCTTCGTCTCTTGTCCTGTGTAATCTAAAATATATTTTTAGTCATTTCCTAATTGATGTAAGGCTACAAGACGAAATTGCGTTATTCTGAAGTGACATGTGGCAGGGGTGGTGTGTGTGTGAGAAAGAGAGGTGAGAGGAGGGGGGGAACAGAGGAGATGTGTGTGTGCATTGAATAGTGGCAGGCGGCTCTGAGAATTACACCGCTGTGCAGGATACACTTAGCTGTCTTGATCTATTGGTCTGTAATCAGACAATTGACCCGTCAATTGCACCACTCCACCAACCAACAGTCTGAAAGCCCTGCATAGATTTACAAGCAGAAATGTTAGTAAATCAACTGCTAAAATAAAGTCTTAAAGATGTCAAGAAAAAAAAAGGCCTGGACTGAAATTGTGCCAGTGATTCATACACTTATTCGTTAAATGTTTCAGTTGGATGTGGCCATGGATTGAAGTGCTTTGGTTTGGGCCTTTTGGTTGTACTGGAACCAAGGCTTGCATGTAAGTATTGGGTGTGTCTCTTTGAAAACCTGGAGTAACCAACAGCCAACAGTGGAAGAGCCTGCAAAGGCAATCTACCACCAGGAGAACAGAATGCAGCCGCAGGGTATCTGTTCAATGGGGGCGGTTGTTGGGTTTATAACTGAGGTTAGATTTAGTGTAATAGGGATCAGTGCAGGGACATTAGACTTGTAACGCTACCTCTCCATCACTTCTCTCAACCCCTCCATTGTCAGACTGCTTGTCCAACATCAAGTATTGGATGAACTGCACTTTCCTCCAGTTAAACTGGAACTCGCTAGTGGTTGATTTTGCATTTAAGGGAAAGCTCGATAAGTACATGAGGGAGAAAGGAATAGAAGGATATTTTGATAGGGTGAGATGAAGTAAATAGAGTGTGAGGAGGCGCGTGTGGATCATAAACACCGGCAGAATGACCTGTTTCTGTGCTGTAAATTCTATGTAATTCTATGTAAACATTGGGAAGACTGACGTCATTATCTTAGGCCCCCGCCATAAACTCCATACCACTGCCACTGATTCTATTCCCCCTCCCCAGCCACTCAGGCTGAACTAGACTGTTTGCAACCTTGGTGTTCCATTCAACCCCATCTGAGCTTTCAATCTCATATCTCCTCCATCATAAAGATTGATCATTTCCGCCTCCATAACATTGCCCAGCTCCACCCTGCCTCAGCCCTTCTGCACTGGAGCCTTCATCCATGCCTTTGTCACATCCAGACTCGATTATTCCAATGCTTTCCTGGTCAGACTCCTAACCTCCAACCTCCACCCTCGTAAACTTCAGCTCATCCAAGACTCTTGCTGCCCACATGCTGTTCTGCACCAAGTTCCACTTACCCATCATGCCCATCCGCATTGACCTGCATTGGCTCCTGGTCCCTCAACACCTCAAGTTTAAAAAGCTCATACTCATGTTTAAATCCCTTCATGGCCCCACCACCCACCCCTACCCCCACACCCCCCCCCAACACACCCTCCTTATCTCTGTAACCTTGTCCCATGTTACAACCCACCCAATCTCTCCGTTCCTCTGACTCCAGGATCTTGTGCATTGCCCCCACCCCTTCATGGATGTGCCTTCAGCTGTCTAGGACCATGCTCTGGAACTCCCTTCCTTTAAGACCCTCCTTAAAACCCACCTCTTTGATCAAGCTTTTTGCCGCAACAACAACAATAATTTCCATTTATATAGCACCTTTAATGCAGTAAAACATCCCAAGGCACTTCACAGGAGCGTAATAAGACAAAACTTGACACAAGCCAAAGAAGGAGACATTAGGACAGATGACCAAAAGCTTGGTCAAAGAAATAGGTTTTAAGGAGGGTCTCAAAGGAGAAGAGAGAGGTGGAGAGGCAGAAACATTTAGGGAGGGAATTCTGGAGCTTAGGGCCTAGACAGCTGAAGGCCGACTGCCAATATTGGTGTGAAGCAAGGAGGTGATGGACAAGAAGCCTGAGTTGGAGGAACGCAGATATCCCGGAGGATTGTAGGGCTGGAGGAGGTTACAGAAATAGGCAGGGGCAAGGTCATTGAAGGATTTGAACACAAGGATGAGAATTTTATTGAATTGAATGTAGGTCAGCGAGCACAGGGATGATGGGTGAACAGGACTTGGTGCGAACTAGGACAAGGGTAGCAAAGTTTTGGATGAGCTTATGTTTATGGAGGGTGGAAGATGCCAAGCCCAGGAGAGCATTGGAATAGTCATGTCTGGAGGTAACAAAAGCGTGGATGAGGGTTCAGCAGCAGACGAGCTGAGGCAGGGGCAGAGATGAGTGATATTACGGAGGTGGAAGTAGGTAGTCTTGATGATGGAGAGGATATGGGGTCGGAAGCTCAGCTCAGGGTCAAATAGGACACCAAGGTTGTGAACTGTCTTTCAGCCTGAGACAGTGGCCAGGTAGGTGGTGGATTTGGTGGCTAGGGATTGGAGTTTGTGGCGGAGGCCGAAGACAATGGCTTCAGTCTTCCCAATGTTTAATTGGAGGAAATTTCTGCTCAATCAGGACTGGATGGACAAGTAGTCTGACAACACAGAGGCAGTGGAGGGTTCGAGAGAGGAGGTGGAGCTGGGTGTTGTCAGTGTACATGTGGAAGCTGACGTTGTGATTTCGGATGATTTTGTTGAAGGCAGCATGTAGATGAGAAATAGGAAAATAAATTTCCATCTTTGGCTCGGCATCCCTTTTTTTGATTACACCTCTCTGAAGCGCCTTGGGACATTTTTCTATGTTAAACGTGTTACATAAATGCTGCTTGTTGATATTGTTGTAGTCATCAGCAATCACTGTGGGGAATGCGGGGAATATTTTGAGGCCTGATTCTTTTTCAATTTAATGAGCTAAATTTAAATGGAACCGAGCATTAGCCGTGTGTGGTGTGGTACTGAGCCAAACAGGCCAGGAAGATCCCAGGTCTACGCTGCAATTTACTTCAGCTTCCCTGACCTGAGGAAGGAGAAAGAAAAAAAATCAACCAAGGGTTCCCACTCCTGATCGATATCCAGTGATCCCTGCTGGAAAGTGGATATCGGGCAAGGGTGGGATCAGATTTGGATGTGAAGCCCCTCTCGGCGAAATAGATTGCCGATGCTCAGCCGCTTAGGTTCACAGAAAGGCAAAGTACGAGAGGGGCTTCTGCTGCCTGTTAAACCATACCTCATGTTGAGTCAGCAGTTTAGCAGAGGAGAGGGAACTGTGGGGGCATGGCAAGCAGCAAGGGAATTAGTGAATTTTCAACAAAATTGAAAAAAAATTGGAAATGACTGACTAAATTGTTCCGGTTAGTAATCAGAGTTCCAACGGTGCAGCAACCATCACATCAGTCGGACCTTTATAAGAGCTTATTCCAAATGCTAACCTCTCTCTACATATTCAATTAATTAGGCAATTAATTGTTAATTAATTTAAATTTAAATAGCCAAATTAGCTCTTAATTGTTTCCTGCCTCCTTTCAGCTGCTCCCCCAATTCCCGTTCTATAAATGGCCATTGTACCGCTCTCACGGTATCCTTTAAACGAGTGCAGTTGATTAACCTTCTGCCGATCTGTACCATCTGGAGACGGAACAGCGTTTGTACTTTCTATGGCCTTAGGGTAACACATCTTTGCCCAAATAATGTCTTCCTGCCCTAGGTACAAGATCCTAACTCTGTTTAGTAATAGTTCAGTATTTCTTCATATATTTATTTAGCCAGACCCTTTTTTTGTTTGCTTGTTAATAATTCTGGCCTCTTGCACACCCCCAATTTTCATCACTCCACCATTGGCGGCCGTGTCTTCAGCTGCCTGGGCCCTAAGCTCTGGAATTCCCTCCCTAAACCTCTCTGCTTCTCTACCTCTCTCTCCTCCTTTAAGACGCTCCTTAAATTATACCTCTTTGACCAAGCTTTTGGTCGTCTGTCCTAATATCTCCTTATGTCGCTCAATGTCAAATTTGGATTTGATAATCGCTCCTGCGAAGCACCTTAGAATATTTTACTATGTTAAAGGTACTATATAAATGCAAGTTGCTGTTGTTAACTACCCCCACCAGAATCTAGACAAATTGCGACTCCTTTTTATTGCATCTTAAGTAGTGGGCCTTGTTCATTCCCATCAAAGTAGATGGCAGAGTGGCTGACTCCCTTGCAATATAAGTGTAGTCAGTCTAAATTAGGGGCTGGGAGTCATTCTGTCAAAACAGAAGGCATTATCTGACTGACTGAGCTAGTGTGGGGGCTGATTCGTGGTTTGGACTGGTTCCACAGAAAGTAGGAGAATGTGACTCTCTCTTGTAAAGTTGGGCTGGGGATGCTGAAGACTGTGCCAAAATCCCAAAGATGATTGGTTGAGTAAAGAAGAATGCTGACTCTTTTATACGTGGCTACTCTTCTGAAACTTTTAACGTAATAATTATGCTATTATTTGCATACACGGAAACACAAGCAGTTCCCACAATATCAACGGATGTAGAGGAACGCCTGCACTGATGAAAGGAAGTTACTCTCTATGCTTGGTGAAAACCCAAGTCAGTCTGGGTCGTCCCTAAGCAAATCTGGTCTGTCAATCCATTAATTGAAACTGTGCTACTACGAGACCTCTTTAAAACCATCGCCAGATCTTTCTACATTGACATAGAAATCATACAAGCTAATTGTCAGCCTTCTGTGAATTCGAATGAAGAACCAGCAGGTCACACAATTCCTTCTCTCACAAAAATAAACTTAAAAAGGCGCTCTAATCGTAAAACACTTTTTTCATGAACAAAGTGGCCCTTTAAGTCTTAAAGACGCAGAAGCCTCGGATTGCTCAATAACAAATTTCCCAGTTGGTGGGGGGGGAGAAGGGGTTGGGGGACAAAAGAAAACAGTTGTCCATCAATCACGTCACACAGTGAGAAGGTGCCCAGTCAATGTACTCCAGGTTAATAAACTACTGAAAGAAAGTCAATGAATTGCTATTTTAGTAGCTAGCTGGGTCCTTTGCCTTTAAAATGATGTTGTTGTTGACATTTGCTAACATCAATACTGCAACACATTTTCTAATCATAGGACTGAGCACACACACGTACAAAGGAGCAGCAGAGCATCCGTTGAGAAGGAAGAGGGGCGATTGTTGTGCTGACTAATTGACCCTGAACATTTTGTTCAACTATCGACTTACTAAGCAACTAATCATTGTACTTCCAAACTCAACTTCCTCAAACACAGGGCTACAGATGTGACACTCAGTAATCCCCACAGTATTTGAAACTGGATATAAACACAGCGGGGCCAGACGTAAACAACTTGTATACAGGAAATGACTTAAATGCTCTAAGATGATGTGTCAGGCCAGTAGCTTTGGGAATTAAAGAGGAAGGTAAGTCCAGAAAAACTTTTTTTTTATTCGTTCCTGGGATGTGGGCATCGCTGGCAAGGCCAGCATTTATTGCCCATCCCTAATTGCCCTTGAGAAGGTGGTGGGCCGCCTTCTTGAACCGCTGCAGTCCTTGTGGTGAAGGTACTCCCACAGTGCTGTTAGGAAGGGATTTCAGGATTTTGACCCAGCGTCGATGAAGAAACAGTGATATATTTCCAAGTCAGGGTGGTTTGTAACTTGGAGGCGAACTTGCAGGTGATAGTGTTCCCAGACGCCTGCTGCCCTTGTCCTTCTAGGTGGTAGAGGTTGTGGGTTTGGGAAGTGCTGTTGAAAATTTTTGATAGGGTAAATAGGGAGAAACTGTTTCCACAGGCAGGAGGGTCAATAATCAGAGGACTCAGATTTAAGGTAATTGGCAAAAGAACCAGAGGGGCGAGGAGGAGAATTTTTTTACGCAGAGAGGGGGCAGTTCTGGACTTAGTTTTAGGGAATGAAGCTGGGCAGATAAAAGGCATATCAGTGGGGGAGCATTTTGGTGCTAGTGACCATAATTCAGTTAGATTTAAGGTAGTTATGGAAAAGGACAAGGATAGACCAGGAATAAAAATTCTAAATTGGGGAAAAGTAAATTTTGCTAAGCTCAGAGGGGATTTAGCCATAGTGGACTGGAAACAGCTACTTGAAGGTAAATCAGTGTCAGAGCAGCGGGAGGCATTCAAGGAGGAGATCCGGAGGGTTCAGACCAAATATGTGCCCTTAAAGAAAAAAGGTGAGACTAACAAATCTAGAGCCCCCTGGATGTCTAGGGACATACAGGGTAGGATAAAGAAAAAAAGGGAGGCGTATGACAGATACCGAGGGCTAAATACTGCAGAATCTTTAGAGGAGTACAGAAAGTGCAGGGGTGCAATTAAAAAGGATATTAGGAAAGCAAAGAGAGAGCATGAAAAATTCTTGGCAAGTAGAATCAAGGAAAACCCAAAGATGTTTTATAAATATATTGGCCCAGAAATTGATCTCGCTCTGTTCCCGCGGGGGTAAGCCTTCCCCGCGATCTCTCACCTCGCTTGTGCTTTTTCAGATCCAGCTCGCATGAACTTGATGTTCCAGACATCAGCCGGGCAGTGCTTGCGTATCCCACCGGCGTAGTGAATTCGTGCGAGCTGTGGGATCACGTGACTCAGTTAGAGCCAATGGCAGCACACCATCTTCCATTCATAAGTTTCACAGCACGGCTGTGAAATCTATGAATCTTACACCTCCCCAAAATAACAGCTAAACCTCAATTAATTTTTTTTTAAAAACCATCACATTAATAAAATAAGTATAGTTAAATAAATTAACCATTTTAAATAAAAAATTAAATTTTTGAAAAAATTTAAAATCTTTTAAAAAGTTATAAAAATAAACTTACCTGTCTTTAAAGTCTCTAAAAAAGATATACCTGTAAAAAAAAATTCAAAAAAATACTTAATTCACTACTTACCTTGTTAAAAGTGGGTCTTACTCCTCCTTTTTACATTTCTAAAATCTTCAGTACTTACCTGCGCGTCCAAAGCATGAAGTGCACAGCGTGCGCGCAGCCTGTAGCGCGCACGCGATGCACCGAGGAACCGCCCCCTTTTCAAAAGAGCAATTGCCGGTTTTCAGCGCATGCGCAGGGCATGCAGAAAACCGGCAATTGGAGAGAGAATACGCGAGAGTACGCAGTGCGTACTCTCGCGCACCGGGATGAATTTTTGGGCCATTAAGAGTAAGAGGATAACTAAAGAAAGGGTAGGGCCTATTAGAGATCATGAGGGTAACCTGTGTGTGGAGGCGGGAGACGTCGGTAGGGTTCTTAATAAATACTTTGTGCCTGTTTTCACAAAGGAGAGGGGCAAAGCAGACATTGCTATCAGGGAGGAGGAGTGTGAAATATTAGATGAAATAAACATAGTGAGAGAGGAAGTATTAAGGGGTTTAGCAGCTTTAAAAGTGGATAAATCCCCAGGCCCGGATGAAATGTATCCCAGGCTGTTAAGCGAAGCAAAAGAGGAAATAGCAGAGGCCCTGACCATCATTTTTCAATCCTCTCTGGCTTCAGGTGTGTTGCTGGAGGACTGGAGGACTGCTAATGTGGTACCCTTGTTTAAAAAGGGAGAAAAGGATAGACCGAGTAATTACAGGCCAGTCAGCCTAACCTCGGTGGTGGGAAAATTATTGGAAAGAATTCTGAAGGACAGCATAAATCTTCATTTAGAAAGACACGGATTAATCAAGGATAGTCAGCACGGATTTGTTAAGGGAAGGTCGTGTCTGACAAACTTGATTGAATTTTTTGAGGAGGTAACATGGAGGGTAGATGAGGGTAGTGCGTTTGATGTAGTGTATATGGACTTTGGCAAGGATTTTGATAAGGTTCCACATGGCAGACTGGTCACGAAGTTAAATGCCCAGGGGATCCAGGGCAAAGTGTCAAGTTGGATTCAAAACTGGCTCGGAGGCAGGAAGCAGAGGGTAATGGTTGATGGGTGTTTTTGTGACTGGAAAGCTGTTTCCAGTGGGGTTCCGCAGGGCTCAGTACTAGGTCCCTTACTTTTTGTGGTATATATCAATGATCTAGACTTGAATATCGGGGGTATGATTAAGAAGTTTGCAGATGATACTAAAATTGGCTGTGTGGTTGATACTGAAGAAGGAAGCTGTAGACTACAAGAAGATATCAATAAATTGGTCAGGTGGGCAGAACAGTGGCAAATGGAATTCAATCCGGAGAAGTGTGAGGTAATGCATTTGGGGAGGGCTAACAAGGAAAGGGAATACACATTAAATGGTAGGACACTGAGTAGTGTAGAGGAACAAAGGGACCTTGGAGTGCATGTCCACAGATCCCTGAAGGTAGCAGGCCAGGTAGATAAGGTGGTTAAGAAGGCATACGGAATGCTTGCCTTTATTAGCCATGGCATAGAATACAAGAGCAGGGGGGTTATGCTTCAACTGTATAAAACACTAGTTAGGCCTCAGCTAGAGTACTGCGTGCAGTTCTGGTCACCACATTACAGGAAAGATGTGATTGCACTAGAGAGGGTACAGAGGAGATTTACAAGGATGTTGCTGGGAGTAGAGAATCTTAGCTATGAGGAAAGACTGGATAGGCTGGGTTTGTTTTCCTTGGAACAGAGGAGGCTGAGGGGAGACCTTATTGAGGTGTATAAAATTATGAGGGGCCTAGATAAAGTGGATAGAAAGGACCTATTTCCCTTAGCAGAGGGGTCAAAAACCAGGGGGCACAGATTTAAAGTAATTGGTGGAAGGTTTAGAGGGGATTTGAGGGGAAATTTCTTCACCCAGAGGGTTGTGGGGGTCTGGAACTCACTGCCTGAAGGGGTGGTAGAGGCAGAAACCCTAACCACATTTAAAAAGTACTTGGATGTGCATTTGGGATGCTGTAACCTGCAGGGCTACGGACCAAGAGCTGGGAAGTGAGATTAGGCTGGATAGCTCTTTTTTGGCCGGCGCGGACACGATGGGCCAAAATGGCCTCCTTCCGTGCTGTAACTTTCTATGATTCTATGAGTTGTTATGATCTGGAATTCACTGCCTGAAAGGGTCAATAGTAACTTTCAGAAGGGAATTGGATATATACTTGAAAAGAAAAACATTTGCAGGGCTATAGGGAAGGAGCAGGGGAGTGGGTCTAATTGGATAGTTCTTTCAAAGAGCCGATACTGGCACGATGGGCAGAATGACTTCCTTTTGTGCTGTATGATTAGTGATTCTATGAACTGCTTCCCGATTTTATGGGAAATAAAACTAACAAAGCATTTGCAGACTTTTTGAGTCTGGTTTCCTTTCTGGCTAGGTGGCTCGGGTGATGTCACCAATTGACAGGGAGCGCCCCGTGCGTTCCAGAGTGATGTCACTTCAAGGAACAGGGGCTGTATCTTCCAACTGAGCTCATAACCAGTTCAGGGCTGGAGGACCCCAGGATTAATAATATAGATCCAGAGTGGCCAGCTGATCCTGGCTTCCACGACCGGTGGGCACCGCAGTAATGGCGTACTAATTTAATTGGTTAAGTTTACGCTTTGTTGCTTTATTTTAAGCATATTAGTTTTATTTGGATCACTGGTTCATTTATTATATTAACGGGGCCCTAAAAGGGGCACTTGTTGTGCTGATTCTTGTCAGGGGACATTGGAGAACTCAGCATTGCCCTTATTGGTCCAATCAAAAATGGCCCAGCTGATCATGTGGTTCCCCAGGATCCTGCGGCACTTGATTGCTCCCCCCCCCCCACCCCGTGATGGTTCAAGGTGGTAGCCTCCATTGTGTTAATTGGAGCTACCTTCAGACTGCATGGGAATCTTCCCTGTCGATGACATCCCTGAATTAGCCCATCTGATGGGGGAAGGAGGGGAACAGAGGACTCCAGGATCTCCATGGCTAAGAAAAGTGATGTTCTTCACAGAAACGTTAAAGACAATTCTTCTAAGTATATTTTTCCTTTCTCTTTAAAACAAGCGAATAGTTTAAACCAAAGGCAGTCCCTATAGTTACTTGCCCCATTAAATAAACTTGTGTTTATGCATTTAATACTGTGCTAGTGCATTTGTGTGTTTTAACATCAATAGAATTACACAGAAATTACAATACAGAAAGTAGGCCATTCGACCCAACCAGTCCATGCTGGTTTTTATCCTTCACTTGTTCAGTAGTCCTAATTTTGTGAGTCCACTTTGTTCCCATGTTCCTTTATTCCGTTAGTTTGTCTTTATATGCATCGTCTTACTAACAGTAAATGCTGAATTTGGAGCTGAGCAATGTTAAGCCTTGATAACAACAGAAAACGCTGGAAAAACTCAGCAGGCCAGGCAGCATCCGTGGAGAGAGAA
The DNA here is from genome assembly GCA_030390025.1 of Squalus acanthias. NCBI lineage: Eukaryota > Metazoa > Chordata > Chondrichthyes > Squaliformes > Squalidae > Squalus > Squalus acanthias. The sequence goes on from CM059428.1 coordinate 36,436,742, forward strand.
ACAGAGTTAACGTTTCAGGTCGAAGACCTTTCGTCAGAACTGGAAAAAAGCAGGAAATGGAATAGATTTTAAAGCAAGTTTAGGGGCTGGGCTCAGTCAACGATGATGCCAATGATAGTCTGGGAGATTTAGCACCAGTGCTCCTGGAGGATGCTCTCTGCCATATTAATGAGGGTTTCCAGGCACTACCAGATCACTTCATGTGGAACTATACCCAGAAATATTGCATACGGTATATATATAGCTTAAGGAAGGTTCATGGAGCCCATAGATTTCACATCAGTCACCAGTTTAGATCACAAGTCATCAAACTCCTCGGCTTACCATTTTGCCAAATTAGATCTCACCGCCAGGTTTATTGATACTTCACTTGCTAATCTGTTATTGTGAATAAGTCAGTGGAGATGAAATATGTATGCAGTTTGAAATGGATAATGAAACTGTTACCTACTTGAAAATGACAGGTAGAATACAGTTTTGCAAAAGCAAATTATGAAGGAATATTTATTATTAATCTCAAATGCTTCATGTCCACTGAGGTTGATTATAGTCACTCCTTGCTGTAGTCCTATCTAACCAACAACTATTTCTCTCATAACATGGTCACATGACAAGGGAAACCAGGTTATTGAAGCACGTCACAGTTGTGTGCTTTATATATAGACCCCAAATCATTTCAATTGGATTCTCTCAGCTGCATTCTTCCACAAACTGAAAATCCGATTTACTATTAACCAAAGCCACCAATTTCCATATTTTTTCGTGGAAAATTGGATGGAATTATGGAATATAATCCTCAAAACACAAGCAAAAGTCCCGGAATGTTCTATAATCCAATGTAATAAAAACAGGATTTGGCTTATTCATCACAAATCAATGATCCTAATTGTAAAAAGACAGAACAGCAGCATGCAATCCCCAAAGCACCAGTGTAAATCCTGGGATCCTATGTAATATAACAATGGCCATGGTAATAAATTAGCAGATAATTTTACTCACCAATGTGTTGTTCATTCTTCATGGCCTTTCCGCTGTTATAATATCCTATTGATCACAAACTAAAATGTCAGTGAATGGGCCTTATTTTTGTCTCCACATTAGTAGCTGTATATTTGATAGTGCTGAGATATTTACTGGTAGACAGAAATAAAATGGTGGTCTTATGCAAATTATGTACTATTAATGAGGCAATATGCTAATTATTTGATCACAGTCATGGGCATTAATGTGAAAGATGCACACCAGTGTGTAGAACTTCATCCTACAAGAAAGAAAGATGGCAGCCAATTTGCACACAGCAAGGTTCTACAAACAGCAATGTGATACTGACCAGATAATTTTTTTTTTAATGATGTTGATTGAGGGATAAATATTAGCCAGGACACCAGGGAGAGCTCCCCTGCTCCTCTTCGAAATAATGCCGTGGGATCTTATACGTCCACCTGAGAGGACAGACATGGACTTGGTTTAACGTCTCATCTGAAAGACGGCACCTCCGACAGTGCAGCAGTCCCTCAGTACTGCTCTGGAGTGTCAGCATAGATATTGAGCTCAAGTCTTCAGATTGGGACTAGAACCCATGAATCAGAGGCAAAAGTAATACCACTGAGATGCGGTTGACACTGAAACATGCATGGAAACGTGCTGTTGACACTGAAACATGCTGTCATGGGGACTTCAGAGGTCATCAGCTTCATAGTTGTGAGTACCACCAATGGCTGGCAAGAAGCACATCAGGCATCAACAGCACTCTCAATATAAATGTGCTTTGGTTCTCTGAAGGATCATCTGCTCATCTGACTGACAACATGATACCGAATAATTGGTCTCGGCAGTAGGTTAGCATTATTTCCTGTTACAGTGCAGCTTCTACTTGTGAATGGTGCCATCACTGACAACATAATAGACAGGCTTTAAAATGAATTCAATACCTAGCACATGGACAGTTCAGATGAGGTAAAGAAAATAAATACATGTACAACCCTGCCATAATTCAGGATGCTGAGACAATCACAGTACAATAGAATAGAGCTAGCAGCCCTTTAATAAGCAATTACTCATACAATACAAGACTGATTGGACTAGAAAAATAATTCCTGACCTTGTAGCTGTGGAAAAAAATTAAGCCATAAGGTGGAAATGGGATAATCACAAAGTTCAATTTTTTTTCTCTTGACTAGTCTATATTAATCCAGCATGTTATTGCCAGTGATTTAAGTTGCAGTGTCCTGTTTCCAAGGTCTCTTTCAGCTGCGAGTGAGACCAATCAAAACTCCTTGCTGGATTTACCAGTCTCTGGTAGAAAGAAAGAAGGAAAGAAAGAAAGAAAGAAAGGAAAGAAGGAAAGAAAGAAAGAAAGACTTGCATTTATATAGCACCTTTCACAACCTCAGGACATCCCAAAGCGCTTCACAGCCAATTAAATACTTTTGAAGTGTAGTCACTGTTGTAGTGTAGGGAAACACAGCAGCCAATTTGTGCACTGCAGGGTCCCACAAATAGCAATGTGATAATGAGCAGACAATCTGTTTTTTAGTGTTGTTGGTAGAGAGATAAATATTGGCCAGTACACCAATGTGAACCAAGTGTTCCCAGAGTGTTGAGAGTCACCTCAAAAGCTCGTTTCTCCACATGCTCTAGGAGGCGCTGAGCGCCAAGGGTCACCATTTTGTCCTGGCTTGTCATACAGTCCTTTGTACACCTATGGCCTCTACAATCCCCCCATCCCCGGCCAAGCATTGGATAAAGTTTGTAGTCTAAAATGTTAAGTTGTAACTTGAAGCAAGTTGTGCATTGAGCAAGGTCATCCATACATAGTCGCTTTGAATCCCAAGTGCAGCTTTGTATATAAGTGGATGATTTTACCCAGGATCTGATGTTTTACAGCAATGACAACTTGCATTTATATAGCACCTTTAACCTAGTAAAATGTCCCAAAGCACTTCACAGGAGCGTTATCAAACAAAATTTGACACTAAAGCACAAAAGGAGATATTAGGAGCGGTCTTGGTCAAAGGGGTAGGTTTTAAGGATCGTCTTAAAGGAGGAGAGATAGAGAGGTGGTCTATGGGTTCTGTCCCACAGTGTAAATGGGGCAAATACACTGTGTAATGGTGGAACACAACCGTCTTGGGTGAGCATTCCCTGCAAGAGAAACCAGCCGTAAAATTAGGCTACTGCTTTACGAATCTCGAAAGGTTTTCTTTTTTTAAAGAACTTCCACCTGAGAGGGCAGAGGGGCCTCACTTTTCATTTTACTTTAGTGAATTGGCATTTTTAGATTGGTGCATGACATATATTGTTGGCTTTCAATTGTTAAAAAAAAACCAAGCAGTGCTGTTTAAGTTAAATAAATACAAATTGTGCAGGGCGTCTAGCCTGTAGAGTGTATAATTTTAAGCACATGCCCATCAGCCTGTGCCGCTTCTCAGTTGTTACGTACACTGACCAATGTGCGTCACTGTGTCACTCACTGTCAGAGAAATTGGAGTTTGGCTGCAAAGAAAAAGGATTAAGCAACTCCGGTTCCCCAGCCTGGAACGCCTCCAACATGGCAACGCTGACAAGAAGTATTCATCTCTCAATTTGGGTTTTTTTTCTGGGAAGGGTACATTCATTTACCACTTATTAGAACACAGCTGACTAACCCGGTGACGACTGATTTCATACAACCACAGTTTCCTTCAAAATCGCTGGGAAAAGGACCGAGCAGATTTCAAGCTGCATCGCACTGTGTTAAATTGTGAAATACTTTCAGCTCTCAAATGGAATTGTGTTTAGTCGGCCAATTTAAATAAAAATGATGAATGAAATAGATTATTATTACCAAGCCTCAATTCATGGGATTCCCCTGATAGCTCTGTGTAAGTAGTAAATACAAGAGGGGAAAAATTGGGTTGCTTTGTGCCTCCTGTTAGCACCCCCCGGGGGCGCTAACGGAGCACAAAGCCCCTAGTGCCCGGGCGCGGCGCCGCTAACGCATCCTGCGAAATTCAGTGGGAGGTTAGTGGCGGCAGCGGCAGCCGGTAGCGCCCCGCGGTGCTGAGCTGCAGGCGATGGCGTCATCGTCGTGCGCAGCGCCCCGTTCGCAAACATCGCTTGCGCCCCCTGACCTATCACCGGACAATATATCCGACAGGGTCAGGGTGGCGTTTTTGCAGCCGCAGAAGTTAAAGGGCAGGTGTCAGGCGGTCATTTTTTGTTTGGCGACTGCCAGCACCTGCCCCCCTTCCCCTTTTTTATTCAGAGTGCCGGCCGCGATCGCTCAGCCCGGCACTCCTCGAGTGCCGTTCTGCTTTCCCGGCATCCCGCTCCCCGGTGGTCCAGCATGGCCCCGGTGCGTGCAGCACTAGGCCCCTCCCCTTTAATCAGGGGAGGGAGGCCTGCAATACCGCGGCGCTATGTGCCAACGCGTGTGGTGTTGTTGCACATAGCGCTGCAATATTGAATTGTAGCACCCCAGGAAGGAGGGCAGCGCTTCCAGTAGCGCCCCGCCTCCTGCTTGGGGCGCTGCCACTGAATTTACGATGCAGGGGCGCTAACTTTTTCGGGGCGCTACTTTTAGCGCCCCGGCGAAGTTAGCGCCCCAAAGGGGACGCCACCGAATTTATCCCCCAAGGTGTGGTAATGAGCCATACAGAATGGGAATGGGGATACCAACTGTGGTTGGACGTATCCCTGGAGGTTTCATCACATGACCTCTTGCCTCCAACCTCCCCGCCCAATCAAACAGTCTCTCTTCGCCATCTCTAATATTTTTATAACTAATAAATAAGTGTTCAAAGAAAATGAAAAAAACACCTTGTTTTATTTTCCTATGATTTTTCTCCCAGGTTGCTCGCAGCAGTGTCTTGGAGATTATTCTTCAATTCCTGGAGACTCCAGGGCAATCCTGGAGGGCTGGCAACCCTAAATGGGAAGGTTTACCAGCAGAGGGAGAGAGGGGGTGCAATTAGCCAGGTTCTGGATTTCAATTGTCGACTGGCCCCTAAGAAAGTGCGTCAATGTTGGGTGACGACAAGTTGAGGTTCAGCTGATACCAGATCTACCACCTGTCCCATGTTCAGGAGGAGTCTCAGGGAGTATACAATCTCACTGCCTTCCCCCTTGCGGCTCGCAATGAGACACATTTCCCATGATTCAGGAAAAGGCCATGCCTATAATACAGGTCATTTTGCCCAGCATGCAGGGGGAGGGGCAGGGGTCCACCAGCTGGACACACTCTGACATGAATCTGTCATTCATGAAAGAAAGACTTATGAAATAATACTGAGTGGCCTGCTGGTGGCGCTGTCCAGGGAGAGTATAAATACTCGGGCACAGGCCCAGATTGCGCAGGACATTCTTTAACAGGAACTACGAAGGACACAACTAGATCTCCATGTTGTAAAACAGTTGATTAAAGCTTTGTTTAACGCTTAGACCAAGTGCCTAGTAGTTTTCTTACGTCACACTCTGTGCCCCAAGTCCATGATATGTGTCTCCTCTCCCCGACTCCCTAATCTTGCCTTTCTTAGCTTTCAACTCCTAGGTTAGATATAAAGCTATTCCATGAATAGCTAAGTTGCAAGTGCGTTTATAAACCTTAATACGCTGTTTAAAAAAAAAACTCAATACCTCAATATTTTTAAGAGGAAAAAGTTTCCTGGCTCTGTTCAAATTGAAAGCTGATCTGAAAAAAAAGAGATAAAGTGAAAAAAACTACAAACATGAGATCTGAAATAAAAACAGGACAGGCTGAAAATACACAGTGGGCCAGTCAGAGGCTGATAGAAATGCTGTGTATGAGAAGCATTTTCTGATTATAGGGATCTGGGTTAAAGTTATTTTAAAAAGCAAAGACTTCTTAACTCAGTGGTAGCACTCTTGCCTCTGAAGGTCACTCTCGAAATTGAGCACAAAAATCTAGGCTGACACTTCAGTACAGTACTGACGGAGTGCTGCACTGTCGGAGGTGCTGTCTTTTGGATAAACTAATGTCGTATCTACGCTCTAGGTGGACACAAAAGATCCCGTGGCATTATTCAAAGAAGAGCAGGGGAGTCCTCCCCTATCCCAGCAAACATTTATCCCTCAATCAATACCACCAAAGACGGAATGACTGTTACTTTATCTCATTGCAGTTTGTGAGACCTTGCTGTGCGCAAATTGGCTGCCACGTTTCCCAACATTAGAACAGCGATCACACTTCAAAAGCATTTCATTGGCTGTGGAGCATTGTCAGATGTCCTGAGGATATAAATTCAAGTCCTTTTCTTTCTTGCTATTATTTTAGTACAGTCCTTAAACATAGCACTAAATGAAACTCAGTCCTGTCAAGTGATACTCATTAAGAGTGAGTCACTCATTTGGGTTTGAAATGTAATCCATTTTGATATATCTCTTGAAAATGAAACACAGCTCCCTATGTTTACATGATCTTGCAAACTATGATGCTCTTGTTGATGGAAAATGCCACTCCTCGTATTTCTCTATTGTTGACTGCTCCATGGATCATATCTACGCAAATAAGATGACCCATTTCCCATTCGATTTTTTGCGCAACATTGCATACAACGTGGAAATGGCCGTTTGCCTCAGCCAGTCCATGTTGGTGTTTATGCTCCACTCAGGAAGTATCCTAATCCCATGTGCCCACCTTGTTCCCATATCCATTAATTCCTTTTCCCTTCAACCACCTGCCTAACCTATTCTCAAATGTTGACATGGTCACTAACTCCAGTGATTTATTCCACAGCCTCATAACCCTCTGTAAAAAAAAAGTTCTCCTCCTTTCTACTTTAAATCTTTCCATTTAGTCCTATAACGATGCAACCTCGTTTCAACTCCTCAATCACAAAAACAGTCTGTTTCTATTGACTTGTCTCATCGCTTCATAATTTTAAGCACCTCTATCGAATCATTCCTTAATCTCCTCTGTTCTAATGAAAATTGCTCCAATTTAGATGATTCGCATGGGCTGGATTTTACCAGCCCTGAGTCAGAGTCAGAGGGCTGGATTTTGTCAGTGTGGGTGGGCTGGGGCGTGTCAGGTGGAAATCGTGTCAGGACCCCGACTCCTAAGTGAAGTGCTGAAAAAATGGGATTTTCCCCTAATTGGGCAATTGATTTCCTGCGTGTGGGAACACCTGGCCCAATGAGTCTTTTCATACAGAAAGTCGCCTCCGATGACGTCATCAATGCTGCTGGATTTAAGACCTGCAAGCAGCCTTGCTTCCTCTGGAGACTGCAAAGGCTCTGCAAATTGTATGAAGGGGTCGATTTCCCGACAATGTCCACGATCAAGCAAAAGTGTGCACCTCGGTTTGATGAGCCCTCCCTCCAAGCTCTGGTGCACGGAGCCAGATGTAATAAGGAGGTGCTGTTCCCTTCCTCAGGGAGAAAAAAGCCATCCCAGCAGACAAAAGCTGTGTGGCTGCAAGTGGCCCAGGAGGTCAACTCCATATCGATGAGCCGCAGAACCTGGCTGCAATGCAGGAAGAGGTTTCATGATCTTCTCCGCACAGGAAAAGTGAGTATGACTTTCCCATCACCCTCAATCTGATCCCCATCGCCTCTCCTCACCAGCACTCTGCTTTGCAAACCTCTTCCTCCACATGCCACTTGACACTTACATGCCTGCACCCTTACCCATTCCCTCTCTCTCGAAGGTCACATTCACTTAACTATTCGACCATGCAGCCCTCACACTCCCTATCACTGTGATGCCATGACAACAACAACTTTCAACACACAGGGATGGTCCTTTGTATCCTTCTAAGCATCTATGCTATGGATTATCTACACTCACTCCTTCATTCTCACTCAAACTCCACTTGTGTCCCTCATTACAGGAAAAGAGAGCCCACAATAAGAGGGAAAGAGCCATGACAGGAGGAGGCCCACCCTCAGTAGCCCAGCTCACCGCCTGGGAGGAGGCGGCCCTGGAAATCGCCGGGATCGAGGAGGATTCCCAAGTGGGGGACGGACAGATGGGCACATCGCAGCAAGCTGGTGACAGAATAGTTTGACATCTCTCTCATTGACATTGCATGAGTCACTGATAATAAATCTGATGCTCTAACAGATTGACTTATGATCATCTGCACTATTCAATGTTCATGTAACCTTGACCTCACATCTCTAACTCTTTCCTTTACTCCCCACAGGACCATCAAAAGCCCCTGTCCCCACTGTCCAGGAGGAAGAGCCTGAGCTTCCAGACTCCTCAGAGGAAGCTGCAACCTCTGAGGGCGCAGCGTCAGCAGAACTCAGCGCACCCAGCACCAGCGCAGAGACTCATACCTCGGTGGGACCTTCGCGAGATAGAGTAGTGTTGGCACCTGGTGTATCACAGCTCACAAGTGAGCATCAGCAGATGGTGGAGACAGGGACAGCAGTGGAGAGTCCTCGTCGGAGGGCGCAGGACTCTGCCAGCTCGGCTCAGCTGCATGTCGACCCTGTGCCTCCGGGTCCATCCAGAACGAGAGCGGTGCTGGAACTCCAGGAACAGGTGCAGGAGTCTCTGGCAGGTTTTGTCTCCAGGGTCGCTGCGAGTGTCGAGTGAATGGAGGAGTCCATCGCGAACATGAGCAGAGCCTTTGTGGAGGCATTGGCGCATGAACGCATCACCACGGAAAGGATGGCAACCTCCATGGAAAGGATGGCTACAGTCGAGGAGAGGATGGCTACGGCCATGGAGGAGCTAAGTCGCCAGATGGAAAGGGGGTCAGAAAACACGCTTTTGGGAAAATTGCTCGGAGGCGGGATCGGGCCTGCCCACCATTTTTGGCGATTTTAATAACTCACACGCCTCCAATCCCGCCTCCTCGGGCCGGGCAAAATCGAGCCCACAGAGTCATCGAGTTATACAGCACAGAAAGAGGCCCTTCAGCCCATTGAGCTCGATTTTACTAGGCCCGAGGAGGCGGGATTGGAGGCGTGTGAGTTGTTAAAATTGCCAAAAATGGCGGGCGGGCCCGATCCCGCCTCCGAGCAATTTTCCCAAAAGCATGTTTTCTGACCCCCTTTCCATCCCGCCTCCAAGAGGCGGGATAGGCCCTTAACAACCACTTAATAGCCTCTATAATCCCATTTTGAGTGGCCTTTCCGATTTTTAGTCATTCCCCCCATCCCTCACGCCTCCTCTGGAACACGCCAGGTAATGCTGGCGGCCTCACAAGTGGATTGCTTACGAACAACTGCAGCTCCACCATTACAAAGGAGTTTTCACCAATGATCATTTGCAGGTGGCAGAACTTTGTTGTTTCAGGTCTAGGGGAACTTTTAGCAGGCATACTCAGTGTTGTGGAAGTTTGGAGCCTGACACCCATCTCCAGTGTGACCTCCTGGGAAACCCCTCTCCCCACCTTGACTAAGTGCTTCCTCAACTGAGGCATATACCAGAAGCATGGCGACCATTTAATTCCTTTCCTGCTGGACATCAGATTCGGATGAAGACCAGCCGCGGCAGCAGCAGAACCATGAGCAACAGCAGCACCAACAGCAGGAGCATCAACAGGAGCGCCAAGCTGCTAGTCACCCACCTGAAGATGCACAGGACAGAAGTCGCCAGAGCGCGACCATATTGCTGCCCGGGATGCAAGGGACGCACTCATGTTGGTCACATTTGCTTAGCCTGTACAATCAAACATTTTTGCCTCGCACCTTCTTACCAGAGCATCGACAATGGACAAGAACCTGCGGATTCCTATCATTCTGACCACCATATGCCTTTTTAAGCACCTTATCTACCTGTCCTGCTGCCTTCAGGGATCTATGTGCATGCACACCAAGGTCCCCCTGATCCTCTGTCCTTCCTAGGGTCCTCCCATTCATTGTGTATTCCCTTGCCTTGTTAGTCCTCCCAAAATGCATCACCTCACACTTTTCAGGGTTAAATTCCATTTGCCACTGTTCTGCCCATCTGACCAACCCGTCTATATTGTCTGTAGCCTGAGGCTTCCCTCCTCGCTATTTACCACTCCACCAATTTTCGTGTCATCTGTGAACTTACTGATCATACCTCCTACATTCATATCTAAATCATTAATGTACACTACAAACAGCAAAGGACCCAGTACCGATCCCTGCAGTACACCACTGGACACAGGCTTCCAGTCACAAAAACAACCTTCGACCATCACCCTCTGCCTCCTGCCACTAAGCCAATTTTGGATCCAATGTGCCAAATTGCCCTGTATCCCATGGGCTCTTACCTTCTTGACCAGTCTCCCATGCGGGATTTTGTCAAAAGCCTTACTGAAGTCCATGTAGACTACATCAACTGCACTACCCTCTTCCACACACCTAGTCACCCCCTTGAAAAATTCAATCAAATTGGTTAGACATGATCTCCCCCTGACAAAGCCATGCTGACTATACTTGATTAATCCTTGCCTCTCCAAGTGGAGACTAATTCTGTCCCTCAGAATTTTTTCCAATAATTTCCCTACCACTGATTTTAGGCTCACTGGCCTGTAATTCCCTGGTTTATCCCTACTACCCTTCTTGAATAATGGTACTACGTTAGCTGTTCTCCAGTCCTCTGGCACCTCCCCTGTGGACAGAGAGGTTCTGAAAATTTGTGTCAGAGCCCCTGCAATCTCCTCCCTTGCCTCACACAGCAGCCTGGGATACATCTCGTCAGGGCCTGGGGATTTATCCACTTTTAAGCCCGCTAAAACTGCTAGTACCTCCTCCCTCTCAATACTAATTTGTTCAAGTATATCACAATTCCCCTGCCTGATTTCTATGCCTACATCGTCCTTCTCCATAGTGAACACAGATGCAAAATATTCATTTAAAACCTCACCTACATCTTCCGGCTCTACACACAGATTGCCACTTTGGTCCCTAATGGGCCCTACTCTTTCCCTGGTCATCCTCTTGCCCTTAATATACTTATAAAACACCTTGGGATTTTCCTTTATTTTGCCCGCCAGTGTTTTTTCATGCCCCCTCTTCGCTCTCCTAATTTCTTTTTTAAGTACCCCCCTGCACTTTCTATACTCCTCTAGGGCTTCCACTGTTTTTAGTCCTTTGTATCTGCCAAAAGCCTCCCTTTTTTTCCTAATCCATTCTTGTATATCCCTTGATATCCAGGGTTCCTGAGTTTGTTGGTCCCACCCTTGACCTTGACGGGAACATGTTGGCGTTGTACTCTATTTCCTTTCTGAAAGACTCCCACTGCTCTGATGTGGATTTTCCTACAAGTAGCTGATCCCAGTCCACTTTGGCCAGATCCTGCCTTATCATATTAAAATCGGCCTTCCCCCAATTAAAAACCTTTATTTCTGGTCCATCTTTGTCCTTTTCCATGACTACCTTAAATCTCACCGAATTATGGTCACTGTCACCAAAGTGCTCTCCTACTGACACTTCTACCACTTGCCCGGCTACATTCCCTAGAATTAGGTCCAGAACCGCCCCCTCCCTTGTAGGACTTTCTACATGCTGGCTCAAAAAGCTCTCCTGGATGCACTTTATGAATTCCACACCCTCTAAGCCTTTCACACTCTGACTATCCCAGTTAATATTGGGGAAGTTGAAATCCCCTACTATTATTACCCTATTATTTCTACACTTCTCTGAGATTTGCCTACATATCTGTTCCTCTATCTCCCCTTAACTGTTTAGGGGCCTATAGTACACTCCCAGCAAAGTGCTTGCCCCCTTTTTGTTTTTAAATTCTACCCATATGGCCTCATTAGAGGAACCTGCTAAGATATCATCTCTCCTTACAGCAGCAATTGACTCCTTGATTAATATTGCGACACCCCCTCCTCTTTTACACCCCCCTCTGTCTCGCCTGAAGATTCTGTACCCCGGAATATTGAGCTGCCAGTCCTGCCCCTCCCTCAACCATGTCTCTATGATAGCAATAATATCATACTCCCATGTGTTCATCAAAATCTTCAATTCATCTGCCTTATTCGCAAGACTCCTTACATTAAAATAAATGCCATCCAGCCTTGCCATACTCCCTTGTGCCGTTACATATTTGCTCTGCCTTCCAGGTTGACTTGTTTTTTCCTCTATATTTGGCTGTGCATCACCCCTACTATAGCTCCACTCCGTATCCCATCCCCCTGCCAAGTTAGTTTAACCCCCCCCAACAGTACTAGCAAACCTCCCCGCAAGGATGTTGGTCCCGTTCCGGTTCAGGTGCAACCCGTCCGACTTGTACAGGTCCCACCTTCCCCAGAAGCAGACCCAGTGATCCAGGAAACTAAAGCCCTCTCTCCTGCACCAACTCTTTAGCCACGCATTCATCTGCTCTATCCTACTATTCCTATACTCACTAGCACGTGGCACCGGGAGTAATCCAGAGATTACAACCTTTGAGGTCCTGCTTTTTAATCTGCTACCTAGCTCCCTAAATTCTTGTTGCAGGACCTCATCCCTCGCTCTACCCATGTCGTTGGTACCAATGTGAACCACGACCTCTGACTGTTCGCCCGCCCCCTTCAGAATGCCCTGCAGCCGCTCAGTGACATCCTTGACCCTGGCACCAGGGAGACAACATACCATCCTGAAGTCACGTCTGCGGCCACAGAAATGTCTATCTGTTCCCCTTACGATAGAATCCCCTATCACTATTGCTCTCCCACTCTTTTTCCTCCCCTCCTGTGCAGCTGAGCCACTCGTAGTGCCACGGACTTGGCTCTTGCTGCATTCCCCTGAGAAACCATCTCCCCCATCAGTATCCAAAACGGAAAATCTGTTGGAGAGGGAGATGGACCCAGGGGACTCCTGCACTACCTTCCGAGTTCATTTACTCTGTCTGGCGGCGGGTTTGGAGGCAGGGACTGCTGGGAAAGTCAAAAAGAATGGGAGTGGGTCCCGAACCCGCTCCCAACCCACCTCCAACCAATCTTCCAAGGAGTCGGGTCCCCGATTTGCGCAGGGACCCGACTCCTAGCAGCAGGAAGAGGATTATAGCCACTTAACTGCTTGTTAACAGGTAGTTAACAGGCAGTTAAGAGGCTTTTTCCAATTTTTAGACTTCTGCTGCGGGCTTCCCGACATCGGGGAACCCCGCCAGGGTAAGTGAGGCATGCTGTGGGTCTATTGTTATGTTGGTGTATAGATGACAGCTGCAGAAGTGGTGTGAAGGATGCAATGGGACACTGGTGAATATCAGAGGTAAGGAAATGTTGGGAAAGTCATTTTTAATGTCTTTAGATTTTTCTGTAGGTGACAAGCTTTGAAGTGTTTGTGTGGCCTCACCTCTATGACAGATCGCTTCTGTACCCTCACCTGCAGCTGCCATCTGTTTCATCCTAAGGAGAGAGTCACTGGACAGCCTGGGTGCAAGGGCTCACCTGTGTACAGTGATTGTCAGTGTTTGACAGCACCTCAAAGCTGTCAAACACTGTCAAATCATCTATCAAAAATTTATGGTTCATGTGCCTTTTAAGAAAACCGGCAGATGAAGCGTCATCAACTGATGTCATCTGACACCGGCTTTCCCTTAATTGGCCAGCAAGCCCACAGGGCGGGCTTAACAAGGCCAATCAGGGGAAAATAGCGTCTGTGCGTCGGACGTCGCTGGGGGCGGGACTGGAACCCAGAAGGCAGTAGTCTCACCCCCAACGCGTCTCGGTGAGTAAAATCCAGCCCCATGTCTTTAAGAAATTATTACTGTGAAGGACAAAATGCGGTTTAGTTTGTCCATTCCAACCGTTCACAATACCGTTTTGGAAATATCAAGCAAACAATATTTGGGCCGCCAACGATTTACTGGATTTGTGATTGTGAAGGTTGAAAGAGATTGGCTGTCAGGTGACTAATTCTTGCTGACTATTTCATGTGATCTGTTCCTCTAATTGCTTTGTGCCATCCAGTTTCCACGGTAGCCCATGTGGTCATGTGTTCAAGATAAATATTTTCACGACAATTTAGTGGGTCTATATATCCAAGACATGTTGTTTCCCCATTATCTCGGAAGACTCTCAGTCCACAGAAATGGTTCATCTTTTTGTTTGACTTTGACTTCAAATTCAAACCATCAAAACCACAAATGGAACTGTGTGTCGTATCTCTCTGTATAGGGCTCACAATTATCCTGGATTATTTGATCTTCAAATAATTTTGCACTTTTTGGTACAATATGGATACATTGCATTAACAACTAACTGACTCTTCTGACAGTTAAGCAAGAGTCTGTTACAAGAAACATTTGGGAAATAAGAGACCAACTAGTGACGGTCGTACGGTTTGGAAAGATGACTTAATTGAAGAGTGCACATTAACAAAATTATAATTTTTCAAAACATATATGTACATTCTGATCCTCATTTATTTTGCCTGTAATTGGTATCAGCCAGTAATTGGTACCAAAGTGTCAGCCATGGCTCAGTTGGTAGCACTCTCGCCTCTGAATCAGAAGGTTGTGGGTTCAACTCCCACTCGAGACTTGGGCTCAAAATCTAGGCTGACACTCCAGTGCAGTGCTGAGGGAGCGATGCAATGTCGGAGGTGCCGTCTTTCGGATGAGACGTTAAACCGAGGCCCCGTCTGCCCTCTCAGCTGGATATTAAAAATCCCATGGCACTAGTTCAAAGAAGAGCAGGGGAGTTCTCCTCGGTGTCCTGACCAATATTTATTCCTCAACCAACATCACTAAAGCAGATTAACTGGTAATCATTGGCTGTAAACGTTTTGAGATGTCTTGAGTTCGTGAAAGACACTATATAAATGCAAGTCTTTGGCCTAGAAATTGGATAAGGCCTGAAAACGGGCGGTGTCACGGGCCAGCGCTATTTGCTTGCGCCTCTTCTAAGTGGTGCAGGCAGCACAGAAAATTCGTGCTGCCTGCTCATTAACATGATTGGAGCGGTGATCTCAGCACTAAACATGCTGCTGATTGGCTTAGCACTCAACAGGGTGGGGCACTATCAGGTGCAATCTAATAGCCAATAAAGTTTGGCCTAGGCTCTCTGCACCAGTTAAAGAGGAGGTGCTTTATTGCAGAAGCACCTCATTCTCACTCAGGAGCAAGCCATGGCACACAAACCTAGAGAAGGAGCTAGAAGACTTTCAGATGCTGCACTGGAGGCCTTGGTCCTGGGGGTACAACGAAGGAGGCAAGAGGCCATCCAAGCTCATTTGCAGAAGGCTGTGGGAAGAGATTGCTGAATCCGTCACGGCCACCAGTGTGGTCCCAAGGACCTGGATCCAGTGCTGACAAAAGTTTAATGACCTCACACGGCTGGTCAAGGTGAGTGAAGGCTTCAGCAAATGCCATATCCCACCATCTGCACCACAAGCCTCACATACTGCTCAATCCACCACACCCCATTACTCATCTACCAACAATCTCTAGCTATCACCATTCATACCTCACAAGCATGGTTTCACTTCACCCTCACACACTTACCACTGCTGCAACACTCACACCCACATCTCACACCTTGCACACACAGGCAGCTATTCAACTATGACAGGCTCATCACCCAAACACATTGCAGCACACTCACTGACACACTTCCCTTTCTCTTGCAGGCCAAGGTGGCACATAACAGAGGGAGCAACAACAGACGGGAGGCGGCCAAGCCACAATAGAGAACCTGGCGGACCTGGAGGAATCCGTGCTTGAAATCATTGGAGGGGCAGTGACAGCGTCCATAGCCAGCAGAGAAGTTGAAACCATTGTTGATGATGACGGTATGGTCATACCTAATCCTTCTTCTCATATCCCACTTCCCTCTCATCCCACAATCTCTTCTCACTTACAAGCTGCTGATGGTGTATGCATGGATATCTTGCTTTCCCCTCCTCCCCTCACCACAACCCGACCCTTGTGCCTTTCTGCTTTCAGATACCCAAGAACTGCCAGCAGGCCAGCCTGTCCCTCATCATCAGCAAACTGAAGGAGGAGACGAAGAAGAAGAGACACCTCAGCACTGCATTTGACTCTCGCAGACACCTACTCAGAAAATGGCACTGCGTGGACTTGAGGGGATAGTATAGAGGCGGGATCTGCAAGTGGTGAGGCACTGGGCATGAGTGGACTGCAGCAAGGCCGGGGGAAAGGGTAGCTCAGGAGCCAGCTCCCCAGAGGCCGAGTTCACACAAGTTCTGCTGCACAGGACTCAGATGATGACCTCGATGGGGTGGCCTTCAGAAGAAGGGTGATGGGCATGCACACAGAAATGCTTGGTGCAATGGCAAGCCTGGCAGAGAGCCTCTAGTTATGTCAAGGAGCGTGGAGGAGTCTGGCCCCAACATTGCACGGGTCTTTCCGTTGAGCTTGGTGCCCATGATTTCCAGGATCGAAATGATAGACAACTCCAGGAGAGACCTTGTGGACCCACAGATGATGCTGGGTCTGATGGACGATCTTGCAGCTTCCATTGCAGCACAAGCGGAAGTGACCCAACGTCTCACTGCTGCAGTGGAAGCTCAGACTGCTGCCATTGTGGCTGGGTTTACAAGTCCTGAAACAGGCTTGCAGGGTGTTGCAGCAGGCCAGCAGTCTGTCCTTCAACAGATTGCCGGGTACGGTAGCATAGGGGTTATGTTACTGGACTAGTAATCCAGAGGCCTGGACTAATGACCCAGAGGCGTGAGTTCAAATCCCACTACGGCAGCTGGGGAAGTTAAATTCAGTTAATTAAATAAATCTGGAATAAAAAGCTAGTATCAGTAATGATGACCATGAAAACTATCGTAAAAACCCATCTGGTTCACTAATGCCCTTTAGGGAAGGAAATCTGCTGTCCTTACCTGGTCTGGCCTATATGTGACTCCAGACCCACAGCAATGTGGTTGACTCTTAACTGCCCTCTGAAATAGCCTAGCAAGCCACTCAGTTGTAAAAAACTGCTACAAGAAACAATAATAAGAATAAAACCGACAGACCACCTGGCATCGACCTCGCCACCGGCTACGGACACGACAACAGCACACCCAGCCCAGTCGACCCTGCAAAATCCTCCTCACCAACATCTGGGGACTTGTGCCAAAATTGGGTGACATAGTCATGCTCACAGAATCATACCTTTCAGCCAATGTGCTAAACTCCTCCATCATCATCCCTGGGTATGTCCTGTCCCATAGGACAGACCCACCAGGGGTAGTGGTATACAGTCGGGAACGAGTGGCCCTGGGAGTCCTCAACATTGACTCCAGACCCCATGAAGTCTCATGGCTTCAGGTCAAGCATAGGCAAGGAAATCCCCTGCTGATTACCACCTACTGCCCTCCCTCAGTTGATGAATCAGTACTCCTCCATGTTGAACACCACTTGGAAGAACCACTGAGAATAGCAAGGGCACAGAATATACTCTGGGTGGGGACTTCAATGTCCATCACCAAGAGTGGCTCGGTAGCACCACTACTGACCGAGCTGGCCGAGTCCTGAAGGACATAGCTGCCAGTCTGGGCCTGCGACAGGCGGTGAGAGAATCAACACGAGGGAAAATCCTACTTGAACTCGTCCTCACCAATCTACCTGTCACAGATGTATCTGTCCATGACAGTATTGGAAGCAGTGACCACCGCACATTCATTGTGGAGACGAAGTCCCATCTTCACACCGAGGACACCCTCCATCGTGTTGTGTGGCACTACCACCGTGCTAAATGGATAGATTCAGAATAGATCTAGCAGCTCAAAACTGGGCATCCATGAGGCATTGTGGGCCATCAGCAGCAGCAGAATTGTATTCCACTACAATCTGTAACCTCATGGCCCGGCATATCCCTCACTCTACCATTACTATCAAGCCAGGGGACCAACCCTGGTTCAATGAGGAGTGCAGAAGAGCATGCCAGGAGTAGCACCAGGCATACCTAAAAATGCAGTGCCAACCTGGGGAAGCTGCAACATAGGTCTACATGCATGCTAAAAAGCAGAAGCAGCATGCTATAGAGAGATCTAAGCGATTCCCACAATCAACGGATCAGAACAAAGCTCTGCAGTCCTGCCACATCCAGTCATGAATGGTGGTTGACCATTAAACAACTAACGGGAGGAGGATGCTCCATGAATATCCCCATCCTCAATGATGGTGGAGCCCAGCACGTGAGTGCAAAAAACAAAGCTGAAGCGTTTGCAACCATCTTCAGCCAGAAGTGCTGAGTGGATGATCCATATCGGCCTCCTCCTGAGGTCCCCACATCACAGAAGCCAGTCTTCAGCCAATTCGATTCACTCCATGTGATATCAAAAAATGGCTGAGCGCACAGGATATAGCAAAGGCTATGGGCCCCGACAACATCCCAGCTGTCATGCTGAAGACTTGTGCTCCAGAACTAGCTGCGTCTCTAACCAAGCTGTTCCAGTACAGCTATAGCACTGGCATCTATCCGACAATGTGGAAAACTGCCTAGGTATGTCCTATCCACAAAAAGCAGGACAAATCCAATCCAGCCAATTACCGCCCCATCAGGCTTGGGCTGATAAGTAGCAGGTAACATTTGCGCCACACAAGTGCCAGGCAATGACTATCTCCAACAAGCGAGCGTCTAACCACCGCCCCTTGACATTCAACGGCATTACCATTGCCAAATCCCCCACCATCAATATCCTGGGGGTCACCATTGACCAGAAACTTAACTGGACCAGCCACATAAATAATGTGGCAACAAGAGCAGGTCAGAGGCTGGGTATTCTGCGGTGAGTGTCTCACCTCCTGACTCCCCAAAGCCTTTCCACCATCTACAAGGCACAAGTCAGAGTGTGATGGAATACTCTTCACTTGCCTGGATGGGTGCAGCTCCAACAACACTCAAGAACTTTGACACCATCCTGGACAAAGCAGCCTGCTTGATTGGCACCCCATCCACCACCTTAAACATTCACTCCCTCCACCATCAGCGTACCGTGGCTGCAGTGTGTACCATCTACAAGATGCACTGCAGCAACTTGCCAAGGCATCGTCGGCAGCACCTCCCAAACCCATGACCTCTACCACCTAGAAGGACAAGGACAGCAGGCGCATGGGAACACCAAGTTCCCCTCATAGTCACACACCATCCTGACTTAGAAGTATATCGGCAATCCTTCATCGTCGCTGGGTCAAAATCCTGGAACTCCCTCCGTAACAGCACTGTGGGAGTACCTTCACCACACGGACTGCAGCGGTTCAAGAAGGCGGCTCACCACCACCTTCTCAAGGGAAACTAGGGATGGGCAATAAATGCTGGCCTTGACAGCGACGCCCACATCCCATGAATGAATTTTTTTTTTAATTGCTAGGAGTGCTGAGGTGCCGCCCCGGGGGGAGTGGCAGTGTCTCTGTGGAGCACGAACCTACTGTCCTCTCTCAGGATGACAGCATTCCTACTCCCACCACTGACACTCTGCCATTGCCCTTGATGCTGCCCCTCAGCCAGCCCAGACTGCTGCCGCCCATGCCGAGGTGGTGCAGTCTACAACCGGGCCTTCTCGGTCCACAGCTGGTTGAGGTCATCGTGCAAGGCCATCTGTTGTCTCTCCCACTGAAAGTCAACAGCCTTCCACCAGCTATGCTGAGCCACTGGGGAGCACTGCGTAGGAGCACTAGAGTAGGTAAAGGCACACAAAGGCAGACACTAAGGGAATGCATACAGGTAAATAGCTGATATTGTCATTTTGATTGGATTTGGATAAATTTATGATTTTTGTTTGTAATGTGTGTTTTGTGGTGACTCTCATTTCAGCTTTGTGCCCAGGAGGATGCTGTGATGTTCTGTGACAGAAGGATGGTATGATGGGGAAGTGGTGAGCAACGCGGATCTGGGAAAGGTCATCGAACTGAAACATTAACTCTGTTTCTCTCTCCACAGATGCTGATTGACCTGCTGAGTATTCCCAGCGTTTTCTGTTTTTATTTCAGATTTCTAGCATCCGCAGTACTTTGCTTTTGTGTTGTCTGGGGTTTCATTCAATGGAATCAGAGTCTGATCAAGCGTTCAGGGACAGCCCGTCCAAAATGGGGATTTGCTGCCTGCCTACTCCCTCCCTCCTCCTCCTCTTCTTCCTCCGACTCCTGAGGTAGTCCTGCAATCCCTGGTGGCAAGGCTGCGCCTTCATGATGACCAAGTTATGCAGCAGACCGCCACAAAATGGGACACCCGCTCCAGCGAGTACTGGAGGGCTCCTCCCAAGTGGGCAAGGCAGCGGAACAATTGCTTGAGCACCCCGATGGTCTTCTCGATGACGTTCCTGGTGGCAGCATGGCTGTCATTATGTGAGTGCTGGCCAAGAGTGATGGGATTGCGGAGGGGAGTCATCAGCCAGGTACAGAGCTGATAGCAACCATCCTCAGGTTTGATGCAGTGGCTGGAAGACCGCAGGAACACCGGACTGGCGCAGGATGAAGCCATCATGACTGCGACCAGGATAGCAGGCATTCACCATCATGATGCGCTGGGCGTGGTTGCACAACAACTGCACATTAAGGCTGATTTTCTCAGCGGCGTCGAGATGGTGTCGGGAGAGCTGGTTTCCGGGTTGCGGTCCCGCTCCCAGCTGCAGCCGCTCTGTCAAAGGGATTTTCCCTTGATTGGCCTTGTTAAGCCCACCCTGCGGGCTTCCCGGTTAATTAACAGGAAGCGGGTCTGATGATGTCATTTGACGACGTGTCATCAGCCGGTTTCCTTAAAGGGACCACGGCCACATAGAACAACTGTCAAGCTCAACCAGTGTTTGACAGCATTGAGGTGCTGCAAACACTGACAAGCACTGCACAATGGTGGACGCTTGCACCCAGGCTCTCCAATGACTCCCTCCATATGCTTATGGAGGGAGTCACAGCACGCAGGGAGGTTCTCTTCCCTTCCAAGGGCGGAAGAGACCTCCCCAGGACACCAACGCAGCCTGGTTGCACATTGCACAAGTGGGCAAAAGCAGGGATGTCATCAGGGGTCCCTGGCTGCAGTGGCGCCAATCTTTCAATGATCTCAGTGGATCACGAAACGTTACTGCAAAGCCACACTCAAACTCACCCTGCTGTCCCCATCACTCTGCCTTCCATACTCTTCTCCTGCACATCCTTACTCACACCAACTTACCTTGCACCTCCACCCAACCCTCTCTATCTACTTTATCACTTCCCCATCTCGCTAGCCACCCCTCACACTCACCCTCATCCTACTGTAGGCACTTGAGAGGTTTAGCCAATGTCCATGTGAAGTTTCTGGTAATGTGTTATCATACAATGAAATCTATATTTTCAACACTGCCCCTTATTGGACAGATCTGTGTGCACCTTGAGAAGTGTCTTACTGAGTTCCAGTGAATGTTCAGACATAACTCCCCGAACCCCCACCGCCATAGTGATGTTTGTGCATGGAAAGGCTTGGGCATTATAGGGATGCTTTATGGTGCTGGTGTGGGATGGTGTCAACCTGGCGCATCATGTGGCAGCCAGGGTTTACAGCGTCAAGTGAAGTAAATCTGGCCATGGTGATGCCATCGCTGGCCTCCCGGGCAGCAATGTTGTCAGGTGCTGATGCCCTGTGTCCTGTGCAGCATCAGGTGATAGCGGACAAGGTTGGTGATGTTGTTGGTGTGTCTGGTGATGATGGTGTTGGGGCTGATCGTGGAAGGATTCAGAGGACCAAGGTGTGTTTTTTTCAAGGGCACCGATGTTGCTGTAATAGATGGCAGCTGCAGGTGAGATGACAGAAGCGATCTGTCAGTGGTGAGAGAGGTTGTTCCAATGAGGTGGCATTGGGCATACAGTTGCCTCTAAACACTTGCAAGCTAAAGAAATCTCTATATGTCTAACAAATGAAGTAACCAACAGTTTCTGCACTCTGAAACTGACCATCTGCAACATGGCATCCTTCACACCACTTCTGCAGCTCTCAGCTTATCAGAAACATCAGAGCAGACTCAACTCACGCCAGGGTGAGCGGGTAATCCATGGGGGAGCATGTAAAATTGGAAGGAAGCCTCAAAAAACCATTAAATTGGCTCTTAACAAGCCATTTAATGAGTTCAAATGTCTCCCCCGCTGCTTGGTGTCGGGTCAGTTCTCCGCTGACAGACCCGACACCTGGGAAACTCGCGTGGAGGCGGGTTGACAGCAGGTTCCCTACCCGCTGTCAATCTTTGCTATTTTGACAGTGGGCCCGCCTCCAAACCCGCCCTCTGAGCACCAGCAAAATTCCAGCCTAAGTGAGCGGTAGCTTTTGCGATAATGGAACATTTCAGCATTGTTATACGGCGCCCGCAAAGCCACATATGTGCAGTCGATGGTGCCCTGCACCATGGGGAAGCCCACTATCCTGGCAAAGCCACATGCACGCTTGTCCTGCTTCTCTCTGTTCAGAGAGAAGACAATGAAGTCCCTTCTCCTGGAGTAGAGAGCCTCTGTGACCTCCCGGATGCAGCGATGGATGGCGAACTGGGAGATGTTAGCTTTGTCTCCTGCTGCAGACTGGAAGGATCCGGTGGTGAAGAAATTGAGGGCCACGGTGACCTTGAGGGTCACTGGGAGAGCCGTGGTCGCCCAGCTCTGAGGCTGCAGGTCTGGTTGCAGGAGGTGGCAGAGTTCTGTGACCACCTCCTTGGTGAAATGGAGCCTCCTAATACACTGCTCCTGGCTTAAGTGGTTGCAGCAGAAGTGCTCTCGGAAGACCCATGGTGGGTAAGGCCTTCTGCTGAGAGCCCTCCTGGCACTCCTCCTCTCTCTACGAGCATCTTCTCTTCTTTGCTGCCTCCGCTCCCTCCCGAAGATACTCAACTGCGAGTGGACTGCCAATAGAGCCCACATGGCTGTGAGCAAGTGGCGTGAGCAGAAGCCTTTAAAGGAGAATCAAGGCGTTCGCCACTTGCACCAACACTCCCCGTCACCTCAGTAACTTTAAACAAGTTTAGAAAGCTGCAAGAGTTGCAGGAACTTAGGCCAGAATTTACCCCTAAAAAAACGGGTGGGTTTGGAGCGTGGGGGCAGTTAAATTGTTAAAAATGTGAATCCCGACCTGATCCCGCCTCCAACTCACTCACTTCCGGTTTTCCCGGAGGCGGGACGGAGAGCAGGCAGCCAACCTGCTCCCAGGGGGCGGTACGTCAATTTAAATATTATAATGAGGCTGGAAGACTCTATTTTCCCCTCCATTTTGTTTTTAACTGCCTGGGGTCGGGTTTCACACAATTCGCTAAACCTGGCAATTAAACCAAGCCAGGAACTGCTGCATCCAGTGGGTAAGTGGCTTTATACCTACCTCCTGGATCCAGGGACCCGACCATATCCACCCCCCATGATCGGCGACCTCCCCACAAGGCCTCCGATCGCCTCCCCAGGCTTCCCGTCCCCCCCCACCTCAGGCATCCCCCAGTCCCAGGCCTCCCCACCCCCCCAACGATGATGGTGATGAGGCCGGCCCCGAACCTCCAGCCCCGCCCCCTCCAGATCCCTGGCCAACCACCCTACCCACGATCCCCAATCACCCTCCCCCGATTGCTGACCCACCTCCCCCCGATTCTCGAACCCCCCCGGACCGGCAATCCTCGACCACCCCCCCCCGCCCCCCACCCACCCCACCATCCCGGTCTTCGGATGGCGATCCTCGACCCCCCCCTGGACCGGCGATCCTCGACACCACCCCTCCGCCGACCGGCGATCCTCGACCCCCACCCCCCCCACTCCCGCGATCCTTGAACCCCCGCCCCCCGCAATCCCGGTCTCCGGACGGCAATCCTCGACCCCTCTCCCACCGATCCTCGACCCCCCGACCGGCGATCCTCGACCCCCCCCCCCGACCGCCGATCCTCGACCCCCCCCCCGACCGCCGATCCTCGACCCCCCCCCGACCGGCGATCCTCGACCCCCCCCCCGACCGGCGATCCTCGACCCCCCCCCCGACCGCCGATCCTCGACCCCCCCCCCGACCGCCGATCCTCGACCCCCCCCCCCCCGACCGCCGATCCTCGACCCCCCCCCCCCCCGACCGCCGATCCTCGACCCCCCCCCGACCGCCGATCCTCGACCCCCCCCCCCCCGACCTGCAATCCTCGAACCCCGACCGCGATCCTCGACCCCCCGACCGGCGATCCTCGACCCCCCCCCCCCCCGACCGGCGATCCTCGACCCCCTCCCCCCAACCGGCGATCCTCGACCCCCCCCCCCCCCGACCTGCAATCCTCGACCCCCCGACCGGCGATCCTCGACCCCCCCCCCCCCCGACCGCCGATCCTCGACCCCCCCCGACCGGCGATCCTCGACCCCCCCCCCCGACCGGCGATCCTCGACCCCCCCCCCCGACCGGCGATCCTCGACCCCCCCCCCCGACCGGCGATCCTCGACCCCCCCCCCGACCGGCGATCCTCGACCCCTCCCCCCCCGACCGCGATCCTCGACCCCCCCTGACCGGCGATCCTCGACCCCCCCCCGACCGGCGATCCTCGACCCCCCCCCCCCCCGACCGCCGATCCTCGACCCCCCCCCCACCCCCGACCGGCGATCCTCGACCCCCCCCCCCCACCACCGCCGATCCTCGACCGCCCCCCCGACCGCCGATCCTCGACCCCCCCCCGACCGGCGCTCCTCGACCCCCCGACCGCGATCCTCGACCCCCCCGACCGCGATCCTCGACCCCCCCCCGACCTGCGATCCTCGACCCCCCCCCGACCTGGCGATCCTCGACCCCCCCCCGACCTGCGATCCTCGACCCCCCCCCGACCGCGATCCTCGACCCCCCGACCTGCGATCCCGACCCGGCGATCCTCGACCCCCCCCCCGACCTGCGATCCTCGACCCCCCCCCCTGACCGGCGATCCTCGACCCCCCCGACCGGCGATCCTCGACCCCCCCCCCGACCGGCGATCCTCGAACCCCCCCCCCCCCCGACCGCCGATCCTCGACCCCCCCCCCCACCCCCGACCGGCGATCCTCGACCCCCCCCCCCCCCACCAACCGCCGATCCTCGACCCCCCCCCCCCCACCGCCGATCCTCGACCCCCCGACCGCGCTCCTCGCCCCCCGACCGGCGATCCTCGACCCCCCCCGACCGGCGATCCTCGACCCCCCCGACCTGCGATCCTCGACCCCCCCGACCTGCGATCCTCGACCCCCCCCGACCTGCGATCCTCGACCCCCCCCCGACCTGCGATCCTCGACCCCCCCCGACCCGCGATCCTCGACCCCCCGACCTGCGATCCTCGACCCGCGATCCTCGACCCCCCCCCCCGACCTGCGATCCTCGACCCCCCCTGACCGGCGATCCTCGACCCCCCTGACCGGCGATCCTCGACCCCCCGACCGCGATCCTCGAACCCCCCCCCCCCCACCGGCGATCCTCGACCCCCCCCCCCCCACCCCCGACCGGCGATCCTCGACCCCCCCCCCCCCCCACCAACCGCCGATCCTCGACCGCCCCCCGACCGCCGATCCTCGACCCCCCGACCGGCGCTCCTCGACCCCCCGACCGGCGATCCTCGACCCCCCCCGACCGGCGATCCTCGACCCCCCCGACCTGCGATCCTCGACCCCCCCCCGACCTGCGATCCTCGACCCCCCCCCGACCGGCAATCCTCGACCCCCCGACCTGCGATCCTCGACCCCCCCCCCACCGACCGGCGATCCTCGACCCCCACCCCCCCTCCCCCCCACTCCCGCGATCCTTGAACCCCCGCAATCCCGGTCTCCGGACGGCAATCCTCGACACCTCTCCCACCGATCCTCGACCCCCCCCCCCCCCCAACCGGCGATCCTCGACCCCCCCTGACCGGCAATTCTCGACCCCCCTGACCGGCGATTCTCCACCCCCCCGACCTGCGATCCTCGACCCCCACCCCCCGACCGGCGATCCTCGACCCCCCGACCTGCGATCCTCGACCCGGCGATCCTCGACCCCCCCCCCCGACCTGCGATCCTCGACCCCCCTGACCGGCGATCCTCGACCCCCCCTGACCGGCGATCCTCGACCCCCCCCGACCGGCGATCCTCGAACCCCCCCCCCCCCCCGACCGCCGATCCTCGACCCCCCCCCCCCCCACCCCCGACCGGCGATCCTCGACCCCCCCCCCCCCCCACCAACCGCCGATCCTCGACCGCCCCCCCGACCGCCGATCCTCGACCCCCCGACCGGCGCTCCTCGACCCCCCGACCGGCGATCCTCGACCCCCCCCCGACCGGCGATCCTCGACCCCCCCGACCTGCGATCCTCGACCCCCCCCGACCTGCGATCCTCGACCCCCCCCGACCGGCGATCCTCGACCCCCCCGACCTGCGATCCTCGACCCCCCCCGACCGGCGATCCTCGACCCCCCCGACCTGCGATCCTCGACCCCCCCGACCGGCGATGCTCGACCCCCCGACCGGCGATCCTCGACCCCCCCGACCGCCGATCCTCGATCCCCCAACACGATCCCGGACCCTGGTCCAGCGATCCTAACTGAGGTCTACCCGCCCGCAGCCAGCCAGCCTCGCAAGCTGACTGGCTGCAGGCAGGAACCCGAGGCCTCACATTCAAATTAGGCCCTGCCAGTAAAATCGGCAGGGCCTGTGGGAAACCCGGCCTCCTGGGTTTCCCGCCCGCTTTGAACTCTGCCGCCCCCCCACCGCCCCAACCCGCCTACCTGGGGAAAATTCGGCCTCTGACAGAGGCAGTAAAACTGAGAAACCATGTCAGCTGCAAGTTGTTGCTGATGATCCCTTTAACTAGCGCTGCTGGGGGCTCCTTCCAGCTGCTGAACACTTGGTCAGCTGGTCGTGATTAAGAGAGGGCGGTAAGTGCAGCGGCGACATCGAAAATAGCAGATCGTGCATCAAATCAACGCTGCACACTCATTGACGTCACGATCTGCCTCATTTCCATTTCCACAGCAAGTGCTGGCAACGATAGTGCTGCTAACCCCCCCAAAATGGTGGCCGCTGCGGGACCCGCTGGAAGTGGGCAGAAGTGAGTCGGCCTGCCATTTTTTCTTCAAAACGGGCCTTAACGGCCAGTGCTAAACTCCTGAATTTCTCGGCCCATCTTTCTTAATTGTGTACTGAAGGCACAAAGCTGACTGCAATACACGTGCTACACATAGCTTCAAGACACAATGGGAGTGAAACAGTCACCTCTTCAGACAAACAATAATCCTTCCGTTTAAAGAAAAAAGTTTCGTTCCCGTTCAATTTCCCCCCCAAATACTCTATGAAGATAGCATACTTCTAATCTGTCCATCATCTCTATCTTTCCCTGTGGGCCCCACCTTGAAACATTTAGTAGCGTTACCCATCATTCCGAGGTCAATGACGGCCCTGTTCAGTGTCAAACACGGTAGTTGGCCTACCTTGCTCTTGACATTGAAATACCAGTTGCCAGGAAAACAAGGTCAGCTGCAGAAGGGGGAGTGGAGCTGCCTGTCTATTGATGCCAGGAGAGAACTGCTGGCTGCAACCCTTCTCTCCGCAGATAACATTCCCCTTGATAAGGCACAAATACTAAGCTCATTTTCTTTCTTTATGAAAAGAAATGCAGCAAATGTTATCCTATTATTGCTGACACTAAGCAGCAGAATTACAATTTCCATTACTATCAAGCAGTGCAGCTTTAATTAAAAGAACATCTCCCACAGAATTCTGCAGCTTCGGTAGTTTTTTTTACTCTGAATTATTAAAGCACTATAATGTAAAAGTAGGTCTTTATTAGGAATGGAGTTATGGAAGTCCATAATCAGTTATCCCTGACCAGTAATCATTGTTGGTTGACTTGAGTGCAGCATAAATATGAAAGGGCACAGTATATCAAGTTGAAATATCATAAGTAGGCCTATTCATTTACAGGAATTTTAATGGGCTCATGAATTCAAGGGTTCTTTACAATTACAGTAAATGAAGTCCAAGAGCTAAGCTCTCATCACTGCATCTCACTAGCTTATTACAATCAGCATTGTAGGATGTAGGCACTATTTTCATCGATAGTTATCACTTCCAAGGAAGAAGCTCGTGGTTACTGTATTTTGCTTGCAGATTTGGCCCTGCTCCTTCATAGCACTCTCCAGCTAATCTAAGCTCGCACTGTGCATTTTCTGCCTTTATTATTGTGAATTGTAAAAGAATGAAGGGAGAGATTAGGAGAATTTTTTTAATTATTCAGAGGGGTTGTTAGGCCGTGGCCAGTGAGAAATCGGACCTGCGGCTAAAAGTCGGGGGAAGCGCCCGATCAGCGCACCAGTTGGTGCCGATGGGAGGCCCGGGCCAAATTTCGTTCACTGGGCATCATCTCCATAGCTACAGTTGGCAATCGGGCAGCGGGAAGCAGCTCGTAGGTTCCGTCGGCAGCAATCTGAGCCGGCTGGCAATGGCCCTCAGGTAGGTCCTGAGAGGGAGCGAACCCGGGCCGGCAGACACCCACAGTTCTTCTGTGGAGATAGGAGAACTCCTGCCCCTACTGACTCCATAATAAAGGAAATCTTTTCACAGTTTTGGGGCCATTTTTTCTGCGGCCTCCAGCGGCCCCTTTATGCTACAATTTTACAGTCGGGGTCCAGCAACCAGCCCAGGCCCCCGATTAGCGTAACCAATCAGCATAACACTTGTTTCAGGCGGCCACTTTGGGTGACTAAAAGTCGCCCAATCTAATATGGCTGCTACCGACCTTCGGGTACAGATCGAGCACGGGAGATCTCGGCCTGATTTTGGTAGGGTATTTTCCTTTGTTTTACGCTGAAAATGCAGGTGAAATGAGGTCGTATTTCTGCCCTGGAATGTCCCTACCTGAAACAGTGGTGGAAGCAGAATCCATCATAGCTTTTAAAAGGAAAGTGGATAAATATTTGAAAAATAAAAATTTCAACGGGTATGGAGCAGGGGAATAGCACTAAGTGGGTTGCTCTTTCGAAGAGCAGGAATGGACACGATGAGCCAAATGGCCTCCCCTATACTCTAAAATTCAATGATTCTGACATTCTTTTGTGTTCATTCATTAGCTTTTGTGAAGGTCTCATTTTTCCCCACATTTTCTTTGCTGACCACTTTTCTCCTTAGGACGATGAATCATGCATCTATAGGTACCGGCAATCCTGTAATACCTCCACCAAATCCGTACGTCATGTGTGAGCTGAACAGTCAGTAGACTATTCCATCATCAGTCCATCACAGCTGAGCTGTATCTTGTCCTCACCCAAAGTCCATGCACGTGATTGCAACTCGGGAAGCTGCAACTGCTGTTGAAGAATTCAGCTCAACAAGGTTCACGGATATGGGGAATATTGTTTAAATCTCAATATCCAAGATTCTATATTTTGTTAAACTGTCTCCCACCACACAATTGGGAGAATTTCCTCAGGGTGCAATGAGTAATGCGATTGTAACTCTGAAGGTGATTTTATTACACCAAGCACATGGAAAAATCCTCCCTGATATCTGCTTCTAATACATCTGTCCAATATGGCACCAAACCAATAAACATCCTCATGCTAAGCTCTAATTCTACTTGTACTGTTTGACGCTGCTAATTTCTTATTCCTCCCAGAAAATGGGGTGACATTGACACAATTAGAACCCATGCAATTCACCTGAAACTACCCAGAATCCTGGGTCAAAAGATTGGGAGCAAATGGTTTCTCACCTCCCCCAAAATCTGCAGCGAGGACGCACTGAAGTAGATTCTAATCTTCAAGACAGAGGCCTGAAAAATGATTCAATTTACTGAAGAAAGTCTGACTGTGCGTTATTGCCTCTTATTAAGGAATATAGAGAGGCAGCACATTAACTTGCTATCAGCACATGCCTACAAGCCTTGGTTCGCTAATGCACTGTCAAATTAACACGGGTGATGAATGCAGAGAATTATATTGTTTTCCTTGACTCTACAACAATACTATGACTTCACACTCCCACTTCCCCCAACCCATGCTATGCTACACTATGATGCATGCACTTATTACAGAGCCCTGTGGAAATTTATGTAGTCAGACCAAAGTCTACCGCACCTGTCACATCCAACGGCATGAATCACAGGCTGGGACTTGGGGAGGATGAAAAAAAAAAGCAAGCATGACAACTATTGTTGCTTAACAGGCTTAAAAAATCATGGGCAGTGTGTTCATTTAAGTGCATGTTAGTAAGCACACGTATTCAAATGGTCTTTATTGCTGCAATAATTTCACTGCATAGCTGAAATATCGATGTCATTATTACCTTGACGTGAGATTTTCATCACTCTGCTGATGTGCATCATTGCCAACCTAAGCCCATTGCTGAAATAGTGCAGTGCTGTCAAGAAGCTAAATTGTTCTGCTTCATTCTTTTTTCAATTGCACTGCTACAATGATCTTAAGTATAACACCACCACCACCCTCCCCCCGCTCCCCCACCCCCCAGCTTTCTTGACTGAAATATTAAGTGACAACGTTCATTGCAAACCCAAGAGTGACCAGCTTTAATTCGCTCAGTAATCCGCTTCGGGCCTTTTATTAGCTTAGGTTTATGGGCCATTTGTCCAATAGTGCCACTTAAAAGTTCCTCATCTGCATGTTGCTGTTATAAAGAAAAATCACACTTGTTAAAGTAAGTGCAACAAGGCTTTTCTTACTGAAAACACCTTCCAAATATTGAGGGGCCAACAGGAGTTTAGGAAAGATTGTACGATGGAACGATTTATAGAGCTTCATGCAAATAAAAATAGCTTCGAGCTTGCCTGTCAATAAGTAAGGGAGATTGTAATCATTCACAACCATAGGTTCAACATTGCTCCCTCTTATCCGTGAGTGAAAGAAGCAAAGAAATGCTAAGGGGAGGTGGTATCACTAGTCATCAATAAGAAGGCTCTATTAACCTCAGCTCCCATGATAGTTAATGGTGCCTGTAGCCACATCTCTTATCTTTTTAAAATCAAATCTGGCACTCCAGCCTTCCTTATGTTTAATATCGGACGGTTTTCCTTCTAATGATTGAAATTCCTGTAGATATGGGAACGCAACCACTCCCAGACAATCAACAGACACTTCAACTAATCCCAGTCCTTCAACAGACAACTCAACCAATCCCAGTCCTTCAACAGACACCTCACCCAATCCCAGTCATTCAACAGACACCTCACCCAATCCCAGTCATTCAACAGACCCCTCAACCAATTCCTCAAGAACATAAGAAATAGGAGCTGGAGTAAGCCATTTGGCCCTTCGAGCCTGCTCCGCCATTCAACAAGATCATGGCTGATTTTCTACCTCAACTCCGCCTTCCCGCATTATCCCATATCCCTTAATTCCCTTAGTTCTCAAAAATATATCGACCTCTGTCTTGAATATATTCAATGACTGAGCATCCACAGCTCTCTGGGGTAGAGAATTCCAAAGATTCACAACCCTTTGAGTGAAGAAATTT
Organism: Squalus acanthias; assembly: GCA_030390025.1. NCBI lineage: Eukaryota > Metazoa > Chordata > Chondrichthyes > Squaliformes > Squalidae > Squalus > Squalus acanthias. Next base: position 36,467,976 of record CM059428.1, read on the forward strand.
CTCCATCTCAGTCCTAAATGGCTGACCCCTAATTCTGAGACTGTGATTCCGTGTTCTAGATTCCCCAGCCAGGGGAAACATTTTCTCAGCATTAACCCTGTCAAGCCACTTAAGAATTTTATATATTTCAATTAGATCACCTTTTATTCTTCTAAACTCTAGGGAATATAGGCCTAGTCTACTCAATCTCTCCTCATAGGGCAATCCCCTCATCCCAGGAACCAGTCTAGTGAACCTTCGTTGCACTCCCTCTAAGGCAAGTATGTCTTTTCTTAGGTAAGGAGACCAGAACTGTACACAGTACTCCAGGTGTGGCCTCACCAATGCCCTGTATAATTGTAGTAAGACTTCTTTACTCTTATACTCTAATCCCTTTGTAACAAAAGCTAACATACCATTTGCTTTCCTAATTGCTTGCTGTACCTGCATGTTAACTTTCTGTGATTCATGAACAAGGACGCCCAGGTCCCTCTGAATGCTAACATTTCCCAGTCTCTCACCATTCAAAAGATATTCTGCTTTTTTGTTTTTCCTACCAAAGTGGATAACTTCACATTTCCCCACATTGTATTCCATCTGCCATGTTCTTGCCCACTCAGTCAACCTGCAGTATATCTCTCTGCAGCCTCTTTGCGTCCTCCTCACAGCTTACTTTCCCACCTAACTTTGTATCATCAGCAAACTTGAATACGTTACACTCAGTCCCTTCATCTAAGTCATTAATATAGATTGTAAATAGCTGAGGCCCAAGCACTGATCCTTGCGGTACCCCACTAGTTACAGCATGCCAACCCGAAAAAGTCCCATTTATTCCTACTCTCTGTTTTCTGTCCATTAACCAATCCTCAATCCATGCTAATATATTACCCCCAATCCCATGAGTCCTAATTTTGTGTAGCACCTTATCGAATGCTTTTTGAAAATCCAAATATACTACATCTACTGGTTCCCCCTTATTCATCCTACTCGTTACATCATCCAACAGGTACCTCAACCAATCCTGTCCTTCAACAGCTACATTAACCAATCCCAGTCAGTCAACAGACACCTCAACTAATCCCAGTCCTTCAACAGACACATCAACCAATCCCAGTCATTCAACAGACCCCTCAACCAATTCCAGTGATCCAACAGGTATCTCAACTAATCCTGTCCTTTAACAGATATATCAACCAATCCCAGTCAGCCAACAGACACCTCAACCAATCCCAGTCAGTCAACAGATACCTCAACCAATCCTAGTCATTCAAAAGACCCCTCAACCAATCCTAGCCATTCGACAGACACTTCAACCAATCCTAGTCATTCAACAGACACTTTATACTTAATTAGTGCCTCTCATGCAAAATGTCGTGGAGTGCTTTACAGATGAGGTGGGGAGAGAATGTCAAGCAGGACGTGGATGGGTTGCAGGGGGAGGGAATGGGAATACTTTTGAAGGGATATGTTTTGAAGAGAGTCTTAAGGGTCTTCATCAAGGCTAGAAGATCCTTGTTTTCATGCACTGGAATTTTCCAACAGAGGTCAGGAGCAGGGACCCAGAGTGATTTTAGCTCTCCTGAGCACGGAGGACCAGGACCTGCAGCACCCCCGACTGCTGCCCAGCTGAGATCAGCTAACTCAGCCCAGATCAGGGGTCAAATATGGGACTGTCCTCGACTATCTATATCACATCACATAAGAGCTTCAGAGCCAATCAATCACTTTCAAAATGTAGTCACTGTTATAATGTAGGGAAATATGGCAGCCAACTGTGCACAGCAAGGTCCTATTAACAGTAATGAGATAAATAACCAGATAATCTGTTTTTAGTGATGTTGGTTGAGGGATAAATATTGGTCAGGTCACTGGGGAGAACTCCCCTGCTCTTCTTCGCAATAGTGCCATGGGATCTCTTACGCCCACCTGAGAGGGCAGACTGTTTAACGTTTCATACGGAAGACGGCACCTCCGACAGTGCAGCACTCATTACTGCACTGAAGTGTCAGCCTGGATTATGTAATCAAGACCGAGCTATTGGGAGTAGCAGCGAGAGCGGACCGACATGTGAGGGAACAGGCGAAGGAGGAGCGAGGAAATAAAGCCCGAGGCTCGAGGCCCAGACCGAGCTATTGGGAGCAGCAGCGAGAGCGGACCGACCTGTGAGGGAACAGGCGAAGGAGGAGCGAGGAAATAAAGCCCGAGGCTCGAGGCCCAGATCGAGCTATTGGGAGCAGCAGCAAGAGCGGACCTCAACAGGCAACATTCGAAACTGACGTCAGAGATTAAAAGTGACATCGGCACAAGGGAAGGAGCTGATTGGTAAGTAGGACCTGGTGAGTATTTCTACAGTCCAGTCGTTAAAGTAAAAGTAAGGTCTCTAGTTTAGAGTAAGTAGTGTTTAAAGTGAAGTAAGGTCCCTAGTGTATTTAATATTCTTTAATTTAAAGGAAGTAAAGGGAGTAAATTAAGGGTAGGATATGGCAGGGCAGCTCGGCAGCGTGGAGTGCTCCTCCTGTACTATGTCGGAAGTCAGGGACACTTTCGGTGTCCAGGGCGAACACGTGTGCAGGAAGTGTCTCCTGCTGCAGCTATTCGAAATCCGCGTTTCGGAGCTGGAGCTGCTGCTGGAGTCACTGTGGAGCATCCGCGAGGCTGAGATCTTCGTGGATAGCACGTTTAACGAGGTGGTCACACCGCAGGTAAAGAGTGCACAGGCAGACAGGGAATGGGTGACCGCCAGACAGAGTAAAAGAACTAGGAATGTAGTGCAGGAGTCCCCTGAGTCCATCTTCCTCTCCAACAGATTTTCCGTTTTGGATACTGCTGGGGGAGATGGTTTCTCAGGGGAATGCAGCAAGAGCCAAGTCCGTGGCACTATGAGTGGCTCAGCTGCACAGGAGGGGAGGAAAAAGAGTGGCAGAGCAATAGTGATAGGGGATTTTATCGTAAGGGGAACAGATAGACGATTCTGTGGCCGCAGACGTGACTCCAGGATGGTATGTTGCCTCCCTGGTACCAGGGTCAAGGATGTCACTGAGCGGCTGCAGGTTATTCTGAAGGGGGAGGGTGAACAGCCAGAGGTCGTGGTCCATATCGGTGCCAACGACATAGGCAGAAAGAGGGACGAGGTCCTGCAAGCAGAATATAGGGAGCTAGGAAATAAATTAAAAAGCAGGACCTCAAAGGTAGTAATCTCAGGATTACTCCCAGTGCCACGTGCTAGCGAGAGCAGAAATAGGAGAATAGACCAGATGAATGCGTGGCTGGAGAGATAGTGTAGGAGGGAGGGATTTAAATTCCTGAGGCATTGGGACCGATTCTGGGGAAGGTGGGACCGATACAAGCTGGTCGGGTTACACCTCGGCAGAAAGAGGACCAACATCCTCGCAGGGGGGTTTGCTAGTGCTGTTGGGAAGGATTTAAACTAGTTTGTTAGGGGGCTGGGAACCTAAGTGTGGGCCCAGAACAGAGAGAAACAAAGCTGGAAGTGCAAGTTAGAAAAGTAGTCAGCAAAACTAGTAGGGAGCAGAAACAAAGGCCAACAGTAAAATGGGTCAAAGTGCAGAAAAATATTAAACAGGCAAAGTTGAAGGCACTTTATCTAAATGCACGTAGCATTCGCAACAAGGTGGATGAATTAATGGCACTAACAGAAGTAAATGGGTATGATGTAATTGCCATTACAGAGACATGGTTGCAGGGTAACCAAAGCTGGGAACTGAATGTTCCAGGGTACTCAACATTTAGGAAGGACAGACAAAAAGGAAAAGGAGGTGGCGTAGCGCTGTTAATAAGGGATGAGATCGGTACGGTAGAGATAAAAGATCTTGGCATGGCAGATCGTGATGTAGAACTGGGTGGAGCTAAGAAACAGCAAAGGGCGATAAAACATTGGTGGGAGTTGTGTATAGGCCACCAAACAGTAATGGTAATGTAGGGCACAGTAGCAATCAAGAGATTAGAAGTGCATGTAACAAGGGCAATATGGTAATCATGGGGGACTTTATCTACATATTGACTGGGCAAATCAAATTACCACTAATGGTGTGGAGGACGAATTCTTGGAATGCATGCAAGATGGTTTCCTGGATCAGTATGTGGAGGAACCAACCAGGGAACAGGCTATTCTGGATCTGGTACTGTGTAATGAGAAAGGGCTAATCAATAATCTTGTGCTAAAGGGGCCTTTAGGGACAAGTGACCATAATATGATTGAATTTTACATTAAGTTTGAGAGTGATGTAGTCCAATCTGAAACTAAGGTCTTCAATCCAAACAGAGGAAACTACAAGGGTATGAGGGACAAGTTGGCCATGGTATTGGGAGACTACACTAAAAGGTATGAAGGTGGACATACAATGGCTAACATTCAAGGAAATAATGCATAATTTGCAACAAACATATATTCCTCTAGGGCATAAAAACCCAAAAGGAAAAGTGATCCAACCATGGCTAACAAAAGAAATTAAAGCGAGTATTAAATCAAAGGAGGAAGCTTATAAAGTTGCCAGAAAAAGCAGTCAGCCTGAGGATTGGGATCTTTTTATAAATCAGCAAAGGGGGACCAAGAAATTGATAAAGAAAGGGAAAATGGAAACTGAGCACAAACTAGCGAAAAATATAAAAACGGATTGTAAAAGCTTCTATAGGTATGTGAAAAGGAAAAGACTGGCGAAGGTAAATGTAGGTCCTTTACAGTCAGAGACGGGAGAATTTATAATGGGGAATGAGGAAATGGCAGAGAAATTAAATAAATACTTTGTTTCTGTCTTCACGGAGGAAGACACAAAAAACCTCCCAGAAATAGGAGAAAACCAAGGGTGTGACGAGAATGAGGAACTTAAAGAAATTATTATTAGTAAAAAAACAGTACTAGCAAAATTAATGGGACTAAAAGTCGACAAATCCTCGATGGTTTGTACACATTTCCCCGGGGCTCTCACCGCGCCGCAGCAGGCCAGCAATCTGTGCTCCAGCAGATTGCTCCGGATGCTGAAGTGCTGCCCCGTGGGAGTGCCAGTGTGTCGGTCGAGCAGGGAGTTGCTGTCCTCTCTCAAGATGACAGCATTCCTACTGCCTCCACTGTCACTTCTCCACTGCACTTGCCACCGCCTGTAGGACAGACTGCTGCCGCCCATGCAGAGTTGGTGCAGTCTGCAGCCGGGCCCTCCAGGCCCAGAGCTGGTCGAGGCCGTCCTTCAAGGGCATCTGCAGTCTCAGGTTCTGACAATCAGCAGCCTTCCACCAGCCTTGCTGCAGCCACTGATCTCCCATTACGGAGGAGCAGTAGGGTGGGAAGGGGGGAAGTGCGCAGGGGAAGGAGATCACCCTCGAAGGGCAAAAAGTAGGAGGTGTGACAAAATGTTGGTCATTTTTTTTATTAAAGGCCGAGGTTCGTGGTCAAACTTTTGAACATTATCTCCAGGTTATGAGAACCAGTTCTGTTAATGACTGTGTTTTTGTGTTTCTTTCTATTAGTTTTCATGAGGAAATGACACACACAGAGTTTGTGAAATAAATAAGTTTTTGTATTCAAAATGTACATGTTTGGTCTTTGGAATCATTGCTGCCTTGGCCGGCTCAGGGGTTGCGGGTTGGTTTCATTCATGTTGTTCTCAATGGCAGAAGCCATTTCCTCAGCAGGGGCCTAGAAGCGGCTTGCTATCAGCCGTTGACGGACGGCCCTTCCAGTTTCTACATTGTGGGCCTCCCTCCCGCCTTGGTGCTGCTGATGATCATCCTCCTCCTCCTCCTCCTCCTCTTACTCCTCTGGTGGTGCTCCAAGGCCTGGTGGCATTGGCTGGGTCCTGAGGATTGCCAGGTTATGCAGCATGCAGCACACAACTACGAAGTGGGAAACTCGCTCAGGCGAGTACTGCAGGGCTCCTCCAGAATGGTCCAGACAGCAGAACCGTTGCTTGAGCACGCCGATTGTGTGCTCAACGATGTTCCTGGTAGCTTGATGGCTCTCGTTGTACCGCAGCTCAGCAGGGGTGTTGGGCGTACGGAGCGGTGTCATCAGCCAGGTGCTCAGTGGATATCCCTTGTCCCCGAGAAGCCAACCAACTGGCTGATGCGGTGCCTGGAAAAGTTCTGCCACAGTAGTCTGGCGCAGGATGAATGCATCGTGGCAGCTGCCAGGATAGTGGGCATTGACAGCGAGTATCAGCTGTCTGTGGTCACAGACCAACTGAACGTTTAAGGAATGGAACCCCTTTCTGTTGCGGAAATCCTCGGCATTCTCATGCGGAGCACGCAAAGCCACATGTGTGCAGTCAATGGCGCCCTGCACCATGGGGAAGCCCGCTATCCTCGCAAAGCCCATTGCGCGTTCTTGCTGCTTGTCTGGCGTCATGGGGAAAGAGATGTACTCTCGTCTCCTTTTAAAGAGGGCATTTGTGACCTGACGGATGCAGCAATGCACCGCGAACTGGGAGATATTGGCGATGTCCCCAGTAGCTGATTGAAATGAACCAGTGGCATAAAAGTTCAGTGCCACTGTGATCTTCACTGCCACCGACAGAGACGTCCTGGACCTCAGTTGAGGCTGCAGATCTGGCTGCAGCAGGTGGCAGAGCTCAGTGACTACCTCCTTGCTGAAGCGCAGCCTTCGCAAACACTGCTCCTCAGACATATTAATATATGTGAATTGTTGGCGATATACCCTGGGAGGGTAAGGTCTCCTGTACAGAGGCCTGTTGGCCCTCCTCCGTCTGGCCATGATTGCCACTCTCTCTCTGCGTCCTCCGATTCTGGTGGCGCAGAACGACGCCCCCAATCAGTGCAGCCCCCAGAGTCTCTTGGCAATCAAAGTTATGAAGGTCAAAAACCAAAGTACCTGCAAAGTTATGATCAGTAGCCAAAACTACCTCACACAGCGTTGACTCAAAGCAGAAGTCTCTCTTTCTCTCTCTCCGAATCTCTCTCTCTCTCTCTCACACAGAATGAGTGGTGCAAAAATGTCAACCACAAAGACAGGAAGAGGCCCCCTTTAAATAGCGCCCCCCCAGCCCCACAGCGACTGGGGAGCGTTCCAGTCTTCCGGTCGTTGGTTGCGCCAGGCGGAAAGGATGGGGGCGCCACTCAATTTCCGCTCCGGGGCGCCACAAGGGCGTTGCACCCTCATATGACGTCAAGATCTGCGTGCGCAGGAGATCGCGGCGGTAAAGTTTAGTGCCGCCGCAAAATGTCTAGTTAATTTCGCGAGCGGCACAAACATCACTGCGCCCGGGCGCTAGTTGCTTTGCGCCCCATTAGCGCCCTCTTAAGGCGCTAACGGGAGGCGCAACCAACTGAAATTTTCCCCCATAGGGCTAATGAGAGGGAGGAATTGAATGAAATCAGTATTGGTAGGGAAATGGTGTTAGGGAAATTGACGGGATTGAAGGCCGATAAATCCCCAGGGCCTGATAATCTACATCCTAGGGTACTTAAGGAAGTGGCCCTAGAAATAGTAGATGCATTGCTGGTCATCTTTCAAAATTCTATAGACTCTGGAACAGTTCCCATGAATTGGAGGGTAGCTAATGTAACCCCACTATTTAAAAAAGGTGGTAGAGAAAAAACAGGGAATTATAGACCAGTAAGCCTGACATCGGTAGTGGGGAAAATGCTAGAGTCCATCATAAAAGATGTAATAGCAGAGCACTTGGAAAACAGTGACAGGATCGGACAAAGTCAACATGGATTTACAAAAGGTAAATCATGCCTGACTAATCTACTGGAATTTTTTGAGGATGTAACTGGTAGAATAGATAAGGGAGAACCAGTGGATGTGGTGTATTTGGACTTTCAGAAAGCTTTCGATAAGGTCCCACATAAGAGATTAGCGTGCAAGATTAAAGCTCATGGGATTGGGGGTAAGGTACTGACTTGGATAGAGAACTGGTTGGCAGACATGAAGCAAAGAGTTGGAATAAATGGGTCTTTTTCCGAGTGGCAGGCAGTGACTAGTGGGGTACCGCAGGGATCGGTGCTAGGACCCCAGCTATTCACAATATATATTAATGATCTAGACGAGGGAACTAGATGTAATATCTCCAAGTTTGCAGACGACACAAAGCTGGGTGGGCGTGTGTGCTGTGAGGAGGATGCAGAGAAACTCCAGTATGATTTGGACAGGTTGGGTGATTGGGCAGATGCATGGCAGATGCAGTATAATGTGGATAAATGCGAGGTTATCCACTTTGGTGGCAAAAACAGGAAGACAGATTATTATCTGAACGGCAATAGATTGGGAAAAGGGGAAGTGCAACGAGATCTGGGAGTCCTTGTGTACCAGTCGCTGAAGGTAAGCATGCAGGTGCAGCAGGCGGTTAAGAAGGCAAATGGTATGTTGGCCTTCATAGCGAGAGGATTCGAGTACAGGAGCAAGGATGTCTTGCTGCAGTTTTACAAGGCCTTGGTGAGACCACACCTTGAGTATTGTGTGCAGTTTTGGTCGCCTTATCTGAGGAAGGATGTTCTTGCCATGGAGGGAGTGCAGCGAAGATTTACCAGACTGATACCTGGGATGGCAGGAATGACGTATGAAGAGAGACTGGGTCGATTAGGCTTATATTCGCTAGAGTTTAGAAGAATGAGAGGGGATCTCATTGAAACTTATAAAATTCTAACAGGACTAGACAGACTGATGCAGGAAGGATGTTCCCGATGTCCGGGGAGTCCAGAACCAGGGGTCACAGTCTAAGGATAAGGGGTAAGCCATTTAGGACTGAGATGAGGAGGAATTTCTTCACCCAGAGAGTGGTGAACCTGTGGAATTCTCTACCACAGAAGGCAGTTGAGGCCAATTCATTAAATATATTCAAGAAGGAGATAGATATATTTCTTAAGGATTAAGGGATATGGGGAGAAAGCAGGGACAGGGTACTGAATTTGGATGATCAGCCATGATCTCATTAAATGGCGGAGCAGGCTCGAGGGGCCGAATGGCCTACTCCTGCTCCTATCTTCTATGCTTCTATGGAAGTGAATGTGCAGGTGCAGCAAGCCATTAGGAAGGCAAATGGTATGCTGGCTTTCATTACAAGAGGATTTGAGTACAGGAGTAAAGAAGTCTTACTCCAATTATATAGGGACTTGGTGAGACCACACCTGGAGTACGGTGTACAATTTTGGTCTCCTTACCTAAGGAAGGATATACTTGCCACAGAGGGAGTGCAACGAAGGTTCACGAGATTGATTCCTGGGATGGCGGGACTGCCGTATGAGAAGAGATTGAGTAAACTAGGCCTGTATTCTCTTGAATTCAGAAGAATGAGAGGGGATCTCATTGAAGCATACAAAATTATTACAGGGCTTGATAGGATGGATGCTGGGAGAATGTTTCCCTTAGCTGGGGTGTCTAGAACCAGGGGCCACAGCTTCAAGATAAAGGGTAGGCCATTCAGGACTGAGATGAGAAGAAATTTCTTCACACAGAGGGTGGTGAATCTGTGGAATTCTCTACCCCAGAGGGCTGTGGAGGCTCAGTCATTGGGTATATTCAAAACAGAAGTTGATAGATTTCTGACTAGTAAGGGCATCAAGGGATATGGCGATAGGGCCGGTGAATGGAGTTGAGGCAGAAGATCAGCCATGATCTCATTGAATGGCAGAGCAGGCTCGAGTGGCCGAATGGCCTACTCCTGCTCCTATTTCTTATGTTCTTATGAAGTGAGACTCCATATAAAGGTTGTATATGAAGTCTGATGTTAGTAGCAAATAACTAATTGGAAAACAAGGTGATGTGGTAGTATTACCACTTGAAGCCTGGAATTAGTCCATTGTCAATTCCATGAATACCTATACACCTCTAGAAAAAATGGATAATTTTGTCAAGTAATCCTGTCACCTGATGTTATTTTGATTTTGTTGATTACTATTCTGGGGATGAATTCAGCAATCCCACAGTCCCAGCGTGTAAGAGTGAGGGAATGGGGTGCACTTGGTTGCTGAAAGGCTTTGGAAAGAACTTTTTGAGAATATGCTCAGAGACAATGAAGTAAGCATTTCACACACACACACACACACACACACACACACTGATCTCCTGTAAGAGCTGCTCATGGCCAGTCCAGAGCACGCTCAGAATATTTAGCTGCTAATTTGGCCACCCCTTTAAAGGCAGCACTCTGGTACCCCTTCTGAGACGTATTCTCAAATAGGTTCAGAGTCAATTACAGGCTCACTACTGCTGATGTTGGATATTCCTGTAGATTGGCAGCTGCTTGGCTCCTTTCCATGTTATCTCAACTTCTCCAGGTTGTCTCAAGGTCAGAGAATAAAAAAATAGGAAATATCTGGGTTCCTTTTTTGTATATATTTTTAACAATTGTTGAGTTGGGATTTGCTGGTGTTTAATACAAAGTGTGAATTCTGATCTGTGATGTATGGAGTGTGACAGACACTCAGAATTGTGTAGAAACTAACCGATCTCCTGTGGAGTTGCTCATGGCGAATTAGAGCTGGGGTGGGCCGGGGGCCTGGGGGTGGGGGGGGGGGAATGGGATAGCCTGGGCTGTGGAAGTGGGGAACTGGGGCAGATCTCATTTGGGTACAGACCCAAGCAAGGACTAATGATGCGTTGAAACCGAGATAATCGCACACCTTTTGAGTTTGCTGTTCATCGAGATTATGATTATGGAATTTCTTGTTTTCTGTTTCTCTGTTGCAGAGACGTCACCTTTATTTTCAGGAACATGTTCATTTTCTTTTTGGTGTGGGAGAGGAGCAGAGCCAGAAAAGTGGAGACGTTTATCATGATGTCATGTACGACTGACGCAATGGTGGATTTGGGTGTGATGTCCATCATTGTGTTGTGTGTTCATCAACAAAAAAACTGATGCCAAACACTTTTTTACCATGAGGACAGTGCCCTCTTCATAACATTCTCAGCTCCTGGGATTCATGTGTGTTCACAACAACGGAACAATGATAGTTTGTTTTTATTTCATACAGTTGCCAGTAGCAACTGTCATTTACCAATAGATCTGGAAGGTAACTATTTTAAATTGAATGTGTTTTTTTTTAAATGGATGATATTCGTAAGGGGAGACTGTTGGGATACAGAAAGCAATCTCAGCACCATCAGTTAGCAAGGAGCAGTCTACGACAGACTCTCCGCTTGCCTGGATGAGTGCAACTTCAACAACATTCAGGAAGCTCGACATTATCCAGGATGAAGCAGTCTGTTTGATTAGCAGCCCATCCACCACCTTAAACATCCACTCCCTCCACCATCGGTGCACTGTTGCTGCAGTGTGTACTATCTACAGGATGCACTGCAGCAAGCCGCCATGGCTTCTTCGGCAGCACCTCCCAAACCTGTGACCTCCACCACCTAGAAGGACATGGGCAGCTGGTGTAACATCGCTGGGTCAAAATCCTGGAACTCCATCCCTAACAGCATTGTGGGAGCACCTTCACTTCACAGACCGCAGCGGTATCAAGAAGATGGCCCACCACCACCTTCTCAAGGGCAACTGGGGATGGGCAATAAATGCTGGCCTTGCCAGCGACACCCACATCCCGAGAATGAATAGGAAATAAAAAAGGAGTGGCTTGCAGGATTCTGCACATGAATCATTGCAAGTTTTTTGATTGGTATTCTGTCTCCTGCTGGAACTACACCAATAACATTTAATTAGGGGTTACTCCTTTCATCAATAGTAGGCATCGTGAAACAACATTTGGGTCTCCATTTGAGTTGATTGATCTTTATGTACAATTCTGGGCATCACACTTTAGGAAGGATGTCAAGGCCTTAGAGAGGGTGCAGAGGAGCTTTACTAGAATGGTACCAGGGGTGAGACACTTCAGTCACGTGGAGATACTGGAGAAGCTGGGATTGTTCTCCTTAGAACAGAGAAGTTTAAGGGGAGATTTAATTGAGGTGTTCAAAATCATGAAGGGTTTTGATAGAGTAAATAAGGAGAAGCTGTTTCCACTGACTGAAGATCAGTAACCAGAGGACACAGATTTAAGGTAACTGGCAAAAGAGCCAGAGGTGAGATAAGAATTATTTAATTTACACAGCGAGTTATGATGATCTGGAATGCACTGCCTGAAAGGGAGGTGGAAGCAGATTCAATAGTAACTTTCAAAAGGGAATTGGATAAATACTTGAAGGGGTGAAAATTGCAGGGCAATGGGGAAAGAGCACGTGAGTGGGACTAATTGGATAGCTCTTCCAAAGACCCGGCACAGGCACGATGGGCCAAATGGCCTCCTTCTGTGCTGTAAGATTCTATTCTGTGATTCTTGTTAACAGAGTTACAGTTGCAATAAATACATATACCTGTTTTCAATGTGTTTCTTTCCAAGGGTATGGCAACTACGCCAATGATGTGGCGAAATAAAAACATCAGCACAACACTGGCCATATCAGCGGTCAACATTCGCCAAGAATTCTCCCTGAACTTGGATGTCAGTGAGAAGAATAATCCAGAGCACACATCCTCCCTCAAGCAAAGATAGAATGTACCGCACTCTAATCCAACAGTCTGCCTACATGCAACCAGACAAATGTTCCTTTTGTTTTCCTCTATCTTGGCTGCCAGTCAAATGCAGCAAACTCTTTAAAGATATATGCAGTGCAGTCTTCTAAATTCCAGCCACTCAACAGCATTGTGCGTGGTTTCTTTGAATATTTATAGGCTGGTGCTTAGTAAAGATTAGAAAGAAAGAACTTGCCTATAGTTACTTTCATGGCCTCAGAACATGCCTAAGTGCTTTACAGCCAATGAAGGCCCCACAAACTGCAGTGATGTGAATGGCCACTAAATCTGTTTTTAGTGGTGTTGGTTGACTGTGGATGTTGGTCAGGACATCAGGAAAACACCCCCACGCTTCTTCAAATAGTGCTGTGGGATCTTTAACATCCACCTGAGAGGGCAACCGGAGCCTCAGTTTAACGTTACATCCAAAAGACGGCACCTCCGGCATTGCAGCACTCCCTCAGTACTGCAGTGATGTGTCAGCCTAAATTTTGTACTCATATCTCTGAAGGGGGGGGGCTTCAATGGAAATGAAAATCGAGGATGGTGTAAAACGGGCTGCCGATTCACTATCGCCCGTTTTTGCGCTACCGCCCAAGATTAATTTCACAGCCATTGTTCTTTAACGTTAAAACCACATGGTCCTTGACCAGTAGGTATTGAAGAATTCTCATTGTAGGTATGTGCATTACCCACTGAAAAAGGTTAGAAAGGAGATTATATTTTATATGTGGAGGGGGTTGTTCATTGTTTGTAATAGCCTCAGGTTAGTCTCACTGCCATGGTAACTGGATTTCCAGCTACTATTTTTCCAATTACCAGCCTCAGATGGTTGGCTTCTTATTGAGTCATCCATTCAATTTACTACAACAAAAACTTACATTTATATGGCGCCTTTAACGTAGTAAAACGTCCCAAGCCGATTCACAGGAACAACAAAATTCGACACCGAGTCATCTCAGGAGATGTTAGGGCAGATGACCAAAAGCTTGGTCAAAGAGATAGGTTTTAAGGAGCGTCTTAAAGGACAAAAGAGAAGTAGAGAGTCGGAGAGGTTTAGGGAGGGAATTCCAGAGCTTAGGACCTAGGCAGCAGAAGGCATGGCCGCCAATGGTAGAGCGATTAAAATCGGGGATGTTCAAAAGGCCAGAATTGGCGGAGCGCAGAGATCTCAGGGGATTGTAGGGCTGGAGGAGATTACCAAGATAGGGAAGGACGAGGCCATGGAGGGATTTGAAAACAAGGATGATAATTTTAAAATAGAGGTTTAACGGGCTGCATGGACCATTCAAATTCCCGCGCATGCGCGTTTTTTTTCTATTTAAAAGCCAGTGCGTCGCCTGCACTGGAGCTCCAGACTGCCATGCGGCCACACAGCTTAAAGGGAACATTGGCGACAACATGGTCAAGGACTTTGGAGACTAAAGAGAGGTTGGAGATGGGGCGGTAGTTTGCAAGGACAGAGGGGTCAAGGATTGTTTTTTGAGGAGAGGGGTGATGACGGCAGATTTGAGGGAGAGGGGGACAGTACCTGAGGAGAGAGAACCATTAACAATATCAGCTAACATGGAAGCCAGGAAGGGAAGTTGAGTGGTCAGCAGTTTAATAGGAATAGGGCTGAGAGAGCAGAGGTCGGTCTCATTGACAAGATGAGCTTTGAGTGGACATGAGGGGAGATCGGAGAGAAACTAGAGAAATATGCAAATTCAGGGTTAGGGAAAGGGGGAAACTGAGAGGAATTTAGGCCCAGTGGGCTAAGGGAAGGGAGGGAAGTAGCAGAGGCAGTTGAACTGATGTTCTCAATCTTTTTAACAAAAAAGTCCATGAGCTCCTCACATTTATTGTTGGAGGTGAGAGAGGAGGAGGCAGGGGAAGGTGGATTGAGAAGACGGTTTGTGGTGAAGAAGAGAAGCCAGGTGTTATCTTTGCCTTCCTGGATGATCTTAGAATAGTAGGCAGATTTAGCGATGAAGCGCAGGACCCGATAATGCTTTATAAGATCCAGCCAGATCTGGTGATGGATGGTTAAACCAGTTATCTGCCAAAGACGTTCAAGTCTACGTCCCTTGGACATAAGGGAGTGGAGATGAGGGGTATGCCAGGGGGATCAACTAGGGTGAGAGAGTGTAATGGTTTTGCTGGGGACAAGGGCATCAAAGGTGGTGGAGAGGGTGTGATTTAGCAAATCAGTAGTTGCAGAAATGTCATGAAGAATTGTATGCCAAAGGCTAGATAGTTGGGAATTTGAAAGTGCAGTGGTAAGGGACTTGAGGGAGAGTTTTTTCCGGGGGTGGATATAGAAAGAAGTAGGGTTGGGAGGGGGAAGGAGAATATGGGAAGACTGGATGGAAAGTCGTGAGCTGCTTAAGCCTGGATTTACAATAAGTTCTTCCCACCCAGGCACTGAAGAGGAATATCTGCCCCTCAACTGGTTTGAAACTGGTTTGATGCGGACATCACTAGCAAGGCCAACATTTACTGCCCATTTTTAGACGCCCTTGAGAAGGTGGTAGTGGGCCTTCTAACTGAGTGCCTTGTTCGGCATCTTCACAGGGCAGTTAAGAGTCAACAACATTCGTGTGTCACATATGAGTCACATTTAGGCCGGACTGGGTAAGGACGGCATGTTTCCTTCCCCTAAAGGACAATAGTGAACCAGTTCGGTTTTTATGGCAATCCGATAGCTTCCTGGTCACTTTTACTGAGATTTTTTAATCTGAATTTAAATTCTCAAACTGCCATGGTGGGATTTAAGCTAAATTCTTTAGATTATTAGTCCAGGCCTCTGGATTACTAGTCCAGCAACATAACCACTATACTAACGTATCCTACCACTGCACTGATACTTCCCCAATGGTCTTGTAAAGGCCGGAGTGTCTACCTTTCCGTTACAAGGCCAGTGAAGTGGAGGGGGTTGAGGCAGACAGGATCTGGAGGTAGGGATCCTCTACATTAGGAGACCCCGTGACCTCAGCCTCGCAGAAGGTCTGGGCATCCGTAGAGGCCAGTATGGTGAGAAGGAAAAGACATACCAGCTGTCAAGATCAGCAGTATTGGGGCCCACCCTGACGGTCCAGGCCTGGATCGTGATCTGGAATCTTGTAGTTTTTGTTGAAAGCATGAATTTATTTCAACCTCCTTACAAAGGGGACCGGTAGTCAGCTGATATTTGGTTTTGGGGGAGGGGGAGCACCCCCACCCTTCCAAAACAGACCACCATCTGCTGGGATTCCCAGCCATTTAGGGCAGGCAAGTGCCAAGAGGCCACCCTGCTAGAGAGTGACTTCCTACTGACCATTTATACTCTGGTCAGGATTAGTGGCAAAGAGTACTGGTGGGTGTGATTCCAACGTAATTGCCGGGATCACATAGCTGCAGATTTTTGAGGCCATTGTACTTAAGGTTACTGTTCTGAGAGAGTGCCTTCTCACTGAGTGACCATGTTTAAACTACCAGTCGGAGAGGACTGACCTCATTAAGTGACCAGGGCATTTCCCTTTTCTAGCGCCCACCAGCCTGTCATTTTCAGCCCAGTCACTTTAACAGATGGAAAATCATGGGCTGACAAGCGCAGAAGCGGAAACCCATAGCCACCATGTTAGAAGCTATCGGTCTGAGAGGAACTGGTTGCTCCCTCAGCCAATGTGTAGCTGATGTGATAACGCCATTGACACAACATTGCAGTGTTGTGTAAACAACTCTGTGACTTACACACTCAATATCCTGACATTGCTTGTTTAACATTTCGTCTTATTAATAATGTGTCTCGTGAAAATCGGCAACGCTGCCTCCCTGAGATTAGTACGCTCTTGTGCAGCTGCTCAAACTGCTGACTGGTCCCTTTAATAAGGCAACTGTCCGATTCCCACCGCGCATCGGTCACCTTTACAACAACAACAACTTGTACTTATAGAGCACCTTTAACGTAGTAAAACGTCCCAAGGCACTGCACAGGAGTATTTTAAGACAAAAAATTTGACACCGATCCACATAAGGATAAATTAGGGCAGGTGACCAAAAGCTTGGTCAAAGAGGTAGGTTTTAAGGAGCGTCTTAAAGGAGGAAAGAGAGGTAGTGAGGCGGAGAGGTTTAGGGAGGGAGTTCCAATGCTTAGGGCCGAGGCAACAGAAGGCACCGGCACCAATGGTTGAGCGATTATAACCAGGGATCCTCAAGAGGGCAGAATTAGAGGAGCGCAGATATCTCGGGGGGTTGTGGGGCTGAAGGAGATTACAGAGATAGGAAGGGGCGAGGCCATGGAGGGATTTGAAAACAAAGATGAGAATTTTGAAATCGAGGCGCTGCTTAACCGGGAGCCAATGTAGGTCAGCGAGCACAGGGGTGATGGGTGAGCGGGACTTGGTGCGAGTTAGGACACGGGCAGCCGAGTTTTGGATGACCTCAAGCTTATGTAGGGTGGAATGTGGGAGGCCAGCCAGGAGTGTGTTGGAATAGTCAAGTCTAGAGGTAACAAAGGCATGGATGAGGGTTTCAGCAGCGGATGAGCTGAGGCAAGGGCAGAGACAGGCGATGTTACGGAGGTGGAAATAGGCGGTCTTTGTTATGCTGCGGATATATGGTCGGAAGCTCATTTCAAGGTCAAATATGACACCAAGGTTACGAACAGTGTGGTTCAGCCTCAGACAGATGTTAGGGAGAGGGATGGAGTCAGTGGCGAGGGAACAGAGTTTGTGGCAGGGACCGAAAACAATGGCTTCGGTTTTCCCAATATTTAATTGGAGAAAATTTTTGCTCATCCAGAACTGTATGTCGGACAAGCAGTCTGACAATTTAGAGACCGTGGAGGGGTTGAGAGAACTGGTGGTGAGGTAGAGCTGGGTGTCGTCAGCGTACATGTGGAAACTGACGTTGTGTTTTCGGATGATGTCGCCAAGGTGCAACATGTAGATGAGAAATAGGAGGGGGCCAAGGATAGATCCTTGGGGGACACCAGAGGTAACGATGCGGGAGCGGGAAGAGAAGCCATTGCAGGTGATTCTCTGGCTATGATTAGATAGATAAGAATGGAACCAGGCGAGTGCAGTCCACCCAGCTGGATGATGGTGGAGAGGCGTTGGAGAAGGATGGAGTGGTCAACCGTGTCAAAGGCTGCAGACAAGTCAAGAAGGACGAGGAGGGATAGTTTACCTTTGTCACAGTCACAAAGGATGTAATTTGTGACTTTGATGAGATCAGTTTCGGTACTGTGGCAAGGGCGGAAACCTGATTGGAGGGATTCAAACATAGAATTGCGGGAAAGATGGGCACGGATTTGGGAGGCAACAACATGTTCAATGACTTTGGGGCGGTAGTTTGCAAGGACGGAGGGGTCAAGGGTTGGTTTTTTGAGGAGAGGGGTGATGACAACAGATTTGAGGGAGAGGGGGACAGTACCTGAGGAGAGAGAATTGTTAACAATATCAGCTAACATGGGAGCCAGAAAAGGAAGTTGGGTGGTCAGCAGTTTGGTGGGAATAGGGTCGAGGGAGCAGGAGGTGGGTCTCATAGACAAGATGAGCGCAGAGAGGTCATGAAGGGAGATCGGAGAGAAACTGGAGAAAGATGTGAGTTCAGGGCTGGGCAGGGGGGAACCTTGGAGGAAGTTTGGCCCACTGCGCTAGGGGAAGGAAGGGAAGTGGCAGAGGCAGCTGAACGGATGGCCTCAATCTTAGAGACAAAGAAGTCCATGAGCTCCTCACATTTGTTATCGGAGGAGAGGGTGGAGGAGACAGGGGAGAGGGGTTTAAGAAGACGGTTAGCAGTAGAGAATAGGAGCCGGGGTTTATCTTTGCATTCCAGGATGATTCTGGAATAGTAAACAATTTTGGCAGACGAGAGCAGGGCCCGATGGTGCTTTATGTGGTCCAGCCAGATCTGGCGGTGAATGCCTAAACCAGTTGACTGCCATATCCGTTCGAGTCTGCGTCCCTTGGACTTAAGGGAGCGAAGATGAGAGCCGTACCAGGGGGAATGGCCAGGGTGAGAGAGGGTAATTGTTTTAGTAGGGACTAGGGCATCAAAGATAGTGGTGAGGGTGTGGTTGAGCAGATCGGTAGCTGCAGAAATGTCATGGTGAATGGAGGGCCAGAGGCTGGAGAGTTGGGATTTCATAAGTGCAGTTGTGAGAGAGATGGGAGAGAGTTTTTTTCCAGGGGCAGACATGGAAGGAAGTAGGGTTGTGGGCGGGGCGGGGGTGGAAGGGGGATGTGGAAATTTAGGAGAAAATAAACTTTTGACTTCAAAGCCACATTGCCCCTTGAACACAATAAGTCCCTCTAAAAGATCTGAATTGAGGTAGTACACATACGCTCAAAATTTGTATCTCCCATGCATTTAGTTTGAAGGTGGACTAAATTTCCACTTCTGACGGCAGATTCCCACCGTGCTGTCATATACAAAGGGAGCTGACTCTAGTCCTGTGACACTTGTTTCTGGCTCCTTAATTTAGAGGATTAACGTCGCAAAGATTTGGTAACTGAAGCAAGTGTTCCACAAGTTTAAATAAGGCTTCAAACCATGGGAAGCGATAACTGAGAGAAAATATTTTTTCCACCAAAAGCGGGCTGTAAAGAAAGAACTTGCATTTATATCATTGCCTGTCATGACCTCAGGACATTCCAAATCGCTTCACAGCCAATGGGATGTATTTTGGAGGACCAACGTGTGACACATAAAATGGTGGGATGGGGGATTGTGCCTCATGACTTCATGTTACTGACTTTACAATCTCAGTCATGTCATTATGGGATAGGTGTGAGTTGAGAGGGCAATCAGATGGAGGAGTCAGACAGAGTCATTCCATGTACCTCCTAGGCTCAGAGCTGCATTAGTAGAGGCCTGGGAGCAGGTCAATCACCTGTGCTCTCAGAGGGGCACACTGCAGGGAGACTTGGTCGAGCAAGGGGAGAAAAACAATATGAAGAGGAAATTTCACCCTGAAAAAAAGGGGATAAAGGGAAAGCTGAATGAATCACATCTATTCCCCCCCCACCCCCCCCAGCTAAAGGCACTGCCTAATTCTGCAGTATAGATCCATGGGCACTGACCGTCCTCTGCTACCTTGCTCAAAAGGCCAGTCTTTACATGCAAATCTAGATAGTGAGAGTGTTGGCAATGCTGCTTTATAATTGGCTGGAATGTTTTTTGGGGAGAACCACCCATTGGTACAATTGAGACAACAAGTACACCATGTGGGAAATTATGGTTTATGATGGAGTGTCCACGGCACAGAGTGTAGGAGCTCCAGCCTTCTGGTCTACTGCTCACTATCAGTTCTATTGCTGCCAGCAAAGACAGTCAATGTCCAGTTGTCTCTAGCTTTCCTATTAGACCTATATTTTTTACAATGTGTGAACAGGACCTAGATGTGAAGCTACTGTAATGACACAAGGGTGTAGGGACTACATGGAATGAGCCTGAATTGCTATGAAAACAAATCAATTCCTGCAATTTCCAGCCATGCCTCTTTGCTTTGAACTTCTGCCACCCAGACAAGCTGAAGCAACACTGCAAAGTGAAAGGAACGCGTACACAAATATTCCCAGCAGTTCTGAATATTTGGGAGAACATTTTGACAGCTGTAAAAAGAACGGCCAGAACGTTTATGGAAAGGTCCGGGGATTAGGTATTGAAGCAATTTCCAAATCCAAATTGGCCCAAATTGACCCAAAATGTAGGTATTATGGAAGAATATGAATGTTACTTCGATTCAAAATGCCCTGTCTATTACGTGCAACAAAACAGCACCAAAGTTGCCTGGGGAAATAAATTGTCAATTTGTCCCTTCTGCACATTCGAGACATTTCCGCTGGAATAAAATGAATGGCGCACTGAGCTATTGAGACCAGGTTCCAATGGAGGAGGGAAGTGGGGATTGATGTCTGCTTCTGAATCCACAGGGAGTCTAATGTGGGGGCAGGGTGATGATCTGCAACAGATTTCCCTCATTTTAGGAAGAAACAGGCAGGGATGCTCAATCGGAGCTTCCTGTTGGTAGTGTGGGATGGACTGGGATTTAATAGTGACTTTCAAAAGGGAATTGGATACATACTTGAAAAGGATAACATTTGCAGGGCAGTAGGGAAAGTGGCACTAATTGGATAGCTTTCAGACACGATAGGCTGAATGGCCTCCTTCTGCGCTGTAAGATTCCATGATTCAATAAAACACCATTTTGATAAACAAAAAAATAGAATTAACAATCGACTGACCAGAATTGTTCAGCAGGGTCTTGCATCTCCAAAGGCCAAAATGATAGGCAATGGAGCTACATCCAGGGCCTCACAAAAGCTACGTCTGAGGGGTGACAAACAGATCACTCTTCTTACTGTTATTTCATTCCACCTTGTGGGTGGGCTCATTGGCCTCTGGATCAGTGAGATGAGAGATTTAAAATGTGGCCCCCTGAAACCATGGCACCACTTTCTGGTGCTGCAATACTCTACCATCTCATAATGGGAGTTTATAGCCACACAATACAATGGAGACTCTAATAAGTCAAAGTGTAATGGACTGGTGAAAAATCTTCACTATACAGGAAACTCTCGTTTAAACGGCACCTAAATATCCGGAATTCTCTAATAACCGGCAGAATTCATACTCCGAAAACTACAGTATACAGTCGTTTATAAGTTTTGTTTTACTGTTAAGTAATTAAAGAGTTATGGGTTACCCTCAACTGGCATTACTGTACTTAATCAAGCATCTTCCACCATCCATTTAACACAACATTCTGTAGGGGAGTACCCAATTATACTGCACATTTCTTGATTTTTTTATTTTTGTTTGTTAAAAATTATCTCGGTAGATATACCTCTCCGTTATCTGGAATTTTTAATCAACCGGCACCATCCCGGTCCCGTCGGTGCCGGATACGAAAGAGTTTCCTGTATCAAGATTCCAATACATCAGGAATAATCTTGATCTCCCACCTTCCCAGGCTACTACTGATGTAGCTGTAGTGTGTTTAGGACTGGCCCAGCTCTCCTGGTATAGACAGTATGATGGCCTCCCCGCATTATATCCAGTGCTGCTCTGCTTTCCCTGACTCCCAGTCAGCACATGGAACAGTCAACATGAGAATTGGTATTAGAGTGGTCAGCGCTGCTGCTCTTAATGTTGCTGGGCTTGTTTGTTTGAATTCGACAGGTCCAGCAGCACAGGAGATATCAACTTTGTATGAGATGGTTCTGACTCAGTTCAGCATATTTCCCCCTCTCCAGGTTGCTATGACAATGTGCTTACACTTAACTTGAACTTGAGGAGAACACTTCCTAATGCACCAAGGTGACTTTTCCCATTTCCCACTTTGGATCCCGATAGCCTCTCTCAGGGAGAGTCCCTAATTAGTGTCAGTTTAAGGGCAGTTGTGTTCTGTGGGCTTAAGTCCACTGGGAAACTGCAGAAACTAATTTCACCTAGAACCTTTAACTATCAGAGAAAGGAGGCCTTCATCTCATCTATATTGGGCTGCATTCAAACCCAGAGGTAAAAGGAATGAGCTCTGTGCCACAGTCCTTTCATCTCAGCTTCTATGTCCTGAAAGGAGATCCTACCTGAATGATTTGAGGATGCTTGATGCAAATCTGGTGGGAGCACAGTCCTTGCATTATACCCCTGATGTTCAGGTCCAGCAGTTTTACCACTCACTGCTATGTATTTCTCTAAAGTATCACAATTGAAAAGAAATTGCAACACGTACAGTCTCAGCCTTGGATACCAAGACATTCTGTAGGCTTCCAATACAGTGTCCACCACTTACACTGTCCACACTTAGCACGGGCAGCCGCCTATATCAGGCAAATGGTTAGCACCATTACCATAGGCATCAATTACAAAGGTACTTCTTATTAAGCTTGCTGACTATTTTGGGCAGTTCAATAAGTATTTCCCTGTACTTTACGATTTAAAACGCTCTGCTGATTTCAGGCAAATTCGGGTCTTCAAGCAGGTTCAAGCAGCTGGTCGCACCTCGTTAAAGTGCGATTACCTCAGTGATGAGAATCTGGATGTAAAAAGCCAACAATTAGGAGAGGAAGTTGCTAAGTGGAACTTTCCTGTTGTTTTTAATAATGTTGGTTACTTCACTTTTTGATTTAACCATCCATCACGTATAGCGGGTAAATCGCGTTCACACCAATGCGCCAGCTATATTCATGGGGACTGTATAGCAATTGGAGAGATGTACCAAATTGAATCCAGGACTCAGAAAATCAACTCCATTTCAGGAGCACCCAGACTTTGCACAGTTCAGTACAGTTTACCACAGTACACATGCAAGGGGACGAAATGAGACTTTAGCGGGGGGCCTCTTTGACATTTAGCGGCTCAGTGGTGGCACCCATGACGCCTGTGTACCCTTGAATTCAGATCTCTTCAAGATATGCGTTTTGGGATTTGCGAGTGCCAAGTAAACCCGAGCATTCACCCCCATGAACAGCCATGGACCCCATTGTGATTTTCCCGATAAAAATTTGAAACTGTTCAATGGATGCAGCTGTTGCAAAGATCTGTGCAGTCGGCACTGTCATCGTGTTACTCTGCACTCCTCCAATGCTGGCTGACTGTGCATCCCCGAATTCCTTCGCACCACCATTGGTGGCTGCGCCTTCAGCTGTCTAGGCCCTAAGCTCTGGAATTCCCTCTCTAAACCTCTCCTCTGTACCTCTCTCTCCTTCTTTCAGATGCTCTTTAAGACCAAGCTTTTGGTCATCTGTCCTAATAACACTCCATGCAGTACTGAGGGAGTCATGTACTGTCAGAGGTGCCGTCTTTCGGAAGAGACGTTTTCTGCTCACTCAGGTCGACGTAAAAGATCCCGTGCCACTATTTGAAGAAGAGCAAGGGAATCCTGGCCAATATTTATCCATCAACCAACAACATAAAAACAGATTATCTCATCATTATCTCAATGCTGTTTGTGGGGCCTTGCTGTACGTAAATTAGCTGCCGTGTTTCCTACATTACAACAGTTTTTTTTAAAAATAATTCCTGGGTATTGCTGGCAAGGCCAGCATTTATTCCCATCCCTAATTGCCCTTGAGAAGGTGGTGGTGAGCCGCCTTCTTGAACTGCTGCAGTCCCTGTGGTGAAGGTACTCCCACAGTGCTGTTAGGGAGGGAGTTCCAGGCATTTGACCCAGCGACGATGAAAAAATGGCGATATATTTCCAAGTCAGGATGGTGTGTGACTTGAAGGGGCACTTGGAGGTGCTGGTGTTCCCATGCACCTACTGCCCTTGTCTTTCTAGGTAGCAGAGGTCACGGGTTTGGGAGGTGCTGCTGAAGAAGCCTTGGCGAGTTGCTGCAATGCATCTTGTAGATGGTACACACTGCAGCCACGGTGCGCCGGTGGTGGAGCGAATGAATGTTTGAGGTGGTGGACGGGTTGCTAATCAAGCAGACTGCTGTGCCCTGGATGGTGTTGAGCTTCTTGAATGTTGTTGGAGATGAACTCATCCAGGCAAGTGGAGAGTATTCCATCACACTCCTGACTTGTGCCTTGTAGATGGTGGAAAAGCTTTGAGGAGTCAGGAGGTTAGACACTCACCACAGAATACCCAGCCTCTGACCTGCTCTTGCAGCCACAGTATTTATGTGGCTGGTCCAGTTAAGTTTCTGGTCAATGGTGACCCCCAGTATGTTGATGGTGGGGGATTCGGCAATGGTAATGCCGTTGAATGTCATGGGGCTTTGGTTAGACTCTTTCTTGTTGGAGATTGTCATTGCCTGGCACTTGTGTGGTGCAGATGTTACTTGTCACTTATCAGCCCAAGCCTGAATGTCGTCCAGGTCTTGCTGCATGTGGGCATGAACTGCTTCATTATCTGAGGAGTTGCAAATGGAACTGAACATTGTGCAATCATCAGCGAACATCCCCATGTCTGACCTTATGATGGGGAGAAGGTCATTGATGAAGCAGCTGAAGATGGTTGGGTCTAGAACACTGCCCTGAGGAACTCCTGCAGCGATGCCCTGGGGCTGTGACGATTGGCCTCCAACAACCATAACCACCTTCCTTTGTGCTAGGTATGCCAGTGGAGAGTTTCCCCCCTGATTCCCATTGATTTCAATTTTACTAGGGCTCCTTGATGCCATACTTGGTCAAGTGCTGTCTTGCTGTCAAGGGCAGTCACTCTCAACTCACCTCTGGAACTCAGCTCTTTTGTCCATGTTTCGACCAAGGCTGTAATGAAGTCTGGAGCCGAGTGGTCCTGGCGGAACCCAACTGAGCATCGGTGAGCAGGTTATTGGTGAGTAAGTGGCGCTTGATAGCACTACACTTCAAAAGTACTTAATTGGCTGTAAAGTGCTTTGGGACGTCCTGAGGTTGTGAAAGACGCTATATGATTCCAAGTTCCTTTCTTTCTTTTAATAGCTCCTTATGTGGCTCAGTGTTAATTTTTATGTGCTAACACTCCTATGAAGTGCCTTGGGACGTTTTGCTACTTTAAAAGGCACTATATAAATGCAAGTTGCTGTTGTTTGTCCCAGATATACATGTTGCTTACAGCTATCACATCTAGAAAGCTTTGCTTCATTTCCTTGAAAACGAGCAGTATCTCCCGTACAGATAAACACATCAGAGTTTTTGTGTAACTTCTACCTTCTCACCTCTCCAAGAGTGCTCTATATTCCCTTTGGCTGTTAGTGTGCATTGCGCCTCTGATTTATTTTCTTGCTGGGAAGTTCATTTAAAGTGCAAGCTGAGCTGACAATAAAGTTAGTGGGACAACTTAATGGCGAGCACCAAAGTATGCTGCAACTGCTGATTAATGCATGCCAGGTTCAACCTTAGGGCACTGAGCAGAAACAGTTGCCTTAATTCAGGTTCACCCAGCACACGGTGATAATGAAGCAAAATAGTAATTTATTTGGCCCAATTTTGGTTTGCAATAGAGAGGACCCTAAATTAAGTGCAAGTTCAGTCCACCTCCTAGGCAATTTGCACCGTGCGGTCAGAAAGGTTTTACACGCTAAAAGCACCAAGCTGCATATGTGTTAGAAGTGAAAGGAGCTGGTTCCTCCGAACTGCCCAATCGGCCTCTTGTGCATCCCCAATTTACATCACTCCACCATTGGCCGTTTAGTGCCTCTAGCTGCCTAGGCCCAAAGCACTGGAATTTCCTCTCTTAAACTCTCCGTCTCGCTACCTTTAAGTCGCTCCTTAGAACCTACCTCTTTGACTAAGCTTTTGGTTAACTGTCCGAATATTTCCTTATGTACCTCAGTGTGAAATGCTGTCTGATAACACTCCGGAGAAGCGCACTGGGACGTTTTTACTGCGTTATAGGTGCTATATAAATACAAGTTGTTGTTGATTCAAAAGCGTATCAGCAGCATGCTCACGACTTTCTGCTGTGCGCCGGCTGCATGCAAAATTCGCACTTATATATCTCGAGAAAATAAAAGAGTGCTGCTGTATAGTCGGTTTCTACCGGCCGCCCATAGTAATTCCCTCAGAAGTTTGGGGCCTAGTTTGTCTCGTTTCTTTTAAAGCCTATCTTAAATTTTGTTTGTGGTCCTGCTACAGTACCAATGCCCGACTTCGAACACAAGGTCCCCTGTGTCCCAACAAAGTTTCGATTGAGTTATTGAGTGATACAAGGTGACCCATAATGCAATGAGTCGGCAAGTCTGAGAGTACCTCAGAACAAGTTTAATCTATTATTTGTGACCTCACTCGCGGGATTAAATCTGAAGCTGCAGTGATGCATTCTTAGGTTGCCACTGGTGACTGGCCATTACTGTACATCATCATGAATTTTTCACACACATTACAAAGTACATTCAGACCCTCCGTTCAAATATTTTAATCTGAACTATTCATGAACTGCATCAAAGTAGTAAGATTTTTTTCAGCGAACAAAATAAGCAAGCATTTATTACATAGGAAGAGGAGTCGGCCATTCAGCCCCTCAAGCCTGTTCCCCATTCAATTAAATCATGACTGATCTGTATAACTTATTGTTGATTATATTTCTGCTGCTTACCTTTCACCAGGCACCACCGAGCCCATGAACAAACGCAAAGGAAGTACATTTTCTGAACCTTAAGTGCGTGGGGGGCTTAGCAGATCAATAGGTTTTGTCACTCGCTCTCTCGCTCTGCGAGCTGGATTTAAATCCAATCCTGATTAATTGTTCATTGTCGGTGTGTAAAATCTGTTTCGGCAGCAAGGACCCAGTTCTTTGTGAGCACAATTTTAACAACACAAAAATATGTTGGCATTAAGTTGGCACTCAGCTGGCAGTCATAAGAACACAGAATATTACAGCACAGAGACAGGCCTTTCAGTCCATCAAGTGTGCCAGTGTCTTTTTCCCATGAGTCACCTACTCTAATCCGACTTACCTGCTCACTCCCCATAACCTTCAATATTTGTCTTTTTCCAATCATCTATCCAATTTCCCTTTTTAAAAAAAATTATGGTTTCTCTGTCAACAATGGTTTGTGTCTTAGGGCTAAAAATTCATTATAGCCCAGGAATGGGCTGTGTCATTAGAAAAGTTGGAGAATTAGCGCCAGACGCTAATGCTTTAGACTGCACGCAAAATTTGTGCCCAAGCTCATTGGCGTTACACTCAAAGGGTGGACCAATATTAGGTGCAGTCTAATTCCAAGTCATGATTGCCACAGGCTTTTTTCAGTACTTAAAGGGGAGGTTCACTGATGCTGCAGAACCTCATTCTCAACATTGCTGGCTGTGTAGCTGCCTCAGCAAGGAGAAGGAGCCGGATGACTGAAGCAGCTGCACTCATGGCAGATCCACGCCCAAGGAGAGAGCCCGCAGATTCCACGATCAAGCATTGGAGGTGTGGATGTTCGCTGTGGAGAGACAGAGGGCAGTGCTCTACCCGGCAAGTGGCAGGAGGCCCTCACCGCAAGTCTTCCGAACCATGTGGAGGCAGGTAGTGCAGCACGTCTCGGGCAGCACTGTGGTCCCCAAGACCCACACACAGTGCAGGAAGAAATTTAACAACCTCACTCGGGTGGTCAGGGTGAGTGAACGCTTCAACAAATGCTACATACCGCCATCTGTACCACAATCTTCACACACAGCCCAAAGCACCACACCCCCAGCACTCGCCCACCAACAATGTTTACCGACCAACACTCACACCCATATCTCATACCTTGCACACAATGACAGCTATTCAACTTATGGCAGGCACATCACCCAAACCCATTGCTCCACACTTTCCTTTCTCTTGCAGGCCAAGGTGGCTCACAACAGGAGGGAGCAGGAGCGCACAGGCGGGGGACAAGCCGACACCCAACCACTATCTGTGCTGGAGAATAGAGTGCTGCAGATTATTGGACGCCAGGTGGTGTGCGCCGTGGCCACCAGCGACGTTGACCCCTTTGGGGATCTGCTGGTGAAAAAATTGAGGGCGACGGTGACCTTGACTGCCACTGGGAGAGCCGTGGTCGCCCTGATCTGAGGCTGGGGGTCTGGTTGCAGGAGGTGGCAGAGTTCTGTGACCACCTCCGTGGTGAAGCGGAGCCTTCTAATACACTGCTCCTCACTTAATTGGAGGTAGGAGAAGTGCTCTCGGAATATACTCGCAGGGTAAGGCCTCCTGTTGAGAGTCCTGATGGCCCTCCTCCTCCCTCTGGGCATATGTTCCAGCCTTTCTTGCTGCCTACGCTCCCTCTGCCATACATCCTGGAGGGCGAGGTCGACTGTCAGTAACAGCCCCTATTAATGTAACAAGTGTAGCAGTTTGATTTTTTTAAGAATAAATGTAGCTACTTTTTAGTTGCCACAACACTCTTGATACAAAATAACCTTGAAATTACTGAATGAAAGTGTTGGACTATGTGAAACTGACAAGAAACCACTGAAACTTCACTAATCTGACAGCTGCGAGTCATTACTGATGATCCCTTTAAATAACGTCCCTGGAGCCGGCTTCCTGGTGCTTCACGCCAGCTCTCCCTGTCGCTGTTTACTCCAGGTGCTAAGGTAGGTGGTGACAATTAATTTTGCAGATCAGGTGATCAGTGAGTATTGCACACTCACAGACGTCACGATCCACCTGGTGTTGAAGCTCCCAGCAATAAATGTTACCAGCGGCGCAACGGGGGGGGCGGAGGCGGGATTTGGTGTGCGGTGCTGGATTCGTCTCCCCTCACCCCGGCAATAATGCTCTAGCGCCCCATCTGCCGGTGCTAACAGGAGGCGCTACGGGGACGAATTTTTCCCCCTAAATGTTTTAAATCTCCTCCTTAATTCTTTTTGAGTTATTTTAAATTGTTGTTCTCTTGGAACCATTTTGTTGCCTGTTGGAAACAATTCATCACGACTAACCTGATCATAACTCTTCATAATCTTGAAGACCTCTATTAAGTAATCCCTAACTTTCTCATCTATTGTGAAAAAGCCGCAGTTTCTTAAGTCTCTCTTTGTAATTATAGCCTCTCATCCCTGGTAATCTCTGATTAAATCTATATTTAATTGGTGTTAGTGGTGGCTCATTGCTAGCACTCTTGCCTCTGAGTCAGAACAACAACAACTTGCATTTATATAAAGCCTTCAACATAGTAAAACATCCCAAAACACTTGACAGGAGCGTTATCAGACAAAATATGACACTGGACCACATAATGTGATATTAGGACAGGTAACCAAAAACTTGGTAAAAGAGGTAGGTTATAAGGAGTGTCTTAAAGGAGGAGAAGAGGTAGAAAGGCGGAGAGGTTTGAGGAGGGAATTCCAGAGATTAGGTCCTAGGTAGCTGAAGGAACGGCCGGCAATGGTGAAGCAATGAAAATCAGAAATGCGCAAGAGGCCAGAATTGGAGGAGCGCAGAGATCTCGGAGGGTTGTAGGTCTGGAGGTTACAGAGATAGGAAAGGGCGAGGCCATGGAGGGATGTGAAAACAAGGATGAGAATTTTGTGGGTTCAAGTCCCACTCCAGCAACTTGAGCACAAAATCTAGGCTGGCACTCCAGTGCAGTACTGAGAGTGCTACACTGTTGGTGATGCCGTTTTTCAGATGAGACATTGAACCGAGGCCCTGTCTGCCCTCTCAGATGGATGGAAAAGATCTGACGGCACTATATCGAAGAAGAGCAAGGGAGTTCTGTTCAGTGTCCTGGAAAATATTTATCCCTCAAACAACATCACTAACAACAGATTATCTGGTCACTTATCACATTGCTGGCTGTGGGGCCTTACTGTGTACTATTTTACCGCCACGTTTTTTACAACAGTGACCACCCTTCAAAGGTACTTCATTGGCTGTAAAGTGCTTTAGGCCATCATAAGGCTGTGAAAGGCGCTATATAATTGCAAGTCTTTCTTTTTTTTCTTTATACTGCACCTTTTCCATTGTTTTTACATCCACTTTATAATGTGGTGGACATAACTGTATATAATACTCAAAGCAACAGCCTAGCTACAAGGTCTATGCCACATCTTTGCTTTTGTATTCTAGTCCTCTAGATACAAAACCAAGGGGGGTCATTTTAACCTGACTCACCGATGGGAAACTAACGTGATCAGATCAGCCGCCGATTCAACTTTCCATCGACCTCAACGGAAAACAAAATCAGACAGTGCGTCATTCGGGCGGCCGAACTGATGATGTCAGTTTCCAACTGGGCAAGTTAGATTAAAATTCCCCCCAAGGAATGTGTTTGCCTTTTTTATGGCTTTGTCCACTTGCACTAGCACCATAGTAATCTGCGTATCTGTACATCAAGGCCTCTTGGCCACCACATTGCCCCTCGAGACCTGCCTGATGCTTTGTTCAGGCAGCCCTGTAAATGGGCGTGCATCCTGCCTGCTCAGAACAGGCGTAAGGCTGCCTTACTCTGCGAATTGGGGTCCTATGCCAGTCATAGGACCCTGAAGCAAAATTCAGATACAAATGGGCGGGGCTTGCGCCTACCAGCATTTATTGTCTAGGTCCACACGTGAAGAATGGCCAGTTAGGCAAGCGGTCATAGTGCTGCTGGTCTATAGAACAAGGAGGATTTAAAAACTGATACGAGAGAGAGAGACAGATACAAAGAGAGAGACAAAGAAAGTTTCAGAGAGAGAGAGACGGGAGAGACAGACAGTGAACGAGAGAGACAGAGAGAGAGAGACAAAGAGAGATTGAGAGAGAGCGCGACAGAGACAGAGAGACACAGAGAGAGAGACAGAGACACAGAGACAGAGAGTTTCAGAGAGAGAGACGGAGAGAGAGACAGAGCGAGAGAGACAGAGCGAGGAAGAGAGAGATTGAGAGAGAGAAAGACAGAGAGACAGCGACAGAGACAAAGAGAGATTCAGAGAGAGAGACAGAGACAGAGAGACAAGGACAAAGAGAGATTGAGAGAGAGAGAGAGAGAGAGAGAGAGACAGAGAGAGACATTGTGGAGCTATTGTGGAGGACTTATAACACTTTTCTTCATAAAGGTTTGAAAAAGAGCAAACACATTATCGTACTATTGACCCTATGAATGCAATACTAAGTAAGACTGCAGGTGAAGCTTAAGTATAACTGACTGTCTAACCATGCTCCATATGGTTTCCCATTCTGTCCTAATCAGATGAACATTACACTGAAGATTGGCTGCTGTCTATTCTGGAAACATTCGGAACACTTCCTTTCCTACGCACAGGAAATTTTACCAATGCAAACCAGATGAGTGGCAATTCTCATGCTCAGCCTTGTACTCCACTAACGTACGCAAGCTGGCATTAGCTCACAGGGTTTAACAAGGACTCTTTGAGGTTACTTAATGTTCGTGACTGGGCGATATTTATTACAGTAAGGAGCTGGAAAAACAAAATTGCACAATGTTCTCCTTTTTTTGTGCTTTAATAGCAGATATTTTCAGTAAAACGTGATTCATGTGTTTCCAACATTATAATATTGTTCACAAACACAATTAGTTTAATTACACTGTCTGCATTGAACTTGGATGGGAAGCTCTGGGCTAAAGCTACCACTTATGGAGATTAAGCATTAAACAAAGTCCTCCAGCAATTTAGGCCATTCTACAGGTAAGATTTGTATTTATATAATGCCTTTCACGACCACTGGACATCCCAAAGCGCTTTCCAGCCAGTGAAGTACTTTTTGAAGTGTAGTCACTGTTGTAATGTAGGAAACACAGCAGTCAATTTGCGCACAGCAAGCTCCCACAAACAACAATGTGATAAAGATCAGATAATCTGTTTTGTGATGTTGATTGAGGGATAAATATTTCCAGGACACCGGGGACAACTCCCCTGCTCTTCTTCGAAACAGTGCCATGGGATCGTTAACGTCCACCTGAGAGAGCAGACGGGGGCGTCGGTTTAACGTCTCATCCAAAAGACGGCATCTCCGAGAGTGCAGCACTCTCAGGGTCAGCCCAGATTTTTGTGCTCAAGTCTCTGGAGTGGGACTGGAACCTACAACCTTCTGACTCAGTGGCAAGGGTGCTACCAACTGAGCCACGTTTGACACTGACAGATGGGCAAAACAATCCATATTCTAACAGTTTGTCACTGCCCTTGATGTTTTGGTTGAAAGTGAAGAAGAGTTTCTTCAGATTTGTGTTTTCTACAGACTAAGCCACTGGCACGGCCAAATGGTTCACTTCAGATTAAAGGTAGAAATCCAGGTCTCAAAGCGTCAGCACCATCACACTGCGGAGTTTAAAGGGCATCCAAAAGAGAAACTCTGCCAAGAGCTCAGCATGTGAAACTTTGCCAAGTATGCGTTTGTTTTCAGCTCAATGTTTTTTTTTTTTAAGTGTCATCGGGCCACACACATCCAATATTACTGTGCATAGTTTTGTTACATTTCTAGTTAGTTAGTGCAGGACACTTTACAAGGCAATTGGACCTATTGGAAGCAATTATAGCCTAATGATATAATAGCTTAAAGTCCTCAATTGAATCCCCATAGTTTTTATTATCAAATGTAAAAACAGAAAGTACAGGTCAGGCAGTATCTGTTGAGAGAGGAAGGACTTTTCTTCATCAACCTGAAATATTAACCCCACCTTCATCGCTCCACAGATGCTGGCTGACCAACTAAATGTGCCCAGCATTTTGTGCGGGTACTTTACCTTGGCGACAAACCTCATTCCATCAGGTCTTCTGGATGCTGGACATAGGAGTGAGTTGCAAGGGTCATCTACTTCCAGGTTCTCTTGTGGAAAGGGTGCCCTGGAGTAGCTACCTCACCCCAATTTAGGTGGGCAAAGTATGCATGCCACAAAGCATTTACTCTCACCTTGTTACAGGTGAACTGCTGTTACATGTTGGTGAAGTATCTCCACTAACAGACCATGGCATGCTACTCTTTGTAGCTGTAGAGAATATTATCTGCTGTTGGCTGCAAATGGGCCTAATGCTTCTCCTCTTCCACGATTGGGCCTCTTTGGATGCCAATACTGTGCTACAGACGACGATGATCTTTGAGAATGTGGTGGTGCAAGATTCCCCTTGATCTGTCTAAGCATCTGAAGCACAGATTGTCTTATCCTCCTGGCAGATAGATGAGCCTCATTGTATCTGCATTCACTTTGAGACCTTATGTGATGATGTCATTAACCAGGTCTCATGGGAAGCAGCCTTCAGGTCAGTCTTCTACTTCAAGAAACCAAGCGCAAAGGATTGCCTTCAAAGAAAAGCATCGTGACTGCTGCTGAGAGAGTGAGCATTAACCTGTGTTGCTGGTCAATGACCAACTGGACATTGATGGAGTGTGGTTCACAAACAGTGTGAACATGGCAATGTCTCTAGGGGTTTGGATAGCCGCATGGGTTCCAGGATATGCCTTCTTTCATCTTGTGCCGCTTCAAAATGACATATTGCAGTAGAATTGCTTTCAAAGCGGCCCCCAGCATCTCACATTGACTAGTTAAACGAGGCTAGACGCTACATAGTTAGGCAGTGATGCTCCTTGAGGCAGAGTGAAAGTTGATATTGCAGCAGCAATTTTACAGATCCCCTCTTCTTTAAGGACCTTCCTGTTCTGCTGAGCTCTTGTAAACCCTTTTTTCATTGTCAGTTTCTCTGATATTAGAAAGTATGATACGGTTGCTTGTCTGGTAACATCAATAATTTCTCTATTTTCTGATCCAAAAATGAAGTGAAAATCACAGGATGTGAGCATCGGTGGCAAGGCCAGCATTTATTGCCCATCCCTAACTGCCCTTGAGAAGGTGGTGGTGAGCCACCTTCTTGAACAGCTGCAGTCCGTGTGGTGAAGGTACTCCCACAGTACTGTCAAGGAGGGAGTTCCAGGATTTTGACCCAGCGACAATGAGGGAATGGCAATATATTTCCAAGTCAGGATGGTATGTGACTCGGAGGGCAACTTGTCCTGGGGCTGAGATGATTGGCCTCCAACAACGACACTGACTTCCCATTGACTTCAATTTTACTAGGGCTCTTTGATGTCACACTCAGTCAAATGCTGCCTTGATGTCAAGAGCAGTCACTCTTACCTCGACTCTGGAACTCAGCTCTTTTGTCCATGTTTGGACCAAGGCTGTAATGAGGTCTGGAGCCGAGTGATCCTAGAGGAAACCAAACTGAGCATTGGTGAGCAGTTTATTGGTGAGTAAGTGCCATTAGATAGCACTGTCGATGACACCTTCCATCACTTTGCTGATGATTGAAAGTAGACTGATGGGGCGGTAATTGTCCAGATTGGATTTGTCCTGTTTTTTGTGGATGGGACATACCTGGGCAATTTCCCACTTTGTCGTGTTCTAGCTGTACTGGAACAGCTTGGCTAGAGGCGCGGCTAGCTCAGGAGCACAAGTCCTCAGTACTACAGCCGGGATGATGTCGGGGCCCATAGCCTTTGCTGTATCCAGTGCACTCAGCTGTTTCTTGATATCACGTGGAGTGAATTGAATTGGCTGAAGACTGGCTTCTGTGATGGCGAGGACTTCAGGAGGAGGCCGATTTGGATCATCCCCTCGACACTTCTGGCTGAAGATGGTTGCAAATGCTTCAGCCTTGTCTTTTGCACTCATGTGCTGGCTCCCCCATCATTGAGGATGGGGATGTTCATGGAGCCTCCTCCTCCCATTAGTTGTTTAATTGTCCACCACCATTCATGACTGGATGTAGCAGGGCTGCAGAGCTTTGATCTGATCCGTTGGTTGTGGGATCGCTTAGCTCTGTCTGTAGCATGCAGCTTCCACTGTTTACATGCACGTAGTCCTGTGTTGTAGCTTCACCAGGTTGGCACCTCATTTTGGGTATACCTGGTGCTGCTCCTGACATGCTCTTCTGCACTCCTCATTGAACCAGGGTTGATCCCCTGGCTTGACAGTAATGGTAGAGTGAGGAGTTTGGCGGGCCATGAGGTTACAGATTATGGTGGAATACAATTCTGCTACTGCTGATGGCCCACAGCACCGTTTTGAGCTGCTAGATCTGTTCTAAATCTATCCCATTTAGTACGGTGGTAGTACCATACAACACGATAGAGGGTGTCGGGACTTGGTCTCCTCAAGGACTGTGCGGTGGTCAGTCCTACCAATACTGTCATGGACAGATGCATCTGCGACAGGTGAGGACAAGTTTTTTCCCTCATGTTGGTTCTATCACTACCTGCCACAGGCCCAGTTTGGCAGCTATGTTCTTCAGGTCTCGGCCAGCAGTGGTACTACCGAGCATTGGTGGTGGACACTGAAGTCCCCCACCCAGAGTACATTCTGTGTCCTTGTTACCCCTTCGTGCTTCTTCCAAGTAGTGTTCAACATGGATTCATCAGCTGAGGGAGGGTGGTAAGGTGGTAATCAGCAGGAGGTTTCCTTTTCCATGTCAATTAATGGTGAGGACTCCCAGGGCCACTCACTCCCAACTGTATACCACTGTGCCACCATCTCTGGTGGGTCTGTCCTGCCGGTGGGACAGGAGATTCCCAGGGATGGTGATGGAGGAGTCTGGAACGTCGGCTGAAAGGTATGATTCTGTTTGATACAGCTGAACGGATTGCTTGCCCATTTCAGAAGGCAGTTAAGAGTCAGCCACATTGCTGTTGGTCTGGAGTCACATATAGGCCAGACCGGGCAACGACAGCAGATTTCCTTCCCAGTGAACCAGATGGGTTTTTAGGACAATCCTGTATTTTCACGATTACCATTACTGATACCAGCTTTTTATTCCAGATTTATTTAATTAAATTTAAATTGCCCAGCTGCTGTGGTGGGATTTGAACTTATGTTGCCATATCATTAGTCCAGGCCTCTGGATTACCAGTCCAGTAACATAACCACAATGCTACCACACCCCATTGTGAACAATGGGTTTTAACGTTGG
Source organism: Squalus acanthias (assembly GCA_030390025.1). Taxonomy (NCBI): domain Eukaryota; kingdom Metazoa; phylum Chordata; class Chondrichthyes; order Squaliformes; family Squalidae; genus Squalus; species Squalus acanthias. The sequence continues at coordinate 36,503,708 of CM059428.1, forward strand.
GCTAATAAAAGCGCAAAAGCATGCTGTTAGCATGAGGATCTATTATGGGATTTCTGTTCTCATGCTTTGTGCTCAGCCCCTCCGTCCCAACCCTGCATACAAATACATTTGTTTTGTTAAAGCATTTTGGTGCTAGAGTAAACAGGATCTTTCCCCCAAACATGGACTGTAATGTTCTCGTTTTAATCGCTAGGAGAAGCAAGTTGATCTGGAAAGGACTTCCTTTACGTAATACCAGCAACAGTATCTGTGACTTAGTTAAGACAAGGGTTATCTGTCACAGTGGGCCCAACTCCGCTCAAGCTTTCACTGCTGTTGTGAGCTGTCGGCCTCCCATACCTGTTCCCCATTCAGATTTTCTATATCGACAGAATTTTTAATTACACTGGAAGTCTGCCGCCTGACTACTAGGCATTGAGTCATCCTTGTTCCTGTCCAAAAAAGGACAGAATCTTCTACCTCTGATAGATGTGGCCAAGTCCCTCTCACAAGGGTATTTCAGTGCCCTGGGGTGACTGCTGGCACCTTTTACCTTCTCTCCCGCTGTTTATAATCATTCCCTTGAACTCTAAACTTTGTCACTGTCCTCCAAGCTCCACAGATTTGCCTCATCTCTTTGTGTCAACATTTGGTCTTGCTTGGCACTGTGAGCCTTTGACACTTCACCTTGATTTCTTAATTATTTTTTTCTAATATTATAAAAATAATGATTCTAAATTTTGGGCCGCCAGCAGAATAAGGAACCAAGGTTGGGCCACCAGCAGAATAAGGAACCAATGTTGGGCCACCAGCAGAATAAGGAACCAATGTTGGGCCACCAGCAGAATAAGGAACCAAGGTTGGGCCACCAGCAGAATAAGGAACCAATGTTGGGCCACCAGCAGAATAAGGAACCAATGTTGGGCCACCAGCAGAATAAGGAACCAATGTTGGGCCACCAGCAGAATAAGGAACCAATATTGGGCCACCAGCAGAATAAGGAACCAAGGTTGGGCCACCAGCAGAATAAGGAACCAATGTTGGGCCACCAGCAGAATAAGGAACCAAGGTTGAAGCTGTCATTAGAGGCACAGCAATTGGATTCACATCCAATGTTCTTATTTCAGATTTCCAACATTTGCAGTTTTATTACAATCACGGACTGCTGATATTGATGGAACCCCCCTTTCATAGGTCTGTGTCCTCAACAGTGGTGGACGAATTGGGGAGTTTAAAAACAAAACAAACATCCCATAAATTAACATTCGGTAAATGTTAGGGCCTAAAATCCCCAGGCCACAATCACAGAGGTTACACCGAGATCGCTCTCACCAGTGTCCTCTAGTGCTGACCCTACTGGGGTTTGTGGGATCAGTGGAAGAACATCCATGGGGCCATTATGGGCGCCTGGTTGTCTGCTGCCTTTGGGGAGGGGTTTTCCCAGGCACCCCCCCCCCCCTCCCCCAGACCCCGTGGAGTCCACTATGGCTTCTATGCAAGGGGGCTGATTCGGATTTTCAAAAAAAATCTCCTGTCATGTCCCTAGCTTGGAACTCACTCCCTCCCCCCCGCGCTCTCCTCTCCCCCAATAGAGCCCAGTTCTCCCCATCTGGTATGCCTCATCTCGCTCAGTTTACCAGGCCACAGATATATGCTGGGTCCTAACTGAGCTGGGGAAGTGGGAACTGCTGCCATAGGGAGTCTCCATCCAGCCCAGGGCCATCCCCTAATGAAATTTCCCTTGCAAGATGTGGATGGAGGCTCCTGTATAAGCTGTCCAGAATATCCAGGAATTGGTGGAGAGCTGCTGCAACCAGGTCCCTGCCATTTGCCTGGGGGTTCTGTTGGAGTTACGGGAGGAGTCCAGTGCAACCCCCAAGGAAATCTAGGGCTTACAGATCATATGAATGACACCAATTTATGCCGTAAACCCCAGAACTGCCACAACAGAAACAGCATCAAGATCATCAAAAGGCAGCTTTCTGACCACAAACTGCTAGGGGATAATCTTTGCCCACAGGCCACACATAGTGGGAAATCGCGGGCGAACTGACCCTTGATTCTTCATCCAAATGGACCACGTGCAGCTGCCTGCCAAAGATCCTCCCCTCCCCCACAGCATGTACTCAGAATAGGGCTGCCAACCCTCTAAGATTGTCCTGGAGTTCCAGGAATTGAAGATTAATCTCCAGGATTCTGCCATGAGCAACACAGGAGAAAAAACATAGGGACATTTTAAAAAAATTGTGTCGTTCATTTTCTTTGAACATTTATTAGTTATAAAAATATTGAATTAAAAAGGCTGTTTGACTGACTGTCAAGCATCATCCAACTGGGTAATTAAATTGCAAGGATGGATGCGTTGGGAGATCAATGGCAAGAGCGTGGGGGCAGAACAGTTGAAGGTCTTGTGACATAACCTCCAGGAATACGTCCAACAAGAGTTGGCAACCCGAACTCAGAAAAATGGGTCTTTATCACTCATCCCATTTCTTAATGCTAGTTTCCTCTTCTAAAATGGCATTCAGGCAACTTAGGCAGATCCTTGCATGTGGTTTGATTGGGTTCACTGTGTCAGTGTAGCATTAACTGTGAAAGCCTGCTCGTCAAATCTAGCTGTTTGGTTTCACAATGGGATAAGTGGGGAATGGCATCTGGTATAACACATGGTAGGAATTTGTTGGCATCTTCAGCCTGAAGCAGCCTCTTGTCATCTTTTAGAGGCGGGGTGAAATAGCAGAGATAGTGGCAGCTGGACGGCACATTCCTGCCAGTCCAACACTTCCAATTCACTTATCAAATGCTAATGTTATTGGTGTCGCCAACCATCAACATCTGAATTGGTCGCTGTAAAACGAAAGGAAGACTGACTTGCATTTATATAGCGCCTCAGGACACCCCAAAGCACTTTACAACTAATGAAGCACTTTTGAAGTGTAGTCACTGTTGTAATGTAGGGACACATGGCAGCCAAATTGCGCACAGCAAGCTCCCACAAACAGCAATGAAATAAATGACCAGATCATCTGTTTTAGGTTTTGGTTGAGAGATAAATGTTGGCCAGGGAGAACTCCCATGTTAAGTCCAACACCCGAGGCTGGGAATTACTGTCAGTGACATACTGTATGAACACAACGAGCTCGTATCAAATTACACCCTCCACTCTTTTAACGTCATTAAAAAAAGCTTTTATCCATTAAGACAGCAGAGGAATAAATTTGAGGAGAACACATTACGGGCATCCACTCTGACCCCACCACAACCCCGACCCATTTATTTGGGTCAGGGTTCATCGGTCGTGCATGACGGACCTCAAAGAATAAAAAACTTGCATTTATATAGCACTTTTCATGACCTCAGGACGTCCCAAAGTGTTTCACAGCCAATGAGGTACTTTTGAAGTGTTGTTACTGTTGTAAAGTAGGGAAACACGGCTGTCAATTTGCCCACAGCAAGGTCCCACAAACAGCAATGAGATACATGACCATCTGTTTCATTGATGTTGGTTGAGGGATAAAAATTGGCCAGGACACCAAGAAGAACTCCCTTGCACTTCTTCAAGGAGAAGATGAAGCGTCAGAGAGAGCTGCAGCCTTTGTAGATGTCAGCATAGACCTGAGGCTTACAATGAGGGCAAGATTGGAGGGAGAGGAGGCCCTATAGTTCTGCACAGCGGGATTATCACCACCACCCTGGACCTACCGCCACCTTCCATCAGGTGGTCCTGGGGAGTGGGGGTAAAAGAGGTGGGTGGGAGGGCAATTGGATTGGAGGCCAGGCCCCACCATCTACCAGCATTTACATGTGGTGGGCAGGGAAGGGGTGATCCCGGTGGGGATGGAAAATCGAGGAGATGGCGATAGGCCTCACCCACACCCATTTTCTCGCTGGTATTGGGAGGATAACAGAGGAAAATCCAGCCTCGGTGTTCGGATGATAGCAATGCTGGCAGTAATTCTCAGGCCACAGTGTGTAGTTTCAGTACAAGAGAGAGAAGCGTCTTAGTCAGATATAGTTGTGTCATAGTAATAATTTGCACCATACACAGCTTCTAAAAGGGAAGCAGATAAATATTTAGATAAGGAAAATTTCAGAGTTGGCACAGGTGCGATGGGCTGAATGGCCTCCTTCTATCCTGTAAAATTCCATAGAAGAGCCTTCTGTGGGGGCAGGGGGCGGGGTCTTTTGTTGCTAAATATCTTCAATACTACTTTCTAGGGGCATGAAGAAACAAAATATGGGAGGGGGGAAAATTCCTCCAAGAATTAATTTGTACAAAAAAGTGAACATAGGTGAGACCTTCATAGGGTTCCCCACCCTCCCGGAAAGACTGGGAGTCTACCAGAATAGGGGGTTCCTATCCCGAGCGCTACTTCTAGCTGCTCAGGAGGTCAGCAATTTAAATTTCCCACCGCAGTGCACCCACATGAGAAACAGACACTTATTTGAGGTACTGTTAATAATTCCCTGGCACCGGAGTTTGAACGAGGTTATACTGCATTCATTTTAAACAGAATCATTTCCCAGTCTTTTCCACGGAGCTTGTCACCGGCTGCTTCTCAGTGCTGTTTCCAGCAGAGAGCTGTGAACGACTGTGGGGGCAGGGGGCAGTCGGAAATTGAGGGGGGCTCTAAAATCAGGGAGAGGCTCTGAAATCCCGGGGGGGGGCTTTAATATCGGGGGCTCTAGAGTTGGGGGAGAGAGGGAGACTGGGGAATGGGCGCTGGGGAATGGGGAGCCTGGGGAATAGTGGCTCAGGGGAGAGGGAGACTGGGGAATGGGCGCTGGGGAGACTGGGGAATAGTGGCTCAGGGGATGGGGAGACTGGGGAATGGGCGCTGGGGGATGGGGAGACTGGGGAATGAGGGACCAGGGGAGAGGGAGACTGGGGAATGAGGGACCAGGGGATACTGGGGAATGAGGGGCCAGGGGAGAGGGAGACTGGGGAATGGGCGCTGGGGAGACTGGGGATTGAGGGACCAGGGGAGAGGGAGACTGGGGAATGGGCGCTGGGGAGACTGGGGAATAGTGGCTCAGGGGATGGGGAGACTGGGGAATGGGCGCTGGGGGATGGGGAGACTGGGGAATGAGGGACCAGGGGATACTGGGGAATGAGGGGCCAGGGGAGAGGGAGACTGGGGAATGAGGGACCAGGGGAGAGGGAGACTGGGGAATGGGCGCTGGGGGATGGGGTGATAGAGACTGGGGAATGGCGGCTCGGTAGACTGGGGAATAGTGGCTCAGGGGAGAGGGAGACTGGGGAATGGGGGCTCAGGGGAGAGGGAGACTGGGGAATGGGGGCTCAGGGGAGAGGGAGACTGGGGAATGGGGGCTATGGGGAGATAGAAACTGGGGAATGGCGGCTCGGTAGACTGGGGAATATGGCTGGGGGGAGAGGGAGACTGGGGAATAGTGGCTCAGGGGAGAGGGAGACTGGGGAGACTGGGGAATGAGGGCTATGGGGAGATAGAGACTGGGGAATGGGGAGCAAGGGAGAGGAGTTCTGGGGAGAGAAGCGGGTCAGGAGATTGGGGCTTAAGGGAGGGGGAGGGGGGGGGGGCGGGAGAATGAAGTGGGCGTGGGGGCCAGCATTTCCTCCAGAGCCGGGAGCAGCACTGAACGAGAGCAGCCATTAAAAGGGTAAGTGAAACCCGGGGACCTTATTTTCGCTGGTGGGTGAATAGGGAACCAGGGAATGGACATCAAGGATTCTCACTGGAAGAACCAAGGAGGAAGGGAGGAGGAAGGTTCTTGAATTGAAGGCTATTAGATCATGGAATCCTTCACCACATGCGTCTATTGAGCTAGAGACTAAAACTTAATTTAAAAAGAGAAGGGGATAAATATTTGAAAAGGAGGAATATAAAAGGATCTGGCGGGGGTGGGGAATGGGCTACAGGAGAGAGAGCAAGAACCAGGGGTCGAATGGCCTCCACCTGTGCTGTAATTTCTATAATTCTATGAAAAGCCTCCTTTATTGAGACTGAGCCCAGGGAGTGGTTTAGAAATGTTGATGCTGAGCTGAGTTTAGGTCGATTTGTCCTGTGAGAAGTGCCCCAAACACTGAGCCTGCTGCCAGTCAGTTTTGACGCGTGAAGTCCAACTGCAGATCAGGTCTAACTGAGGTTCCCAGTTCAGAGTTGTCACCTTCACACGGAAACGGAGTCCTAAGGAGACTGAGAGAGAGAGATCGGGCCAGTTAAAAGTAGCATTGACTGGGGAGCCTGACCGCAGTGCAGGGGATTCTGGCTATGGTTTCAGGGTAACTGTCAACAGATTATAAGATTACTACTAGTTACAGGTAGGATATCAGGGCATTACATCTATTACTACCAGTTACATAGAGACTATCAGTGAGTTACTGTATTACTGTTCGTTATGAAGGGAATCTGAGTGTTACCACTATTACTATTAGTTATCAGTGCAATTTCAGTGAGTTACCATTGTGAGCTACTTGTGGAATCAAAGTTCCTCCCACCTCTGGTTTCCCGTCTGTAAATCACTCCGCCACCTTCAGTTTCCCCTCTTCTCCGCTCTCGGTTTCCCCTCTTCACCTGCTCGCAAGATGGCTTCCTTGTTCTTGGAACTTCTTGCACAACAGCTGTTGGCGCAAAGCCATGAGCAAAGATATTCAACTACAGGGGACCCAATCTTCATAAGGTGAATGCAATGACATGTGATCCGATGTCATGTGATCAGACATCACATGGTCAGAAGTCATGTGGCCAGAAATTCACATGATCAAACCTCCAGAAATGCCTCTAACTACAGCTGGCAACTCAAGACCTACATTATACTCAACTAGATTTTTGCTGAAGTTAATGAATTGAAAATTTTCACCTCCTCAGGCCTATCACTAATTGCCAGGGCACAGAATCTGCTTCTTTTCCCTTATATAATAAAGGGCCTGGTATATCTAGTTTGTTGTTTGTACTATTTTCCCCCATGTTTTCCCTTACTCCTCCTTTCCTGATGGTAAAGGATTCATGGTAGAGTTCATATTCCAGTTTGCTTTTAATACCTTGTCCCGTTGGCCTTTCTTCATGTGTGCACCCAGACAGTGAGTGTCCTCATTACACACTTGCACACGCACAGACACACACATATGTGCATATGTACACACACGCATATATACACACATACGCATATATGCACACACACGCCCGCAATAGTAACTGGATAGCAATCAGGAATGTGAAACCCATTTTTACATTTCCTATCCCGGGAACATAAGGCAAACTAACACCCCCACTGCTGCACTGGTTGAGATGAGCTGATTTAGCACGGAACCTGTGACTTTACGGGTTTATATGGGCCAACATCACACATGTGGCGCATTACCCACTGGGTAAGCACTGAATTTGTTCTTTAAAAATATGAAATACCACATAATCTTTCCTCTAACCTCTTTACTTTGTAAATATAATTTTGTCAAAGCACACCATTCACTCTCAAATCCCGTCAGACTCCATATTCATCTGAAGTTGAGCACTGTGACAGACGTGCTAGTGAGCTTACTGCATCAGTCCCTGTACCACAGGTTCTCATGGAGGCTGGGCTGGGCTGTAAGTCAACAGAAAATTGCCATGATTTGGCTTAGTGCCAATACATCAAAGAATCAGAGAGCGGCTCCTTCATTTTTATTAAGTTTTTTTGACGTAGATAACTTTAATTTGCAGCAGAATCGCTTGGTTAATAATTGTGCCTTTAGCAAGTCCTAGGATAGCCCCTTTAACATAAACTGATTTAAATTCTGGGCAGGGCTGTTCAGCAAGACCTTTGCCAAGATTTTTACTACATACTGCATGACAGCCTGCCTTGGATTAGGTGAGATGTAGAAGGTTCAACTTGCCATGGTTATATACATGTTCCTGTCAATAATTATTGAAGGGATCATATATAAATCAGAGCCCAGACATTTTATTTAAACTTTTACAGTCCCTTATGTGCAATGGGCAAGACGAAGCATTCTGCTAAGCTCTAGTGATCTCTCTTTTTCAATTTTACCTTCAAGTTAATTCTCAGCTGGGGCTCAGTTAGCAGCAGTCTCTCTCCTCTGAGTCAGAACGTTGTGGGTTCAAGCTCCACTCCAGAGACCTGAGCACATAATCTAGGCTGGCACTTCGGTGCAGTACTGAGGGAGTGCTGCACTGTTGGAGGTGTTGTCTTTCGGATGAAACGTTAAACCGAGGCCCCGTCTGCTCTTTCAGGTGGACGTAAAAGATCCCATGGCACTATATCGAAGAAGAGTAGGGGAGTTATCCCTGCTCTTCTTTGTTATCCCTGGTCAATATTTATCCCTCAATCAACATCACTAAAAAAAAAACAGATTATCTGGTCATTATCACATTGCTGTTTGCGGGAGCTTGCTCAGACACATTGCACATTTCTACTATTTTCTGTTTTTATTATGGCAAAAGTCCTATTACAGTCTTAAAAAGTCTACGTTTAAAATGGGCAGTCGCTTATATTGGCCATAATACCGTGGCCGGGAATTTGCGGTCAGGGTGACGGGCGAACTGGCAGTGTTCGCCATCATTCTGCCTTTGAAACTGACCGCAACTTCAGGATTTGGCGCATGCGCATGCAGAAATCCCGACGTTGCGGTCAGTCATTGACAGCCCTGAAACAGGCTGCGCTGTGGCCCCCCACCACCAGCCCCACAGAGCCGGCAATTAGTATAATCAGCCAAATCACTGAAACTGACAAAAACTTCGGCTCTTCCGCAGTAAGTATGCTGTAAATTCCCCACTAAAAGTTAGACCCAAAGGGATTAGGTGTAACTGGGGTTTTGACGGTATTATTACAAATGTTAAGGGCCTCAAAAACTAATTTTAATTTTGTCCAGTGTGAAATTTGGCCATTTTAATAAAAATTAAAATTTAAGAAACTTTTCAAAAGAACTTCCTGTTTGCTGTCTGTGAGAATTCTACGTTTTGATTGGCTGCTTAGACAGCCTGTTAACGTCACAGCAGTTCGAACAAGGGGATTCCCACTAACTTCCACTGATTTGAATTGAAGGTTGGAAAAGCCGAAGTTCTCGACACAGAGATCGCAAGCTCCTTGTGCGAAGAGTTCTTCGGGGCCAGCAACGAACGCCTTTGCTTCGCTGCTGACCGCAAACTATTATCCATTTGCATTGACATCAATTTTAAAGTTGCTGGTTATAGAGTCTTAACAGCTCCGTTTATTTCAGGAAGAATTGACTTTGCTTCATCACTAGTTTGCTCAACCAGGCAATAATCAGCCCTCTAGACTGGGCAGTAGCCAGCATTACCACATTAGACCAGACTAGAACAGGAGTGTTAGCTGCTCAGTGATTGAAGGAGCAAATAAAACAATCAGGATTAAAGCGGTGGAGCTACATCCACAGGCAAAATAAACTATGTGAGTTTTCATGCGTGTATGAATTACAGAGAGCCTCCGAGATTCCGACTGTTCTGTGAGATCAAAGATTAACATGGTACAAGACTAAGACCAATAGCCAAATGACTGTTTGTGCTAATACAGGTAAAGGGGGCGAAATCCATTGTCGCCCAGGAATGGGTGCTAACTTATGAAAAGTTTGAGATTGAGAAGGGATACTTGCCTTCATTAGCCGAGGCATAGAATATAAAAGCAGGGAGGTTATGATGGAGCTGTACAAAACGCTAGTTAGGCCATAGCTGGAATACTGTGTGCAGTTCTGGTCACCACACTATAGGAGGGATGTGATTGCATTGGAGAGGGTGCAGAGGAGATTCACCAGGATGTTACCTGGGCTGCAGCGCTTCAGCTATGAAGAGAGACTGGACAGGCTGGGGTTGTTTTCCTTAGAGCAGAGAAGGCTGAGGGGGGACCTGATTGAGGTGTACAAAATTATGAGGGGCATAGATAGGGTAGATAGAAAGGAACTTTTCCCCTTAGTAGAGGGGTCAATAACCAGGGGGCATAGTTTCAAGGTAAGGGGCAGGAGGTTTAGAGGGGATTTGAGGAAAAACTTTTTCACCCAGAGGGTGGTTGGAATCTGGAACTCACTGCCTGAAAGGGTGGTAGAGGCAGGAACCCTCCCAACATTCAAGAAGCATTTAGATGAGCACTTGAAACGCCATAGCATACAAGGCTACGGACCAAGTGCTGGAAAATGGGATTAGAATAGACAGGGCCGATGGGCCGAAGGGCCTCTTTCTGTGCTGTATAACTCTATGGGGTAGAAATTAGGTCGCGCCCCATTTGGGGCGCAAATATCGTCCGGACGCAAATATTAGCGCCTGGCGCTAATTATCGGCACTGACGGGAAACTTCACTTTTACCGCCCCGGGAGGTGAGTGGAGCGCTAAAGCAGGCGCTGCACACCTCTCTTAAGGCGCAAAGGCCGAGCAGTGAGGCGCTAACTCGGAGCGCTGGCGAATCTCATGTAATGTCAGTCAGCAATGGAACACACACACAATGGCACGGGCCAGTTCTTAAAGGGGATGGTTAATCTTGCTTTCCATCCACATCCTGTTCATTGCTGCCTTGAATCTCGGCCTGGAGAGACTTGCACATCAAATGTGCTGGAAAGAACAATGGAGAGCACCAGGCAAAGAGCTCAGAGTGCAGCTCCCACGATCTCTGCTAAATCGATACAAGGAATGGCAAATCAAAATGAACCTGCAAAGTGCTGCTCAGTACACAAAACTCCTTCACACAACGTTGAATCTCTCCAGAAGTCTCTCCCTCTCTCTCTCAGAATGCATAGTTCAAAAATGCCACCAACAATAAAAGACAGGAAGAGGCCCCCTTTAAATAGCGCCCCCCCCAGCCCCACAGCGATTGATAGCGTTCCAGTCTTCTGGTCGTTGGAAGCGCCAGGCGGTAAGGCAGGGGGCGCCACTCAATTTCCGCTACGGGGCGCCCCAAGGGCGTTGCACCATGGAATGACGTCACAATCTGCGCGCGCATGTGGTCGCAGCGGTAAGTTTTAGCGCCGCCGCACAATCTCAAGTTAAGTTCTCGAGCGGCGCAAACATCGCTGCGCCCGGGCGTTAGCGGCTTTGCGCCCCATTAGCGCCCTCTTAAGGCGCTAACGGGTGGCGCAACCAAGTGAATTTTTCCCCCTATGACTCTATTTAGCGCCAGGCGCTAATGAATCTCGCTGCACGCAAAATTCAGTGTCATCGCTCAAAGAAAGGATAGGAGCGCTAAATCAAGCGCTAATGACCGAGCTCAGTGGTGTTAGACTCAAAGCTCTAAGCAATTTCAGGTGCAGTCTAATTGCTGGTCATCATTGCCACAGGCTCTTTCCAGCTCTTAAAGGGGAGGTTCAATCATGCTGCAGAACCTCAGTCTCAGCATAGCTGGTTCTGCAGCTGTCTCAGCAAGCAGCAGAAGGCCGAGGAGAAGGAACCAGACCACTGAATGAGGTGTCATTATGGCAGATCAACGGCCCAGGGAGAGGGCTCGCAGATTCTGTGATCAAGCATTGGAGGCGTTGGTCTTCACTGTGGGGAGACGGAGGGCGGTGCTGTACCCGCAAGTGGCAGGAGGCCCTCGCCGCAAGTCTTCCACGCCATGTGGAGGGAGGGAGCCCAGCAGGGCTCGGGCAGCACTGTGCTCCCCAGTACAGGAAGAAATCTAACGACCTCACTCGGGTGGTCAGGGTGAGTGAACGCTTCAACAAATGCTACATACCACCATCTGAATCTGTCTGCACACGCTGCCCAAAGCACCACACCCCCAGCACTCACCCACCAATAATCCCCAACTACCAACACTCACACCCACATTGCACACAATGACAGCTATTCAACTATGGCAGGCACATCTCCCAAACACATTGCTCCACACTCACTCACACACTTTCCTCTCTCTTGCAGGGCAAGGTCGTTCACAACAGGAGGGAACAGGAGCGCACAGGCGGGGAACAACCTGACACCCAACCACTTTCTGAGCTGGAGGAAAGAGTGCTGCAAATCATTGGGCGCCAGGTGGTGGGCGCCGTGGCCACTGGCGATGTTTGACCCCCTTGGGGACAAGAACGGTATGTTCATCCCTACTCCTTTTTCTCACATCCCACTTCCCCCTCACCCCACAAGTCTTTCCCACTTTCCAGCTAATCATGCTGAACGCATGCCTTTCTCCCTTCCTGCCCCCCTCCCCTCACCTTAAACCAACTCTTGTGCCTTTGTGCTTTCAGATAATGAGCAAGCAGCTGAGCAGCCTGTCCCTGAGAGTATCATAGAGAGCGAGGCGGAAGAAGAGGAGGACGAAGAACACACCGCGTCACTGCAGGTCTCATCCGCAGGCACCAGCTCAGATACTGGCACTACACATTCTTTAGAGGCTAGTATAGTTGCGGGATCTGCACAGGGTGATGCACTGGGGACGAGCGAGCTGCAGCGAGGCCAGGGGGAAAGGGTAGCTGAGGAGACAGCTCCCCGGAGGGCGAGTTTGCACACGAGTTCTGCTGCACAGGACTCAGATGAGGACCTCGATGGGGAGGCCTTTAGAAGAAGGGTGATGCGCAAGCACACGGAGATGATAGGTGCAATGGCAAAGGTGTTTGAGAGCCTCTCGGCAATGGTAAGGAGCATGGAGGAATCCGCCTCCAACATTGCACAGAGCTCTGCACACACCATGGAGCCCATCATTTGCAGTCTGCAAAGGATGATGGACTCCCAGAGAGACCATGGCGACCCAGACCTGATGCCACGTGTGATGGGCGATCTGGCAGCTTCCATTGCAGCACAGGCGGAAGCCACGCAATGTCTTAGTGCTGTAATGCTTGGTGGCATAGATTCTCAGACTGCTCTCATGCAGTCTCATCGTGGCTGGGTCGACCACCGTCCACCAGGGCTTTCACGTGTCGCAGCAGGCCAGCAATCTGTGCTCCAGCAGATTGGTAGTAAAGCTGAGGTGCTGCCCTGGGGGAGTGGCAGTGGGTCAGTGCAGCAGGAAGCTGATGTCCTCTCTCAGGATGACAGCATTCCTGCTCCCACCATTGGCACTCTGCCATTGCCCTTGTCGCTGCCCGTCATCCAGCCAGCCCAGACTGCTGCCGCCCATGCTGAGGTGGTGCAGTCTACAGCCGGGCCTTCCAGGCCCAGAGCTGGTCGAGGGCGTCCTGCAAGGCCATCTGAAGTCTCCCACATGGACACTCAGCAGCCTTCCACCCACCGTGCTGCAGCCACTGGGCCAACACCTCATAGAAGCATTAGAGTAGGCAAAGGCACTGTAACAAGGGGCACTAAGGGATTGCACAAGGGTGAATAGCTAATATTGTTATTGTAAATATGTGTTCACTGATTTTTGATAAATTTATTAATTGGCTTTGGATGATTTTGTTGTGTCTCTCATTTCAGCATTGCGTTGTGATATGGCCTGCGACAGGGATGGAATGATGGGGATGTGGTGAGCAAATGGGATCTGGGGTTTAATTTATTGGAACCGCAGTCTGATGAGGCGGTCACGGACCACCCTTCTGGAAGGCCGATTGAGTGGCTGCCTCCTCCCTCGCTCCTGGTCCCCCTCCTCCTCTTCCTCTTCCTCCTCGTCCTGAGGTGGTCCCACAATGTCTGGTGGCTTGGGCTGGGCCCTCATGATGGCCAAGTTGTGGAGCATGCAGCAGACCACAATGAAATGGGATACCCACTCCAGTGAGTACTGGAGGGCTCCTCCCGAGCGGTCAAGGCAAAGGATGCTCAATGATGTTCCTGGTGGCAGCATGGCTCTCATTATAAGATTGCCGAGCCGGAGTACTGGGGTTGCGGAGGCGAATCATGAGCCAGGTGGAGAGCGCATAGCCCTTGTCTCTGACCAGCCAGCCGCGAGCTTGATGTGCAGGATGAAGGCATTGTGGCTGCTGCCAGGATAGCGGGCATTCACATTGAGGATTCGCTGTTTGTGGTCGCATACCAACTGCACATTAAGTGAGTGGTAGCCTTTGCGGTTACGGAATACCTCAGGAATGTTATGTGGTGCAGTCAACAGCGCCCTGCACCATGGGGAAGCCCGCTATCCTGGCAAAGCCACATGCACGTGCGTCCTGCTTCTCTCTGGTGATGGGGAAGGAAATGTAGTCCCTTCTCCTACTGTAGAGAGCCTCTGTGATCTCACGGATGCAGTGATGGATGGCAAACTGCGAGATGTTAACTATATCTCCTGTTGCAGACTGGAAGGATACGCTGGCAAAGAAATTGAGCGTGACGGTGACCTTGCTGCCACGGAGAGAGCCATGGTCGATCTGATCTGAGGCTCGAGGTCTGGTTACAGGAGGTAGCAAAGTTCTGTGACCACCTCCTTGGTGAAGCAGAGCCTTCTAATGCACTGCTCCTTGTTTAATTGGAGGTAGGAGAAGTGCTCTCAGAATACCCTCGGAGGGTAAGGCCTCCTGTTGAGAGCCCTGATGGCCCTCCTCCTCCCTCTGGCCACATGTTCCAATCTTTCTCGCTGCCTGCGCTCCCTCCGCCGTAGATTCTGGCGGGTGAGGTTGACTGCCGATACAGACCCCATTAATGTAACGATGTGTAGCACTTTGAAATTTTGCCAGAATAAATGTAACAAATTTTTAGTAGCCACAACACTCCTGATACTAAAGAACCTTTAAATGACTGAATTAAACTCTTGCACAATCGCAAACTGACAAGGAAGCAGTGAAACAGCACTAACCTGACAGCTGCAACTCAACCCTTTCAATATCGCCCCTGGAGCCGCCATCCGCCTGCTTCACGCCTCCTCTCCCTGTCATTGTTTGGGCGAGGTGCTAAGCCAGGGGGCGATAATCAATGTGGCAGATCAAATGGGGCACGAACTCACCCGCTATAAGTGGTGGGGACTGTACTTTACTCAAAAAAAATGAATAAAATGTACCCAACAAACGCAAGACCAGTGCGTTAAAGAGTTAAAATATATAACAAACCAAGCTTTTAAACAAAAAGAACTGGAAATGCTACATTGATTAAAGGCTGTTTTACTGACTGACAACAAAAACAAATGAATTATGGTTTAATTAGTGGACGTAAGTCAATTTGTTATTTCTTGGCAGTTAGCTTCAGCCACAGTGAAAGTAGCAGAATGCCTGCCAAAGATTCAAAGTGTCACGGTTATCCATCTCTTCGCAAAGTAAGATCCACATTCTGTCAAGGATGGAGTATCTGCCAGATTTCATTGATTTCTCCCAGTTTATACACATCAGCAAGTGTAAATCCCATTTGCAGATAATAAATACAACACTGCATGGACCGAGCGCCAGTGCTTTCGAGTAGTCCCTGCCGCAGCAATTGTTTGTACTTGTTTGTTTACTATGTCACGCCTAATCAACACTTCCATCTTTCTCGCTCTCTCCCCCCAGTGCCGATCCACACTGCAGATAACAAGTATTCCAACATCGTGCTCCTGCTAACTGGGCCATCTGATCGCTACACATGGCAAGCCCAAAATCTGCCGCCAACTTTTCAGGAGTGAAAATTGCTACTATGAATAGAAAGACCACAAATGTTCTTGCAGCTCCCAAAGGTTTGAAATTGTTTTTTTTAGGTTTTTCATTAAACTGTCTACTGACCTACAGTTCAGCCGAGGTAATTTCCCCAAAATGTTAGTGCAGAGTCTCTTTTAAATATAAGAATGGAACGACCACTTAGTTTTGCCTGGTTCCTAGTGATGGAAGGTGATCTGAGATCAGGCATTGTGCTAACTAGGTAAGACTATTACTTTGACATTGAGAAAAGCGTTAAAGAAAGAAAGACTTATATTTACATAGCCCCTCGTGATCTCAGGACATCCCAAGCACTTTACAACCAATGAAGTACTTTTGAAGTGTAGTCACTGTTGTAATGTAGGAAATGCAGCAGCCAATTTGTGCACAACAAGCACCCACATTATGTGATAATGACTAGATAATCTGCTTTTAGTGATATTGGTTGAGGTATAAACATTAGCCAGGACAACTTCCCTGCTCTTTGAAGTCATGCCATGGGATCTTTTACATCCTCCTGAGAGGTCAGATGGGGCCTCAATTTAACGTCTCATCCGAAAGATAGCACCTCTGACAGTGCAGCACTCCCTCTGAAATGTCAGCCTAGATTATGTGCTCATGTCTCTGGAGTGGGACTTGAACCCACAACCAGCTGGCATCTAGAGATAAGAATGCTACCACTGAGCCACAGCTGATGCTGGGGAAAATTGTATTCTGGTGGACCACGAGGGACATTTCCTTGGCCACTAATAGATTTTGAGGAATCAGATGCTGAACAGGAGGGAGCAGACATATATTTACTGCTAGATCATATAAAGATGCAAGAAATATGCAAATACACCACCATAAACAAGTGAGACAAAGGAATCATACAACCAAGGATATCAGAAATGGACCAATGTTTCAGAAATAGTGGGGGGAATTTTGACTTTGGGGGAAGAGTGTAGAAGGGGTGATATCGAATCAGCCACCCATTGAAGTCAAGGGAAAAGAAAATCGGGGAGATGTATAACTTGCATCTTGTCTGATAGCGCCCATTTTACACTATCGGCCAGAGACATACTTACTCCCACTGAAAATGGCAACCACGTCTGCAGTCACTCACTCATACTCACCATGTTGGAGGAACAAAACAGAAAATGGCAATAAGCATGTACAGAAAGGCTTAAAGGTAGAGATATGTCTCACTTTGGATGTCTGCTGCCATTCTCTTCTTCAAACCGGTTGAGGAACATTCATTTCCAAATTAATCTGAACCATCCCAGTTCAAAACAGGTTCAAAGTTTCAGGTTCAACGCTCAATCTTAGCAAATTTACAGCCCCATTTAATCTATTAGTGTCAGCTGTAGCTCAGTAAGTAGCATTCTCACCTCTGAGTCATTGAAGATTGCATGGTTCCAGTCCCACTCCAGGGACTTGAGCACAGAAATCTAGGCTGACACTCCAGTGCAGTGCTGAGGGAGCTGCTGCATTGTCAGAGGTGCTGTCTTTTGGATGAGACATTAAACCTGCTCTCTCAGGTGGATGTAAAAGATCCCATGGTACTACTTCAAAGAAGAGCAGGGGAGTTATCCCTGGTGTCTTGGCCAATATTTATCCCTCAATCAACATAACAAAAACAGATTGTCTGGTCATTATCACATTGCTGTTTGTGGGAGCTTGCTATTTGCAGATTGGCTGCTGCGTTTCCTACATTACAACAGTGACTACACGCCAAAAGTACTTCATTGGCTGTAAAGCGCTTTGAGATGTCTGCTGGTCATGAAAGGCGCTATATAACTGCAAGCCTTTCTTTTTTCTTTTATTCAGTGGTGACATTAAGTAGGATGGGATTATTTATCTATACAATGTATTAAAACACTTGCTTCTGGCATGCACTTCCTGCAAATGTCACACTTACTTCTGTAGTACTTGCCCTGTAGCACTCTGTCTAGAACACATCTATTGTTATTAAATGGCATGTCCTCTCACTCACCGTAAGTAATTCCAAACGAGATCTAAGTTTTTTTTAATGAAATGAGCAGCAAATCAGAGGAAAAACTGAGGGACCATTGTACTGGAAGAAGTTCAAACTGACAGCGAACATCCTAGTTACAGTCATCCTCTGAAATATACAGTGCTTTTAACTGTTGATTGGTATGGTTGCTCAAAATGTTACAGCTGTAGTAATGTTACATTCTCATCAGGTGACTTTTCCACCTAATTTTCTATCTAATAATAATATCCATGTTTTGCTTAAAGCATAATGTAGCACAACTCAGTGTGCATCACATCTCAAAGTGAATGTAGAGCAAAAACCCGTGATTGGCTGAAGTAACCACTATTAAGTTTATGAAAAGAAAGAATTTGCATTTCTATAGCGCCTCTCACGACCTCAAGACGTCCCAAAGTGCTTTACAGCCAATGAAGTACTTTTGAAGTGTAGTCACTGTTGCAATATATGAAGCGTGGCAGCCAATCTCTGCACAGCAAGGTCCCACAAACAGCAATGAGGCAATGACCAGGTCATTCTTTTTTAGGACGAAAGGTCTTCGACCTGAAATGTTAACTCTGTTTCTCTCTCCACGGATGCTGCCTGGCCTGCTGAGTTTTTCCAGCGTTTTCTGTTGTTATTTCGGATTTCCAGCATCCGCAGTATTTTGCTATTCTTTTTTAGGTGTTAGTTGAGGGATAAATATTGGCCAGGCCACCCCTGGGGAGAATTCCCTGCTTTTCTTAGTGCCATGGGGTCTTTTACATTAACCTGAGAGGGCAGACCGTTTAACATCTCATCCGAAAGACAACACCTCCAACAATGCAGCACTTCCTCAGTTACAAAATTATTTTTCTTTCACGAACTCTAATTTTCCTTGCCTGTGTATACATTCAGGTGTGAGGCAAGATCATGTGAGTTTAAAGAGCATGAAATAAGGAAGAGAGAGTCATACGCACATTGCTGAAGCACTGACCTCAATATTAACAGCTCCACAATGGGCGGGAGATTGTCGGGGGGGTGGGGGGGGGGGGGGGTTAAAGAATTAAATACGGGAATGGGAACATGAACCCCAACTCGCCACGCACGCTCCCACCACCTTTTTTACGGCGGCGGATATCGGGCATCTAAGTGTCTGGCTGTGGAGAGGCGGGCCATTTAATTAACATATTTAAATAGGACCCCCACAGTGCAATTGGGAGTGAAAAGAAGGAGGGAGCGGACGGCTCCAGACCGTAAGTGCCTTTTTCAGCAGGAGTGCTCCCCCCAGCCCCTCAAGGAAGCCTTCGGCCTCCCCCAGCCCCAATCTCCAGCTTCCCCCACCCCCTCCAGTGCTCTCAATCGTCAGCCTCCCTCTCTCCCCCTCTCCCCCTTCCCTGTCGCCAGCCTCCCTCTCTCCCCCTTCCCTGTCGCCAGCCTCCCTCTCTCCCCCTTCCCGATCGCCAGCCTCCCTCTCTCCCCCTTCCCTGTCGCCAGCCTCCCTCTCGCCCCCTTCCCTGTCGCCAGCCTCCCTCTCGCCCCCTCCCAATCGTTTGCCGACCTCTCTCCCCCCTTTCAATTTCCAGGGACTGTCTCCAAGGGACTCCGGCTCCAGCCTCCTGCCATTGGTGTTCCCTCCGGGCCACCAGCCAAGCTGTCCAATTGACCATTAAGTTCAGCAGATTATCCGCGTCCCCGGCCTTGCCGGATTCTTCGCCCATTTTCGGCCTCCTCCACCCCCTCCCTGCTTCCCCATAAATATTGGGGTCGTTATTTGCTTGATATTGTTGTTCTAATATTCAGGACTGTTGCCCGTTTTGGCATAAATGAGGCACTAAGTTGGTTAAATGACAACAGGGTGTAGCGTTTCCTCTAAAATCTATATCCTTTGTATCACTTCCTGAAAGACGCACCTGGAACCAGGATCTAAGTAAACTTTCATGATGTGTCAGCCATTGTAATGTGAGTGCAATGTCAATGGCATTATTGATGTAAACAAGACCCCTCTGGAACTAGTAGGCCGGTGATCAATGTTCCTGCTAAGGTGCGCGCGCTGTAATCTGCAAGGTCCCGCACAGACCGCTCACCGGCTTTTACATTGTAAACATTGTGCACGCGCAAAAATTTAAAGGGACCACACATTAAAAGAAACAGATCAAAGCGCAGCTTACAGGGAGCATTGCCGGAGATTATAACAAGATCGATGCTTGTTTGACTGTAGAAAATAAGGCAGATAGCAAAGACTCCAGAAAGAATAAAGAATCCCCCCAACCCCTCCTCTCATTACTGACCTGCACAGGCAGGTGTGAGCAGTTCAGCTGTTCGGTACATCGCAGTCAAAAGACACAGCTGCCTCCACCAACACACTTTTATAGAACCTACCATCATAGGAGGCCATTCGGCCCCTTGCATCTACACTGGTTCTTTGTTAGAGCAGTGTTGTCCACTATGTTAGATGCTAGCCACATGTGGATAATTGGGAATCCAGATGTGGCTAATTGCATTTTTGATTAGTAAATTAAAATGAGTAATAGACATCATCATTGGGCATTTGATCTCATGGTGTATGCATATGTACTTGCAAATTTTTGCTCATTTGTTGGTAAAGTGTTTTTTGATTGTTGGGTCTGCTTTATTTCTTTGGTTACTCCTTATTGGTTACGAACATACGAATTAGGAGCAGGAGTAGGCCACTCGGCCCCTCGAGCCTGCTCCGCCATTCAATAAGATCTTGGCTGATCTGATTACTCCACATTCCCGCCTACCCCCGATAACCTTTCACCCCCTTGCTTATTAAGAATCTATCTACCTTTGCCTTAAAAATATTCAAAGACTCAGCTTCCACCGCCCTCTGAGGAAGAGAGTTCCAAAGGCTCACGATTCTCTGAGAAAAAATTTCTCCTCATCTCTGTCTTAAATGGGCGACCCCTTATTTTTAAACAGTGACCTCCAGTTCTAGATTCTCCCACAAGAGGAAACATCCTCTCCACATCCACCCTGTCAAGACCCCTCAGGATCTTATAACATGCAGCGTAACAGGTGAAAACACCAGCTATCACAACCACAGAAACACCAGAAGCATTGTATAAAGAGGAGAGCAGTCATCATGGTCAGTTTAACCAATTGGATTAATCACTCCAGGACAGCAGAACAAAGCAAGGCAAACCGATAACGAGCAGCTCCAACAGGGCACACCATGGCAAAGGGCAAGCAGCATCCAACCGTGTTCTGGCCGGAGAGCGGGGGCGGGCCTGGCCGGGGAGGGGGAGGGTCTGGATGGGGAGGGGGAGGGGGGGAGGGGGGAAGGTCTGGATGGGGAGGGGGGAAGGTCTGGATGGGGAGGGGGGAAGGGGGAAGGTCTGGATGGGGAGGGAGGAGGGGGGAAGGTCTGGATGGGGAGGGGGAGGGGGGAAGGTCTGGATGGGGAGGGGATGGGGAGGGGAGGGGAGGGGGAAGGTCTGGATGGGGAGGGGGAGGGGGGAAGGGGGAAGGTCTGGATGGGGAGGGGAGGGGGGGGAAGGTCTGGATGGGGGGGGGAAGGTCTGGATGGGGAGGGGGGAGGGGGGGAAGGTCTGGATGGGGAGGGGGGAGGGGGGGAAGGTCTGGATGGGGGGGGAGGGGGGGGAAGGTCTGGATGGGGAGGGGAGGGGGGAAGGTCTGGATGGGGAGGGGGAAGGTCTGGATGGGGAGGGGGGAGGGGGGAAGGTCTGGATGGGGAGGGGGGAGGGGGGGAAGGTCTGGATGGGGAGGGGGGAGGGGGGGAAGGTCTGGATGGGGGGGGAGGGGGGGGAAGGTCTGGATGGGGGGGGGAGGGGGGGAGGTCTGGATGGGGAGGGGGAGGGGGGAAGGTCTGGATGGGGAGGGGGGAGGGGGGAAGGTCTGGATGGGGAGGGGGAGGGGGGAAGGGGGAAGGTCTGGATGGGGAGGGGGGGAAGGTCTGGATGGGGAGGGGGAGGGGGGAAGGTCTGGATGGGGAGGGGGAGGGGGGAGGGGGGAGGGGGGAAGGTCTGGATGGGGAGGGGGGAGGGGGGAAGGTCTGGATGGGGAGGGGGGAGGGGGGGAAGGTCTGGATGGGGGGGGAGGGGGGGGAAGGTCTGGATGGGGAGGGGGGGAGGTCTGGATGGGGAGGGGGAGGGGGGAAGGTCTGGATGGGGGGGGAGGGGGGGGGAAGGTCTGGATGGGGGGGGAGGGGGGGGAAGGTCTGGATGGGGAGGGGGGGAGGTCTGGATGGGGAGGGGGAGGGGGGAAGGTCTGGATGGGGAGGGGGGAGGGGGGGAAGGTCTGGATGGGGAGGGGGGAGGGGGGAAGGTCTGGATGGGGAGGGGGGAGGGGGAAGGTCTGGATGGGGAGGGGGGAGGGGGGAAGGTCTGGATGGGGAGGGGGGAGGGGGGAAGGTCTGGATGGGGAGGGGGGAGGGGGGAAGGTCTGGATGGGGAGGGGGGAGGGGGGAAGGTCTGGATGGGGAGGGGGGAGGGGGGGAAGGTCTGGATGGGGAGGGGGGAAGGTCTGGATGGGGGGAAGGTCTGGATGGGGAGGGGGAAGGTCTGGATGGGGGGGGAAGGTCTGGATGGGGAGGGGGGGGGAAGGTCTGGATGGGGAGGGGGGGAAGGTCTGGATGGGGAGGAGGGAAGGTCTGGATGGGGGAGGGGGAAGGTCTGGATGGGGGGGGAAGGTCTGGATGTGGGGGGGGGAGGTCTGGATGGGGAGGGGGGAGGGGGGAAGGTCTGGATGGGGAGGGGGGAGGGGGGAAGGTCTGGATGGGGAGGGGGGAGGGGGGAAGGTCTGGATGGGGGGGAAGGTCTGGATGGGGAGGGGGGAAGGTCTGGATGGGGGGGGGGGAAGGTCTGGATGGGGAGGGGGGGGGAAGGTCTGGATGGGGAGGGGGGGGGGAAGGTCTGGATGGGAGGGAGGGTGGGGGGGGAGGTCTGGATGGGGAGTGGGGGGAAGGTCTGGATGGGAGGGGGGGGGAAGGTCTGGATGGGGAGGGGGGGGGGAAGGTCTGGATGGGGAGGGGGGGGAAGGTCTGGATGGGGAGGGGGGGGGAAGGTCTGGATGGGGAGGGGGGGGGAAGGTCTGGATGGGAGGGAGGGTGGGGGGGGAGGTCTGGATGGGGAGTGGGGGGAAGGTCTGGATGGGAGGGGGGGGGAAGGTCTGGATGGGGAGGGGGGGGGAAGGTCTGGATGGGGAGGGGGGGGGGGAAGGTCTGGATGGGGAGTGGGGGGGGAAGGTCTGGATGGGGAGTGGGGGGGGAAGGTCTGGATGGGAGGGAGGGTGGGGGGGGAGGTCTGGATGGGGAGTGGGGGGAAGGTCTGGATGGGAGGGGGGGGGAAGGTCTGGATGGGGAGGGGGGGGGGAAGGTCTGGATGGGGAGGGGGGGGGGGGGGAAGGTCTGGATGGGGAGTGGGGGGGGAAGGTCTGGATGGGGAGTGGGGGGAAGGTCTGGATGGGGAGGGGGGGGGGAAGGTCTGGATGGGGAGGGGGGGGGGGGGAGGTCTGGATGGGGAGGGGGTGGGGGGGAAGGTCTGGATGGGGAGGGGGGGGGGAAGGTCTGGATGGGGAGGGGGGAAGGTCTGGATGGGGAGGGGGGGGGGGAAGGTCTGGATGGGGAGGGGGGAAGGTTTGGATGGGGAGGGGGGCTGCGTCCGACGCGTGATGTTGTACAGATCTACATTCTCAGCAGTCACTCCGATTATGTTAAGCTCGCCTAAACCTAAAAGCTGCACTGACGTGTGGTGTGTCTGATAAATTCATGCCAGAATTTCAAACTTTGTTGAAAGAGAAAGGCTGCAAAGTTTTGCACTGAACGGTGGTAGATGTTTAAGTAAATATAAACTTGAAGTAAATTTTCCTGCACTGTGTGTGAGGCATTTTCTACTAAAATTAGTGCATGTGGCTAAAATGGTGTCACCAATGGCACACCTGTGGATCGCCAAAAATTTCTAGTGGACAACACTGTGCTAGAGCAATCTGAATCTAATTCCATTGTGCTGTTTTCTCCTCATAGCCCTCTGCTCCAAATATCTATCTAATTTTTCCCTTAAAATATACAATGATCTCTACCTCATCCCTTCCCTGTGGCAAAGCATTCCACACTTCAAAGACCCTCTGTCTAATGAAATTTCTCTAAAGCTCTCTCCTCAATCTCAGTGACAATTTTAGACTGATGAACCCTTGTCATTGACTCTTCAACCAGAGAAAATAGTTTCTCCCTATTCACTCTATCAAAACCCTTCATAATTCTCCACTAGATCACCTCTGAGCCTTCCCTGCTCCAGTGGAAATAGTCCTAGTATCTCAAGTCTATCCTTAAAACTATGATTTCCTATCCCTAGCATCATCCTGATAGATCTATGACTTTAATGTCCTTTCTATAATGGGGTGGATAATACTGTACACAGTATCGGGTCGGACGTCTTTGAGGCGTCCTTTGGGTGCGGGACAATTGTCCCCAAAATTGCTCCTCATTGCACCCGTTTACGTCTGTTTTACGGACACAATGAGGTCCAATTTCTACTCATATAGATTTGAACCGCTAGATCCCTCTGCTCACCCACACCCTTCAGAGTCTTTCCATTGTGTATATTCCCATTCCTTGTTTATCCTCCCAAAATGTATTACTTCACACTTATCCACATTAAATTGCATCTGCCACGTCTTTGCCCATTCTGGCAACCTGTCTATGAAGTAGATTTTCATCTTTACCACCTGGGTGGTAGATTACGCAGCATTTACAGAACCTGCCTGATTTTCATTCCATGATAGATTCAGTAGCTATAGCAGTTTACAAAAAGTTTTCTTTCATTATCCTGGGCTCGCAATCAGAAACTGCCTGGACATCCGTGCCAGGAAAGATACTCTCGGGATCATTGAGAGGTAAGACTTACCTATAAGAATGATCTAAAATATAGGAGAAATACTTTGTAAGTAGAGCAGAAAAATGTAAGAATTCCTACTCAAATGTTTTCGGTTAGTTCTAAACACATGGACCAGTCTAGCTATGCTACTGAGAATGAGTAGGACTAATAGCATCATTATAATTTATGCGCCAGTGTTAAAATTGTAACTTCGTTCTCATTCAGAAACCAGTCCTTTTAAAATGGAGTTCAAATCCGTTCTTTTAAAGAATAAAACTAATTCTCAAAATTATATCCACATGAATTACATGGTAAATTCACCGATCCCAAGGTTGTTCCAATGGCGCGTGGGTTAGAGAATCGGTGCTAGCGCTGTAACTTTATCTTTGGTCCATGTTCCATGCATGGGATTAGTGAATTTCTCCTTACGTATTCTTAACATTACAATGTGAAGATTATTGGGTTGGTTTCCTTCTCTGACATCAGACAACAACATCTTGCATTTATATGACGCCTTTAAGGTAATAAAACATCCCAAGGCGCTTCACATGAGTGTAGTCAGACAAAAATTGACACCGAGCCAAAGAAGACATTAAGACAGGTGAACAAAAGCTTGGTCAAAAAGGTAGGTTTTAAGGACTGTCTTAAAAGGAGGAGAAAGAGGTAGAGAGGCGGAGAGGTTTAGGGAGGAAATTTCAGAGCTTCGGGCCAAGACAGCTGAAGGCACGGCCTCCAAAGGTGGGGCGATGGAAGGGGTGAGGCACAAAAAGCCAGAATTGGAGGAGCACAGAGCTCTCGGAGGGAGTTACAGAGATAGGATGGGGCAAGGCCATGTAGGGATTTAAACACGAGGATGAGAAATTTTAAAAAGAGGTGTTGGTGGACCGTACGCCAATGTAGGTCAGTGAGCATGGATACTCCTTATGCTTCTCAAATCATAGAACGACTGTATTTCATTGCCTACAGTCTCCTCCTCCTCCACGGAGTTAACTCCCCTGACGTGGTCAACCTATTTTGCATGAGCGCAAGCAAGAAAGGACCGTGCAGAAGATGGCTAGGGAGTGAAGTATGTGGATGTTGAGGTGTGGTGGGAGGTGATGATGATTCCCAAGCCTGCTGACTCTCCCTGTCAAGGTTCACACATGACGAAAGGCAACTCAGGCTAAGTACCCGAGGATGACCTAAACCTGCGAAATTGTACATCATGGAGAGAAAATTAAAAAAAAAATAGAAACAAAAACATCCAGCACATATTAGGCACAATAATAAGTAGCTTGCATTGTATTTCGGACTAGTTTTTGGAAAATCCCATGATACACACTGAATTGTGGACCTTGACACTTAATAGCCAGTGTTTACACTGAAATCCTGAGGGTTAGTATTCCATGAAGTTTGCTATTGAAATAAAAATCATGCTCGGCACTTGGAACTAATCTATGCCAAAGGCTTATGTTTGGTTTCACTTGCTTGGAGAAATCAGACTCACTTCAAATAGCCGGTCCTCCAGACTAACCAACACAAGGTAGCTGAGCTGCTCAATGGAGAGTGGGACATTTATCTTCAAGTGCTATCCTCTCTTTTCTTTGCCGACTTACATTACAACCAGTGACAGAATAAAAGGACATTGTTTTCTAATTTGCTCCAATTGCATTATCTCGCTTATTTGGAAGTGACGTTGGTGTCACGGTAGAGATAGATTTACTGCTGATCTCGCTCCTAAATCAACCCAACCAAACACATTGGGTGGTCATTTATACATTTATGATAGCTACTATAAACACTAATATACAAGTCATACTTTCAGACTAGGGTTGCCAATCCGCCAGGGTTGGCCTGACATCTCCAGGAATTAAAGATTCAGAACAACCATGGGGAAATGGCATTAAAAATAATTGTATGTTGTTTCCATTTTCTTTGAGCCCTTTCATTTATTAGTTGTAAAAATATTGGAGATGGGAAAATTGTCTGTTTGACTGAGTCAAAAATCATCCAAATTGAGTAACGAAGAATCGGTTCACTTTACACTTGGGGAAGGCGCTGCGTTACAGGTGTGATGGAACACTCTCCACTTGGTTGGATGAGGGCAGCTCCAACAACACTCAAGAAGCTCGACACCATCCAGGACAAAGCAGCCCGCTTGATTGGCACCCCATCTACCACCTTAAACATTCACTCCCTCCACCACCGGCGTACCGTGGCTGCATGTGTACCATCTACAAAATGCACTGCAGCAACTCGCCAAGACTTCTTCGACAGCTCCTCCCAAACCCGCGACCTCTTCCACCTAGACGGACGAGAGCAGCAGATGCATGGGAACACCACCACCTCCAAGTTCCCCTCCAAGTTACACACCATCCTGACTTAGAAGTATATCGCCGATCCTTCATCGTCGCTGGGTCAAAATCCTGGAACTCCCTACCTAACAGCACTGTGGGAGTACCTTTACCACACGGATTGCAGCGGTTCAAGAAGGTGGCTCACCACCACCTTCTCGAGGGCAATTAGGGATGGGCAATAAATGCTGGCCTTGCCAGCGATGCCCACATCCCATAAACGAATAAAAGAAACCAAGGATGGACGCGTTGGGCGACCAATGGTGGGAGTGTGGGGGTGTGGCGGTTGGAGGCGAGATATCATGTTATGAAACCTCCAGGAATATGCCCAACCAGAGTTAGCAACCCTACTTCAGGCCAATTTTGAGCAAAAAAGTGACAAACTCAGTGAAACGTGGAGCTGGGTTTACTTTATTACACTGGGACTCGCAAAGAGAGGTTGCGTTTTTACAAGAAATACCAGGAACTACGTGAAGTCTCATCAAATCTGGTACTGGTGTAACTTGTAACAAAGGATCTAGAATGGCTGGACCACAGTTCACTGTCCCTTCCCCGTCCCGCCCAGACCCCGTCCCCACCTGTACCTCAATATTTGCACAATTCTTTCTGACAGAAAAACAGTTCGAGGGACAGAGAACACGGTTGGCTTCATTAAGGAAGGCCGGTGACAAGTTCAGAAAGAGAAAAGCAGAGTCGAGCAGGCAATCAGGGTCATAACTAAGGTTGTCAATTTGTTTGGACATAGCCCAGCAGGTTTCATTACATGACCTCCCGCCTATAACCGCCCCACCCAGTCAAACAGCCTTTTCTCCCATCCCTAATATTTTTATAACCAATCAAAAGTGTTCAAAGAAAATCAATAAAGCAAATAATGTTTTTTAATGCTCCTATGATTTTTCTCCTGGCTTGCATGCAACAGGGTCCAGGACATTAATCTTTCATTCCTGGAGCTCCAGGACAATACTGGAGTGTTGGTAATGCTCGGAATGTCAACATCTGCCCAAAACAGGTGCAAAGTTGGTGAAGCGGCTACACCGCCCGGCCCGCCCACAGCCAGCATCAGGAGACCATTCGCGAACCGTTCTCGACTTCTGGCCTCATTCAAATGCCGCTGGCCAGCTGCGGGTGCTAAGCGGGTGCCCGACTGCTGAGGTGGGTAATCAGCTGGCTCCCACGCTGAGCCAGTCGGCAGGTCGAGTCTGGTGCGGACGGGATTGTGGGGGGAAAGAGTGCGATCCCTGTGGAGGGTGGGTGGGGCAAGCATGGGGCAGCTACAGCCCGCAATATTTTTGTGGAGCTAGGAGGAGAACTCCCGCTCTTTCTGCCCCCTCAAAAATTCTCCTCCCAAAATTTCTGGGCCTCCGCCCATTTGCACCTGAAAATTGCAAATGGGGTCCTATAGGAACCCGATTTGCATAATTAAATAGCCTCCTTGCGCTGGAAGCAGGTGGACATGCTGCCTGCCCATGGAGAGGCACATCCAAAAAATGCATCAGGCAAGCCTTGGGTCTCAATAAGGTGCCCGCCAGATTTTCAATTGCCGAATGCCCATTTTTCAGGCAAGATAAAGGCAGTTGGCAGTTTGAAAATTGTCCCCTTGATGTTTTTTTGTTTGTTTATTACAACTAACTGCTGTGCAGCAGATAGGAAGGGTGGAACAGTGGTAGACATTTTGGTTCTGAATCCCAGTGCTAGCTTTACATACCAGGAGTCTACATGAGTCCAAATGTGCACCACCCACTCCTGAGGTGATTCTCATTCACATCAGTGGCAGCTTGGAGCTGAGAGCTAGGAGGATTCATATTCAATCTGTTTTTAGCTTTTTCCCTTCCAGCCTCCTCCCCGAAGCCTCTGTTTGCCCTCATTAGGGTTCCCAGGGACCACAGGCATTCCTGTCTCCTCAGGAAAACACATCCCCATGACCACCAATCCAAAACAATCCTCCATTCTCTGTTGCAAGCAGTCCAACAACAATGTTCAGGAAGGGTGGTATTTTTCAATTATAACTATTTGTGAAACATTTGTTTAATAATTAGCAAAACAGCAAATTCCAACGTTATACATTCTTATGGCTCCTTTTAGTTTTTGATGGTATACAGGATGGCATCTAAGAGGAACAAAGGAATAGCTGGAGGAAAAAAGACCACGGTCCATCTAGTTCACCATCTACCATCCTGGTAGTCACATGATTGCACAGAGTTGCTGACTAATCATAGCAATCAATCTCTGTCAATTGATCTACAATAGACCCAGATATGACATGAGGAAAACCCCAGTGGTGGAGAGCTTTGGGCACCATAGGTCCAAAGTCACCTTTTTCCTCCCAATGCCCCCTTTATATTCTAATGCTGTTATTGACAATAGCTCTAAATTGGCAGCATCACCATACTTTAATGAGGCAGCCAGAGAAGTGGAAAAACCACCTGGAACATGACACAAATGACGGACAGGAAAAGACCATCTGATCCATCCAGCCGATCCAACACAGTCGTGATGCCTTGTTCAGCACAATTCAGACACTCCCATCCCATCCGGAGCCATTCTGGGAGAGGCAAGAAAAGATAAACACCCAGGACAATTGGGGGGGTGGTTTGCGGGGAACTGGGAAATTCCTCTGTGACCCCATTAGGCAATGGAAACAAGTCCAGGAGATCACATTGTCCCTGATTTACGGTACAGGAAGAGGCAATATTTTGGCTTCTCCTCAGTCGGCAGCACTGCCACCGGTGCTGTCCTGACCGCAAGCCATCAACGCAGTTTTTTATTGCATCACTAGCCTATACGAACATTCCCAAAGCATCGGGGGACGGTCCAGTGGGTAGAAACCGAAGTTGCAATCACAAATTCTCAAACAAGCTGTGTGTGAAATGCTATGGGAGTATAATACATAGGAACGCTTTTGTTTAAACAGTAAACAAGGCAGCTGAGGCCCACTATAAAGAGACTGACATTTATATAGCACCTTTCACGACCTCAGGACATCCCAAAGTGCTTTTGAAGTGTAGTCCCTGTTGTAATAAAAAAAAACTCATCAGCCAATTTATGCACAGCAGGGTCCCACAAACAGCAATGACATAAGTGACCAGATAATCTGTTTCAGCGATAAATATTGAACAGGACACTTGGAAGAATTCCCCATCTCTTCTTCGAAATAGTGCCATGGGATATTTTACGTCCACCTGAGAGGGCAGACGGGGCCTCGGTTTAGCGTCTCATCTGAAAGACGGCTCCTCTGATAGTGCAGCACTCCCTCAGTAGTTCACTGGAGTGCCAGCCCAGATTATGTGTTCAAGTCTATGGAGTGGGACTTGAAACTATGACCTTCTGAATCAGAGGCGAGAGCGCTGCCATTGAGACATGGCCAACACCAATTAGATAGTTGCTTGATAAAAGGGTAATATAAAAGGGTGTAGGGAGTGAGCAGGAAGGTGGGATTAGACTAAGTAGCTTATGTGGAGAAAAAAAGTGGTGCTGGCTTGATAGACCAAAAGGCCTGTTCCTGTTGTAATAATTCTATAATTTGGTCACTGCAGTTGAGCACAGTTGCTTACTTGGGAGGAGGAAGGGAATATCGAAGTATGAGTCATCCTAAACTGCTGATGTGCAAGTCAATTTTTCACATGTGTTTTCACCTGCACTTAACGAAGGGAAAATCCAGGGTCATAGAGTATATTAGAAATCTTTTCTCTTCACACAATGTCCATGCTTTCAGCTAACACCACTACAGTGCAGCAAACAGTGAAGATATAAAACTTTTAAGAGCCTCCGGGACTCCTTGTTAAAAAGGTGGGAATCCTATTAAATGTTGTTTTGGCTTCAAGGAAATAGGTCCCGACCAAGAGGCCCAATTATTGCTCAGCCCGTGCTATCAAATAAAAATATAATGAGAAAAAGAATGGAATTTTTCTGGCGTCTGCAAGACATGCTGTGCACTTCAAAATGCTATGCACGGAAATACCTCCAGCAGTGCGTCCTCCAATACACAACTTTTCAAATAGCTTCTGGACTCAATCACCCTCCACACCTGTCTCCGAATCTGGATATCAGTTTGTTGATGCCAAGCTTGACTACCTCTTGGATAAGTCTACAGCTTCCCTCTGTGCCTCACTTGGCATCCTCCGAAGGTCCCATCAAGGCACTCATTGTTGCCTCCTTACGAGCAGCAACCCCAACTGCCCCATCCTACATTCTCACCGACCTTCCCGTCCAGCGCACCCGCTGGGGGCTAATCTTACCAACCTCCTTCCCGTCTCATTCACCCTTCCTAGTGCTGACCCTATGGATTCTGCCAGCAGATCAGCTGTTAGTCCTCTCCACATCTCCCTCTAGAATATCCATTCACTTGTGGACAAGGCCCTTGCCAGCCATGAGCTTATTGTGAATGATTGCATTGACATTATGGCCTTGATGGAAACTTGGCTGACAGGTAATGACACCTTCCCCCTAAATGAAGCCTCCTCACCTGGTTATATTTTCCACCACTTGCCCCGCCCAGACTGCTGCGGTGGTGGTGTGGCCCTTATCACCAAATCACACCTTGGTCTGCCCCCTTCTCCTCCTTTGAGCATCTCACCTTGTTCCACTCCTCTCGCCTTTCATTTAAAATCCTCAATCTCTACTGCCCACCCACCATGCCACGTTTCTCACTGAGATATCGTCACTGCTTTCCTCCCTCAGCCTCTGCACAGAGCGATTTCTCATCCTTGGTGATTTCAACCTTCATCTCAGCCGTGGCTCAGTGGGTAGCACTCTCACCTCGGAGTCAGAAGGTTGTGGGTTCCTCCTTGTGTAGCGGCAAAACCAGAAGGACTGCGTGACATATCATCCCGATCACATCATGTAGCAGACACTATTTACCGTGGCTCAGTGGTAGCACTCTCACCTCTGAGTCAGAAGGCTGTGGGTTCAAGTCCCCCTCCAGAGACTTGAGCGCAAAAGTCAAGGCTGACACTCCAGTGCAGTGCTGAGGGAGTGCTGCACTGTCGGAGGTGTCATCTTTCAGATGAGACATTAAACCGAGCCCTGCTGCTCTCTCAGATGGACGTAAAAGATCCCATGGCACTATTTCAAAGAAGAGCAGGGGAGTTATCTTCAGTGTCCTGGCCAATATTTATCCGTAAATCAACGTAACAAAAAAATAATGATCTGGTCATTATCGCATTGCTGTTTGTGGGAGCTTGCTGTGCGCAATTGGCTGCCACGTTTCCTACATTACAACAGTGACTACACTTCAAATGTACTTCATTGGCTGTAAAGCGCTTTGGGGCGTCCTGAGGTTTTGAAACGTGCTATACAAATGCAAATTTTTCTTTCTACTCATCATGCTCTCTCTCCTCTGAGTTCACTGCCCTCCTAGCCTCCCTTAATCTCTCCCTCCATATAAACTCACTTACCCATATTCACAGCATCCCCGAGACCTTGCCATCTCATGTGTCCTCTCTACTCCCTTAGTGCCAATCACAGCTAAGGCCATCTCTGATTACTTCCTTGCATCCCTCTCCACCTCCAACAATGCAGCACTCCCTCAGTACTGCACCAGAGTGTCAGCCTAGATCATGTTCTCAAGTCTCTGGGTGAGAGACTTGAACCCACAACCTTCTGACTCAGAGATAAGCGTGCTACCAACTGAGCCACGGCTGACAGATTTACATGGGCCAGGAGATTCACCGCTTACAGTTCCAACATCTCTCGACTTTTATAGCAATTTTTTTGCAGCCCTTTACATATGTTCCTGTTAAAAATAAATCTGACAGTGCAATCAAATTAAAATGTCAGATTATCAAAAAGGGTTAGGAGGAA
This sequence comes from Squalus acanthias, assembly GCA_030390025.1. Lineage (NCBI taxonomy): Eukaryota > Metazoa > Chordata > Chondrichthyes > Squaliformes > Squalidae > Squalus > Squalus acanthias. The sequence goes on from CM059428.1 coordinate 36,536,057, forward strand.
AGTGCTGTATTGGATTTCATGTGCAGCTATATTTGAAGGAATTTCTATTTCATGAGCTGATTTTTTATAAAAAGAAAACTGGATCAGTTTTTTCAGTGTAACCTTTGGTTCCCAACTGGCCATATTTCTGTCTTTTAAAGGGGCAAGATCCATGGAAAAATGTTGAGGGAAAATCAATTTATTGAGGGGAAGAGGAGGTATGAAGAAAAAAAAGCAATCAGAGGTCATTTAAGTAAATAATGGCCAACATTTATTGTCCATTGTTCCATGTCTAGAAATCGTAGAGCAGGAGCTTTATAACTCGTACAGGAAAAATTGTCAACGTCTGCCTGCCAGATACAGGCCAACGTTTAGAGCTGTGCAACACCCCATGGTTTTTCCGTGGAAATTGCTACTTGAGGAGAGCCTGCCACACCTCTGTTCCTAATAAACAGCATCGACTGGTTTGCAGTAGCAAGGCAATCTATCAGGCTGCACCTGCTGCAACCGTGTGTTTGTAATGTGGCTTGGGGACTGACGTTATCGAAACTGTTCTCAGGCACAAGTGAAGGATGTGGGCAGACAAGTACACAAATGTAGTCTGGCTATTCATAGCAACAATGACACATGCTGGGAAAAAGAGAGATAAAAAAAAAAGATAAATGGGACCTTAGAGGTCACACCGGTTTCACAACTTAGGAAGTCGTATGTGCCTAATGGGGTTGCCAAACCTCCAGGATTGACCTGGGGTCTCCAAGAATTGAAGGTTAATCTCCAGGACACTGCTGCGAGCAACCAAGGAGAAAAATCATCGGCGTATTGAAAAAAAAGTTTTTTCATTTCTTCCAACACTTTCGCTTATTAGTTATAAAAATATTGGCGATGGGGAAAAAAGACTGTTGACTGAGAGTCAAGAATCATACAATTGGTTAATGAAGAGTCTGTTTGTTTCCCAATTGGCCTGGGAAGGCCGTGCACTGTGAGGATGGACATGTTGGGTGACCAATGACGGGAGCGTAGGGAGGCAGGTTGGTTTGAGGCAGGAGGTCACATGATGAAATCTCCAGGAATATGTCCAACCAGAGTTGGAAACCCTAGTGCCTGAGCATACGGTAATGCAAAGGATTGCAACATTGAGCTGCCTCTCTGTATCGTTGCTGAGCTGAAACTATTTCTGTGATGTACAAAATTAAGTGCCTGCATTGGACTTCTCTGAGGGGAGGAGGGGAAGGGGAGAATCTGTCCTTCCTCCCCGACACACAAGCTAAGAAGGTCAATCTTCCAAATGGATTACTCACATTCTCCTACATTGGTATTGTAAATAATAATTTGCATTAATCATTTTGGAGTCTCGACAGCATCTATTTGCGAGTACATACCACATGAATGGTTTCCTGTTGCTTGCACATGTAAAGACGATTACCATCTTGTCAGATATAAAATCTTCATCTACTGCTGACTGTCAATTGCAGTGATAATCCTGTCCTAGTGGGTGTTATTTCCCGATCATAATACCAACTCCTGCTTACCTCAGTCTAACGTTTTGCGGTTCAAACTGAATCATTACCGGTTTCAGAATGACATCTTTTAAGAAAAATTGTATGAAATGCACCTTGCGTATCCTTTGATTCTTGTTGTTTGTTCCTCAAAACAATGGGCCGGATTTTCCGACCCCCACGGGTGCGCATGCGCTGAAAACCAGCACTTGCGATCTGTCAAAAATTCTCGAGAGATCATCCGCCTGCCCGGGAAAAGTGCCTCTGCGGGTGGAGAGTTGCGCTTTTTCCACAACTTCCGCCCGCTGACAGGTCATAGAATTCTTACGCCTGGTAAAAGCAGGCGTAAGACCTGCTTTTACCAGCTTAAGAGTGTTGAAAAATAGAAAAATTAAATTTGATAAATTTATAAATTAAAAATACTCTTCAAAAAGGTACGTTTATTTTTAGCCCCGTAAAAACATTTAATTTATTTCAAAAAATTAAAAAATTTAATATTTAATTAAATGGAATTTTAATTACGTAATTAAAAAAACATTATTTAATGTTTTAGTGTGTTTTCACATATGATCCTCATTCATACTTTTGACAGTTCTGTCCCTACAGACCTGTCAAAAGTATGAAGGGGTATTCCCTTCTTTGATTGGTTCGCCTGGCCCACGTGATCCCAGGGCCGCTTGCGAACCGCATGCACCCCTGGGATACCTGGGCCTCTGCCCGTGTGGACCCGAGAGGCCCAGGATCGGAAGCCTCGGGATCTACAGAACCAGCAGATAGGTTCGTAGATTATTTTCCGATCGGAGGCATCCGCCCGAAGGAAGCCTCTGATAGGAAATTCAGGGCCAACAAATGTTGCAGGTTTACCACAGCTCGGGGGAAGGTGAATCTCCCGGAGTATTTTACATTGTCCTCTCAATCATTTATGGTACATAAACCTTGAAGTACACCACCTGCCATTAATCCTTCTTGTCTGAGTAATTTTGTTAATGTTAGCAAGCTGCACTCGAGCACAGCAGCAGGTATAAGTAAGCGAGCTGTGTCTGTGTCTTCATGTTAATGGACAAATTCAGAGGGCAGGTGTTAAATGTGTCAGGAAGATGAAGAGCCACTTACCATTGCAGTTGCTCAGCTGTTTAGTGACATTCCTAATCCAACCGCTTCTCATTCATAAAATCCTGCATAAAAATAAAAACATCAGAGAATCAGGAGAAGATTTCCTGTCAACGCCAAGTTGGCTCTTATGAGGAAGTTGCTGTACTCAATGACATCATTATCTCTAAGAAGGCAGCACCCCAGTTGCAGGCCCTGGGATTCTACACTCCCTCCCAGGCCCTGGATCCCCCTTCTCAGGCTTGCCTCCATCTCCTTCCAGCCCACCGCCTATGTACATGGGGAGAGTTTCTAAACCCAGGGCACAGTGTGCACGGTGTAAGTGGTGCATGCTCCGATGAAGCATCCTCGCCGATTTGATTACATTAAGCCTGGATTACGGAAGCAGGTCCTAAAGCCTCACAGGTCCCGATATAACGGAGGCATTAGGTGCAGATGGAGGCCAGGAGACCTGTTCCTGACAACATGATTATCCTCAGGCTGAACCTAAAGGGTCTGTTTGACCAAATAACACCATATTACATGCCAAATTTGAGGCTGAGTCTGTCATTGTAAAAAAACAATTCCAGTCATGCTGTGATGAAACTGGGTTTTACAAATGAGCGTACAAAGTGTGATTTTTAGCACGTAAAATTACATAGCATTATTTAAAAAGGATTTTTCCACTTCAGCCTTGGGATAAAGTTAAGGGCCCTGGGTCATCTCAAAAGGATGGGCTAACCATGTGGGGTGAAGATGATAATAACTGAGAGCGTCCTTGCTCACTACCGCAACAGTAACCTTGGTGTTTTACATTATACAGGAGGATGACATTTTGGAAGCCCTCCAAAGTACTGTAAATATGAGTGAACTTGTGTTCCCACTGCATCTTTGAGATAACTGAGCATTCTGCTTGCAAACAGGCCATTTGTGTTTTTCTTCCTCACTCCAACCTACATTTTTTTCCCCCTCCTCTCCAAAGGTGCTTACTTATGTTGGGATACTGAGAACGGAAGCTAAAGCCAGTATTGACAGGAGATGCATGTCCTCTGCTTAATAACTGGTCATTCATTGACTGAGCGCAGTCTAATGAGGTAACTGTGAAGGGAGGGAGAGCTGTCAGATGAGTACTTCGAATGTTTAAAACCATACAGTCAAGATCTACTGCAAAGATAGACTATTATAGCGGCTTGTCATGACATTGAGGGTCATTAGGGAGCAAGACCAAGGGTTGCATTCATCCACAAGGGCTTGCAATTATACAAAAATGATTCTATATCAACCACCCGTTGTCTAATGTCTGTTGCAAATCATGTTTGAAAGGGTTTGTCTAGGCTGTCCAGTCCCATACACTCCCTCAAGTCTGAAGACAGAATTATACAGAGTTGGTATGTTACTATAGTAGGGTTCCACCTACATACAGGTTTGGAATGCTGGTGGATTGCGCTGCTCAGATAGAAGGTATTAATGAACCAGTTCACTGAAAGTGGATTCTGCACTGTGTTGCTTGATTAATGGTAGAGTGGCAGGGGTGGATAGTATGTGTGTCAAATTAGAGCATGACAGTGATAATGGTCTTGGAAATCAGTGTGCATCACTGCTGACAGCTAAGGCAAAATGCAACCTACCCAACAACAAACATGAGGATACATTCTGGGACTTATGCCAAACAGGAGATGCATGTCCTCTGCTTAATAACTGGGCAAATACCAGGCAGTCCAGGCTGCTTTGCTGGGCAACAGATGGTACAACAACTCTCAGACACTTCAGCACCCTTCCATAAAACAGGGCCAACTAGCACAACTGGAACGACAGAAGAGAGGAACACCTCTTTCCAAAACCATGCAAGGATCAATGACCACTATCTGTCCAACTCCCTTCCACATGAGCCACACACAGCAGACAACCCACCCCAATCCACCGATGGACAATGCCATCCAAGCACATGCAGCCTTACCAAATATTCAATGTATCTCTCTGTGCAAGATACCAAAATACAATCTGATCAAAATGTAAAATGATTGAGCCTGATAAGTGAATGAGTGGAAAAACAGCTCTTCTGCAAGTTTTGTTTTCTTGAAAAAGTAAACCGAAGAAGTTTCTGCAACTGTACTTCCTGTCACCTCATTTCATTATTGGCATGGTCAGGTGGGGACAAAGATGTCTGATGTGTTGTAATGCTCTAGGATGGGTACTGGATTGAAAGATGTATGCTTTATTTAAAGGCTGGACGAAGGAGTTAAGGCAGTGTTGACAAAGGTAGACTGTGTTAAACAGAAGAGATTTCAGTGATCAGTTGTGCTCCGATATCCTTACAGTAGTCACTAAGGAGTCTTCAGAGTGACGGTCATTGTGATGCTCTCCCCCATTTAGTTGTGTCTTCACAGCAGCCAGGGGCCCTGTTCCCAGGAATGTCCAAGTCCAGGCCTTTTTAGATGGAGAAGTTGTGCAGGGCACAGCAGATTCCAACAAGGTGGGATGCAAACACGCGCCTTTAAGACCCCAATGGTCCTCTCGATGAACATTGTGTTAGAGGTCTGTGCCTCGTTCCAGCTCTTCTCTGCTGCTATTTGGGTCACTCTTAGTTTGGTCATTATTCTTGGGAGCAGGGAATACATCTCGTCACCAGCAAGCCATCCGGTGACCTGATTTTCTTCCTTGCTGAGCTCAGGGAGAGCCGAATTCCGAAGAATTAATTTATCATGACATCTTCCAGCAGATCTCGTGTTGAAGTGCAGGATTCCCTTTGAATATTGTCACACACAATCTGTACATTGAGGGATTGGAAGCCCTTTCTACTGAGGAAGTTGAGGGGTTAACCACGGGAGCTCGTAAAGTTACGTGAATGCCATCTATTGCACCTTGAGGTGGTCAGCAATGCCCGTATCTCACTGCTGCTTTTGCTGTGATGGATTCCCCAGCTCACCTGTAAAGTGTCAGCTGTGACTCAGTGGTAGTACTCGCATCTCCGAGTCAGAGGTCATGAGCTCAAGTCCCACTCCAGAGACAGGAGCACAAAATCTAGGCTGACACACCAGTGCAGTACTGAGGGAGTGCTGCGCTGTCGGAAATGTCGTCTTTCGGATGGGATGTTAAATCAAACTTGCATTTATATAGCGCCTTTATGACCTCAGGATGTCCCAAAGCACTTTACAGCCAATGAAGTATTTTTGAAGTGTAGTCACTGTTGTAATGTGGCAAATGCGGCAGCTAATTTATACACAGCAAGCTCCCACAAACAGGAAAGTGATAATGGCCCGATAATCTGTTTTAGTGATACTGATTGAGGGATAAATGTTGGCCAAGACACCATCTTTATCTACGAAATAGTGCCATGGGATCTTTTACATCTAAATGAGAGGGCAGATGGGGACTCAGTATAACATCTCATCCGAAAGACGGCACCTGCCAACAGTGCAGCACTCCCTCAGTACTGCACTGGATTTTGTGCTCAAGTCTCTGGAGTGGGACTCTGAATCCACAACCTTCTGATTCAGAGGCAAGAGTGGTACCACTGAGCCACATGGCTAACACCGTGGACGTTATAGGTGGTGGGGACTGCAACACACAGCCACTGTGAGGTATTGTGATGTAACATGGACTGTCCCAAACCATGTGACCACTTACTCCATGCCTTTACGGACATCCTACTGTAGATGATGTCCAAGAGTAAAAGGGGGGAATTTTAACCCCCAAGGACAGATAGGTTGGGGGTGGGTGGAAAGGTAAAAATATTAAAATTCTCAAATCTGACCCCAACTCACCTCGAACCCACCCACATTCGGTTTTAACGGAGACGGGTCAGAGGGGTGAGCAATCCAGCCACTTTCAGGAGGTGGGTCGGTCACTGAAATCTTTTAAGGAAGGAGCGTATCTCATTTTTAATAGCATTTTTATTTTTAGCTCTTGGACACCGGGATTCCCGGGCCTTGGGAATCCCGGCAGGTAAAAGGAGGCAAGAAAGGCCGCATCCATGAGGTAAGTGCCTTTATAACACTGTTTGTGGGCCAAGAGGACCAGTAGTGCTTCCCCAGGCCCAACAAGTTGGACCCCTGCGATTGGCTGACCCCCAACACCCATGAACAGCTGACACCCCCCCACGATGTCCAACTCATGACGTCCGATCCCCGTCTCAATGTGCAGCCCCACCCGCGATATCCAACCCACTCCCCGATATCCAACCATCCCACGACATCTGACCATCTTCGCGATGTTAGACTTAACTGACATTCGCTCCCCGGCCGCTTTCCTGACAGGCCTATCAATCAGGCTGGCTGTCGGGTAGGAAACCAGTTAACAAAATTTAAAAGATGTCCTGCAGTTAATTTCTGCAGGACGTGTGGGAAACCCATATTTCTGGGTTTCTCGTCCGTAAATCCTCGACCCCGCTCTCTTCCCAGCCCCGAGTAAATATCGGAGCTAAAATGTCTTGGGCTTCCTATTGGATTTCTCGGCACCATCTCTGTGTCTAAACCATCACATTGAATCCAGGCGCTCAAAACGGAGAAGCAAAACCATCTGGTCACAATGAGTGCTTTCACTGCTGGATGAAATCAGCGTACTTTTCTTGTTACTCTTGATGCGTGCGATTCTGAGGCACAGTGGCTGTAACTTCAATGTGTGGGTTAACTTAAAAGTCCGGATATAAACAGGGCTTAAAGGCACTCTGTCTTCAAAGCATTTGGCCAACTTTCTCCCTCCCCCTTGCATAGGAGCAGAACCAGAAGGGCTGTGTGACACATCATCCCGATCACATCATGCAGCAGAAACTATTTACCGTGGCTCAGTGGTAGCACTCTCACCTCTGAGTCAGAAGGGTTGTGGGTTCACGTCCCCCTCCAGCGACTTTGAGCACAAAAGTCTAGACTGACACACTAGATCGGTGCAGAGGGAGTGCTGCACTGATCGGTAAGTGCCATCTTTCAGATGAGATGTTAAACCAAGGCCCTATTTACCCTCTCAGGTGGACGTAAAAGATCCCATGGCCCTCTTTTGAAAAAGAGCTGGGGAGTCCTGGCCAATATTTATCCCTCAACCAACATTACTAAAACAGATTATCTGGTCATTATCACATTGCTGTTTGTAGGATCTTGCTGTGCGCAAGTTGACTGCCACATTTCCTACATTACAACAGTAACTACACTTCAAAAGTACTTCACCGACTTTGGGACATCCTGAGGTCATGAAAGGTGCTGGAGCAATGATCTTTCTTTCTTTCCTTTTTTTTTACACATTGAGTGTTAATAAGCAAATCAAATAAAAAGCCTTGCCTCACATCATAGAACACGAAGGAGCATTGAAATTAGTCAATAGGTAGAGCTGACGTATTTACTGGGGCTTTAGCATGTCAGAACTGACTTGAAAACAAAAACAACACAAGTAATCTGCTGAAAATCGCCAGAGATATTAAGTGCCGTATCTGTGCAGAAGTGTGTGACAATGTTTTTCCCTTCTTTGGGAAAGGAGCCAGAATTTGTCATTTTCCTCACAATGATGGCACTCATAAGTGATGTGGTGATGTGTCGATGAAATCACGCTGAATACTTGTATCTCCTCTGTATACAAAGTTAGTGGCTCCTGTTGGTCTATATTGTTTCTTGCTGAAGCTGTGCAGAGAGAGCCCTCTTAAAGGAGATGCACAATTAATTCACAATTTAGACATGCATAACATTTCTTATTATCTCTTAAAGGGTATATTTTATACCCCCTAAGGATATACTTTAATATATTTTCTGGGTAGCTCAATTAATTCACTGATCTACCACATGGAGTGGTCGAGGCAAATAGCTAAATAAGCACAGGAGGGAAAAAGGAATAGAAGGATATGCTGATATGGTGAGATGAAGTAAATAAGAGTGGGAGGAGGCTCGTGTGGAGCATAAGCACTGGCATAGACCTGTTGAGCCAAATGGCCTGATTCTGTGCTGTAAATTGTATGTAATTCTATGATCGCCACACTCAGTCAGGGTCAGGTGCAAACACAGGTATGATGATGAACCTATTACATCTGGCGCGTATCCATTATCTGCCACTGAAGTGGCTCCAGCCACTGCAAAACCGCATACAGCTAGCTGATCTTCTGCGTAATACCTGGCCCTGCAGTGAAGAACTACGAATCTGTGTATCGAAAGAAAGCTGAGCGTAAGCAGGCTGCACTAAAAGCTAGTGTGTCGACGTAGTGTGCCACAGGGTGAGAGGATGTGGGTTCTGACCCGCAGGTTGCCCAGCACCAAGTTCCCATTCTCAATCACGGCTGTGAAGAGAAGCTGCCAAACAGAAGAAGGCGCTCTATCAAGAGTGACGCACATTAGCGGATTTCCCACATACCCCCTACTGGTTGACTCAAGAGCAACACTGACAGAGGCACCCTCGATGGCTAGGATGGCGCAGCAAAGTGGAAACCTAGAGAGGGCTAGGGAGGTCAATTTTTAAATGGAGTTGGAGGCCCATTTCAAGTGACAGCGACTGCATTTATTGTGGGGCGTTTTTCTAAATCAGGTTCTCCCTTTATAACTCCCTGCAAATACCAGTGTCAATATAGTTCATCAGTAAGTTGGTAAACAGTAAGTGATGATTAATAGAACTATCAATTATCATTATCATAGATTCTTACAGCAGAGAAGGAGGCCATTCGGTCCATCGTGCCAGTGATGTCTCTTTGTAAGAGCTATCCAATTAGTCCCACTCCCCTGCTCTTATGCGCCATAGCCACATCTGGATATTCAAGTAATTTGTTTACATTGCACCTCTTTCTAAACTGAGAAAGACGCAGTTTACTGAAACCAGGATGCAAGAGTGTGCGGGGGAGAGAGCTATGATGCAGTTGAATCAAATGCAGGCGTCTTTCATAGACACACACTCGAGCAGACAGTCTTTTTGATGTCTCCATTCAAAACTTCTGCTAAAATATACTCTGCTCCTCACATCACTCCTACACTACCATTTTCAAACTGAATCCTTTTATATATGCCTTATCTCAGTGTCGTGGGAGAGCTGTCTTCCATTCAGGTTCATCTGTTGTGCTGTTCTCGGTGAGATCTGATAAAGAGTCAAGATGGGCATGATTCTCAAATTGAAAGCTGCATCGCTTTAAGTGTAATTTTTAATCTCTGCCCTGCTTCATTTTTTCCCCCATCTCTCCCGAAGGTGGTGACTCAAGTTAAGGTTCAAGCATCAGCGTTTCAGCTGCCAACAGTACCTCAACAACAACAACTTGTATTTATATAGTGCCTTTAACGTAGGAAAATGTCCCAAGGTGCTTCACAGGAGTATTAAAAGACACGCAAGGAGAAATTAGGGCAGGTGACCAAAAGCTTGGTCAAAGAGGCAGGTTTTAAGGAGCGTCTTAAAGGAGAGAGAGGTAGCGAGGACCTATTCTCCACAAGGGGATCGTAGACAGCAGGTCTCAGGGAATCTCAGGCAAACCTGATCCTGTCCTTACCTGTGTCCAGACGCACTCAGCTTCCATTGGAGGTTACCGGATGAAATTCGGAAACAGGTGCTCTTGTTGATGTTTCCCCTTCCTAGCCAGAGGACGTACTGAGGCCAATTGTGGTCCTGTTACCCTGGCTAAGGTCAGCTAATTTAGGAATCCTCATCAACCTGTATGGTTCAGTACCGCATCAAGCAGATTCTTACTTAATGGACAATGGGCAATATTTATCCCTCAACCAACATCACTACAACAGATGATTGGGTCATTATCACATTGCTGTTTGTGGGAGCTTGCTGTACGTAAACTGGATGCTGCATTTCCTACATTACAACAGTGACAACACTTCAAATGTACTTAATTGGCTGTAAAGCGCTTTGGGACGTCCTGCGGTTGTGAAAGGCGCTCGAAAAATGCAAGTTTTCTTTCTTTAGACAAACAAGTTAGCGGAAGCTCTGGGTGTCACTCACTATCCCCACTTCTGAGCTGGACTAAAATATCCGCTTCTTGATTTAACTATCCAGCTGTGAAATGCAGAACAGGTTCATCATTAGTGACATCATTAACAAGCAAAAGTCAGACTGTCTTTTAACTCAATTTTTGCCAGTGTTTGTTTGTCCATTTTTGGAACTGTAAGCATACTGAGAGCAATACCAAAGTTGCTGCAATGTCTAACGGCACCTTGCTTGTCTTTGTTTTCACGAAAAATAGCAGAGAGAAAGATAAGCCCTTTATTTCTAGATTGTTTCCACCACAATCCAAGAACCGGCAGCTGCAAAAAGAACTGTGTGCATGAAAGCACTTTGTTTTGAAATAAAAGCTTAACCACTATTTGCAATGTAGAGTTTAAAGCACACTGCATATGGTTTGAGGCCTAAACATGTTCCTTGGCCAAGACGAGGCAGGGAACATACAGATCTTCTTAAATCTGCTAAAGAAAGGGTGGTTTGTGTCTGAGCTTTGGCAGTCCAGTGGGAGGGGAGTACACCAGATGCTTGGTGGTCTTGTGGCGGGATTAGGCATCATGTCGCTGATGTTCCAGTGGTTTGTATGAATTTGTACCCTGGCATTCTCCTGGTTGGGGTTCCTCTGTGTTCCCTGGTGGCTTAGCTGTGCAGAGGAAGCATCCGATCCCCAGTGGTCTAACGCTGAAGGACGTGACAACGTTTACTGGTTTCTTTTCACTTCAGAATCAGCTAAAAACGTTCACGCCATTCCCGGAGCTGAAACAGAACTCTCGCAGAAATGGTCACAATTTACATTGGAGTTGCCTACTATCCAGGATTGTCCTGGAGTCGCCAGGAATTAAAGACTAATCTCCTGGACACTGCTACAACCAACCAGACAGAAAACTCAGAAGGGCATTAAAAAAAAGTGTGTTTTTTAAATTTTCTTTGAACATTCTTGTTTACTAGTTATAAAAAGCTGTTTGACTGACAGTCCCGAGTGATCCAATCGGGCCGACTCCACCTCTGTTCATCTGCTGCTGAAACCCTCAGCCGTGCTTTTATTACCTTGAAACTTGACTATTCCAACGCTCTCCTGGCAGGTGTCCCATCTTCCACCCTCCAAAAACTTGCGCTCATTCAAAACTCTGCTGTCCGTGTCCTAACTCGCACCAAATCCTGTTCACCCACCACCCCAGTGCTAGCTGACCTACATTGGCTCTCGGTCCAGCAACACCTCAATTTTAAAATTCTCAGCCTTTTTTTTTCAAATCCCTCCATGGCCTCGCCCCTCCCTATCTCTGTAACCTCCTCCAGCCCCACAACGCGCCGAGATCTCTGCTCGCCTCTTGTGTATCCCCTATTTTAATCGCTCCACCACTGGCAGCTGTGCTTTCAGCTGCCTAGGCCCTAAGCTTTGGAATTCCCTCCGTAAACCTCTCCGCCTCTCTCTCCTCTTTTACGACACTCCTTAAAACCTACGTCTTTGACCAAGCTTTTGGTCATCTGTCCTAATATCTCCTTATGTGGCTCGGTGTCAAATTTTGTTTGATAACGCTCCTGTGAAGTGCCTTGGGACGTTTTACTACTTTAAAGACGCGATATAAATGCAAGTCATTGTTGTTGTTGTAACAAAGAGTCTTCTAGCTTTCCAACCGGTGTGGGAAGGCGGAGCGCCGCAAGGAAGGATATGTCGGGCGACCAATAGCTGGAGTGTGGGGGCGGGGTGGTTTTAGGTGGGAGGTCATGCGATGAAACCTCCAGAAATAAGTCGAACCAGAGTTGGCAACCCTAATTTGCAGTGAAGTAACCAGCAACATTCTCTTTGGAGTCCCAATTAATTCCTTTATTGGAATGATTGGAGGATATGTAATTTGGTTTTACAATTAAGTGCCAGAGCCTTCAGGCTCCGGAGCCTTATGTCAGTGATTGCAGTTCTGCAGACCGCGAATGTCTGTGGAGTGCACGTGTCCTAAAGCTGTCTCAACAACAACGCTCTTTCAGAAAATACAGCTGCTTCTAATGACTGCTTGTCACTTTGAACAGGTCAGCTGACAATGTTTTGCTATAATACTAAATAAGAGCCATTTAACACAAACTTTATTGTAGTTTCAATTGGGTACCAAGTCCCGTTCACCCATCACCCATGTGCTCGCTGACCTACATTGGTTCCCGGCTCAGTAATGCCTCAAATTTAATATTCTCATCCTTGGGCTCAAATCCCCCTATGGCTTCGCCTCTCCCTCTCTTTGTAACCTCCTCCAGCCCTACTAATCTCCAAGATCGTTGCATTCCTCCAATTCTGGCCCCCACCATTGGCGGCCGTGCCTTCAGCCGTCTAGGCCCTAAGCTCTGGAATTCCCTCCCTAAACCTCTCCACCTCTCTATTCCTTTAAGACACTCCTTAAAATCTACCTCTTTGTCCAAGCTTTTGGTCCTATTATCTCTTTATGTGGCTCGGTGTCAATATTCGTCTGATTTCACTCCTGTGAAGCGCCTTGGGACGTTTTACTATGTTAATGGCGCTATATAAATGCAAGTTGTTGTTATATATTAGCTAGAAAGTTACTCCGAAGGTGATAGAATGGAATTGATGTATCACTTTTTCACAGACTTGCTCAGCCTTAGACATTAGCCGAGAGGCTCAGTCCTCAGACATTAACTGCGAGACTCAAGCTTCAGAGTGTAGCCATGAGACTCAGGCCTTTTACATTAGCTGCAACATTCAGGCCTCAAAAGTAACCATTAGCCTCAGACAGCAGCCAAAAGACTCTCACATGTACTTCCATCTAAACCATCTGCATCGAGAATTTTTTTTTTTTAAAAACACTTACGCATGTAGGAAACAGTTCTACTCCATGTGGTCTACCGACAATCCTATACCCTCTCTCTCCCCTCCCACCACCCCTGTCCTCCCCCACCCCACCATTCTGATGAGCACGGTCAGCAAAATGACCACCATTCACAATGCATTTTACTCGTGCCTCTGTGTTCAGTGCTACTGTACTGCTGCTTCATTAGCACGTCTGGCGTTTTGATTTAACTGGAGCTCTCGCAGTTCTCAAAGCAGTACAGCTGCAGTGTGTCTTTCCAGTTGAGGCCAGTTGTGTGCATTCCAAACCAAAAGCCATTGGGGTATTGGGGTCTTCTCGCTGAATTAACAAGTAGAATAATCAGCACGTGTAGGGTCATAGATGGGCGAATGACTGCCTTGAATGTGATTCAAATCACAGCGCTTCTGATAAGACCCTAAAACCATGAGCGTCAAGTGAATTCCAAGCCATTTATAAATGTCAGCAGAAGCCTCAAGATTAAAGTAATGCCCTAAACTAATTGCCAGTCAATTGTTATTCCTACAACTTGAACACATCAACTAGGCTGACACTCCAGTGCAGTACTGAGGGAGTGCTGCAATGTCAGAGGTGCCGTCTTTCGGATGAGACGTTCAACCGAGGCACCATCTGCCCTCTCAGGTGGATGTAAAAGATGCCATGGCACTATTTTACAGACATTCTCCCAATATATTGTCCTGGCCAATATTTATCCCTCAACCAACATCAGAAACAGATTATCTAGTCATTATCTCATTGCTGTTTATAGGACCTTGCTGTGCGCAAATTGGCTGCCACGTTTCCTGTATTACAACAGTGACTACACTTCAAAAAAACATACATGATTATCTGTAAAGCGCTTTGGGACATCCTGAGATCTTGAAGGTGCTATAGAAAATGCAAGTTTTTCTTTCTTATCATTACATATATGTGTATATTCCCAGATACATATTTGTGGATGAACATGCATGTTTATACACACATATTATATAGTTTTCAACAGTTGAGTCCAGCTCTTCTAATAACGACACAGCCAGTTTGCCATAATAGAAGTAGTGTGACGAAGGTCAAAGGTTAAACTGATGTAGGACCAGAAGGTTCATTGCATCACGTGACTAGGATTACAGTAACAGCAAGTTTTGTCGCAGGAGCTGGAGACAGGAGGTTATATAGAATAAGAGGGAAACCAATATAAATATTCTAAAATGTAATTGATATTCAACAGGCAATTGCGATAATTATAGAAATTTTAACTGCTGACATCAGTAGATTCTTCTTTTGTAGATTTCAGTGCAAGTCTTTGAAAAGGTCAGGAAGATGAAGATTGCATTCAGGTTATATCCTCTTCCTAATGCAACCTAACTCAAGCTAAAACCTGTTCTCCTGTTGTCCAGCAGTAGGCACTCAAGTTTACTAAAATAGTAGCTATTCAAAGAATCTGAGCTTTAGTGTAGAAACAGGTTTAAAAATGTATCCTGGGTATGTTGGGCAAGGATCCTCTGGGACCAGGGCTGAAATCCAGCCTAGACAGTTAGGATAGAAACCTCTGCTCACTCTCAGTAGCTGCCTTACCCCTTCACTTATAGGTGAAAAAGTAAGAGTCAAGTTTTATAAGCTCCTGATGGCTTTCGAGTTACATCTGCTGGAAAGTTTATATGTGTGGATGTCGGACGGGAACAGGATCGGACTCGGCTGTGACACCCTCCCTGGTCGGACATACAAGTGAAGGTGGTACTGATGAGTTGCTAGTGCCTGTGGAACAAGTACTCCAGCAATGATCAGTAACTTCAGAAGAGGAAGGGAGGAAATGGGAGGTTTTTTTTAACTAAAATTTAGGTGTATAATCATGGCGTTGGTTTCATATAGAATTTTACAGCGCAGAGGGAGGCCATTTGGCCCATGATGCTGGCTCTTTGAAGAGCTATCCAATTAGTCCCACTCCCCACTCTTTCCCCATAGCCCTGCAATTTTTTTTAACTTTTCAGGTATATATCCAATTCCCTTTTTAAAGTCACTATTGAATCTGTTGCCCACCAGCCTTTCTGGCAGTCCATTCCAAATCACAAAAACTCACTGCGTAAAAAAACTCATCTCTCCTCTGGTTCTTTTGCCAATTATCTTAAATCTGTGTCCTCTGCTGACCGATCCTCGTGCCAGTGGAAACAGTTTCTCCTTATTTATTCTATCAAAGCCTCATATAATTTTGAGCACCTCTATTAAATCTCCCCTTCCCCCAAGGAGAACAATCCCAGCTTCTCTGGTCTCTCCACATAACTAAAGTCCCTCAAGTGATATATGTTTATAATGTCCGTACTTACCTAGTTTTCCAATCCAATTATAGCCCGGCATGACAATCACAGTGAGACCACTATTCTCTGCTTCACAGCATTATTCTGAGTGACACACTATAATCAGAGCAGTAAGGACGAACATTACAAATAAACATTAGGACCAAGGGCATGGTTTTTTTTTTCCCCAACTGTGAAAGTCTATTGCAAGAGAAATAGGCTTTTTTTTGTAAACCAAATTCATTTAGTTAGTTTTACAGTTGCATTATAGCTAGAAGGCTCGCTTTCAGAGGCCGAGTTTCTCTGATGTAAGGTATGGGGGGGGGGGGGGGGGGGGCAGAGCTGACAATTTGGAAACTTACTAACACATGACATTTTAGCATTACTCTTTAGAAAGCATCTGACAAATTAGCAAGATAAGATACCTGCTTAATTTATCAGTTTAATCTTCGTGGCCATTGTTAATTTCCTAATCTTTCTACAGACCTCAGGTTCACAAACTATCACGCTGTGTTTCATTCTCCCCTCTCAAAAACCTCATTCCGTCTCAATGTGCAAGCCACACTTTTTTTTTCCATTCAGTGAAGCCCAGTCACGTGACCTACCTCCAGTCTGCTGACTGAGTGCAGTCAGACAGAGAGGGCAATCGAAGGCCATCACCACCAGCATGAGACGTCTACCCATGCTGTCATACTGAGACTCCGACTTGCTGAACAGTTCCCATGGCAACACGGCAGTATGGAGAGTGTACACAGGGAGATTTAGGCCACTTTGTTTGCAGTGCTAAGGAAATAAAGTTGCCAGTCTATATAATATACTCCAGTACATAAACTTAATTACTTTGAGCATGCATATATGACATATTTACCTAGCACTCTTCTCAGGAGGCAGGGCCCTTTGTTCTTGGATTAGCAGCCCTGCCAGAACTTACCTCTTTGATGTCTATGTATCTCAAATAGTATCAGCATTTTACACGATGACTAAGTATGCTTTAATACTTCAGACAGTGAATCTTACTCCCGCAGGCTGGCGTTGAAAAAGGATTCTCAACTTTCATCCCATCCCTGAGCTGTCGTTCTTGAGCCAATTTGAAGTAATTCAAAATTAGGATAGGTTTTATCTTAATTGTTTAAATAAGTGGTCTAGAGGCCTGTCAGAATAACATCAGTAAAATGAATTACTTCAGGAGAGAAACAAATGACACTCTACTATTTCTTTTGATGGCAGACAGCAAAAATGCAGACAGAGAGGCTGAGGTGGAGGCTACAGGAGTGGGGCAGGCTCTTCAGGATTACACACGCTGTCAGGAATTACGAGTAATGTACGATATATTAAATATGTTTCTGCATGCCAGCTGTTTAGCCTCATAACTGATGACAATTAGCCAGATTTTTTATAACTGATGTCATGTGTAAGGCAACAGATTTCGCCCTCCATCTTATTTTCCTTAAAGTAAACACTGATGAGATGTTTCATGGGTAGGGTTGCCAATCTTCCAGGAATGCCCTGGAGTCTCCAGGAATTAAAGGTTAATCTACTGTGAACAACCTGGGAGAAGGTTAGGAATTCAAACCCCATTACAGACTTCAGCACGTAATCTAGGCTGACACTTGAGTGTACTACTGAGGAAATGCTGCACTGTCAGAGGTGCTGTCTTTCAGATGAGCTGATAACCAAGGCCCTGCCTACCTGCTCAAGTGGACATAAAAAGATCACATGGTACTATTCAAAGAGCAGCGTCCTGGCCAAAATTCTTCCCTCAATCAAAGGTAACAGCTGTGGCTTGGTGGTAGCATTATTGTCTCTGAATCACAAGGTTGTGGGTTCAAGTCCTCACTCCAGAGAACTGAGCACAAATTCCAGGCTGACACTCCAGTGCAGTACTGAGGCAGTGCTGCACTTGTGGGAGGTGCCATCTTTCGATGAGTCATTAAACCGAGGCCCTAGGTGCGCATAAAGGATCCCATGGCACTATTCGAAGAAGAACAATGGGCACTCTCCCCAGTGTCCTGGCCAACATTTATCCCTCAGCCAACATCACTAAAACAGATTATGTGGTCATTATCTCATTGCTGCTTGTGGGACCTTGCTGCGTGCAATATGGCCACCATGTTTTCCTACATAGCAACAGTAACTACTCTTCTAAAGTAGTTAATTGGTTGTGACACACTTGGAGATGTCCTGAGGATGTGATAAGATGCTCTTCCTCCCTCTGCCCCCACCCCCTTTATTTTTAGTGGGGTTTTGCCTTCTTAAATGCCCACCTTGCCAAATGCCATTCCGCCATCAAAACAAGGTGAAACAACCAACTTGTTCCCAGGGTTCTGTGTAACTGGCCTATTGAAGATACTTATCAGTGTCTGCTCTTCCTTCTGAGTTCGTTCTTCCTCTCAGGGAGCAAGTGCTTCGGGCCTGCTCCCCGACAAATGAGCCTGCTGAGTTAGGAGCTCTGCTGCTAGATAATCCTGCTTACAACCATGCTCTGGTACAGCACCACCAAGCCATCCTGAAGTGTGATTTTAAACACATTACCTATTCAGAAAAATACGTGGGAAATCCTGGGGTCCCCCAAGGGAATGATCCCCGGCACTAAGGTAAGTGTTGCGGTGCGGGGAGGGGTTTATGGAGGCGACTGCAGTCAGGGGAAGGGGTGCTAAACCTGGGCAGGAGAGTTCCTTGTGGGGCCTAGAGGATCACTCCTGCATTTCCTGTCCCACAAGGAGACCTTAAATAAAATCAACAATTTCAACTACCGTGACCGCTTCTGGCCACGGTCCTGACAAACGACAGTTTTCACCAGCATTTCCGGCACTGGGAGCCACTGTCGCGATCGGCAGCTAAAATCTCATCGGGGTCCAAACGATGTCACTGGACCCCTGACATTTAAATATTCATGGTGCCCCCTGCCAGCCTGAGGTGGACGACCGCTACGCGCCGGAAAACCAACACAAGTTAAAATGGCGACGATCGTCAACACAGTGGGAAGCACCTGACCGCCATTTTAAACCCCCCCCAACCTCATTCCTGCCGGGCCAGGAGGGTTAAAATCGAGCCTTTCCTATCCCGTGTTTTCCTGTGTGAAAGTCAATGCATTCCTGGTAATGAAACACATCTGCTTTTTAAGGGAGAGAGGCTACGACGAACTGGCCACAGGCCACAATCTTATATTCATTCCCAAAATAGCTTGTTTCGTTTGCTTGTGAATGACTGAAACAAAAAGGGAAGAACACTGCTCAGATATTTTAACAAAAACTAATGACCAGCTGTCTTTTTTTCCCTTTAGAGTTACAGAGGCTACAGCACAGAAACAGGCCATTCGGCCCAACAGGCCTATGCTGGTGTTTATGCTCCACACGAGCTTCCTCCCACACCTCTTCATCTCACCCCATCAGCATATCCTTCAGTTCCTTTCACCCTCATGTGCTTATCTAACATCCCCTTAAATGCATCATCTTTAGGACAATGGGTTGAGCATTTTGTTTTGTTTTGAAACAAGTCGAGGTTTACCTTTAACCAGTCTGCCAAGGTCACCTCAGAGTTATGCAGCAAGAGATCTGAAGTTGATGGTTTCCCTCTGAAGGGTGTTTGCCGTGGGTTGCATTTTGATGTTCTCTGCAGAGTCCCCCCAGAAACAGTGGACCCCGATATTAACGTGGGGAGGGTGCAGTGGTGGGCGAAGGACCCAGCAAGGCCGGGGAGGTGGAGGCCCCGCCGATCTTAACGGCCAGGCCTCATTTAAATAGTTCTGCGCAGACCCCCGCCCGACAACCGGCCAGATTGACTACCTGGCCGGCGGGCACAAAAATTTAGTGACAGGAGGCCACAGCCAGGACCTATGGGAATGGTCATTGACAGTCAGTGGTGGAGGAGAACCTCAGGCTGCGATCAGGAGTGGGGGGCAGGAAGTATCCGCGCTGCGATCGGGAAGGGGGAGTCCGCTGATGGCGGGGCTGGTGAGGCCTGGGAGAGCCCTCCTGATCCTCCTGGCAATAAGGAGCTGAAAACTAGTTGTAAAACTTACCATGGCCTCTTCTGACCAGTTGGCTCCTCCAGTCCTGTGCTGCTGCTGCCGGGCAGTAGTCAGTGCCAGACTCTCCCTGTGATGAGATTAAAAATAAGTCCTGGCGCTGATTATATCATCGGGTCGTGACTTTTACATGTTAAGTCGGCCTATGCCGGCATTTAATGGGATCCTTGTCCAGGGCCTGAATCAGGTGCTGTAAATATTATGGCGGCCGGGAATGGGACCAGGTTGCTCGATTCCACTATTTAAGATCGAGGCCTGTGGGTGTGTCAGCTCACAGGTTATTTTACACCCGGCAGATAGTACGAAAGTTAAATTGGGTACAGGCACCGTCACCGTGGCTGACAGATTCTCCGCTCATTTTGGGATTTAATTTTAAATTGTTATCACCGGGCGACAGAAAATCGGCGGCCGTGTTTTGCACCCAGCCCAATTTTTTTATTCCCCAGAGAAGTACATCGGGCGTGGTGTAAAACATGGTCGCCGATTCACTGTCGCACGGTGAGAAAAGTTAAAACTACCCCCTTTTAAAAGTTACATGAAAATTTCACCCAAAATTATATCCCGCAAAAATTGAATGGCCAGATTATGAAAGTGTCAAAGTTACGCATGTCTTGATGCATATTATACTGAGATGGAAATTTAAACCTTGTGTTATTTTTGGACTTGGGACAAACTAAGTTCAAAGCCCTATATTGTAAGAAGGCAGCTGAAAGGTTTGAAGACAAGAGGAGATGGGCTTGACTTGCATACTTGTTTTTTCTATGTAATCAGAGTCGAATTCAGACTTTTTTTTCAGTGGTAAGCATGAAGAAAAAATATATGAAAATAAAACGGACTTCGTACTGAGGCTTCCCTTCTGCTCACATCAAAATCCCAGCCTTCATTTTCCAATGGATGCTGACACATCCTTCCTTTTGCAACAGATTTACACGACTTGTCAGCTCAGCTAATTCCATCCCAAACTGCCAATGATGCGATCAATCTCATGGAGGTGGTGTATGTTAAATAGAGCAGGTGAGCACTATTAAGAACAAGAACGGATGAGAAACCAGACAATCCGCATCACCACGTCACTTTTTGTAACTCTCCATCCCAACACACTTGTACACCCACCCACTGACACACACACACATGAAGTAGTGCCCACAGTGAGGCAAGAGTCCAGTCATGTGTTTGCATGCCAGTGAAGAAGTGGCTTTAATTTTATTTAATGGTTCCTTCATGCAGTCTCCCGATGTCCCGTCCTCACCTTTTGACTATCATTCTAATTTTTTGGCATTTATCATTTTAATCATTAACACACACGATCAAATAAAATAATGGGCTTATCATTGGAGATAGATAGCTGCATCAGGGGCAATAAGCCATGTCCTAGAATCCAAACAAGACAGGTACTTTTGGACTATTACAGTAGCGCTGTAAAAGCATCCATATCGTGTCCCATCCTTTTCCTAATATCTCCCCCTCAATGAAGGCACATGTTCTAGGATGACAACTTGCCACACAGTATGAAATGTGGTTAAGTCAAGATCATGACAAGCCAACATAAATAAGGATAGATTGCCACAAAAAAGCATGGCCGACATTTTGGAGCACTGTGGATATGATTCCAACTAATGTGAGAAACACACTGACCATCACTGGGGTGGAGAAGAGCGCAGAATTATGCCAACTTGCGTGAGAAAGTAAAAATTCGTGCAGGAGAAGCCCGAGGTTCTATTGGAGCTACCAGTATGTATGAAACAGTAGACTTCATCTCCTCAATGAGATTCAGAGCTCTGAGTACAGAAAACTGGACAACACAATGCCTGTTATCACATGCATCCTATGTACACTTAAGTAAATAAACATAAAACAATATTAGATTATTTGGCCCATCAAGCTCACTCATTCCACAGATCATGTATAATCTATTCTCTCGTGAACTAGACTCAACCTATTTAAATTTCATGAGAGATAGTTCTGTATAAATATTTAGGATCCTCAAAGTTAATCAAGTGAAGCTCCAGAATATTCCTCCATCTTCACAGTTCCATTATTCAACTCAGACCTTCAGCCCTCCACAGATAACAGTGTCCACCTCCCAGCACAGGAACCATCATGTCCTATGAAGTATTTAATCATCTCAGTCCACGCCTGTCCCTATAACTTGCAATCCAACCCCAGGATAATTATTGTGTTCTTTATTAAAGGAGCTAATCAACTACAACAACTAGCATTTGTACAGTACCTTTAACATAGCAAAGCATCCCAAGGTGCTTCACAGGAGCATAGTCAAACAATAAATTAACACCAAGCCAAAGAAGGAGATATTAGGACAGGTGACCAAAACTTTGGTCAAAGAAGTAGGTCTTAAGCAGCATCTTAAAGGAGGCGAGAGAGGTGGGGAGATTTAGGGAGAGGATTCCAGAGCTTAAGAACCTAGACGACTGAAAGCACGGTTGCCAATGATGGGGCAAAGGAAGTGGGGGATGCACTAGAGGTTATAGTTGCAGGAACGCAGAGTTCTCAGAGGGTTGACGGGCTGGAGGAGGTTAGAGATAGGTTTCAAAACCACTGTCAAATTTTGCAAACCTAGTAGATTGCCCCATTCTGTTTTGTTGGTGCACTGTAGGGTGATCCAAGCCTTATTGCTTGGCGCTATGTTATGGACTGCATGTCTCCCACATACATATGTACAGTACTAAAACTATAAATTGAGCGGTCTGAATGGAAGTTGGATCTCCCAACTGGATTTATTCCCTTCCAGAAATGGAAAGTGATTGCACAACAACAACAACTTGAATTTATATAGCACCTTTAATGTAGTAAAACATCCCAAGATGCTTCACAGGGGCGTTATCAAACAATATTTGACACTGAGATACATAAGGAGATATTAGGACAGATGACCAAAAGCTTGGTCAAAGAGGTAGCTTTTCAGGAGTATCTTAAAGGAGGAGAGAGAGGCAGAGAGGTTTACGGAGAGAATTTCAGAGCTTAGGGCCTAGGCAGCTGAAAACACAGTCGCCAGTGGTGGAGCGATTAAAACAGGGGATACAAGAGGCCAGAATTGGAGGAGTGCAGAGATCTCGGAGTGTTGTAGGGCTGGAGGAGGCTATAGAGAGAGGGAGGGGCGAGGCCATGGAGGGATTTGAAAACAAGGATGAAAATTTTAAAATTGAGGAGTTGCCAGACCAGGAGCCAATGTAAGTCAGCGAGCACAGGGGTGATGGGTGAACGGGACTTGGTGCATGTTAGGATACGGCAGCAGCATTTTGGATGAGCTCAAGATAATGGAGGGTGGAAGATAGGAGGCCGGCCAGGAGAGCATTGGAATAGTCAAGTTTAGAGGTAACAAAGGCATGGATGAGCATCTCAGCAGCAGATGAACTGAGGGAGAGATGGAGTCGGGCGATGTTATGGAGGTGGAAGTAGGTGGTCTTGGTGATGGCACGGATATCTGGTTGGAAGCTCATCTCTGGGTCAAATGCGACAACAAGGTTGCAAACAGTCTGGTTCAGCTGCAGACAGTTGCCAGGGAGAGGGATGGAGTTGGTGGCTGGGGAACAGAGTTTGTGGTGGTGACTGAAACCAATGGCTTCGGTCTTCCCAATATTTAGTTGGAGGAAATTTCTGCTCATCCAGTACTGGATGTCGGACAAGCAGTTTGACAATTTGGAGATAGTGGAGGGGTAGAGCTAGCTGTCGTCAGCGTACATGTGGAGCCTGACGTTTGTTTGGATGATGTCACCAGGGGCAGCATATAAATGAGAAATAGGAGGGGGCCAAGGATAGATCCTTGGGGGACTCCAGAAGTAACAGTGCGGGAGCGGGATGAGAAGCCATTGCAGGTGATTCTCTGGCTACGACTGGATAGGTAAGAATGGAACCAGGCGAGTGCAATCCCACCCAGCAGTACGACGGAAGAGAGGCTTTGGAGGAGGATGGAGTGGCCAACCGTATCAAAGGCTGCAGACAGATTGAGAAGGATGAGAGGGATAGTTTACCACGGTCACAGTCACATAAGATGTCATTGGTGACTTTGATGAGGGCCTTTTCAGTACAGTGGCATGAGTGGAAACCTGATTGGAGGGATTCAAACATGGAGATCTGGGAAAGGTGGGCATGGATTTGGAAGGCAACAGCACGTTCAAGGTCTTTGGAGAGAAAAGGGAGGTTGGAGATGGGGCGTTAGTTTGCAAGGACAGAGGGGTCAAGGGTGTTTTTTTTGAGAGGGTGATGATGGCAGATTTGAAGGGAAGGAGGATAGTACCTGGTATCATTTGTTCAATTTGAAAATCAATTATGGCTCAGGATTTATCAATGTTATCATTTTTTTTCAAACTCTATAAATCCCACTAAGTATGTGGGTGGTTCATAAGTTGCATCTCAGCTGGCAGATCTGATGGTAATTAAACACTGACGAATTGTTTGTGTTTCTGTCCCAACCTCCATAGTTTTCGCATGCAGTCACCCATACTTGGATCAGAAGGAAATAACTAGAGGTTATTCCAGATGCAACACTTCCTATCCAGATTTACCCATCTAAGAGGAACACACACACGTAGAAAAAGACAGGCATATACAAACATGCATCCACGCTAGGGCTGCCAACCCTCCAGGATTGCCCTGGAGTCTCCAGGAATTACGGATTAATCTCCCCAACACTGCTGTGAGCAACCCAGGAGAAAAAAATGACTGGGGCATTAGAATAAATGGTACCTGTTTTTCATTGGGCCGAAAATTGATCCCGGGACGCGAGAGTACGCACTGCGTACTCTCGCGTATTCCCACTCCAATTGCCGGTTTTCTGCATGCCCTGCGCATGCGCTGAAAACCGGCAATTGCTCTTCTGAAAAGGGGGCGGGTCCTGGGTGCATCGCGTGCGCGCTACAGGCTGCGCGCACGCTGTGCACTTCATGCTTTGGACGCGCAGGTAAGTACGGAAGATTTTGGAAATGTAAAAAGGAGGAGTAAGACCCGCTTTTAAGAAGGTAAGTAGTGAATTAAGTATTTTTTTGAATTTTTTTTACAGGTATATCTTTTTTAGAGACTTTAAAGACAGGTAAGTTTATTTTTATAACTTTTTAAAAGATTTTAAATTTTTTCAAAAATTTAATTTTTTATTTAAAATGGTTAATTTAATTAACTATACTTATTTTATTAATGTGATGGTTTTTTTTTTAATTTAATTGAGGTTTAGCTGTTATTTTGGGGGGGTGTAAGATTCATAGATTTCACAGGGTGCTGTGAAACTTATGAATGGAAGATGGTGTGCTGCCATTGGCTCTAACTGAGTCACGTGATCCCACAGCTCGCACGAATTCACTACGCCGCTGGGATACGCAAGCACTGCCCAGCTGATCTCTAGAACATGAAGTTCGTGCGAGCTGGATCTGAAAAAGCACAAGCGAGGTGAGAGATCGCGGGAAAGCCTTACCCCCGCGGGAACAGAGCGAGATCAATTTCTGGGCCATTATCTTTGATCACTTTCATTATAAATATATTGGAGCTGGGGGAAATAAAGCTGTTTGACTGACGGTCAAGAAGAGCCCGTTCGCTTTCCAGTTGCCATGGGAACGCGGGGCGCTGCGAGGATGGACGTGTCGGGTGACCAATGGCGGAGTGTGGGAGCGTGATGATTGGAGGCGGGAAGTCATGTGATGAAAACGCCAGGAATAGGTCGAACCAGAGTTGGCGACCCCAGTGCACACACAAACATAAACACGCAGTCCCCAGAAGAAAATGGGGATAAATGTACAAAAATGTCTTATCACGTACCGGTTCATTTATTTAGTCTCTCGAATTTTGCCTACAGCTGTGTGAATAGATTTGTACAGGTATAAAACATGTACACTAAAAATTTGCAGAAAGGCTTTCAAATTCTTTCATATTTCTTGGTGCTAACATCCAAACACCTAGGAATATATCAATTTTATGAACTATTCAAGAAAATAAGCTTCTTTCGTAAATGTGCACAACACTAGGCCAAATAGCAAAATCAAAATTCAACTCCGAGCTGGTCCAAGTCCGGTCCAAATTAACATGCTCCAATTTGAGTTGATTTTCTATTTAGTTAAGCCTGTTCCAGTTGGCAGTGAAGAGCTGGCTAGCACACCCAGTGAACACACTGTACCTTTCACCTCAGGATCGTGGGTTTGAATCCAGACCTGACTGAGGGGGTGAAAATATCTTCTATTGGAAGTGCAGTCTGTTCTTTGGAAAACAATTAAAAAAATATTATTTTTGTGTGTGTATAAAAGAGATTTCTGTCTCTGCTGGGCCAAGTGAAATAGGCTTGAGACAGTCTCATGCCAGTTCTTATTATGTGGGATCCATATAATATTGGCCCATAGTTGAGCCATAAATTGACATAGAGTTGGTTTGTACACTCACAGGGGTCGCAAAGGTGTGGATAATAGAAATGTTACACTGGTGTAGCAGGGTATGCCTTTGCAAGGTTGGGGTTTGTACAGCTTTGTACGGTTGAGTGTAAAGTGTGGTTCAGTAGTAGCACCCTTGCCTCTTAGTTAGAAGGTTGTGAGTTCAAGACCCATTCCAGAGACTTGAACACAAAATCTAGGCTGACACTCGAGTGTAGTACTGAGGGAGGTGCCGTCGTTTGGATGAGACGTTAAACCGTCGGTTCTCTCAGGTGGTTGAAAAAGATCCCATGGCATTTTTCGAAGAAGAGCAGGAACGTTCTCCCTGGCATCCTGGCCAATATCTATCCCTCAACCAACATCACTAAAACAGATTATCTAGTCATTATCATATTGCTGTTTGTTGGGCCTTGCTGTGCGCAAATTGGTTGCCGCATTACCTACATATTACAACAGTAACTACACGTCAAAAAGTGTTTCATTGACTGTAAAGCACTTTGCGACATCCTGAGATTGTGAAAGACCCTATATAAATGCAAGTCTTTCTTTACAGGCCTATTTCTTAAAGTATTTTACTGCACATTTGTGTTTAATGGATCGGGAGGGGTTAGGTTTGGGGGATGCAAAGTGGCCCCAAATGTTCTTGGTGCTCAGGGCCCCTGGAATTCTTAATCAATCTCTGGTTCTGCACAGTGTAGTTGAACACAGAGGCTGACACAAGCTGGAGACCAAAAGTCCCAGTTACAAGCAATGTTCCCAAGGGGCTGCGCTGCCCATTCAAACTTCCACGCATGCTCAATTTTTCCATTGAGAAACTGGCAAGCGGCTTGCACAGGAGCTTCAGACAGCTGCGGGGCTGCGCAGCTAAACAGGAACATTGGTTACAAGTAGAATCCTTTCCTTCCCGCACAGTGCAATTAAAAACAGATCTCCTTCACTTGTACATGGTAGCTTTCCCTTCTGCTACATATAACATGTATATGAGTAATTTGAGACATAACGGGGGGGGAAATTCAACTTGGATGGGAATGCAAACTCCCTGGTGTCCTGGCCAATATCTATCCTCAACCAACATCACTAAAACGAAAATTGCTCAACTATGGGCCAATACTCTATGGATCCGCACGTACTAAGAACTGGCATGAGACTGTCCCAAGCCTATTTCACTTGGCCCAGCAGAGACAGAAATCTTGTTTATATACACACCAGCATGGCATCTGCCACCAGTTATACACCCCGCTGGATATTCAGTTGCATGGACTGGAATATTGGACGGGTCATATAACTGGTGGCAGATGTGATGCCTCCCGTTTTGCGTCCCCGCCCAAGTCGAATTTCATCCCCAAAGTGTTGCAAGGGTAGCATGCTTGGAAGGAAAAAGATGACTTTGGACCTACAGTTCCCAAAGCTCTCCACCACTACGGTTTTTTCTCGTGTCATTTCTTGGTCTGTTGTAGACTATTTGATAGAGATTGCGTGCTATGATTGGTCAACAACTCCATTATCATTGTATGATGCGACATGCTGGTAGAAGGTGAACTAGATAGACCTTGGTCTTTTTTCTCGAGTAATGCCTATGTTCCTGTGTACCTACCTCCCTTATATCCTTCCAAACAACCCAACAAATGAATTCATCCTCTATCCCCCTAAACTCATAATGGGGTACGGTGGTACGGTAGTTATGTTACTGGACTAGTAATCCAGAGAATGCAAAGCTCACCATGGATGTTTGAGAATTTGCATTCAGTTTTACAAAGAAAGCTGGAACTAGAATATTGATATCAGTAAAAGTGAATAGGAAGCTCTAGGATTTTCGTAAAAGCCCAACTGGTTCACTAATGTCCTTTAGGAAGGGAAACCTGCCAGCCCTTACTCGGTCTGTTCTAAATGTGACTCCAGTCCTACAACAATGTGACTCTTAAGAAGGCCCACCACCTCAAGGCAAGTAGAGATGAGCAATAAATACCTTGCCAGTGACACATCCCAAGAAGGAATAAAACAAATCTCTAACACAGTTCATGTAACTAGCTGATCAACCACCCATCAATTAAAATTGATTAAAATTCACCCACAATGGTTTGACAATGCAAGTCGTTGTTGTATGTAAATTGACACGTGTTCCAAATATTTTATATTTGCTGTTTCTCAGATTTTTCAAATGTACCTAAATGATTTTATGTGATTTGTCACCTCCTACAGTTACATATACCAAGGCCCTTCCCTTGTAAAATCTATGGAATTTGCACAGGGTGTAATTTTGGACCACAGGCACACCTTCACACTGGTACTTGAGTAAATGAAGAAAACTGACATGCAGAATACATGGATCTCTGGTCTGCTGTTGGAACAATCTCCTCCATCACCCAATCAGACTGCAGGAGATTGAAGGCAGGTTTTGAATCTCACAACAGGAGAGCAACATAGAGATGCTGCACTGGTATCAACCTCCCAGAAAACTGGACTGCACCAATCCACAATATAAAATAATCCACACCATATCACCACTTTTACACAGTTCCCCAGTGGCAGTGGGGAGCGCAAGGCTAGTGAGTAGTGACCTCTTTATAAAATGACACTGCTAGCACACCAAGCATACATACCATCAACACTCTCCTTAACATCATGCACCAGTGATAATGACGAGGACGAATCTGGTGTGTTGTTTGCACGTCTCATATAACATCAAGGGCTGCAGATAATATTTAGTACCAGTGCAATTTATTTGTTTTTTCAATTTGCTCTCCAGAAGGCAGTGACTCATGCTGGGATCTGGTTCCACAGACATAAAGAGCCCTCCAGATACTTATAGAGCGAGGGGTGGCACAGTGACACAGATGAACTTGATCCCATCTCCTCACACATGTACTTGCAATAGGGGGGAATCACTGGATAGCAATCAGGAGCAGGAACCTTCTCATCCCCGAGGGTGAGTGATAGCTCATCCCAGCTGGGCTCAGCTAACTCAGCACTTGCTCGGCATCAAACGTGGGACCTTCTTGAGCTTTACGGGGAGCCATACGGTGCCACCCTCTCCCCGTAAACAAGGGAAGCCAATGTGTGTGGAACCTTATCCCACAAGACTGGTTCACCACACGATCTATCAGCGGAAACCCTGCAGCACGGAAAATTTAAGTACTTTAGAGACCCCCAGATCCCGTGTCTACCTGACCCTCACCAACACTGAACCTCATTGTTAGCCTCTTACAAACAGAAACCTCTCTAAACACAAGAGTAACACAGACCTCATTAACAACAGTCTGCTGATTTCTCCAAGTCACTTAAGGCTATCCACAAGACCAGCAATTAGCAGAGAAAAGAAAATCGTCTGTTTTGTTTAAGAAATTATGCTTCCTATTTAAAATTACTTCCTCTTTTTGGGTACAGAATCTGTAAGCTTGTTTTTAATAACTTACACATGTCTGCTTGGCATTTTGTAGGCATCTTTAGGCTTTGCCCAGGAGCTAAAAGTAGAAGAAGTAACAAATAAGCGTAGCGATTAAAACATCGCAGACGGGTGAGGCTGAATCCCATTTGCTCATTATTGGCTGGTTCACAACTTAACTTTGTGAAAATCTTCATTTGAGCCCGGTTTCTTTTCTATAAAAATGGCAACATGTACGCATGAAGTAAAAATGTTCTTGTGTTTGGTATCCTCCACTGTAGAGGCTGGTATCTGCGATTGAGCTGCTGTTTTCTCCTGATGGATAAAGAATGATTTCAGATCGATATCGTGGTTGCAAAGCACAATCAGTTACATGGCCAGGTGTGCCGAGGTGTCAGCCATGGCTCACTGGTAGCACGCTCACCTCTGAGACAGAAGGTTGTGTCAGAAGGTTGTCCCACTCTAGAGACTTGAGCACAAAATCTAGGCTGACACTCCAGTACCGTACTGAGGGAGTGCTGCACTGTCGGAGGTGCTGTCTGTCAGATAAGACATTAAACCAAGGTGGACAGAAAAGATCCTACGGCACTATTTCTAAGAAGAGCAGTGGAGTTCTCCCTGGTGGCCTGGCCAATATTTATCCCTCAACCAACATCACAAAAAAAAAACAGATTATCTGATGATTATCTCATTGCTGTTTGTGAGACCTTGCTGTGAGCAAATTGGCTGCCACAATTCCTACATTACAACAGTGACTACACATCAAAAGTACTTAAGCAAAAGCAAAATGCTGTGGATGCTGGAAATCTGAAATAAAAACAGAAAATGTTGGGACCTCTCAGCCGGTCAGGCAGAATCTGTGGAGAGAAAAAGAAAGTTAACATTTCAATCAGAATTTCAAGCTGGGCATTCCTGAAACATTAATTCTCCACAAATGGTGTCTGACCGGCTGTGTGTTTCCAGTATTTTCTGTTCTTACTTCAAAAGTACTTCATTGGCTATAAATCCCCGTCAGGTCCTGAGATTCAGAAAGGCGCTATTCTTTCTTTTCTATTGATTTTAATGGTATGTAAAATCGTCCGGAGGGGGGTATAAATTGGGCGGCTGGTCCAATCCAATACAATCAGCTTCCTGCTGGGCGGGTTAAGTGAAAATTACCCCCACTGTGTAATTCAGCTAAGATGTATCAAACGCTAACAGCTGTGGAATAAAGATCAGAAAGCGCCGCAAATGCCCAGTAGGTCATTCAGCATCTGAAAGGGAAGCAAGGGTCAAAGTTTGGTGTGTAGTAAATTTTCAGCACTTCTGTTTTTATTGGGGGCTAAAAGTTGTTTGTCGCCGAAAACGGGTGCGAGTTTCATGATGTGGGATCAACTATTCCTGAGGTCCCCACCATCACAGAAGCCAGAGACAATTTGATTCACTCCACGTGATATCAAGAAACGGCTGAGCACACTGGATACAGCAAAGGCTATGGGCCCTGACAACATCCCGGCTATTGTGCTGAAGACTTGTGCTCCAGAACTAGCCGCGCCTCTAGCCACGCTGTTCCAGTACAGCTACAACACTGGCATCTATCCAACAATGTGGAAAACTGCCCAGGTGTGTCCTGTCCACAAAAAGCAGGACAAATCCAATCCGGCCAATTACCACCCGATCAGTCTACCCTCAATCATCAGCAAAGTGATGGAAGGTGTCATCGACAGTGCTATCAAGTGGCACTTACTCACCAATAACCTGCTCACTGATGCCCAGTTTGGGTTCCGCCAAGACCACTCGGCTCCCAACCTCATTACAGCCTTGGTCCAAACATGAACAAAGGAGCTGAATTCCAGAGGTGAGGTGAGAGTGACTGCCCTTGACATCAAGGTAGCATTTGACCGAGTGTGGCATCAAGGAGCCCTAGTAAAACTGAAGTCAATGGGAATTGGGGGGAAAACTCTCCACTGGCTGGAGTCATACCTAGGACAAAGGAAGATGGTTGTGGTGTTGAAGGTCAATCATCACAGCCTCAGGACATCACTGCAGGAGTTCCTCAGGGCAGTGTCCTAGGCCCAACCATCTTCAGCTGCTTCATCAATGACCTTCCCTCCAACATAAGGTCAGAAATGGGGATGTTCGCTGATGACTGCACAGTGTTCAGTGCCATTCACAACTCCTCAGATAATGAAGCAGTCCATGCCCGCATGCAACAAGACCTGGATGACGTTCAGGCTTGGGCTGATAAGTGGCAGGTAACATTTGTGCCACAGAAGTGCTCGGCAATAACTATCTCCAACAAGCGAGAGTCTAACCACCACCCCTTGACATTCAACGGCATTACCATTGCCGAATCCCCCACCATCAACACCCTGGGGATCACTATTGACCAGAAACTTAACTGGACCAGCCATATAAATACTGTGGCAACAAGAGCAGGTCAGAGGCTGGGTATTCTGCGGCGAGTGTCTCACCTCCTAACTCCCCAAAGCCTTTCCACCATCTACAAGGCACAAGTAAGGAGTGTGATGGAATACTCTCCACTTGCCTGGATGAGTACAGCTCCAACAACACTCAAGAAGCTCGACTCCATCCAGGACAAAGCAGCCCGCTTGATTGGCACCCCATCCACCACCTTAAACATTCACTCCCTCCACCACCGGCATACTGTGGCTGCAGTGTGTACCATCTACAAGATGCACTGCAGCAACTCGCCAAGGCTTCTTCGGCAGCACCTCCCAAACCCGCAACCTCTTCCACCTAGAAGGACAAGGGCAGCAGGTGCATGGTAACACCACCACCTCCAAGTTCCCCTCCAAGTCACACACCATCCTAATTAGAAGTATATCGCTGATCCTTCATTGTCGTTGGGTCAATATCCTGGAACTCCCTACCTAACAGCACTGTGGGAGTACCTTCACCACACGGACTTCAGTGGTTCAAGAAGGCAGCTCACCACCACCTTCTCAAGAGCCATTAGGGATGGGCAATAAATGCTGGCCTTGCCAGTGATGCCCATATCCCACAAAACGAATAAAGAAAAAAACCCGGGCCTGTTCAGAGGAATAGGCAGCACTCCAACTTCGTACTGCCTGCTGATTAGAATGATTGTGGCGTACAGCCCAGCGCTGAACGTACTGCTGAGTGGCTGCATGTTCAGCAATGGACCTATGTTCGTGCAAGGCTAGCACCAATTAAAGTTAGCCTGCACTTCTTAAAGCCAGCCTGCACCTCTTAAAGTAGAGATGCATTCTGTCTGCAGCAGGTGATTCAACTGGCTGGGGAATAGCGTGTTTGTTTTGTGGTGGCCCAAGAGGACGCTGTGATGGTTAGTAACAGAGGGAGATAATGTATGGGACTGTTAGGGGATGGGGAATTGGGGTTGTGTTCAGTGGTATCGCAGTTGAACGAGTCGCTCACGGACAGCCCGGCCAAAAAGGGGCTGTGTTGGTTGCCTCCTTCCTTCCCCTTTCTCCTCCTCCCCTCCCTCCTCCACCTCAGCTCTTTGCTGTATACGTGGTGGCAAGGGCTGTGTCCTCATGATGGCTAGGTTGTGGAGCATGCAGCAGACCACGACGAATCTTGAGATGCGCTCTGGTGAGTACTGCAGGGCTCCTTCTGAGTGGACCAAGCAGCGGAAGAGTTGTTTAAGCATGCCAATGCTCTGTTCTATCAGATTCCGTGCATGGCTTTCGTTATATGCATGGTGCCCACGTGTGCTTGCGTTGCACACCAGAGTCATGAGCCAGGTGGTCAGCGGATAGCCCTTGTCGTCCAGTAACCGCCCTCTGGTTTGTCGTGGTGGCTCAAATGCAGATGGTACAGCGGACTGCTGCAGAATGAAGGCATCATGGCTGCTGCCAGGATACTGAGCATTGACCCACATGATGCACTGAGTATGGTCGCACACCAACTGGACATTGGGGGACTGGAATCTCTTTCAGTTGTGGTACATCGCCAAATTCACATGCGGTGCCCGCAAGGCGATGTGTGTGCCCTCAATGGCAAACTGGGAGGTGTTGGAAATGTCGCCTGCTCCAGCCTGGAAGGAGCCCGATGCATAAAAGTTCATGGCCACGCTTACCTTCACAGCCACTGGCAACGCCATCCTCACCCTTCTCTGAGGCTGCAGTTCTTCCTGCAACAAGTGGCAGATTTCAGTGAGCACCTCCTTAGTGAAGCGGAGACGATGCATACACTGTTCCTCGCTGAGGTTGAGGTTGGAGAATTGCTGCCTGAAGACCCTGGGTGGATACAGCCTCCTGCTGAGTGCTCTTCTCCCCCTCCTCCTCCTCCCTCTTCGAGCAGCTTGTCCTCCTCTGTGTCGCCTCTGCTCATTCTCCCTGTCATGCTGCAGCTCAAGGGGGATACAAATTACAGCCCCCATGTCTGGGAGCAACTGGTCTGAGCAGAAGGAAGCCTGTCACACCACTCCCTTGACACTTCACCAACTTCAAATAAGACACCAAACCAAGAAACACCTCTACAAACTCACCAAGAGCCAGTAGAAATCCATCAGCAACTAACCTGAAAGCAGGTGATGAACCCTTTAAATAGCGCTGGTGGGGGGTCCTTTCTGCTGCTGAACGCATGTTCAGCTGTGCAAGATTAAGAGAGGGCGTTAGCTCCAGCACTGAGGTTGAAAATGGCAGCGCTGATTGACGTCACGATCTACGTACTCTGCATACTTCTGGCGCACCTGAAAAACCGGGCGCTATGGAGCTGAATTTAGCTTCATGGTTTTTCTTTTCATCTCAACCATTGGATGTGCTCCTGGTGTAATTTGAAGGGGGAAAAATTCTTTGCACATGCACAGACAGAAGGCAAAAAAGAGGGAAATGTGAAGCTTCCCCCTTTAAGATAGTTCAGTTTGAGTCAGGTTCCTCCAGTTTTCCCTCACGTGTCCCGTATATTGGGGCTGGTTTATGGCACTGGACCTCGGTGTAACTGAGGCACCTTGAATGGCCTGTGGGGGGTGGGGTGGGGGTGGTGCTGGAGAGGGGCAGGACATATAGGTCAACAAAAGGGAGAGTGTGCCATTAAAATGAAATATCCTTTTGAGATTATCACACCAACTACAAGGTCTGGGCTATACTGATTACACTTTTGTGAGGAAACTAATGTATGTCCATGTGAGGATGCTGCTGGACTGCATTGATAGTATCAACTGGCTACTGTTGTGCTGACAGATTGTCACATTACCAAGCAAAACCTGCATTCAACAGGAGAAAGCTATCCACAGGTCAACGGACAATCTAATACAAAACACTTCAATTAAACATTGCTTCAGAGCACCATAGCAGTCGTCAAGCTTATTTATTGTCCCATTATTCTTTGCTTTCTCTCTCAACTGCAATGCATGAGGGTATATATGTAAAATTATCCATAATCAGAAAGTGATTAACTGTGAGAATAACTGCTAGGTTTTCCATCAATCTTGATTCCATTGTGCGCCTATTGTTACTGCTTAATTTTGTGTATAATGGCTGCCGTAGAACTGATTAGCACAATGTTACTTTTTTTGCCGAGAGATCCTGGGATAAGCAATGAACGCTCTGATAAAATCAGCCTTCAGATCAGCTGCTCTACAGTTTAAATAGTTTGGATCGAAACTCTGAATGCTGAAGCCAGACCAGTCAGCTGGAAAAGAACTGCCTTCCCCAGCCTAATGAGGACTTGGGAAATGTGCCATGTCCAACCACTGGCAGCCAATCATGTTCCCACTTCAGCCACTGGCAAGGAGACTGAGACACATTGCAATGGGATCTGATCTGAATTAAGAACCTGGCCTGGAAAGAATTGGGTTATCTTGGGTTCATTTAAGAATACTTAGTTTAGCTCACTTCTGATAATATTGGGTTCAGAATGACCTGTTCCTATAATGAAATAAATTCAGTTGTAACGAAACCCAAATCCTCTCTCCCCATTGGATTACCATACCAAGCAGTTATAGCACTGCTTTTTTGTGTCAATGCAAAATGGCTTGGCTTAGCGCCAGGTGGAGTATAACTCCAGGCCAGAGTGTAGCCAAGCTTTTAAAGTACCCAGATGGCTTGTTGGATTTCCTACGGACTTGCTGCTGACACATTTTAACGTTCGGAGAGAGTGGGCCCTCCTGCCAACTCCTCGCTAACATGATAAAGAAACCTATGAGTGGCACTGCACGCGCACATGCTCAAAGCTCGCTTGTGGCCGAGCTTAGTGCAAGGCACACCTTGCCGTGTAACTGCTGGCGCACGTTTCTTTTCCTTTATTCATTCTTGGGATGTGGGCATCGCTGGCAAGGTCGGCATTTATTGCCCAACCCTAGTTGCTCCGACAAGGTGGTGGTGGACCTTCTTCTTCAACCGCTGATAGCATTTTGATGCAACTGAGTGGCTTGCTCGGCCATTTCCGAGGGCAGTTAAGAGTCAACTGTTGATGTGGGTCCAGATTCACATATAGGCCAAACCAGGCAAGGGTTCCTTCCCCAAAGGACATTAGTGAACCGCTTGAGTTTTTACAACAATCCGACTGCTTCATGGTCACTGTTACTGATACCAGCTTTTTTTATCCAACAATCTCAATGGAAAGAATTTGGAAAAATCTTAATGGCTGTAAACTGATCCAATTTATTTATTTTGAGCCAACTCATTCCAGTACAAAGCAGTCTGCCTTATTAGCAGCCCACCCACCACCATAAACATCTACTCCCTTCACCACCAGCGTATCATGGCAGCAAGGAGGAACTATCTACAGGATGCACTGCAGCAACTTGCCAAGGCTTCTGCTGCAGCACCTCCAAAGCCTACAAACTCCATCACCTAGCAGGACAAGGGCAGGAGGTGCATTAGAACACCATCATCTCCAAGTTCCCGTCCAAGTCGAACACCATCTTGACTTGTGTTATGTCCGAATAAACACTCAAATTGATGTAGTAATAACTAGCTGCTTTTATTTCCAGACACTCTAGAATATTCCATCAAAGAATAACAAAGTAATAGAAGAGAAGGCATTGAAGTGTAATTGCTACAATATTCTTAATCCCATCAGGGGGCCATCTAGTACTCAGTTAACAACATGCAAGTAACATACATATCAACTTGGACATGTATTGCTGTTCTTTCATCGTCACTGGGTCAAAATCCTGGAACTCCCAACCCAATAGTACTGTGGGAGCATCGTCACCACACAGACTGCAGCGGTTCCAGAAGAAGGCCCACCACCACCTTCTCAAGAGCAACAAGGGATGGGCAAGAAATGTCGGCCTTGTTAGCAACGCCCACATGCCGCGAATGAATAAAAAACAGAGAATGCCTTAGTCAGTTAGTTACTTAGAGAAGCTGTTAACCATTCTATGTGGTTCTTTTTGATGCATTTCCTGACATCTGCCTTGGATCAGCATTTGCATCTTCAAGGCAGGTGTTACACTTTTTAAAGATCTGTACAATTTCTGAAAACTGTGAATACAGGAGTGTGAAGAGGCATCAACAGCAGTTTCAGTGCGTGTGTTATTATTCTAACATGGGTGAGATGAAGTAGGGTGGGAGGAGGCTCGTGTGGAGCATAAACAGCAGCATAGACCAGTTGGACAGAATGGTCTGTTTCTGTGTTGTCAATTCTGTGTAATTCTATGTACTTGTGTAGTAATTAAAAACAAATATCTGAATAAAAATTACCCAATATTACACTTGCAGTGTTATTAGAAACACTTGGCAGTGGGGTGGGGGGGGGGGGGGGGAATTGGGTATCGCCCATCTTGGGGTGCTAATATCGGCCCGCTGCTAATTATCGCCTCTTACTGCAAAATTCACCTCTATCGCCCCTGGAGGTGATTTGAGTGCTAAATCAGGCGCTACACACCTCTTTTAAGGCGCTAACGTCAGGGAGTGAGGCGCTATCTCAGAACGCTACCGAAGCTCAGGCAATGTCAGTTACCATGGAAGCCAGACAGACTGGCGCCATCCAGTTCTTAAAGGGGAGGGACCATCTTGTTGGCCAGCCACACCCTGCTCATTGCAGCCTTGAATCTCGGCCTGGAGAGACCTCTAAAGCAATTGTGCTGGAAGCACTCGTGGATAGGCCCAGGGAAAGAGTTCGGCGCTTAGGAACCTCAAAAGTGGTGCTGAGGGCCAAAACTCCTTAGGACAGCGTTAAATCTCTCCATATGTCTCTCTCCCTCTCAACCTGCGTGTACCAAAAATTTTGCCGACAAGAAAAGTCAGGAAGCTCCCGCCTTTAAATAGTGCTCCCCCAGCCCCTTCCCGACTTGAAAACATTCCCCTCTACCTGTCGTTCCTAGCGGCAGGCGCTAAGGCAGGGGGCGCAACTCAATATCCGGTCCGGGGCGCTACAGGGGCAATGCACGCTTGACTGATGTCGTGATCTGCGGGCACAGGAGATCGTGGCGGTAGTGTTAGCGCCACCACAAAACAACTGGTCAATTTCACGAGCAGCGCTAAAATCTCCACGCTCTGGTGCTAAGTTTCTAGCGCCCTGTTAGCGCCCCCCCGGAGGCACTAACGGGAGCCGCTAACCAACCGAATCTTCCCCCTTGTGTTTTAAACCTTAAAAATCCGAACATTCTGTAAATTAATTTTAAAAAACTTTACTTATAATTCTTGTTCCTCCTTTCCCCACCCCCTCTCTCCTCGTAAAGTAAAACATTCTCAATCTCCTCAGTTCTTATTCAAAGGCTGTTGAGAACATCCTTCCTCCAGATGATACGCGAGCAATCATTTATAAATGGCAAAGTTCAAAGGGCCTTGTGCCAGCTGCACTCCGTGGGCCACCAACTCAGCGTGGCTGAGGGCTTTCAGTTAATCTAAGGTTCTCATTGGGATAGCAAACAGCAGAAGAACATCGATTGGTATCTGGCCCTGGGGGTGGGGGAGGGGGTGGTTGCACCTCCAGACACTAGGCAGGCCAGTGATATCATCCACTGCCACAAAGAGGAACAAAAACAGTCACAAACATAACTGGTATGCATCTTTTTAAGCCACCTGTACAACAATTGACTTTTCACTCAGAAGGAGAAAGACTGCTTGCGGTGTTTCCAGTCACACAAAAGTCATCACTTGTATAATTAAACCTTACTTTACAGATCATCATCAAAAAGACTCCAAGGAGACCCAAAGGCCAATATGTGAATGCAAGCTCCCAGTGAGGGCGTACAGCAGGACCTGAATTTTAACGGATGGAAAATCGCGAGTAGGACACCTGCAATTTCCCGATACGCTCATCCGACTTTAACTCGCCAAAAACAGTGTCAACGGGCGAGGTGACAGACTCAAAATGGGGTCGGAAGATCTAGCGCCCCGTTAACACCGCTGCCATTTTCACAGCGGCCTACTGCTGGGAGGCCGAATCGCCCACCTGTTTCAGGTTATAGGCCCCTTTAAATATGCAAATCGAGATCCGATGATGTGCATAGGTCCCCAGTTGGTATTTTAGGACAGATCTAGTCAGAGGGGGTGCCATGCATTCTCCGACCAGTTCCACTGGCATTAGAGCCAAAGAGGCCCAGGAAAGGCAAGTTTTAAATTATTTTTGTGGGGCCAGGAGGAGAAGGAGTGCGACCCCAGCTCTCTCCCCCAATCCCCTCCCGCCCCCAGCTGGCTGCATGGCCTCTGGACCGCCCGATATTGCGCTGGCCTGAATCGAGTGAGCTTCATCAGGACACCTGTTTGGAGCGGTCAGCTCACCGCTTCTACACAAATCAGGCCTAGGCCTCAAAATGGCAACAGCCTCTTCACTACCAGAATGGGTGGGCTCTGGGCTCTCGGCAGGTCAGCCGCCCAAAAGTTAGAGAAAACAAATTGGACCCCCTCCCCCCAGTCCTCACCAGGGTCATGATTTAGTAAAATTGGGCCTCTAAATTCCAAAATCATTTATCTTTTGATTCCTGCCTTTTCGATTTAGTGTCTTTAGACATTCACTTCTCCCTGACTTAACCCTGTTAGCCATCAAGCACATTTTATTCCTCGAGGCGCAGTCGGGGGAAAATCAAAGACCAGTGCCAGTGTGAACTGGGGGGGATCAGAGAACAGTGTGAGTGTGAACTGGGGGGGGGTCAAAGAACAGTGCGAGTGTGAACTGGGGGGGTCAAAGAACAGTGCGAGTGTGAACTGGGGGATCAGAGAACAGTGCGAGTGTGAACTGGGGGATCAGAGAACAGTGTGAGTGTGAACTGGGGGGATCAGAGAACAGTGCGAGTGTGAACTGGGGGATCAGAGAACAGTGCGAGTGTGAACTGGGGGATCAGAGAACAGTGCGAGTGTGAACTGGGGGGGATCAGAGAACAGTGTGAGTGTGAACTGGGGGGGATCAGAGAACAGTGTGAGTGTGAACTGGGGGGGATCAGAGAACAGTGCGAGTGTGAACTGGGGGATCAGAGAACAGTGCGAGTGTGAACTGGGGGATCAGAGAACAGTGCGAGTGTGAACTGGGGGATCAGAGAACAGTGTGAGTGTGAACTGGGGGGGATCAGAGAACAGTGCGAGTGTGAACTGGGGGATCAGAGAACAGTGCGAGTGTGAACTGGGGGATCAGAGAACAGTGCGAGTGTGAACTGGGGGATCAGAGAACAGTGTGAGTGTGAACTGGGGGGATCAGAGAACAGTGCGAGTGTGAACTGGGGGGGATCAGAGAACAGTGTGAGTGTGAACTGGGGGGGATCAGAGAACAGTGCGAGTGTGAACTGGGGGATCAGAGAACAGTGCGAGTGTGAACTGGGGGGGGATCAGAGAACAGTGCGAGTGTGAACTGGGGGGCATCAGAGAACAGTGCGAGTGTGAACTGGGGATGATCAGAGAACAGTGCGAGTGTGACCTGGGGTATCAGAGAACAGTGTGAGTGTGACCTGGGGTATCAGAGAACCGTGTGAGTGTGACCTGGGGTATCAGAGAACAGTGTGAGTGTGAACTGGGGGGGATCAGAGAACAGTGCGAGTGTGAACTGGGGGGGATCAGAGAACAGTGCGAGTGTGAACTGGGGGGGATCAGAGAACAGTGCGAGTGTGAACTGGGGATGATCAGAGAACAGTGCGAGTGTGACCTGGGGTATCAGAGAACAGTGTGAGTGTGACCTGGGGTATCAGAGAACAGTGTGAGTGTGAACTGGGGATGATCAGAGAACAGTGTGAGTGTGACCTGGGGTATCAGAGAACAGTGTGAGTGTGAACTGGGGATGATCAGAGAAAAGTGCGAGTGTGAACTGGGGGGATCAGAGAACAGTGCGAGTGTGAACTGGGGGATCAGAGAACAGGGTGGTAGAGAGAAAGCGGGGAATTATAGACCGGTAAGCCTGAATTCGGTAGTGGGGAAAATGCTAGAGTCCATTATAAAAGATGTAGTAGCTGAGCACTTGGAAAACAGTGACAGGATCGGACAAAGTCAACATGGATTTACAAAAGGTAAATCCTGCTTGACTAATCTACTGGAATTTTTTGAGGATGTAACTGGGAAAATAGATAAGGGAGAACCAGTAGATGTGGTTTATTTGGACTTTCAAAAGGCTTTCGATAAGTTCCCGCATAAGAGATTAGCGTGTAAAGTTAAGGCACATGGGATTGGGGGCAAGGTATTGACTTGGATAGAGAACTGGTTGGCGGACAGAAAGCAGAGAGTAGGAATTAATGGGTCTTTTTCTGAGTGGCAGGCAGTGACTAGTGGGGTACCGTAGGGATCGGTCCTTGGACCCCAGCTATTCACAATATACATTAATGATCTAGATAAGGGAACTAAATGTAATATCTCCAAGTTTGCAGATGACACAAAGCTGGGTGGGCGTGTGTGCTGCGAGGAGGATACCGAGAAACTCCAGGATGATTTGGACAGGTTGGGTGATTGGGCAGAAGCGTGGCAGATGCAATATAATGGGGATAAATGCGAGGTTATCCACTTTGGTGTCAAAAACAGAAAGGCAGACTATTATCTGAATGGCAATAGATTGGGAGAAGGGGAAGTGCAACGAGACCTGGGTGTCCTTGTGCACCAGTCGCTGAAGGTAAGCATGCAGGTGCAGCTGGCGGTGAAGAAGGCAAATGGTATGTTGGCCTTCATAGCGAAAGGGTTTGAGTATAGGAACAGGGATGTCCTGCTGCAGTTGTACAGTGCCTCGGTGAGACCACACCTTGAGTACTGTGTGCAGTTTAGGTCGCCTTATCTGAGGAAGGATGTTCTTGCCTAGGAAGGAGTTCAGCGAAGATTCACAAGGCTGATACCTGGGATGGCAGGAATGACATATGAGGAGAGATTGGGTCGATTGGGCTTATACTCGCTGGAGTATAGAAGAATGAGAGGGGATCTCATCGAAACATATAAAATTCTGACAGGTCTGGACAAACTAGATGCAGGAAGAATGTTCCCGATGGTCGGAGAGTCCAGAACCAGGGGTCATAATCAAAGGATAAGGGGTAAGCCATTTAGGACAGAAATGAGGAAGAATTTCTTCACCCAAAGAGTGGTGAACCTGTGGAATTCTCTACCACAGAAGGTAGTTGAGGCCAAGTCATTAAATATATTCAAGAAGGAGTTAGATATATTTCTTAAAGCTAAAGGTATCAAGGGATATGGGGAGAAAGCAGGGACAGGGTACTGAGTTTGGATGATCAGCCATGATCGCATCGAATGGCGGAGCAGGCTCGAGGGGCCGAATGGCCTACTCCTGCTCCTATCTTCTATGTTTCTATGAACTGGGGTGTGTGTCAGAGAACAGTGCGAGTGTGAACTGGGGGGATCAGAGAACAGAGCGAGTGTGAACTGGGGGGGATCAGAGAACAGTGCGAGTGTGAGCTGGGGGGGATCAGAGAACAGTGTGAGTGTGAACTGGGGGGGATCAGAGAACAGTGCGAGTGTGAACTGGGGGATCAGAGAACAGTGCGAGTGTGAACTGGGGGGGATCAGAGAACAGTGTGAGTGTGAACTGGGGGATCAGAGAACAGTGTGAGTGTGAACTGGGGGGATCAGAGAACAGAGTGAGTGTGAACTGGGGGGCATCAGAGAACAGTGCGAGTGTGAACTGGGGGGACAGAGAACAGTGTGAGTGTGAACTGGGGGAACAGAGAACAGTGCGAGTGTGAACTGGGGGATCAGAGAACAGTGCGAGTGTGAACTGGGGGAATCAGAGAACAGTGTGAATGTGATCTTGGAAGTGGTAGTATTGGGGGTCAGTGCCAGTGTGAACTGCGAAGGGGTAGTATGGGCGAACAGTGCCAGTGTTATTATCCAAGGACCACATTAATAGAACGAATAAACAACTTTACCTTTTTACCTCATCCTCTGCCAAGTGCACCCACAGCATCTAAAAGTAAACCTCATTACTATGCCATCATAAACTACCTCTGAAAATGTCCAAACAAACAGAAATCCTATTCACAGAAAAAAATCAGTGTTGCTACTGCGAATACAAAACAGACATCAAAAATCAACTGGTATACTGC
Organism: Squalus acanthias; assembly: GCA_030390025.1. Classification (NCBI taxonomy): domain Eukaryota; kingdom Metazoa; phylum Chordata; class Chondrichthyes; order Squaliformes; family Squalidae; genus Squalus; species Squalus acanthias. The sequence continues at coordinate 36,578,791 of CM059428.1, forward strand.
TTAGCATTCCCACTTCGTGAGTGCTATTCGAGATCCCTTGGAGATTCAGGGCAGAACAATCTGTGACCGCATCAGAAGTGACAGCCAGGTTTTTCCCTCCTTTGTATCAAACAAATTGGGAGGTCAAAGGCCGTGACTCAGGCTCATTAAAGCTTAGTCTCTTAAACTCATTGTACAAGCACGTAACCTTCCAACATTCCTGTAATGGGAATCGTGTAGCTGAACAGTCTCACATTCTAATACAGCCAAGATGTACACAACTCAAAGCCAAGTAAACTGGACAAAGCATTAAGTGCGGTGCAAGTGCCTGTAGGGGACAAGCATGTTCCAGTTTCAGCTGACCACTGAACAATGGGCAATGTGCGCTCACCGCAGGAACCCACGGCGTGTCTGGCTCAGTTTGATTTGCACATCCATTGCAGAAATAGCAGAGCATCTAACGGCATCTACCGTTAGTTCGACTTGCCCTTTTTGTGCCGCAAGTTGCTGATAAAATGGCAGCGAGGGAAACAGGGCATCTGGGACCTGAGTAAACAGGGCAACTGTGTATCTCCTTAACCAATCAGACTGAAGGATTCTGACATTATCGTCACAAGGACTGAGAAGGAAGTGTAAGTTAGAATGGGTGAATTCAATGTCAAATCAAGTACAGAAAGTGAAATAATGAGAGAGGAAGAAAGACTGGATTAAGAGAAAGAGGAAAAAAGAGATAGAAAAGAAAAGTTAAAAAAAACATTTTTTATTTTTAAATTTGACATTTTTAAAATCTCCAAAAACAATTAAATTCTGAAGGAATGAGACTCATTTACAATGTCAGAGAAGTTGATTGGCAGTAAATAACATTTCATCACGTCGTTAAAAGGGTACTGAGACTGAAATGAATAAGACTTAACTTTCCATGGCTAGTTTAGTTCGTATCTACCCTGCAAATCCAGTAACTTCACGCCATTCAATGGATTTCAATGGTGAGGCAGATGGTGGGATGCCCTTTTTGCGAAGCTAATGGCGGAGTGGCACAACTCAGACAGCAGCTTTTGGATTTTTGAGTTTCATCGTGCATCTGCCTCTTGCCTGAAGTTACTGTAACATTTGCGCATTAGTAACAGTGAGCGCCATTAGCCTCACTGTTATTTTGACAGCAAAATCTGGCCCGTCATTTCAGTATCTGGATGCAAGATAGATTTGGTCATTTCACCACTGAATATTAAATTCAGTTATCCAAGGCCATTAGTCTCATTAGGGCTGCCCACCTTCCTGGATTGTCCTGGAGTTTCCAGGAATTAAAAGTTTAATCTCCTGGACATTGCTGCAAGCAAAACTGGGAGAAAAATCATAGGGGCAATAAAAAAAACATTGGGGGAAAAGTTGGTGATCACCAGCAAAGCAGTCGGTGTCACCGTCAACTGTCGTTAATGGACGCCCGAAATGGCTGCAGCGCTAACCGACCTAAATTGGTGAGGGGACATGCCAACTGACCTAAATTGGTGAGTGTTAACCTTAGGTGCAACGCCATCCTGGTGGTGTTGCACAAGGGATCTGGGACCAATTTGTTGTGCTGGTGCGATGTTGCTGCTTCCCCGAGCGTCTGTGTGCGAGGCTGTGAAGCTCGCAATGCATTGTGGGCAGTGAGGATCTCTGAAATTTAAAGGGGCCATGCACATTGAAGCAAGACAAAATAAAATGCATTGATTCAATACATTTTTCAGCCCTTTTTGTCTTTTTACAAATATTCAATATTTAAAAGAAGTTCCAAATGTGATTATTCAGCTCCTAAAGCTGAATTACCTTCCTAAACTGAACAAATGGGAAAACTGTCTCAGCACTAACACAAATGGCTCAGCAAGCCAGGGAAGGGGCACCCAGGGTCTCACACGCAGCACTCCAGCTCTATGCAGGGGGTCAACACTGCAAGAGCGGCCCTCTACCCACAGGGTCCAGGAGGCCCTCCAGAAAGAACGATGTGGAAGTACATTACCTAGACCGTCACTGCCAAGCAGTGTCGCCCCCATCACCTGGCTCCAGTGCCCAAAGAAGCTTCATGACCTCAGACCACTGGTCAAGATCAGTGAATGCATCTTCAAAAGCCGTTTCCTACCAACTGCACCACTAGCTTCACACACTGCTTAATGCAGGACCCCCAATTACTCACCTACCAACAATCTGCACCAATCACGAGGCACACCACACATTCCTAGCCTCACCTCACCCCCTTGGAGGAGATGGTGCAGGCCATTCTTGGCAGGGTCATGGCTGAGCCCTTGGCCAGCGGTAGAGCTGTAAGGATACAAGATGTGGGTATCCTCGTACGTTACCCTCCTTCTGGCATGCACCTCTAGGTTTCCTGCCCTCCCATCAGCACAACTCTACTCTTGTGTCTTCCTCATTTCACACACCCAAGAAATGCAGCCTGCCTAGCCAGTGGGACCGCAGGCAGATGATTCCAACCCCGATATCCCGGCTACAAAGGGGCTGTCTGGGATGCATCCTTCCGTCTGATTCCTCCTCTTCTGCGTCTTCCTCTTCCCTCTGCAAGCAGATGCTGTAAATGTGAAATGACAGCATAAAATGCTGCAAATACTCAGTTGGTCAGGCAGCATGTCAACCTGAGACGTCACCACACCGCCATTTTTTTTACAGGGCGCTGCTGGGCCCCACGAATATGGCGGACACCGCGGACACCGCGGGGACCGCCTCCAGCTGGCGCAAGAGCGGCGGCCGGCATTTTTTCGAGAATCGTTGATGCGAACAGGTGGCGGTAAGTATATGAATTTCTCGCCCATTGAATTTTACTCATTCTCCTTTGAACTCTTTTGTTTATCAGTTATAAAAATTTTGGAGATGGGAAAAAATTGCTGTTTGACTGGTCGGGACTGTTTGAAGTGGGAGAAGATGTGATGAAACCTCCAGGAACATGTCCAACCAGAGTTGGCAACACTAACTCTCATGGAAACATCACTGTAACCGTTTGTCTCTTGGAAGAGCTTCTTGCAGTGCTAGTGTCCTGTCTACTATAGGTAAATAAACTGTGCTTCTCACAACCATGGGAAACTAGCAGGAGAATGGATGGGAAATTGTACATGTTTTGGCTGACCTTTGGGCTTCAAGGGACAAGAGAATCTTAAGTGAATGTAGACGTAGATCAGTGCCATGAACATACAATGGAGCTCAGACATCGAGTCCAGTTACAGCCAAAGGGAGGAAAGGAGGGAGAAACAATGTTATACCCCACTTGTGTTGATCTACTCCCAGTCAAAGCAGCTCTGCAATACATCATAGTGCCTGGGACCCGTTTACATTGCAGGATGATCTCAGACGGCTGGATGATCTCAGATCGGCCTGGATTTTAGCCCGGAGGCGAGTTCCGAGTGCGGGGGCGGGGGGTGTTGATTTGAGGTCGGGAAACCTGGAAGAACGGGTTTCCCGAATGTACTGCTGTTTTTAACTGCAGGGCTCATTTAGATTATTTTCTGTAGGTTTTCTGCCCACAGGCAGCCTGATTAATGCCTGTCAGGCGGGAAGCCTGCAGCACAGGGTCGCAGCCAAGGAGAGTAGGTAGGCCCAGTGCGGTGGGGGGTGGGGTTACAGATCACGGGGGGAGGCCCAATTGCGGGGGGGGGGGGGGGTGGTGGGTGGTGGGTGGGGGGTGATCCTGATTGCGGTGGGCTCCCAATCATGGGGGGGTTCCGATCACGGGGGTGGGGCCCAATCACGGGGGGAGGGTGGGTACTGATCGCAGGGTGGGACCCGATCACAGGGATGGGGTCCATTGTTAGTCAGGGGGAGCAGATGGTGGTCAGGGGGAACAGATGGTGGTCAGGGGGAGCAGATGGTGGTCAGGGGGAACAGATGGTGGTCAGGGGGAACAGATGGTGGTCAGGATGAACAGATGGTGGTCAGGGGGAGCAGATGGTGGTCAGGGGGAGCAGATGGTGGTCAGGGGGAGCAGATGGTGGTCAGGGGGAGCAGATGGTGGTCAGGGGGAGCAGATGGTGGTCAGGGGGAACAGATGGTGGTCAGGGGGAACAGATGGTGGTCAGGGGGAACAGGTGGTGGTCAGGGAGAACAGATGGTGGTCAGGGGGAACAGATGGTGGTCAGGATGAACAGATGGTGGTCAGGGGGAACAGATGGTGGTCAGGATGAACAGATGGTGGTCAGGGGGAACAGATGGTGGTCAGGGGGAACAGATGGTGGTCAGGGGGAACAGATGGTGGTCAGGGGGAACAGATGGTGGTCAGGATGAACAGATGGTGGTCAGGGGGAACAGATGGTGGTCAGGGGGAGCAGATGGTGGTCAGGGGGAACAGATGGTGGTCAGGGGGAGCAGATGGTGGTCAGGGGGAACAGATGGTGGTCAGGGGGAGCAGATGGTGATCAGGGGGAACAGATGGTGGTCAGGATGAACAGATGGTGGTCAGGGGGAACAGATGGTGGTCAGGATGAACAGATGGTGGTCAGGGGGAGCAGATGGTGGTCGGGGGAGCAGATGGTGGTCAGGGGGAGCAGATGGTGGTCAGGGGGAGCAGATGGTGGTCAGGGGGAGCAGATGGTGGTCAGGGGGAGCAGATGGTGGTCAGGGGGAGCAGATAGCGGTTGGGGGATTGGTCTTGATCGCGGGGGGCTTGGTCCCAATTGCAGGTGAGGGGCCCGATCATGGGGGGGGCCGATCATGGGTGGTACCGATCGCAGGGGGCCCGATCGCGGGGGGGGGAGTACCGATCGCAGGGGGCCTGATCGCGGGGGGGGAGTACCGATCGCAGGGGGCCTGATCGCGGGGGGGAGTACCGATCGCAGGGGGCCTGATCGCGGGGGGGGGAGTACCGATCGCAGGGGGCCTGATCGCGGGGGGGAGTACCGATTGCAGGGTGGGTCCTGATCGCGGTGGGGGCAGACCTGATCGCGGAGGCGGGGGGGGGGGGGGGGGCTCCCGATCGTGGGGGATCCCGAACGCAGGGCGGTTTCCAATCGCGGGTGGCGATCCCGATCACAGGGGTGGGGTTTGACGGTGGTCGGCGGCGCAGATGGTGGACGGTGTGTCCAATGGTGGTCGGGGGTTCCAATGGTGGTCAGCGGGGTCTGATGGTGGTCAGGGGGGGTGTCCGATGGTGGTCAGCGGAGCAGATGGTGGACGGGGGGTCTGATGGTGGTCAGGGGGTCTGATGGTGGTCAGGGGGGCAGATGATGGTCAGTGGGGGTGGGTCCGATGGTGGTCGGGGGGTGTTCGATGGTGGTCAGGGGGGTCCAATGGTAGTTAGTGGAGCAGAGGGTAGTCGGGGTGGTCCGATGGTAGTCAGGAGGTCTGCTGGTGGTGGGGGGTGGTCCAATGGTAGCGGGGGGTGGCAGGGAGAGCAGACAGATCATGGGGGTGGGGTTTACTTGGTAGCTTGTTGGGCCTGGTGGAAACACTCCTGCTCCTCCTGGCCCACAAGCAGTGCTGTAAAGGCACTTACCTCATGGATTCAGCCCTTCTCGCCTCCTTTCACCTCCCAGGTTTCCTGAGGTCTGGGAAACCTGTCCAATATGAGTTAAAAATAGAAAATGAAGGCAGACGGCCTCATAATAATATTTAAATGAACAACTCACCTCCCGGGGGCAGATTGGTCACTCGGCCTTTGTCCCGCCTCCATTAAAACTGGAAGTGGGCTAGTTCGAGGCGCTTTGGGTTCCTGTTCCAGATTTTTTGAATTTTAACCTCTGACATGACCCCAACCCACCCATTTTTGGGAGTTAAGATTTAGTCCATCAATTCTACAGACAAGCAATGTGAGCTCAGCCCAGCGACAGTTAAAACAAAAAGGTCACCACGGTGGCAAGTAGTGCTTTACCCCACTGAGAGACAGAACAGACCGACTTCACGAGGTGGTGCTCCTCCCACAGGGAGGCACAAAGGCCGATTCATTTATATCACAATACTGTCTCCAGATGTAACACTGCAATATAAGTAGGGTATCAGTCGGGATTTGAATGTATGATAGATTGTGATACTCTCAAAAGTTTAATAATAATAGACCGGGTATCTATTTAAATTGATTTTCATGAGAACCTTAGCTTACCTAAGGTTCAATGTCAGCCTTGGCTCAGTGGCAGCACTGTCGCCTCTGAGTCAAAGGTCATGGGTTCAAGTCCCACTCCAGAGACTTGAGCACAAAATTTCAGCTGACACTCCGGTGCAGTATTGAGGGAGTGCTGCACTGTCGGAGGTGCTGTCTTTCAGATGAGACGTTAAACCAAGCCTTCTCAGATGGACGTAAAAGATCCCATGACACTATTTCAAAGAAGAGCAAGGGAGTCCTGGTCAATACGTATCGCTCAATGAACATCATTAAAACAGATTATCTGGTCATTATCACATTGCTGTTTGTGGGACCTTGCTGAGTGCAAATTGGCTGCCGTGTTCCCTATATTACAACAGTGACTACACTTCAACAGTACTTAATTGGCTGTAAAGTGCTTTGGGACGTCTTGAGGTCATTTAAAGGCTCTAAATACTTGACTTGACCAAACTTTGTCAAAGTAGTGATAGGGATGGGCCGAACCCCAAACCTAATCTGAAAAGGGCCTCTTCTAACTCTCTTTAGCGCTATAAATGTGTAAATTTAGTATACATGGATTTCCAATTTATTTACAGAGTGGTTAACAACCATAGGCCCTGGAGCCACTGAGTTTATAACCGAATCTTGTCTTCAACCACAAAGTAGCTCTCTGACTTAAAGCTGATTGTAGCACAAAATGATGGCAGAAAGATTGTTTCTCCCCGCACCTCGCCAAGGCAGCTTGCTCTGTTGAATCGCACCCCTCCTGTAGCGGCACAGACTCCCTGGCTTCCATGTTTTGACTCGTTGCTTATTCTTCTTCAAACTTGCAGACACACATGGATCAGTTTCCTTCAGAAGCTATCTCTTCAGGATTTGGTGCCTTACCTTCAGGAAATGCGGTCATAAGATTTGAAGGGAGTCAGCGGAAGGGAAGATACCGAAAAGGAAAAGGTCAAGGCATGTTTTGCCTCTACCCAACCACTCAGATGAAACATAGAACTGCGACTGGGATATCGAAGAGATGAGCTGAACAAGACATATGGGACAATACTGAAGATCCCTGTAGAAATAGGTAAGAGCTTCTTCCAGAAAAAGGTTGTTGGCAAACTAAAACTCACTGTGAATATTACCTACAGTTTTATTAAATGGTGTAACAAATGTAAAAGGCCAATGGGGTGAAGGAGATTGAAGGAAAGGCTTTTCAGATTTGAGTCTATGATTTCACTTGCATGCCATATAAACCATACTGACACGAGTACATAGAGTCATGGGGGAAAAATTCAGTTGGTTTGCGCCTCCCGTTAGCGCCTTAAGAGGGCGCTAATGGGGCGCAAAGCAACTAGCGCCCGGGCGCGGCGATATCTGCGCCGCTCGAGAAATTGACCAGACATTTTGCGGCGGCGCTAAACAATACCACCCCGATCTCCTGCGCACACAGATCTTGACGTCATTCAAGCGAGCGTGCAATGCCCTTGTGGCGCCCTGGACCGGATATTGAGTGGAGCCTGGCGAAAGCAACAACAGGTAGACTGGAACGTTTCCCAGTCGCTGTGGGGCTGGGGGGGCACTATTTAAACGTGGCCTCTTCCTGGCTTTTTCTGTGGTAGACATTTTTGCACCATTCGTTCTGACAGAGAGAGAGATTCTGATAGAGAGAAGGAGAGACTTCTGCATAGAGTCAACGCTGTGTGAAGTAGTTTTGGCTACTGAGCATCACTTTGCAGGTACTTTTGTTTTTGACCTTCATTACTTTGATTGCCAAGAGACTCTGGGGGCTGCACTGGTTGGGGGCGTCGTCCTGCGCCTGCAGATTCGGAGGCCACAGAGACGCAGAGAGAGAGTGGCAATCATGGCCAGATGGAGGAGGGCCAACAGGCCTCTGTACAGGAGACCTTACCCTCCCAGGGTATTTCACCAACAATTCTCCTACATTAATATGTCTGAGGAGCAGCGTTTGCGAAGGCTGCGCTTCAGCAAAGAGGCGGTCACTGAGCTCTGCCACCTGCTGCAGCCAGATCTGCAGCCTTTACTGAGGACCAGGACATCTCTGTCGGTGGCAGTGAAGATCACAGTGGCTCTGAACTTTTATGCCACCGGCTCCTTTCAAGCAGCTACTGGGGACATCGCCAATATCTCCCAGTTCGCGGTCCATTGCTGTATCCGTCAGGTCACAAATGCCCTCTATAAAAGGAGACGACAGTACATCTCTTTCCCGATGACCCGGGCCAAACAGCATGAACGCGCATTGGACTTTGCGAGGGTAGCGGGCTTCCCCATGGTGCAGGGTGCCATTGACTGCACGCATGTGGCATTGTGTGCACCGTATGAGAATGCCGAGGATTTCCGCAACCGAAAGGGATTCCACTCCTTAAACGTCCAGTTGGTCTGTGACCACAGACAGCTGATACTCGCTGTCAATGCCCGCTATCCTGGCAGCAGCCACGATGCATTCATCCTGCGCCAGACTGGTGTGGCAGAACTTTTCCAGGCACCGCATCACCCAAGTGGTTGGCTTCTCGGGGACAAGGGTTATCCACTGTGCACCTGGCTGATGACACCTCTCCGTACCCCCAACACCCCTGCTGAGCTGCGGTACAATGAGAGCCATCTCGCCACCAGGAACATCGTTGAGCACACAATCGGCGTGCTCAAGCAACGGTTCCGCTGTCTGGAACACTCAGGAGGAGCCCTGCTGTACTCGCCTGAGCGATTCTCCCTCTTCATAGTTGTGTGCTGCATGCTGCATAACCTGGCAATCCTCAGGACCCAGCCAATGCCACCAGGCCTTGGAGCACCACCGGAGGAGGAAGAGGAGGAGGAAGAGGAGGAGGATGATCATCAGCAGCACCAAGGCGGGAGGGGGGCCCACAATGTTGAAACTGGAAGGGCCGTCCGTCAACGGCTGATAGCAAGCCGCTTCTAGGCCCCTGCTGAGGAAATGGCTTCTGCCATTGAGAACAACATGAATGAAACTAACCTGCAACCCCTAAGCCGGCCAAGGCAGCAATGATTCCAAAGACCAAACATGTACATTTTGAATACAAAAACTTATTTATTTTACAAACTCTGTGTGTGTCATTTCTTCATGAGAAACTAATAGAAAGAAACACAAAAAAACTGTCATTAACATAACTGGTTCTCACAACCTGGAGATAATGTCCAAAGCACTAAACAAAAGTTTGAACACGAACCTCGGCCTTTAATAAAAAATTGACCAACATTTTGTCACACCTCCTACTTTTTGCCCTTCTAGGGTGATCTCCTTTCCTTGTGCACTTCCCCCCTTCCCACCCTACTGCTCCTCCATAATGGGGCCCCAGTGGCTGCAGCAAAGCTGCTGGAAGGCTGCTGATTGTCAGAACCTGAGACTGCAGATGCCCTTGAAGGACGACCTCGACCAGCTCTGGGCCTGGAGGGCCCGGCTGCAGACTGCACCAACTCTGCATGGGCGGCAGCAGTCTGGCCTACAGGCGGTGGCAAGTGCAATGGGGAAGTGACAGTGGTGGCAGCAGGAATGCTGTCATCTTGAGAGAGGACAGCAACTCCCTGCTCGACCAACACACTGTCACTCCCACGTGGCAGCACTTCAGCATCCGGAGCAATCTGCTGGAGCACAGATTGCCGGCCTGCTGCGGCGCGGTGAGAGCCCCAGGGAAATGTGTCCAAACCAGCGACAATAGCAGCAGTCAGTGTTTGCGTGACCTCAATCTGAGTCTGCATGAGAGCAGTCTGAGATTGGATCACAGCAGCCAGTGACTGAATTGCAGCACTAAGCTTTAGCATGGCATCCGCCTGTGCTACAGCGAAGTGCTCCACACTCCTTGCCAGTGATTCAATGCATTCGGGCACCCTTCCCACTGCACTCATGAGCTCAGTGTGCATGTCCACCGCCTGAGTGTTCATTTCAGCGATGAGCCGCTCCTCCTCTGTGTCCAGTGCAGCAGGACTCGCTGGCCTACTCTCCCTCCGGGGAGAAGGCCCCCAAGCTTCCCTACCCCCATTGCATTGCTGCAGCCCGCTGGGTCCTGGAGCTTCACCCTCATCAGACCCTTCCCCCCTTCTCCCCTCCAGGGAAGGCGTGTTCCCAGTGTGGGCATGGGCTTCCTCGGGAGAGGGTGGCGCTGATGCTCCGGCTTCATCTTCCTCCTCGCCTGCAGCTTCACTCCCACTGGCAGCTTGAGGGCCCGTCTCCTCAGCTGGTGAATCACCATCTGAAAGCAGGGAGGTACAAGAGTGGCTTTAGCGTGAGGACAGGGGGGCAGTAAGGGCGGAATGAGTGCAGCGATTTAGTAAGTTGGATTGAAAGTGTCAAAGGCTGGTGTTGTGAGGGACAAGTGGAAGGAGAGAGGAGAAAAAGGTGATGACCTTATCATTGCTGTCCAGAACGGGGTCGGCCTCTCCAGGGGCGACGGGACCGATCACCTGGCTTGCCACAATCCTGTGGACACGCGCCTCAAGATCGCTGAGGGGTTGCAGCTGAGGCCGCCCTCCACCCGTCCGTTGCTGCTGTCTCCTATCATGAGATAGCTTGGCCTGCAAGAAAAAGGACGGCGTGTGAGTAAATATACAGCCATGGTCTTGCCTGATGTGCCTCCCATAGGTGAATAGCCCTTACTGTATGCAAAGTGTGGAATGTGCATGTGTGTTTCATGAGAGGGCCATAGGTGTTGGATGAGTGTTGGGCATTGGGGTTTTAAGACCCTCTGGCCATAGAGTGAGGTTGAGATGGAGGGCTGGAGAGGTATTGAAAAAAAGCCACTCACCCTGACGACCCGAGTGAGGTCGTTGAACTTTTTTCGACATTGAGTATGGGTCCTGGGCACCATGCTCCTGGAGGAGACGCTCTGAGCCACCTCCCTCCACACTCTTCTGTACTCGCGCGGCAAAGGCCTCCTGAAGGGAAGAGTATAGATCTTCTGCGCTCCACCGCGCCAACCAGAGCCTCCAAGGCCCGCTCGCTGAAGCACTGAGCTCGTTCTCTCACCCTCTCCATAGTCCTTGGCTGGAAGATTTAGGCACTGGTCTCTCCAGGCCGAGATTCAAGGCTCCAATGTGCAGGGTGTGGCTGGAGAGCAAGATCGACCCTCCCCTTTAAGAACTGGCCGGCGCCAGTGTGTCTGTGTTCCCTCGCTAATTGACATCATCTGTGCTGCGCCCGCGCTCTGAGGTAGCGCCTCGCTCCTCGGCCTTTGCGCCTTAAGACAGGTGTGTAGCGCCTGATTTAGTGCTCCAATCACCTCCAGGGGCGATAAAAGCCAAGTTTGCAGTCGGAGGCGATAATTAGCGCCAGGCGCTAAACTTTGCGCACGGCCGATAATGGCGCCCCAAACGGGGCGATACTGAATTTTTCCCCCATAGAGTCATAAGAGTTAACATCGATCACACGTTTCCTGCAAATCCCATGGGAGATGTACGCCACTGACATTGCTGCTGTATCTGAGGAGCGAGACAAATCAATACTGCCTCCATCACCCACACATCTTATGCTGCTCTTAAATAGCGCTTCCACTTCTAAGGGAGCATATAACTGGCTCAATTTACAGCACACAGGTGCAGGGCTTGACACTGAGATTGCACAATGCAAGTGAATGGTCAGCTTTTTTCTAACCCAGTGCACCTTGACTCCACCTGGCAATCAGGCCAGTTCAGACTCGAAAGATCCAGGTTTTCCCAGTCAGAAGTCCAGATGGATTCATTCTAAATATTGATGTCAGTCGTTCATCCGGTTTTGCACTTCCAGTCGCCATTTCTGTAATCAAGTCCACTAAATGTCTTGTGTGGGAGAGGATGATATACTAACTGAGCATTCTGTGTGTGGAGCTTTGGATGGACCATATTCATTAGAAAGAAAGAAAAGAAAAAGACTTGCATTTATATAGCACCTTTCATGACCTCAGGATGTCCCAAAACGCTTCACAGCCAATGTAGTACTTTTGGAGTGTAGTCATTGTTGTAATGTAGGAAACATGGCAGCCAATTTCTACACAGCAAGGTCCCACAAACAGCAAGGTGATCCTTCTTATAAGGAAAGACGATGGGGATTCCCTCTATAAGTACATGTGTTTTTAAAAAGTGGTTGTTCACATTCTTGTTATTGAAAATTAATAAGATCTCAGAGGGTATATCTTATTCACCTGACGAAGGAGCAGCCGCTCCGAAAGCTTGTGATTTCAAATAAAACTGTTGGACTATAACCTGGTGTTGTGCGACTTCTCACTTTAATCATAAGACATAGCATTGCATTTTTATTTGCTCACAACAAGGTCCCACAAACAGCAATATGATAATGACCAGATTGTCTGTTTTAGTGTTGTTGACTGAGGGATAAATATTGGCCAGGACAGTGGGGAGAACTCCCCTGCTCTTCTTCAAATAGTGCCATATGAGAGCAGACAGGGCCTCAGATTAACATCGCATCTGAAAGGCGGCACCTCCGACAGTGCAGCACTCCCTCAGTGCACTGCATTGGAGTGTGAGCCTAGAATATGCGCTCAAGTCTCTTGGTGGAACTTGAACCCACAACCATCTGACTCAGAGGAGAAAATGCTAGCACTGAGCCACAGATGACACCGAACAGACACTTACCCTTTCGCTGCAAAGCACTCTGGAACTTTTAATGCTAATTTGCACCATGGTACATTTATCCATGTCTTCAGATATGTTAAGCAGGTTAGCAAATGAATGTAAAATCTATTTGAAAATAAAGTCATGGAAAACAATAAAATTAGGATTTAGCGAATTTGAGTTGTAACCCAATAGCCTTCACAGCTTCTTGGCATTCCGAACTTAGCTGCCTCAAACCTTCGAATACCCATCAGCACCCAGCGCCCTCCTGGAATTCCTGAGTGGTTTTAGCAGCAGCGAGTTAGTAATTTAACACCCACTCTCATCGCTCTGTGAGCATGGCGGCGTGGATCTTTAAGCACTCACATGCTCAGCCTATGCAGGCAGCTCTTTGCTTTAATTAGAACGTGTTCCCAAAAGAAACGAGAGAAAGTTAAAACACCCACAGTGCCCGTCTGGCTCTCGTATAAAAGGCAGGATGCTGAGTGTGGGAAAGCAGTCGTTTACCAGATCAGTCAGCCTCCACCTTTGATCTTCTCCCTCCAGACTTGGTTTCAAGCATCTAAATTTCATGCGACATAAATGCTTGGATAACACTTTATTATAGATCTCCTGACTGCACTATAATTTATAGCATGTCTCACTATTCATTATAAACTTAAACGCTGTGGGATTTTGAGACCAGGCTTTAAATACTGTTAACATTTTTTGACTTGTTTAACTGTAGACTAAAACAATAGACACACACAGTCAATAATCCAACAAATAATCTCTCCCCAAGTACACTGCAAGCATGTTGTTTTGTAACTGTGCCCCATCCTGTTAGTTGTCTGCTATGTTTGAGTATTTTAGGCGTGCGTTTAGCTTCCTTCCTGCCTCGTGCTGCATACCTGCTGACCCACAGAACTATCAAAATAAGCAAAACAAAATAACCCTCATAAAAGCTGGGAACTCAAATAACAATCAACCCCAAATATAGGCCCATGGTATGTAGTTACAATGAGAGTGTAGTGGGACACAGGCCCATCATAACTTAAGCTGCAGGTATACCCAGTGTCCTATCACTTGCACCGTGGTATAATGTGGCAAAAGTTGCGGTCCCTTTAACTGGCTGTGTGGCCCATTCAATTGTTCGCGCATGCGCGGTTTCTCCCGTATAAAAGCTGGTGAATAGCCTGTGCGGGACCTCCAGACCGCTGCCCGGCCACGCAGCGTAGTGGGAACGTTGGTTGTAGGGCTGGAGGAGGTTACAGAGATAGGGAGGAGGGAGGCCATCGAGAGATTTGAAAACGAGGATGATCATTTTAAAATCGAGGCGTTGCCGGACCGGCAGCCAATGTAGGTTAGCAAGCACAGGGATAATGGGTGAATGGGACTTGGTGAGAGTTAGGATATGGGCAGCAGAATTTTGGATGAGTTCAAGTTTACGTAGGGTGCAAAGTGGTATAAAAGCACCCATAAAAGTATAAAAGCAGCACATAAGTACCATCTTCTCCATTCAATTTCAAATGACAGAACAAGCGGTGCTGGCCCCATTCACATCAGAGATCACGGCTGGCACTTACTGACCAGTAGTCATAAACTTGCCGTTTGCATGGTTCAGTCCCATAGGAGGAGGTGAGGGAAGTAGGTTAATATTGTATTAAAGAAGGGATCAACATGCGTTGTGGAAGGGAAGTCCTTGATATAATAATTATACATAAAGAAAGACTTGCATTTATATAGCGCCTTGAGTCCACAGAGTTGCCAGTGGAAGCAGAGCCCCATATAGACACTGGAATCAGAATTGACCCTGTGGATGCCTTTACAAAGTCCTGTCGCACAGATGTTGTGTAAGTGTAGGCTTTTGTGCGGGTTACAAACTGCTATCTTCCTGCTGCCAGATATGAGAGAGGGCTTGATGGGCTGACTGGCCTAATTTTCATCTGGGTTTTCTCATATTCTTATATAACTCCTTTCCCTAACTTCACGAGGCAGTGTCCTCCTCCAACCCTAACCTACCAGGTCAGAGCCATTTTCCCACTCCAATTCCTTCTCCCCTTCACATGCTGTATCCATGGTGACACACAGACAGGCATCTTTTGCCTAATAAAAGTCATTGTGATTTTATGAATTCATGATTATTGCATCAATTAGTATAAGAACAAATGGATTTGCATTTACATAGCACCTTTCACATCCTCAGGATATCCCAGAGTGCTTTACAACCAATGGACTATTTCTGAAGTGCTGTTGTTAAGCAGGCAAATTGTGAAGGGTACTCTGCAACTGACATACACAACTCTGCTCTCATATCTGGCAGCAGGAAGATAGCAGTTTGTAACCTGCACAAAAGCCTACACTTACACAACATCTGTGTGACAGGACTTTGTAAAGGCATCCACAGGGTCTGTTCTGATTCCAGTGTCGATATGGGGCTCTCCTTCCACTGGCAACTCTGTGGACTCAATGTCGTTTTTGGTGTAAAGCTCCAAGTGGAAGCAGGCTGTCTGGTTGAAATGGGAATGTCCAGTTTTAAAGTTGCAGGCCCTGAATTTCCACACGAGTTCTCCTGATCTTCTACAGTAACTTTGGCAGGGATAGAAACATAGAAACATAGAAAAATAGGAGCAGGAGTAGGCCATTCGGCCCTTCGAGCCTGCTCCGCCATTCAATATGATCATGGCTGATCCTCTATCTCAATACCATATTCCTGCTCTCTCCCCATACCCCTTGATGCTTTTTATGTCTAGAAATCTATCTATCTCCTTCTTAAATATATTGGCCTAGAAATTCGGGTGGCCGGCTTGCTGCGGGGGTAAGGATCGCGCGCGCTCTTACCTACCGCGCCTGCCGTTGTGTTTCGGGCCCACAGGAACTTCGGGTCCTGGGCCTCTCCCTTGTGCCGGCGCGCAGTGCTTGTGTGTCCCAGGGGCGCAGTTAGTGCGATGCGACCTCTGGGATCACGTGTGCCATGGAGAGCCAATGGCAGCAGACCATCTTTCATTCATAGATTTGATAGGAGACCTGTCAAATCTGTGAATTGAAATCGGCCCCAAAAGAACAGATAAACCTCAAATAAATTTTTTAAAAAGCCATCACATTAATAAAATAACTATAGTTAAATAAATTAACCACTTTAAACAAAAATTTAAATTTTTGAAAAAATTTAAATTCTTTTTAAAAGTTATAAAAATAAACTTACCTTTCTTTAAAGTCTCTAAAAAAGATAAACCTGTTGAAAAAAATTTAAAATTATACTTAATTAACTACTTACCTTGTTCAAAAGGGGTCTTACGCCTCCTTTTTACTTGTGTAGAATCTTCCATACTTACCCTCGCGTTGAAACCTGAAAAAAAACCTAAGTGCGCTGCGTGTGCACAGCCTGTAGTGTGCACGCGGTTCACCTAGGAACCGCCCCCTTCGCCATACCGGAAGTGCCGGTTTCCCGCGCATGCGCAGTGCATGCAGGAAACCGGCACTTCGGGAACGAATACGGGTGAGTACGCAGCGGGTACTCACCCGAGAACGGCCGAATTTTTGGGCCATTCAGTGACTTGGCCTCCACAGCCTTCTGTGGTAGAGAATTCCACAGGTTCACCACCCTCTGAGTGAAGAAATTTCTCCTCATCTCAGTCCTAAATGTCCTACCCCGTATCCTGAGACTGTGACCCCTCGTTCTAGACCCCCCCCCAGCCAGGGGAAGCATCCTCCCTGTATCCAGTCTGTCTAGCCCTGTCAGAACTTTGTACATTTCAATGAGATCCCCTCTCATTTTTCTAAACTCTAGTGAATACAGGCCTCGTCGACCCAATCTCTCCTCATACGACAGTCCTGCCATCCCAGGAATCAGTCTGGTGAACCTTCGCTGCACTCCCTCTATGGCAAGTGTATCCTCGGGAGAGCCCCTTGGAAAAACAGCGTAAACAGCGGTAGATTGGGATCATCGTCATAGAAATTCAAGACCTAAACCAATTGGAATCCCAGCAATACTCCAGCCGCACAGCATTGAGTGTCGCTCATTCCAGACCTGTCAACTCTTTCCAAGTGTCACTGCTTTTGTGTGAAAATGTAACCCCTTTCTTAGAGTCACACTGCAATCAATTAAGCCCAGCTCTATTCATTTCAAATTTGCCATATCTGTCTATTTTCCACACACAGACACACAAAAAATGAATCTCAGCACTTACAAGAGTCTAATCTTGGTGATGCTGCAGGTATATGACCCAGGTCCTGGTTCAGTGCAGGGAGAGGCAGTATAAACTCGCGGGAGATGGAATTCAGTTTGGATCACATTGGAAACCCAGTGCGGGCGAGGGATTTGAAAGTCTGGCAGCATCTTAACCCTTAGCCCTCACTGGCTCTCTTTCTCTCTCTCCTGTGAAAATGACAGATGTTTAGTCCATATGTTTGGTTGTGAGGGCAAAGGGTTAAAATAATTGGCTTGAATTTCGGCGGAGACTGCGGATCATACACAGAACGTGATGTTCAAAAGCAGACAAATATTTATGTGGAGCCGAGTTTGCTTCAGGGGTCTTATCGGTAACATCATAAAATAGATTACGCGACATGAATAAAAAAAATTTAAACAATAATTCCCATAGATAATAACATTAACATGATGCAATGGAATTATTTTAAATGTCTCCCATCCACCCAGTATAGAATATGTCCCCAGTGACTGAAGGAGCCAGAAACCCTTTAACACTCAGGGAATAAAAGTTAATGTGAATAAATATGAAATTCAAATATATTAATGCAGCAAAACTAGAATATTAATTTAGAACCTAGCACAGAAAAGGAATAAATTGTTGCCAATATAATTCACTTATTTTAAATATATGTAAAAAAGAAGCAAATTAATGTCATGTGCTGCTAGGAAATTCTTCGAGTAAAATGATTAAAAAAGACAAGCAGTATTAAGTAACATAAATTGTTCATGTAAAGCTTTTCAAAATCAATGTTCTAACAATTGGAAGTTTCACAGAATTGGCATTTATATAGCACCTTTCACGACCTGAAATGCTTTTGAAGTGTAGTCACTTCTGTAATGTAGGGAGACGTGGCAGCCAATGTGAGCGCAGCTAGATCCCACATACAGCAATGATAAGTGACCAAATAATCTGTTTTTTAGTGGTGTTGGCTGAGGAATAAATATTGGCCAGGATACTGTGGAGAACTCCCCTGCTTTTCTTCGAAAATAGTGCCGTGGGATCTTTTATGTCCACCTGAGAGGGCAGACGGGGCCTCGGTTTAACATCTCATCTGAAAGACGGCACCTCCAACAGTGCAGCACTCCCTCAGTACTGCACTGAAGTGCCAGCCTGGATTTTGTGCACAAGTCTCTGGAGTCGGACTTGAACCCACAACGTCTGATTCAGAGGCGAGTATGCTAAAATAAGAGAGACGTCAGTCTCCCACCTTGAGGAGAGGCCCATCCAAGAGCCTGGCTGATTAAATAAAAACATGCTTGCAAAGCCATTATTTGTCCAGCCGCACTTCAGAAAATCTACTTGTCTGAGGGCTCCCACAGAAACCTTTATACCAGAGCAGAAGCACAATAATAGTAAAGGATTAACTTCCCTTGCAACACTAACCCGTCGAGAAAGGGAAATGAATCAGACAACTCCGAATAATGGAGGTAGTTAAAATGCCTGGCATTAGATACTTTCAAGCTGAAAAAAATACTTAGAAAAGTAGCCAAAATAGATCAAGTCTAACAAAACAATTAATTGACATAATAACGATAGAACAAATTAGGCGCGATTTGACTATATAAAATATTTGTTTTATTCCTTAAGCAACGTGGCTTTTGTACTTAAATTTTAAAACAATAAATTGTTTAATTTATGAGTTAAAATTTATTGACCACAGCTCAGGAACAAAACACGTCCTAGGCGCAACCCAGTGAGGTCATCCTAACCAGAATATATTGCAGGAAGAGAAAGGAATCCTCTGGAGGTGCAAAGAAAAGTGCAGTGTTACAGGACAGATTTCTCCAAAAAAACACAGCTGCACAAGATTCCGAAGATTTGGCAGAGCTTTGTTTATGAGTCAATGACAGAGATTTTATCACCTTCAAACAGCGCTGGTTTCTCATGTAAGTTTTTCAATTTGTGATTGAAATATTACCGTGAGATTATTCCTCTTCGCTATGTGCTGAAGCTCCACCAAAAAGGAAGACCTAGGTTTAAGCAAAGCAATGATCTTGGACCTTCAGATTGAAACCTCTATCATTTTATGAATCCAAAGTCCAAAGAAAAGCTGGTAACACAAATGTGGATAGCATCTCCAGACTGTTGGGGATTAGTAGCCTTCAACGCTACTGTTAGATAACCAAGGAACACACTGAACCACCAGTTGTGTCCCACCCATTATGATGTTACCAGAGAACTGTACAACATCCTCCACCACCAGGTACATGAACCTACTGCAACTGGATCAACTGGGAAACCACTAGGGTTGATAATAAAACCACCAGAGAATACAGATACACCTTCCCCATACCTATGAATTCATTGAGATGGGTCTCTGTTTTTTTCAATAGGGATCTCAAACCACATTCCCCACTTCTACACAACCACATTTTCTTATTAATTCATTCTCAGGATGTGGGCATCACTGGTGAAGCCGACATTTATTGCCCATCCCTAGTTACCCTGAGAAGATAGCAGTGGGCCTTCTCCTTGAACCATTTTTACAAATTACTGGCTCAATAGGCCACTTCAAAGAGCAGTTAAGAGTCAACTACTGTTGGTTTGGGACTGAAGTTACATATATAACTGAATTCAAATTCTCAATCTGCCATGGTTGGATTTGAACTCACTTTCTCTGGTATTAGTCCAAACCTCTAGGTTACTAGTCCAGTAACATAACCAGGGCACCCCTCACCCACAGGACAGTACTGCAGCATCTCCTGAGAAGGAAGACTGGATGGAGCAGCTGACTGTTAAAACCACTTCTGGTGCCAGCTCTATGGTTCATGTAAGCTGCCGGTGCCCTTGCAGAAGACAGCACAGCTGTTCATCTGGCTGGCTGCTGGCTCAGAGCTGGTGCTACCAATTCCATGCAGAGTCAAAGGAAGGTATCCATAGGTGGGCCTCTGTTGTAACCTGGCCTGCCTTCAATACTCTTCCCTGGTGTTCTGACTACTGTCAGCTGCGGCTCAGTTAGTAGCACTCTTGTCTCTAAGTCAGAAGGATGTGGGTTCAAAGTCCCACTCCAGGGACTTCAGCACAAAAATCTAGGCTGACAGTCCAATGCAATGCTGAGGGAATGCTGCACTGCCAGCAGTGCCAGACGTTAAACTGAGGCCCCATCTGCTCTCTCAGGTGGTTGTAAAAGATCCCATGGCAACATTTTGAAGAGGAGCAGGGGAGTTATCCCCGGTGTCCTGGCCAATATTTATCCCTCAACCAACACCACTAAAAAACAGATACTTTGGCTGCCGCATTACCTACATTACAACAGTGACTACACTTCAAAAGTATTTAATTGGCTGTAAAGCACTTTGGGACGTCCTTGGGTCATGAAAGGCACTCTATAAATGAAAGGTTTTTTTTCTACAAAAATATACATGGGGGAATTCCTACTGGGAAACCCACTGTCCCAATATCATAGACATATCAAACAGTGGCTGTGTCAAAACAATTGGCGTACAGCCTCCTGACCAACTAAGTGGAAACAGGAAAGGGGGAAAAAAAGCAGGAGAAAGATTCAAAATGCTGACGGAAATCGTACTTCCGTAAACAGCAAACTCAGCAACCTTGACAGCCATTTTAAATGGACAGTTGGATGATTGACCACTATACTGGTATAAATGCTGGGAAAATGCACTGACATCTAACTTAGGTCATTGGGCCTAATTTAATATAATTAACCAGCAGTAACTTCAACACAAACTCAACTGGAGAACTCGATGGGGTACTAAATGGTCATAATTCTGGCGTAACAAATCACTGCCCTTTCTTCGATTGGTAATTTTGTCTTTACACTTGTTACTGATCTGAAGTGTATCTTACTGTATCAATGTATGCTCCAGCAAAGGCAGTGTAAGCACAAAGCCAGCAACACGCAAAGCGATGAAAAATTCTGAAATTAAAAAGGAATGCCCAAATTCAATTTTTCAAATAGTCAAACTCTGAACCCCAATATAATTCGGGTGCTCATCATTACTGTACTGACATTAAATTGACAAAACAGCCACTTAGTAAAGGATGCTTTGGCTCAATAATTCAAGTTATCCTGGTCCCCAAACGACACGATTTTAAAATTTTCATCCCCATGTTCAAATCCCTCCTTGGCCTTGCCCCATCCTATCTCTGTAACCTCCTCCAGCCCTACAACTAATGTTCCTGTTAAGCTGCGTGGCCGCCCAGCGGTCTGGAGGTCCCACACTGGCCACTCAACGGCTTTTAAATGGAAAAAACGCACACGTGCGGAAATTGAATGGCCCGTTAAAGGGGTCGCGCAGCCCAAAGAAAATTAGCGGGAACATTGCCTACAACCAATTTTCCCTCTAATGTTTTTGAGTGTGCGGCCTCTTTAATGGGTTGCAGGGCCCAGTCAAATTTCTGCGCATGCACGGTTTTTCCTATTGTAAAGCCGGCAAGCAGCCTGCGTGGGACCTCCAGACAGCTGCAGCGCAGCTTAACATGAACATTGCCTACAACCCTTCGAGAACTCTGCGTTCCTCCAATTCTGACCTCTTGTGCATCTCCCACTTCCTTCGTCCCACCCTTGGTGCCCGTGACTTCAGCTGTCCAGGCCCTAAGCTCGTGAATTCCGTCCCTAAACCTCTCCACCTCTCTCTCCTCCTTTAAGACCCAACTTAAAGCCGACCTTACCTGTCCTAATGTCTCCTTTGGCTCAGTGTCAATTTATTTGTCTGATCACGCTCCTGTGAAGCATGAGCGGCACATTGTAAAGGGAAGGCAATAGTTGCTGCTCACCAGCATCTAGGGTTGCCAACCTGCCAGGATTGCTCTGGAGTCTCCAGGGGAAAAATCATAGGGAAAATAAAAAAAACAATTTCAAAACATTTTTCTTTGAACACTTTTGTTTATTAGATATAACAATATAGGACGAATAGGCTGTTGACTGACAGTGAAGAATCATCCAATTAGATAACGAAGAGTCTGTTCACTGTCTGATTCGTGTAAGAATGCGGAGCACCATGAGTTTGGACATGTCAGGCGACCAATGGCGGGAGTGTGGGGGCGGGGCAGTTGGCAACAGGAGGTCATGTGATGTAACCTGAAGGAATACGTCCAACCAGAGTTGGCAACCCTACCGGCTTCCTGAAACTATATCAAAGCGCAAAACAATGGGGGAGTATTTCCTATCTCACATCCTTTCCACCTGCTGGCTTGGTTGTCATTGCTTCACAGCCATTGACTGTGCCTTTCTGTGCTGACAGATTCCTATTAGCCATTGTATTCTTGTGCTCCAACTCGTACGTCCTGTGGCCATTAACAGGAACTTAAGGCGGCTTCAACGATTCAGTCAAAGGCAATCAATCTCTGGATATCACTCTTGCACATCAAGTAAAACCTGCAGAACGCAGGAAGCGAATCAGACTGCTGGATTCAAGTTCCACACACAGTTTACTAGGTCAGCATGTTTCTGGACGTCAGCCAGCCAATAAAGTGTCCGGATGTGCCTGCCTCTGATGGACTGCAGCTGAACACAGCACCATGTACCTAACAGCTGTTGCCTACCTGCTCAGTGCGCCTTGCCCTGTGCTCTACAATAACAAAAAAATGATGGAATGCAGACATCGTTGAGGAGAATAGTATAGACTTGGCAGAAGGCAGACAATGCAGGAACAATATGATGCTGCACATCTGAAATAAAAGCAGAAATGCTGGAAAGGCACAGCAGGTCCAACAGCTTCCAGGGTTGCCAACTCGCCAGATTGTCTGGGAATTAAGGTTAATCGACAGTACACTGCTGCGAGCAACCCAGGAGAAAAATCATAAGAGCGTTAAAAAAAACTATGGCCGGAATTTTTACCTTTGCGTCGGGTTGGGTGCATGCGGGCAGTGTAGCGGGTCGGGAACGCGATGTTCTGAGCAGCGTACTGCTCAGAGCGACTTTCACTCAATGGCCTCAATTGAAAGGGTCATGTGCGTTTCCCGGCCCAATTAAATGGTGTGGGTTTGATGACATCATTGATGACTTGTTTCCGGCGCCCATATTTAAAGCAGCCTTGCACTCAACTCACTTGAAGGTTGTCAGAGGAGGGTGGAAGGTGACAAAGAAAGGCCATAGTACTGCTATAACTTTGGAAGGATGGATAGCCAAAGGCAGAGGGCTGCACCACGCTTCTCTGATTCATTGCTGCATACTCTGGTGGCGGCTGTCAGAGCACGCAGAGAGGTCCTCTTCCCTGCTGATAGGCAAAGGAGACCTGCACAAGAAACAAAAAGAGCCTGGCTGGATATTGCTGAGGAGGTCAGCATCAGGGATGTGGTCAGGAGGACCTGGATACAGTGCAGGAAGCGCTTCAATGATCTCATGAGGTCAGGAAAGGTGAGTGTAATGCCACACTCACCCTCATCCTGAAGTACCTGTCAACACATCCCCATCACCCTGCCTTCCCAAGCCTACTCCTGCACATCATTCCTCACACCAACATACCTTGCACACCCACCCATCCCTCTCTCTCTATGTACATACTCACATCCCCATCTGACTAACCACCCCTCACACTCACCCTCATCCTAATGCAATCATAGCAAGTAACACCACAGAAGGAGGTCATTTGGCATTGGCACCCCACTCCATCATAGTCACCCTCTACAGATGTAACCCATCCATTCCTTACACTCATGCCATCACTCTCACTCAAACTTCTCTTCTTTCCCTCCTTGCAGGAGAAGAGAGCGCACAACAACAGAGAGAGGGAGAGAACTGAAGGTGACTCTCTAGTAATTGCACATCTCACAGCAGCAGAGGAGGCGGCTCTGGAAATTTCGGGAGCTCGAGAAATGCTGGCGGTGGGAGACGGAGAGAGGGGGACATCCCAGCAACCCGGTGACAGAATCACATCTCACAAAGCCACATGGCATACAACAGTCACTCATATAGTGACTGATGTCAGCAGCCAGTGAAATGTCATCAAGTGCATAATGGTAACATTACCCATTTTTATTAAAGCACTTCTAATTCATCTCTTTACTCTCCCACAGGTCCATCAACTGCCCCTGCACCACTGTCCAGCTGGAAGAGGAAGATGACTCCTCAGAGGAACTTCCAGCCTCTGAGGGTACAGCGTCAGCAGACCCAAGCGCAGCCAGCACCAGCACAGATATGCACACCTCGGTGGGTCCTTTGCGCCTTAGAGTAGAATTGTCACCTGGTGTCTCACAATTCAAAGTGAGCAAGAGCAGGTGGTGTTGACAGGGACAGCAGTGGAGACTCCTCGCTGGAGGGCACAGGATGCTCCAAGCTCTGCTGAGCTGCATGCAGATGCTGAGCCTCAGGAGCCATCGAGAAAGAGGGTGATCTTGGAGGGGCAGCAACAATTGCATGAGGCGCTGGCATCTTTAGCAGCCACGATATCTGAAAATGTTCAGAGAATGGAGGACTCCATCTCCAACATGAGCACCACCGTATCGCAGGCAATGGCGACGATGTGCTCTTCCATGGAAAGGATGGCCACCTGCATGGAGCAGCAAATGTGACACTCACATGAGCACAAGCTAGCTGTGGACAACAGATGGCAAGCGCTCATAGACCTCCTCTCAAGGAGGGATGTAAATGTTGACTTGGGCCTTCATCGCCCCACTACTGTGCAGCAAGGTGCTCGCCAGCTCCTTGCTAGCAGGGATGTGCGGGTGGCCCATGAAAGGGATGATGGTGAGTGGGGACATGGAAGTGGGGGCTCTTCTCAAAGCGCTCCCACTTCTCCCCCGTTGCCTCCCCCTCAGTCAGATCCCCACATGATTCCTGGGATTGCGATGGCCAAGTCTGCCCCTGCACAGTCACAGGAGGAGCAGACTTTGGCGAGGCCATCAGAGGCTCCAAAACCCAGAGGACGTCCGCCAAAAGTGTCTATGCAGTCACAGCAGGGAAGTGAGCAGCCTACAACTACCTCTGCTGAAGCCACAGGGGTTGCACCTTGTAGAAGTACTCGCAAAACAAAACTGACACAAAAGTAGATGCACACGGGTATATCAAAAAATGTTAGTGCTAAGTTTCAGTTGTTTCGATTACACACATAAATGTTTTCTTTGCACCGCTTTCGGGTCTTGTCCATTTTTGCCTCAAAACTTGGAAGTGGCTTTGTCACTTGGAGTGAATGGTGAGACATTATTTAACCTCGAGCATTGGGGCTTTAGGTGAGAGGAATGGACTGGTCATTGTGGGGATGCTTTATGGTGTTGTTGGGGGGGGGAACTTAGTACAGCAAGTGGCACGGCAATGGGAAAATTCCAGCCTATGTGTTTTTTTATTCATTTTCTTTGAACACTTTTGTTTACTAGTTCCTACATTTCTGGAGATGGGGAAAAAAAGCTCTTTCACTGACAGTCAAGAATTATCCAAATCGGTAATGAAGAATCTGTTCACTTTCCAATTGGCGTGGGAAGGTGATGCACCGCGAGGATGGAGTGTCAGTCGACCAATGGCGAGAGCGTGGGGGCGGGGTGGTTGGAGGCAGGTGGTCATATGGCGAAACCTCCAGGAATATGTCCAACCAGAGTTGTCAACCCAAGTGTCTTCAGATAGCGAAGGGTTAACTATCAGGATTGACCCTTAGAATCAGAAGAGTTCTGATGAAGGGTTACACCCAAAACATTGGACCATAATTTGCGATCAAAATAACGGTGAGGCTAATGGTGCTCGCCGTTATTTATGTGCTAATGGTACAGCAACTTCAGGCAAAGGGCAGATGCGCGGTTAAACTCAAAAATCCCAAAGTAGCTGTCCGAGTTGCGCCGCTCCGCCGTTAGCTTCGCGACAATGGTATTTCGCGGTCTGGCTAACCATTGAAATGCATTGAGTGGCGTAAAGTTGCTGTATTTGTACAGTAGATACGAACTAAACTCACCTCAGAAAGTTAGGTCTTGTCCATTCCAGCCTAAGTATCCTTTTACTGACGTGATAAGCGTTAATTACTGCCAGTCAACCTCTCTGGCACTGAAAATTAATTATTACAAGTGTGGAGTCTCATTCCTTCAGGTTTTAATTGTTGTTGGAGATTTAAAAAGATTTTTTTTTAATGAAAACTAACAATTTTACTTTTCAATTCTATCTGAACACTTTCCTTTCCTCCCCTCTCCACACTTCCCCACGCCCAATGTTCTCCTCTTCTGACCTGAAGCATCAACTCGTGCTAGGATTGGGTTCCAGAAACCCTCCAGTCTCTCTTCGAAGTGACCATTCTTTATGTGTGAGCCTAGAGAAGCAAATATCTGTGGACTCTTCATCATAGAGCCATCACAAGCAAGCACAATCTATCCACACAAGCCCACTCTCCCTGCAGGGTTGCTGAGCAATGATCAGGGACAAGAAACGGTCTGAATTTAACCCTTCCATTGCACAGGGTTGCTGAGGCTAATTTTATTATGATAACTGGTTGAAAACAGCCAACTTCGGGCAGATTGAACCTAGGAGTTTTCTTGGCCTGTATTTCTCACTGATTTAATAGCTCAGTTAACTCGTGTGGTTCTTAGATATGATTGCCTCAAATCAAAGGAAGTATTTGCATTTATATAGCACCTTATCATGTCTTGCAGAATGTGCCAAAGCACTTCACACCCAACAAATTACTTTAAGAAATATAAACAGAAAATGTTGGAAGTACTCAGCAGGTCAGGCAGCATGAATTACTTTATGAAGTACTCACAGCAAGGTCCCACAAACCGATCTCAGCCTCCCACCATTTCAATAGAATAGCAACCATTTCCTTTCCCACCAAGATGCAAATGCTCATCAGCTTTTCCTGTCTCCCTGTCAAAGTTACCTTGCACTCCAATTAAAGTAATTGTGCAGTACGCACTACCCACCCGACCCCCACCCCACTCGCTTCCAGCAGAACAGAACACAGCTGGCCGAGTGAGAAATCCACACCTGGCTCCTAACATTTTGCCGAGAGACGCTCATGATCAAAATGGTAGCTAAACATTGTAAGGAGTAAATATAATCTGATGGTGTGTCAATGCTCTGCTGATTATGTGACTCGGTGTGCTCTCCCACCCAGACAGCTCTGCTGTAATTGAGACAGTTTTCTGAATTACTTTTTGATTTTGCATTGAGGATAGCTCTGTATTGACGTTTCATATTCTCCAGCCTACAAAGAGGAGACAGCAGTGATGATGAGCTTCACCCTGATAAGAGGACTGACAGAAACCAGAATAAAAATCAAGACAGCATTACCTCGCCTTGATTCCATGTGGAATAATTTCATAATTTAGAACTTATTGGGCAGAATTACTACAACACTCGAAGAGAAATGTCGTACATAAATGTATTATTTTAATCATAAAATGAATGCCAAATTAGCTTACTGGCTTAGTAATGCAAAGCAGGTGATGATAAATGGATGAGGCTCTGTATGGGACTCGATGATTACTGGAGTTCTGCCGGGATCTGTTCAGGGTTCCCTGCTGTTCACACTCTTCATAAATAATGCGAATGAGGGCACTTCTTGTCAGATTATAAAATTTGCTGATGGCTTCAAGCTACGTGAGCAGGTGGCTAGCATTCAAAGGGATCTGGCAGATGGATTTGAACAGTGGGCAAATGTTTGGCAATGCAAGTTGGAACAGGACACATGAGTCATGTGCATGATGAATAGTAGACCAATGGAAAAGGATTTGGTTATGATCACTGAACATTCACTTAAGGCATCCAGTCACAGTGAGGCTAATAAAGCACTAGGATGCATCTTAAGTGCATTTCAATACAGTAAAAGAAAAAAAAAACAAAGACTGACATATATATAGCTCTTTTCATGACCTCTTTATTTCTCAAAGCATTTTATAGCCAATGAAGCACTTTTGAAGTGTAGTCACTGTTTTAATGTAGGAATCACGGCAGCCAATTTGCACACAGCAAGGTCCCACAGACCATCTTCAAATAGTACCACGGGATCTTTTTGTCCACCTGAGAGGACAACCAGGGCCTCGGTTTAATGTCTGATCCGAAAGAAGGCACCTGCGACAGTGCAGCACTCCCTCAGAACCCAGAACCTTCCGGTTTAGAGGCAAGAGTGCGATCACTGAGCCATGGCTAACACCTTAGCTAACAAGTCAAAATAAGCTAATTTAACGCTGTATACCTCATTAATAAAGCCTTATTTGGAATATTTTGTGCTGTTTGCCCTACATCAAAACAACATTGAGGCTCAAGAGAAGGTTTGGAGTGACGAGGGTCATTCTGGGATTTGAGAATCTATGTTGTATGGAAATAATTGAACTTTTATCACTGGAGGAAAGTTAGAGAAGCTACAAGATCCAAGTCTTAAAAATAGTGAAGAAAGATGGATCATTTAGATTATAGATAAACTGTGATTACTGACTACTGCATGGGGTGAGTGCAAAATGAAGTCGTCTCCAGTGAGATGAGAGATTGCAAGACTTTATTTTGCTGTGGAGTACTTACAATATGGAAAGATTCCATGAAATACCAATTAATGGTTGAATTGATTAACGGAGTTGTAAACAAACTGGATAAATATCTGTATATGATTGGAATGGAAGGTCAAAGGCATAAGAACAGATATGAAGGATCAAATAGAAGGTGAAACATAATGGCTCCTGTGCAATTGAGTACATAATGTCTCCTCTCTGGAATGTAATGGTCAATCTTCAACAGATTGTAAGAAAATTAAATAAGTTGGTTGGGGCACATGACAGAGCTGTTCATGGTCCATTAAAAAAAAACACCTTTCTTGTTTAATTTGGGTTTGCTGTTACTAAAGGCAAGTCTTAAAATCATAGGCCTAGAAATTCAGTTGCGTAGCGCCTGTCCTTTGGGTGCTATAGGTGCCGAATTGGGACCAAAATGGCGTCTGAGCAGCGCGCACACACTTCTGGTGCAGGCCGCGCCGGACGCCATTTGGTGAGGGCGGTAGGGCGGCTGTTAGGAGTGTACGCTAGAAGTATGCTAAGTAGGCAGATCATGACGTCATTCAGCATGAAAGGCTGATTTGACGCTAGCGATGTCATTTTCGTCGTCATCGCTGGAGCTAATGCCCTCTCCTAAGCTCGCACACTGAACATGCGTTCAGCAGCAGAAACGATCCCCCGCCAGCGATAGTTAAAGGGTTCATCAACAACTTGCTTTTTGATTTCTACTGGCTCTATGTAAGTTTGTGGAACTGTTTGGACCTTTCTAGAGTTACTTAAAGTGGCTGAGGTGACAGGGAGTGGTGCTGCAAGTGGAGAAGGCCTTGCTTCTGAATTCAAGGGTTCTGGTCAGTCCACTTGCTCCCAGTCGTGGGTGCTTAGTTGTCATCCCCCTTGGCCTGCAGCATGACAGGGAGATGGAGCAGAGGCAGCAAAGAGGAGGACAAGCTGCTCGCAGAGGGAGGAGGACAAGGCGGAGAAGGGCTCTCAGCAGGAGGCCTCACCCACCGACGGTCTTCCGAGAGCAATTCTCTTACCTCAACCTGAGCCAGGAGCAGTGTGTGAGGCACCTGCACTTTACGAAGGACAGAACTCTGCCACCTCTTGCAACCAGACCTGCAGCAACACTCCATGGCAAATACAGAGCTGCCAGTGGCTGCGCAGGTGACCGTGGCCCTGAATTTCTTTGCGTCAGGATCCTTCCAGGCTGGAGCAGGCGACATCTGTAACATCTCCCAGTTCGCTGTCCACTGTTGCATAAGAGAGGTGACAGAAGCTCTTTATGCCAGGAGAGGGGACTTCATTGTCTTTTCTCTGACCAGAGAGAAGCAGACAGAGCGTGCACGTGGCTTTACTAGGATAGCGGCCTTCCCCATGGTGCAGGGCGGCATCGACTGCATGCACGTGGCTTTGTGGGCACCGTATATAAATGCTAAGTTGTGCCGCAACCACAAAGGTTACCATTCGCTAAATGTGCAGTTGATGTGTGACCACGCTTAGCATATCATGATGGTAAATGCCCAGTATCCTGGCAGCAGTCATGATGCTTTTATTCTGCGCCAGTCCACTGCTCCCTCAGTCTTTGAGCCACCAAGATAAATCAGAGGGTGGCTACTGGGTGACAAGGGCTATCCCTTGACCACCTGGCCCATGACTCCGCTCCACAACCCAACCACATGTGGGCAGCATACGCACAACGAGAGCCATGCTGCCACACAAAACATCATAAAGCAGACCATTGGCACCCATAAACAATGCTTCCACTGCCTGGACTGCTCTGGAGGAGCCCTACAGTATCACCTTAGCGTGTGTTCCGATTTGTCGTGGTCTGCTGTATCCTCCACAACCTGGCCATAATGAGGGTACAGCCCTTGCCACCAGGTCTATGGCCACCAGCTCAGGAGCAGGAGCAGAGGGGGAGGAAGAGGAGGAGGAGGAGGAAGAGGAGGAGGCGGAAGAGGAGGAGGTGGAAGTAGAGGGAAGGAGGCAAACCAGATAGCCCCTTTCTGGCCGGGATATTCGGGATCAAATCATCTGCCTGCAGTACGAGTGAACACAACCCCAATTCCCCTTTCAACATAAGTCCCACATCTCACCTCCCTCTGTTATTGACCATCACGGCCTCATCTTGGCCACAATGCTAAAATAAAAGCCACCACAAAGCAAACTTTCCAATCAAACTTTATCCATATAGCTATCCAATATTACATGAAAAATTCTACTAATCACCCGTGTGCATTCGCTTAGCGACTGTCTTGTATGTGCCTTTGCCTCTCTTAGTGCTCCTACGCAGTGCTGCTCCATTGGCTACAGCATTGCTGGTGGAAGGCTGCTGGCTTTCAGTGGGGGAGACATTTATCACTGCTTCACTGGGTCAAATTCCTGGAACTCCCTACCAAACAGCACTGTGGGAGCAATGTTCCCGCCAAGGTGGACGCGCGGGCGGCCACGCAGTAATCTGAAAGGTCAAACGCAGGCCGCTCATTGGCTTTTACATTGTAAATACCGTGCATGCGCAGAAATTTAAAGGGGCCACGCATTGAAAGAAACAGGCCGCGCCAAACAAAGCACAGCTTACAGGGAACATTGTGTGGGAGTACCTTCACCACATGGACTGCAGCAGTTCAAAAAGAAGGCCTACCTCCATGTTCTCCAGGGTAACTAGGGATGGGCAATAAATGCTGGCTTTGCCAGCGACGCCCACATCCCAAGAATGAATTTAAAAAACAATGGATTGTAGTCTAGTGTAATGATAACATCATATTTGATGAGATAATAATGCACATGCGTGCTAACATATGTCCATGCTTTGACATCAGGCAGTAATCACTGCATGTGACTAGTACAAGCAGCGTGAATGACTGAAATTTGCTTTTGTAGATTTGGGAGATAAAGGGCTAAAAATTGAGCGTTGCCGGGTTGTAGCGCCCCGGAAAAATTAGCACCCCCACGCCGGAAATTGAGTGGTTGCGCCCCAAGAGGGGAGCGGGGCGCTACTGGAAGCGCCCCGCATCCCTCTTGGGGCGCTGCGAGTCAATATCGCGGCACGTCACGCGGTCACTTCTTAAAGGGGAGGGGCCTTGCGCAGCGCGACCCGGGGCCCAGCTGGGCCACCGGGGATCGGAGTGCTGTAAAAGAGCCCGGCACTCAAGAGAAGTGCCAGGCTCTTGGAGCGCAGCCAGCACTCCGTGGGGGGGGGCGGTTTAGGAGGCCAGGGAAGGGAGTAAAGGCAGGTGCTGGCAGGTGGCCAGCAACAAAAAATGGCCGCCCCGCACCTCGCCTTTAAATAGCGCCTCCCCGGCCGCAGGTAGGCCCCCCTGACCCCGTCGGACATAGCGTCCAGCGGTAAGTCAGGGAGCGCTCCCGAAGATCGCGGCCGGGGTGCTGCGCACAGTGATGATGTCATCGCCGGTGGTGCAGCGCCACGGAGTGCTACCGGTTAGCGCCGCCGCTAACCTCCCGCTGAATTTCGCGGAGGCGCCGCGCCCAGACGCTAGTTGCTTTGCGCCCTGTTAGCGCCCTCTTAGGGCCCTAACGGGAGGCGCAAAGCAACCCAATTTTCCCCCCAAAATATCCTGAGCTCTCACCACACTGAAGTGCGCACTCTGCCTTTGCCCTACTGTGTTGAAAATAAGACTCATCACACAGGCTCCTACTGTCAATTATTTCCCAGCACCTTAAAATTGTGGACATTCTTACCTTCCTCAGTTTCCCTTTGTTCTGCAACCTGCAGGCTTTTAAAACCTAAGCCTCATGTTCCCCAAACCTCTAATCACTGGATTTACCTCATTTTCAATTCCACTATTTTCAATCTTCATGGTGTCCAGGGCTACAGCAGCACATTTCTAATAATTTCAATAGAACATTGAGCACTGCCAGTTACAGTCCCCAGTACAATTGGTGAAGATGGCTAACATGACTTAAAAGTCATGGTTGCAACATCTTCCTCAATCACATAATACAAATCAAAACCGACATCCAATATCCTCAAAGTGGCATATGTAACCATTTATGATGTCTTAACATCTGGAGATTTAAAATGACCGAGGATTCAATATCCTCAATGTTCCATATGTAAGTGTTTATGATCACATCTGGAGTTGTCAAATTACTTAAGACTAAGGAAGTAATCAATGTATTTCTATCTGGCCCCAGTTTGCACAGGGGGGATGCATGCATTTCCCATGGTTCAAAGTTCAAAGATCAACCTACCAAAGCTAAGACCCTTTTTGCTCCCCTAAGACAAACAAAAAAAGGTCTTTCACAGGCATCAATAGACCTGGCAAAGGAAGCTGCACTTCACTGCGCAAACTTAATGTCCCTTATATGACACAAAGCACAGATTTCTGACAATCAAGTGTCCCTTTCGCTCAGTGGTGGCACTCATGCCCCCGAGTCAGAAGGTTGTGGTTTGAAGTCCCACTCCAACTTGAGCTGACATTTCAGTGCAGTACGGAAGGAGTGCTGCACTGTCAGAAGTGCCACCTTTCGGCTGAGATGTTAAACATCTGCCCTCTCAGGTGGGCGGGAGGTAGAGTAAGCAGCTGAGTTGGGATTTGGGTGGTGGAAGTCACAGAGCAGATAAATGAGCTGCTTAATCGTGCTTACATGTTTCTGGCTGAAGAGACTTGAGGTGAACTTAAGGGAGATGTCATGGCAGTTTTAACTTTGGAATCTGATTGGTCCTTGCTGACCACATGACCATTAACACTATGTGGAGGCATTGTACCAATCATACAGTGATACAATATTTTAGACACAACATTTAATACTATGGATGGATAGAATGCAATGCAAGATTATTAAACATTTTAAACGCAGAGATTAGAAAGGAGGATGTTCACTTCCTGAGATAAATAATTGGAGCCCACATAGGGCTGTACTGGCATAGTGTTCAGTTTCAGTCATTAGAGATCACGAACAAGCTCCATTGAAACTCAGCAGCTCCTAATGGTTAAGTTGAATATTGCAATACAACATTATTTACTGGTTTAACAACAATGACGGTCCATGGGGGGAGAAATTCATTATAGCCCAGGAATGGGTGGTAACTTTTGAAAACTTTGAGAATTAGCGCCAGGAGCTAATGCTTCAGACTGCATGCAAAATTAAGTCCCATTGCACAAAGAAAGGATTAGGCACTAAATCAAGCGCTAATGGCCGAGCTCAGTAGCATTAAACTCGAAGCGCTGACCAATATCAGGTGCAGTCTAATCACAAGTCATCATTGCCACAGGCTCTTTCCAGTTCTTAAAGGGGAGGTTCATTGATGCTGTCATATTCCGTCATATTATGGTCACTCTTCCCTAAAGGCCCCTTTACTACAAGGTTATTAATTAACCTTTTCTCGTTGCACAATACTAGATCTAAAATAGCCTGTTCCCTAGTTGGTTCATCAACATACTGATCTAGAAAACAATCTTGCATACATTCCATGAATTCGTCCTCCACACTATTACTCAAATTTGGTTTTCCCAGTCTATATGTAGATTAAAGTCCCCCATGATTACCCTTGTTACATGTGCCTCTAATTTCCTGATTTATACTCTGCCCTACATTACAACTACTGTTTGGGGGCCTTTTAACAACTCCCACCAATCTTAACTGCACCAGTGCCCCATTAGCACCCCCGCCAGCCGCTAACGGGAGGCGCAAACCAACTGAATTTTCCCCCATGATCTTTATAGATAAACCTCGAGTCAAACAATAAGAAGAAATATTTTCCTTTTTAAAGCAAATTTCAATCCATCAGTCTGGAGACAACCAAACCAGACAGATCCTGAGCATCGCACCATTGAGATTTTCAGTCCCTAGCAGGAGATAAAGACCACAACATGTCATCTTACCTTGTGGCCAGTCGTTGGTTCCAAGTATTCTGAACCAATGTGTTTCCTTCACAAGATGAAAGATCCTGAATCTAAAAAGAGAAAAAGTCAGAAATTAGTTCAAAAGCACTTCCAAACTGGGTCAACAGAAACTTTTTTTTCATGTAATGGATGTCATGGTAGTGGGGAGTGGAACACTTGATGTATCCAGTGTCAGCCTCGAGCACTCCCGGATCTGGTACAGCATTAGTTAGATACAAAGTAAAGCTCCCACTCTCCAGCTCAAACAATGTGCCTTAACCACAATCTCGGAAGAGCACATTTTACATACTGCAGGGTGACATTTCCAATTCCCACATGTGCCATCCTTATGGCCTCTCTGAGAGGTTGTCAAATTATGTACAATTTTGTGCTTTGGACTGTGCCCAGCAGGATCTGGATTGAGACATCAGCTAACAGACAGACGAAACTTTCATCCAGTCTGTCTGGATTGGGTTCAAAACTAGCAGCAGATCTTTCTCCATCCTTGCAGTTCTCATGGATCTACACACTTCAGAATTAGTTGCAGTGTCAAAATCCCACATTCAAATAGGTACAGCTTAATCCAGTCGCATAAGTACCCTGATTAGATTATTAAATCAAAAATTCACTCACTTCATTTCAATACAAACAACCAAATTTGCATTTATATAGCACCTTTCACATCCTCAGGACATCCCACCGTGCTTTATAGCAAATACATTATTTCAAAATGTAGTCACTGCTGTTATTTAAGTAAATGTAGCAGTTAGTTTTATGTACAGCAAAATCCCACAAACAGCAATGAGATAAATGATCAGATAATTTCTCTTTAGTGATGTTGGTTGAGTGATAAATGTTAGCCAGGACACCAGGAGAACTCCCCGCTCTCTTTGAATAGTTCCATGCAATCATTTGCGTCCACATGAAAGGGCTTTGGTTTAACGTGTCATCTGAAAGGCACCATCTTTGACAATGCAACACTCTCTCAGTGCCTCACTTAAGTGATAGGTTAGATCACTGTCCTGCTTTGCTGATACCAACACATACGACTGATTTTGTGAATATGCTTTCCCAGTGTGGAAATCTTGCCCAACCTCACTTATTGGAGTTGCTGCTGATGCATGTTTCTCTACCAATTCAAGAGCACAGCTATGCTTTTTTCCATTTCGTTAGCTTTGAATTTGCATCATTCAGTTTTTTCTTCCTCTTGGTCCTCCTTTATCTGACTGCAGCTGCCTACACAGCACAAACCCTTTGTAGAGTCAACTGATACTTCTTATAGTTCGTTTAGTCACCTGGCCCCATGCTGGGCCTCCCCCAACCAGTTTCTGTCGTCAGTTTACTGAACTGTCCGAAATTCACACCTCGTCAATCTGTAATTCAATCAACGGAGGTGTACAGAGTTGTGAGATCGAAGATAACTCCTTATCTCCTCTCCCGCTTTCTGTAATGCATATTCAATGTGATTTCTATTACTGTTGATGGGCGGTTGGCTGATTGTCTGCTCGGGACTTGTGTATCTTCCATTCATGTCAGGAAGTCGATCGTGACCCCCCATTGTTTCAGTTAAACTCAGAGCATTGTCCAGATGTTAATTTTTCCCATCGAAACCAATCATGATTCAAGGCCTCACAGTTCAATGTCAATGTCCTTTTCAGAGTTAATCATGAGTCAAAGCTTTCATTGTCCAGTATCAATGTGTTCTCCAAGAACTGCAGACTTTGATGACTGGCACCTTTCCTGTGCCTTGAAGTTTAACCGTTTCATGCCCTTACCACTGGGCCAAACAGGCTTTCAGCATTTTGCTATTGTACTGGGTTTTTTTTTAAATCTACACTCTTGTGTTTCCTCTTCTGTTGCTCTTCATCCTGCTTCCAATGCTCTTTCTTAGCCTCCGATCTCAACACTTCTAACAGAAAGGTTTTTTCTTTGCCACTCTCCTTGGCCTCATGCTGGTGCCATCTCTGCGCTGTCAGACTAACTCAATTGGTGTGGCATTAATCATTCCCATATGTGTTCTGAGCATCTTACCTTTATTGGAGTTGATTCACATTGCCATATATGTGCTTGCAAAATAGGTGGTTTAACAATAGTACTCCCTTTTGACTGGAACCATATATTTGTGTCTTTAAACTAAATAAGGGGGGGGAGGGTCCCTGGTGGAGAGAAATCTAGAATGCTAAAAAGAAAAGACAAGGAAGCAGTGCAGGAAAGTGATTGGGGTAAGGATTACCAGATTGTGTCAGGAAGGGACAGAGCGTACAAACAAAGGAGTGCACTAACAAATAGGGTCCGGGTAAGAAAAAATGGCAATAAGACAAATAGGGCCATAGTACAAAAAAATGTTAAGATGTCTAAAAATGTTAAAAAGACAAATCTAAAGGCACTGTATCTGAATGCATGAAGCATTCATAATAAGGTAGGCAAATTAACAGCACAAATAGATGTAAACGGATATGATATAATTGCGATTACAGAGACATGGCTGCAGGGTGACCAAGGCTGGGAGCTGAATATCCAAGGATATTCGATATTTAGGAAGGACAGGCAAAAAGGAAAAGGAGGTGGGGTGGCCTTGTTAGTAAAGGATGAAATCAGAGCAATAGTGAGAAAGGATATTGGCTCAGAAAATCAAGATGTAGAATCAGTCTGGGTGGAGCTAAGAAGCACTGGTGGGAGTTGTCTATAGGCCTCCAAACAGTAGTGGTAATGTAGGGGACTGCATTAAACAGGAAATTAGAGATGAATGTAACAAGAGTACTACAGTAATCATGGGTGACTGTAATCTACATATAGACTGGCCAAACCAAATTAGCAATAATACTGTGGAGGATGAATTCCTGGAGTGTGTACGAGATGGTTTTTTAGACCAGTACATTGAGGAGCCAACTAGGGAACAGGCTATCCTAGATTGGGTATTGTGCAATGAGAAGGGGTTAATTAATGATCTTGTTCTGCGGGGTCCTTTAGGAAAGAGTGACCATAACATGATAGAATTTTTCATTAAGATGGAAAGTGAAGAAGTCCAAGCCGAAACTAGGGTCCTAAATCTGAACAAAGGAAAGTGCGATGGTATGAGGAGTGAGTTGGCTATGATAGATTGGGGAGCTTCATTAAAAGGCATGACGGTGGATAGGCAATGGCTAACACTTAAGGAACGAATGCATGAATTGCAACAGTTATACATTCCTTTCTGGCGCAAAAACACAAAAGGAAAAGCGGCCCAACCATGGCTAACAAAAGAAATTAAGGATATTATTAGATCCAAAGAGGAGTCATATAAAGTTGCCAGAAAAAGTAGCAAGCCTGAGGATTGGGAGCAGTTTAGAGTTCAGCAAAAAAGGACCAAGAGATTGATTAAGAGGGGAAAAATAGAGTATGAGAGAAAACTTGCAAGGAACATAAAAGTGGATTGTAAAAGCTTCTACAAGTATGTAATAAGAAAAAGATTAGTGAAGACAAATGTACGTCCCTTACAGTCAGAAACAGGAGAATTTATAATGGGGAACAAGGAAATGGCAGAGCAATTAAACAAATACTTTGGTTCTGTCTTCATGGAAGAGGACACAAATAACTTCCCAGAAATGCTTGGGAACCAAGGGGGAAAAATTCAGTTGGTTGCGCCTCCCGTTAGCGAAATTAACTAGACATTTTGCGGCGGCGCTAAACACTACCGCCATGATCTCCTGCGCCGGCAGATCGTGATGTCAGTCGAGTGCACAACGCTCCGGTATTGCCCCGGAGCGGATATTGAGTGGCGCCCCCCGCCTTACCGCCTGACGCTAGCAACGACAGGTTGAGGGGAGCGTTCTGCAGTCATGAAGGGAAAGGGGGAGCGCTATTTAAAGGTGATCGCTTCCTGCCTTTTATTGTTGGTGCCATTTTTGAACTACGCATTCTGAGCGAGAGAGAGAGAGACTTCTGGAGAGATTCAACGTTGTGTGAAGGAGTTTTGGGTACTGAGCAGCACTTTGCAGGTTCATTTTGATTTGCCCTTCCTTGTATCGATTTAGAAGAGACTGTGGGGGCTGCACTCTGAGCTCTTTGCCTGGTACTCTCCATTGTTCTTTCCAGCAGATTTGATGTGCAGGTCTCTCCAGGCTGAGATTCAAGGCTGCAATGAGCAGGATGTGGATGGAAAGCAAGATTAACCATCCCCTTTAAGAACTGGCCCGTGCCATTGTGTGTGTGTTCCATTGCTGACTGACATTACATGAGCTTCGCCAGCGCTCTGAGGTAGCGCCTCGCTCCTCGGCCTTTGCGCCTTAAGACAGGTGTGAAGCGCCTGATTTAGCGCTCCAATCACCTCCAGGGGCGATAAAAGTCAAGTTTGCAGTCGGTGGCGATAATTAGCGCCAGGTGCTAATCTTTGCGCCCGGCCGATAATTGCGCCCCAAATGGGGCGATACTGAATTTCTCCCCCCAAGGGTCTAGTGAGAAGGAGGAATTAAAGGAAATTTGTAAAAAAATAGTGCTGGAGAAATTAATGGCAGTGAAAGCTGATAAATCCCCAGGGCCTCATAATCTGCAACCCAGAATACTAAAAGAGGTAGCCATGGAAATAGTGGATGCATTGGTTGTCATCTTCCAAAATTCGATAGATTATGGAACAGTTCCTGCAGATTGGAGGGTGGCAAATGTTACCCCACTATTTAAAAAAGGAGTGAGAGAGAAAACAGGGAACTACAGTCCGGTTAGCCTAACATCAGTAGTAGGGAAAATGCTAGAGTCTTATAAAGGATGTGATAACAGGACACTTGGAAAATATCAACGGGATTAGACAAAGTCAACATGGATTTATCGTGTTTGACAAACCTACTGGAGTTTTTTGAGGATGTAACTGGTAGAATAGATAAGGGAGTACCAGTGGATGTGGTGTATTTGGATTTTCAGAAGACCTTTGATAAAGTCCCACATAAGAGGATAGTGTGCAAAATTAAAGCACATGGGATTGGGGGTAATATGCTGGCATGGATTGAAAATTGGTTAACAGACAGGAAACAGAGAGTAGGAATAAATAGGTCTTTTTCGGGGTGGCAGGCAGTGATTAGTGGGGTACCGCAGGGATCAGTGCTTGGGCCCCAGCTATTCACAATATATATCAATGAATTGGTTGAGGGAACCAAATGTAATATTTCCAAGTTTGCTGATGACACGAAACTTGGTGGGACTGTGAGTTGTGAGGAGGATGCAAAGAGGCTTCAAGGCAATTTAGACAAGTTGAGTGAGTGGGCAAATACATGGCAGATGCAGTATAACGTGGATAACTGTGAAGTTATCCACTTTGGTAGGAAAAACAGAAAGGTAGAGTATTATTTAAATGGTGATAGATTGGGAAATGCTGATGTACAAAGGGACCGGGGTGTCCTTGTACACCAGTCACTGAAAGCAAACATGCAGGTGCAGCAAGCAGTTAGGAAGGCAAATGGTATGTTGGCCTTCATTGCAAGAGGATTTGAGTACAGGAGCAAGGATGTCTTACTACAGTTGTACAGGGCTTTGGTGAGACCACACCTGGAGTACTGTGTGCAGTTTTGGTCTCCTTACCTAAGAAAGGATATACTTGCCATTGAGGGAGTGCAGCGAAGGTTCACCAGACTGATTCCTGGGATGGCAGGACTGTCGTATGAGAGATTGGGTCGACTAGGCCTGTATTCACTAGAGTTTAGAAGAATGAGAGGGGATCTCATTGAAACGTATAAAATTCTGACAGGGCTAGACAGACTGGATGCAGGGAGGCTGTTTCCCCTGGCTGGGGGGTCTAGAACGAGGGGTCACAGTCTCAGGATACAGGGTCGGACATTTAGGACTGAGATGAGGAGAAATTTCTTCACTCAGAGGGTGGTGAACCTGTGGAATTCTCTACCACAGAAGGCTGTGGAGGCCAAGTCACTGAATATATTTAAGAACGAGATAGATAGATTTCTGGACACAAAAGGCATCAAGGGGTATGGGGAGAGAGCGGGAATATGGTATTGAGATCGAGGATCAGCCATGATCATATTGAATGGCGGAGCAGGTTCGAAGGGCTCCTATTCCTATTTTCCTATGTTCTCCTGCTCCTATTTTCCTATGTTCTATATTTCTATGCATGTGTATTTCTTTAATCTCTTCAAAGGTGGATTGAGTGAACTGTTGGTAAGGTGAGGCTGGATGTGAATTATTAAACTGCTTTATTTCAAAGCAAGTGAACATACAGAGCAACAGTTATGTTTAGATTCACTTCATTTAAATTGGTACAGCTTGTTGTTGCA
This sequence comes from Squalus acanthias, assembly GCA_030390025.1. Classification (NCBI taxonomy): domain Eukaryota; kingdom Metazoa; phylum Chordata; class Chondrichthyes; order Squaliformes; family Squalidae; genus Squalus; species Squalus acanthias. Next base: position 36,619,043 of record CM059428.1, read on the forward strand.
TAATAATATAAAAATAACAAACATGCTATGCTCCCCCACGTCAGTGGGTCCTCTTGTTTGGTTTCTAATTATCCTCCAGAATTTCTAACCATTTGCCTCAGAAAAATCCCTTAAAGATTTTTCTGTAATTAAACTACCTGTGCAGCATCCTGTTTCAAAAAGTTTTCTTCCTGTGTCTTTCTCTGTTTTTTTTTATTCTCTTACTGTTCACAGCTAGAAAATGCGATCTTTTTTACAATATAATGGATGTGAGGTGTTTATCAATTGCCAAAACAAGCTAATTAATTGCTTATTATTTACAGTCTTTGAGGAAACAACATCAAAGCGAGCTCATTAGCATATAAGCTACTTACCATATCAGTGCCTTTTTAACTTGCATAAAAAAACACTTAAAGTAGCACTTTGTTCAAATAATTTTTGTGGAAAAATTATCAAAAGATCTCAAACTGTGACAGCAATATTTCTTCTTTCAATTCTTTTGTATAGTGTGAACAAAGTCCTAGAATTTTGCAGCACCTTAAAAACAATTTCTGGGGCAAACTGAAGAAAATCCTACAGCAAGAAAACGTGGATTCCGTGGTCGACCTATTCAGCTTCTGCTGCACATTACGAAGTGGTCAGCAGATGATTTCATCACAAGAAAAGTGCAACAGATGCAAATATGAGAGCAAGAAACACTACACTTGGCCCATAATTTGCGGTCAGCAGCGAAGCGAAGGCGCTCCCCGCTAACCTCGAAAAAAGCTGCCCACAGGCTCTGTGGCAAAAACATTAAGTTTCTCGACATGTAATTGACTGTCGCGCTGTCAATAGGGGATTCCTAGTATGATGCAGCCGTGACATCACCAAGCTGTCTAAGTAGCAAATCACGTTGAAGAATTCTCACAGACAGCAAACCAGGAAATGAAAAGCAATGATTATCTGCACTTTTTAAAAATGTTACAGATAGTGAAATAAAGATTGGGACATACACATGGGTTTAAGGTAGTAGTTGAAATCAACGAACAAACTTAAAAAAAATCTTTTTAAAATTCATAATGAAGAAATTTGACATTCCACAAATATAAAAATTAGATTTTCAGGGCCAGAACAGTTGTTTAGCGTTCAATACGCTGTTAAAAACCCAGTTACACCTATTCCAACAAGGCTTAACTTTAATGGGGTATTTAACAGTGACATTAGCACAGAAAAGCTCACGTTTTCTTCAGTTCCACTGATTACAATGATTGGCGGCTGTGGGGGGAGGGGGGTCCACAGCGCAGCCAGTGTCGGAGCAGTGAATGACTCACCGCAACTTCAAGATTTCCACATTTAGATGCACATGCGCTAAATCCTGAAGTTACGGCCAATTTCAGAGGGGTAATGATGGCGAACGCTGACAGTTTGCCATCATTACCCACCGCAAAATCCGGGCTCACAAGTTTAGAGAGAGACAAAAACAAACTACTTCAGATGCTAGAAATCTGAAATAAAAACAGAAAATGCTGGAAACACTCAGCAGGTCAGGCAGCATCTGTGAAGAGAGAAACAGAGTTAACGTTCCAAGTTGATGACCTTGTTCTAATGAAAAGTCATCGACCTGAAATGCTAACTCTGTTTCTGTCTCCACAGATGCTGTCTGACCTGCTGAGTGTTCCCAGCATTTTCTGTTTATAGAGAGACACTTGCATTACAAACACGCCCTGGCTGTGAGCAGTGACCATGGATCAGGTACCGCGTGATGGAATGTGACAAATTCCATGTATCATCTGCAATTAGTGCTAGGGAACCAACAAGAGCGCCAGCACATAAATCCAGTCATTGGTCAGTTAAACCAACATCAAAGTGATACTCCATTATATCCATGCATCGGTCCTCAGTGAGGGGCTTGTCTCTAATGACAGTATACTTTCTAGTTCCTAGCAGCATCCCATCTTGTTGTGTTGGCCGTGTCGTTCAGATGACAGACATCAGGGTTACAGAAGCAGATGTTCTACTGAGAAATGAAAAGCAGCAAGTGTCACTGTGGTACAGAGATGTGTTGGAAAAATAATTTGCACTCATAACTCCAGTTTGTTTCTATTTGTGTCGATAGTTTTCACCCAAGAAAGATTACAGTCTACTCCTGGTAATTGCACTAAAAAATTGATTTATCCTAGACTAGTCTAGTAATCCAGAGGCCTGGACTAATAATCCAGAGAACATGAGTTCAAATCCCACCATGGCAGTTTGAGAATTTGAATTCAGTTTAAAAAAATCTAGAAACAAAAAAGTGGTATCAGTAAACGTGACCTGTTGGATTGTCGTAATAACACAACTGGTTCACTAATATCCTTTAGGGAAGGAAATTTGCTGTCCTTATGGGATCTGGCCTATATGTGACTCCAGTCCCACACCAGTGTAGATGGCTCTTACCTGCCCTGTGAAGTGGCCTAGCAAGCCACTGCGTTGTATCAAACTGCTAGCGGTTCAAGAGGAAGGCCCACTACCACTTTTTCAGGGCAACTGGGGATGGACAATAAATGCCAGCCTTGCCAGAGACGCCCCCATCCTGATAATTACTTTAAAACATTGAATTAAATAATGCAGCAAATTGGGAATTTGGTGAAAAAGTTTGAATGATCAGATAATTTGTAAACATACAAACGAAGATACAAAAATGACAACGTGAAAAAGATCAGCTGGTCCATCGAGTCTGTCCCCGACAGTCATGTCACAATTGAGCATCATGACTCCCAACGCTCCCACCTATCAGCAGCCATGTAGTCGCCTGAGAAAGTAAAAAAAAAAGGGGAAAAAATCTTATGCCAATTCAGGGAAAAAGAATTTTAGAAAATTTGAATGAAATGACTTGCAATTAAGGATTAAGCTGTACTCTGGAACAGTTGGTGAAATTACTTTTCTTTGATGCAATACAGTACTGTTTCATCATCTGTATTGCCCTCACAGTTACTGTTTTATTCAGACGTAAGCAATTAATCATTCCATCTGGCCTTAAGCAGCAGTTAAGAATAGTTGTGCAGATCACAAGGTTTCGCGAGGTAGGAATCTCTTCCTGTGAAGAAGTTCCAAAAAATGATTGATTCGGAAAACTCGTTAAATTGTGAATCTTTCTAGTTATCTCTGACTGCATATGCACATTCATCCCAGACATTTGCTTTGAAGAAACTTGCCAACAGAAATCCAAATCAAAAATGCTCAAACTGAATGCGCTTAGAAGTGTTTACTGGGGCATTTTGAGTGGAATTTTATTGCTGCTGGAACAGTTAGACCTTTTGCAGCACAGTGGGGTTGTAATGAACTCCTCAACACAGGGGAGTCCAAACCTTTTGCCTTTGTGGGCCATCTTGATGAGTACTATGGAGCCCCGAGGACCACATTTACACTTTCATTCCCATTAATTTGTACGAATCTCAAATTGCTGATACAAACAAAATCGTGGTGATTTAGGACGTATCGACCATTGAGAAAACAGAGGTTCGAAACAGCCTTTTCCAAACCTCCAGGCACACAAAATTTCAAACAGGATAAATCAGTCAGTAGCATAAGCAGAAGTAGGTCGGAGTTACCTGGGCTTTTGAGGCCAGACGGCTAGGGCTTGGGTGTCGCATGTGGCTCACGGCCCACAGTTTGGACACCCACAATTCCTTCTGCACACCCATTGGATGACAGTGGACCAAGTGAGATCAAGGTGGCTTTCACATTCAAGCTCCTGGTACTTTTTTGCCCAAGTTCCTCCTCTTACTGTCCTGATGGTATTGATTCTTGCTAGGCCATGGACCCGGAGCCGCAAGCCACCCTTTAGCACCTCGCCCAAAGGGCCATTCTTCATGGATGAGCCGAGATAACCTCCGACCTCACTTCGCTACTACAAACCGTCTTCTTAAACCCCTCTCCTCTGCCCCCTCCACCCTCACCTCCAACCACAAGTGAGAGGAGCTCATAGATTTCTTCGTCACTAAGATTGAGACCATCCGTTCAGCTGCCTCTGCTGCCTTTCCCCCTACTCCAGCCCACCGGGCCAAACTTCCTCTAAGGTTCCCCCCTGCCCTAGCCCTGAACTCACAACTTTCTCTACTTTCTCTCCTATCTCTCCTCATGCCCTCTCCGAGCTCATCTTGTCCATGAGACCCACTTCCTGCTTCCTCGAACATAGTCCCACCAAACTGCTGACCACCCAACTTCGCTTCCTGGCCCCATTTTAGCTAATATTGTAAACGGTTCCCTCTCCTCAGGTACTGTCTCCTCTCCTTCAAATCTGCTGCCATCACCACCTGCCTCAAAAATCCACCCTTAATCCCTCTGTCCTTGCAAACTACCACCCGATCTCCAACCTCCTTTTCCTCTCCAAAGTCCTTGAATGTGTTGTCGCTTCCCAAATCCGTGCCCATCTTTCTCACACCTTCATGTTTGAAAACTTCCAATCAGGTCTCCGCCCCTGCCACAGCACTGAAACAGCCCTATCAAAGTCACAAATGACATCCTATGTGACTGTGACCATGGTAAACTATCCCTCTCCTCCTTCTCGGCCTGTCTGTACCCTTTGACACGGTTGACCACACTATCCTTCTCCAACGCCACTCCTCCATTATCCAGCTGGGTGGGACTGCCCTCACCTGGTTCCATTCGTATCTATCCAGTCACAGCCAGAGTCACCTTCAATGGCTTCTCTTTCCACTCCTGCACCGTTACCTCTGGAGTACCCCAAGGATCTATCCTTGGCCCCCTCCTATTTCTCATCTACATGCTGCCCCTCAGCGACATCATCACAGCATCAGGTTCCACTTTTCTGCTGACGATACCCAGCTCTACCTTACCACCAACTCTCTCGACCCCTCCATTTTCATTGCTTTGTCATGCTGCTTGTCCAACATCAAGTACTGGATGAGCAGAAACTTCCTCCAATTAAGTATTGGGAAGACTGAAGCCATTGTCTTCGGTCCCTGCCACAAACTCCGTTCCCTAGCCATCGACTCCATCCGTCTCCCTGGCCACTGTCTGAGGCTGAACGAGACTGTTCACAATCTCGGTGTCCTAGTTGACCCTGAGCTGAGCTTCAACCCATGACCTCTCTGTCACCATTACCGCCTACTTGAACCTCTGTACCATCGCCCATCTCCATCCCGCCTCAGCTCATCTGCTGCTGAAACCCTCATCCATGCCTTTGTTACCTCTAGACTCGACTATTTGAATGCTCTCCTGGCCAGGCTCCCATCTTCCACCCTACGTAAACTTAAGCTCATCCAAAACTCTGCTGCCCATATCTTAACTCGCACCAAGTCCCATTCACCCATCACCCCAGACCTACATCGACGCGCCGACCTACATTTGCTCCCAGTCTGGCAACGCCTTGATTTTAAAATTCCCATCCTTGTTTTCAAATCCCTAAATGGCCTCGTTCCTCCCTATCTCTGTAATCTCCTCCAGCCCTACAACCCTCAGAGATCCCTGCGCTCCTCCAATTCTGGCCTCTTGCGCATCCCCGATTTTCTTCGCTCCACCATTGGCGACCATGCCTTCAACTGCCTAGGCCCAAAGCTCTGGAATTCCCTCTCTCTCCTCCATAAAACCTACCTCTTTGACCAAGCTTTGGTCACTTGTCCTAATATCTCCTCATGTGGCTCGGTGTCAAATTTTATTTGATAATCACTTCTGTGAAGCGCCTTGGCATGTTTTGCTGCATTAAAGGCGCTATATAAAGGCAAGTTGTTGTAGATAGTGAGTTATCAAACTATTCTTGATACACTTGAGCTCATCTAAAACTCTGCTGCCTGTATCCTAACTCGCAACAAGTCCTCTTCACCGATCACCCCTGTGCGCTCTGTGGCTCCCATTCCACCCAACGCGGCAAATTAAAAATTCCCATCCTCGTGTTCAAATCCCTCCCTGGCATCGCCTCTCCCTATCTCTGTAACCTTCTCCAGCCCTACAATCCTCCAAGAACTCTGCGTTCCTCCAACTCTGGCCTCTTGTGCATCTCCCAACTCCTTCGCCCCACCATTGGCGACCATGCCTTCAGCGCCTAGACCCTAAGTTCTGGAATTCCCTCCCTAAGTTCTCTACCTCTCCACCTCTCCTCCTTTAAGATGTTCCATAAAACCTACCTCTTTGACCAAGCTTTTGGTCACCGGTCCTAATTTCTCCTTCTTTGGCTTGGTGTCAATTTTCGTCTGACTATGCTCCTGTGAAGCGCCTTGGGTGGTTTTACTACGTCAAAGGCACTGTATCAATGCAAGTTGTTGTTGTTATTCAACCACAAAGGTTATCTCATTGGGTTAATAAATGTAAACCAGCACGGATTTGTTAAAGGCAAATCGTGTTTGACTAACTTATTGAATTGTTTGATGAAGTAACAATGAGGATTGATTATGGTAGTGCGGTTGATGTTGTGTATATGAACTTTCAAAGGGCATTTGACAAAGTACCACATAACAAACCTGTTATAAAACTTAATTAAAGGGGCAGTGGCTGAAAAGATATGAAATTGGCTAAGGGGCAGAAAGCAGAGAGTAGTGGTGAACAGTTGTTTTTCAGACTGGAGGGAAGTATACAGTGGTATCTCCCAGGGTCAGTTTTGGGACCACTATCTTTTTGATATATATTAGTGACCTGGACTTGGGTAAACAGAACATAACTTCAAAGTTTGCAGACAACATGAAACTCAGAAATAGTAAACAGTGAGGAGAATAGTACAGACTCCAGAAGGACATAGACAGACTGGTGAAATGGACAGACACATAAGTAAAATTGAATGCAGAGAAGTGTGCATTGATTCTTTTTGGTAGGAAGAATGAGGAGCGGTAATATAAACGAAATGGTATAATTTTAAAGGGGGTGCAGGAATAGAGAGACCTGGGGGTGTATGTACACAAATCATTGAAGGTGGCAGGACAAGTTGAGAAGGCTGATAAAAAGGCATACAGGATCCTTGGATTTATAAATAGAGGCATAGAGTACAAAAACAAGGAAGTTATGCTAAACATTTATAAAACACTGGTTAGGCCTCAGCTGGAGCACTGTGTCCAATTCTGGGCACTGCACTTTTGGAAGTGATGAAGAACTTCAGTTATGTGGAGAGACTAGAGAAACTGGAATTGTTCTCCTTAGAGCAGGGAAGGTTGAGGGAAGATTTGATACAGGTGTTAAAAATCAAGAAGGATTTTGTTCGAGTAAATAAGGAGAAACTGTTTCCAATGGCAGAAGTGTCAGTAACCAGAGGACACAGATTGAAGGTAATTGGCAGAAGAACCAGAGGCGGCATGAGGGGAAAAAATTACGCAGCGAGTTGTTGTGATCTGGAATGCACTGCCTGAAAGGGAGGTGGAAGCAGATTCAATAGTAACTTTCAAAGGGGAATTGGATATATACTTGAAGGTGAAAAACTTGCGGCTTATGGGGGAAGAACAGGGGACTAGCAAGGGAATCCTGGCTGCTTAGTTTGCCTCTGTAGCCCAGTGGTGCTGAGGCCAAATTGGACATTCAACAAGATGTGTTGTAAAGTGGGTCCGCCACTGGGATTGAAACAGCCCATCAGAAATTGTCAAAGCTATACTGTGGCCAATTATCATATAGTTCTGTTTCAACACTGGACATGTAGGGGCGTACAAACCTTTGCTTGGATATAAAACTGCATACGGAAACAAGACAGAATTTTAAATTATTTTACTGTCACATGCATCACATGCCATGTGTGTCCTTTTGTGTTACCCCTGGTTAAAAATGAAAGCTGTGTCACTCTTACTGTTTGTTCTTTCACTAAAGCCTTGTAACCCTGTACTTAGCAATTCTAGCTGCAGTGCAGGGCAGGGGCATGCATAATTCATTTGACGTCTGAAGGGAACGAGAAGCATAGACATCGTTATTTAATCTGTAGGTGCTGACGCCGTGCAAGGATGGGTCTGGCAGTAAAGAATGAAAGACTTGTATTTATATAGTGCCTTTCACGACCTCAGGATGTCCGAAAGCGCTTTAACACTCAATTAAGTACTTTTTTAAAGTGTAGTCACTGTTGTAATGTAGTATACACGGCAGCCAATCTGTGCACAGCAAGGTCCCACAAACTGCAATGTGATAATGACCAGATAATCTGTATTAGTGATGTTCGTTGAGGGATAAATATTGGCCAGGACACAGAAGAACTCCCCTGCTCTTCTTCGAAATAGTGCCATGGGATCTTTAACATCTTTAACACTGAGAGGGCAGACGGGGCCTCAGTTTAACATCTTATCCGAAATACAGCACCCCTGACAGTTCAGCACTCCCTTACTACGGCACTGGAGTGTCAGCCTAGATTTTGTGCTCAAGTCCCTGGAGTGGGACTTGAGCCAACAACCTTCTGACTCAGGCACGAGTGCTACCAACTGAGGCACGGCTGGCCCTGTAGGGAGGTTGGTGGCACTTGGGAATGGCGAGGAAACCCCTAGAGGTTGGGGAGAGCCAGACCTTTAGTCTGATGCTACTCCGCGCGGCACCTCAGCTGGTGAAGTCGAGGCAGCAGCAGGGTCCAGGACCTGAGAGCACTGCATTCTGGGCATCACTCTGAATTTTCCTTTGACCGGGTACAAAATGGCAGCCGGCCAAGACAGTGAATAATGAGACCTCTGCGCGAATACACTTTCTGGGCAGGCAAAGCTGTGAAAAATCAAGGAAGGATGTGCCCAAAGTCAGGGGCCTTATGGTATTGTTACCAACTGTGGTTAGAAATATTCCTGGAGGTTTCATCACACAAGCTCCCGCCTCCATCCTCCCCGCCCAGTTAAACAGTCTTTTTTCCCATTCCGATATTTTTATAACTAATAAATGAAAGTGTTCAAAGAAAATAAAAAAAACACACCTTTTTTTTGCCCCTATGATGTTTCTCCCAGGGTTGCTCACAGCTGTGTCCAGGAGATTAATCTGTAATTCATGGAGACTCCAGGACAATCCTGATGCCTGACAGGCGCATCAAAGCTGTACGTGGAGAACTTGTTGGAGCATTTAGAAGATGGGATAGGTAAGTTTATAGGTATGTTTGTGTTATTTTTGTCCTGGTTTTCTGACTTTTCCAGGTACTTGTGTTATCTTTAGGGCTATATAGTCAAGTGTGAGGAACAGTAATCCCTGCTGTTAGAATGTGATCGAGCCAATCAATCAGAAACTGCACTGCAGATGGTTCTGAGATCTGATTGGACCCAAGTTACTTGTTTCTGATATTTGATTGGTTCCTGGTTTTTGGGAACTAATTGGTCAAAGGAGTGCTCATTAATATAGTATTACAAAAGGCACAGACACAACACTTCCACTAATATAGATGTATGAAGTACAGAAAATGCTGGAAGTACACAGCATGACCGTCAATGTATGTAAAGAGAAAAGACAGGTTAGTGCTTCGGGTATAACCCTTCTTTCTGATGAAGTAGATGTAGCTGACATATTAAGCTGTCCTTTCTTTGTTACAGATATCGATAAACCCATTGTGTATTTGCAGCACTTGCAGTTTTCTCTTATTTTTCGCTAGCACTACCAGGTGGTGGTAAGGACATCAATTTCTCACCCAGTGCTCCTGAACAAATTTGCTAATGTACCAAGATGCACAATCACCTCACGTCACACGGTGGAAGTTTGCTAAAGGCAGACTGTGTAGCAGGTGTGTGGTTTTAAAAGCCTAGTTGTGAAATGATTGAAACGGATAATAGTTCTTTTCCCCATTATGCCTAGCAGATGATGATGTCATTGAGCTAGCCTGTTGTGGTGTGTATAACTCAGGGGAGGGGAATTGACCAAAGAATAGCTTTGTGGCAAAGGGGTGTGCACGTGGAGCGGGAGGGTGAAACTTAGGAACATAGCAACAGGAGTTGGCCATTCAGCCCCTCGAGCCTTTACGCCATTCAATTAGATCATGGCTGATCTGTATCTTACCTCCCTCCACCCGCCTTGGTTCCATATCCCTTAATACCCTTGCCAAATGTTCCCGCTCCAGGGATCCCGCGCAGCCAGCTTGCCTGCTTTTCAATACAAAAACTGCTGAACAAAAATCTATTGATCTCAGTTCTGAAATTATCAAGTGACCTAGTCTCAACAGCTCTTTGGGGAAGAGAGTTCCAGATCACCCCGAACAGCTTAGCTCTAATTTTACGTTTACACCCCCTCGTTAAGGACTCCCACCACCCCCCCCCCCCCCCCCCCCCACCCCAGAGGAAATAGTTTTTTTCTATCTACCCTATCAAATTATTTAATCATCTTAGGCACTTCAATTAGATCACCCCTTAATCTTCTATACTCAAGGGAATACAGGCCTAATTTATACAGAGGCTCGTGTTTGACATTAGAGTTAGTTTGAATGAGTTAGGTTAACAACATATTTAGTTATAAAATGCAGCTTCCACACAGCTCATGTTTGGAGAAGATTGACTTCAAACCTGCGAAACCGGTGGACTTTCATTTTATACTGAGGACTGTAGGCGAGTTCTAGTAAAGTGCTTTCTAAATTGTTCTGCTGGAGTTTCCCTTTAATACTTCACCAACACTGCAAAGCTCTGATTACAGCACTAAATCCTTGCTGCTAGCAAATGATGTGTGAACTGCCTGGGTTTATTACTCCACATCCATACAGAAGAAACCTGTCAAATAGTCAGAAGCCTGTCAAATAATCAGCAAGTTTATCTTGTGAAGTCTCGTGTCCTACACAGGTCAAAATGTAAGCAACAGAACTTGTGGCCTGCAACATGCCTGCATCGCTGAAGACAATTACCTAATTTAGACAACTTGGTTTGGAGATGTTTCCAGTCAGATAACATTGATTTCACCTCATGAAAACCACCTTACTGCAGTAAGACAACTTTGTGTCCTTAGTGCCTTGACGGCACATCTGGTGCTGCCCGCCAGTGCAGTATTTCAACATTCTCCTCTGTCAGATGTTGCAGCTTTCAGTCAGCCCCACATAAAAACAAACCCCATTTTCACTCTACTCTTAAGAACAGCACAGAAGCCCAGAAGGTAAATGGACCAAGATCCGTGGGGCTTAGCCAGACAAACCAGGAATGACCACTACACTCGGCCTCAGTGGCCCCAGATGAGTGGTGAGGGTAGGGTTCGCCAACACTGGTAGGACATATTCCTGGAGGTTACATCACATGACCTCCCGCCTGCAACCGCCCTGCCCAGTCAAACGGCCATTTCCCCCCCCTCCCCACCCCAAAACCATCTGCAATATTTTCATAACTAATAAACAAAAATGTTCAAAGGAAATGAACGCCCCTGTGATTTTTCTCCCTGGGTTGCTCGCAGCAGTGTCCAGGAGATTAAACATCAATTCCCGGAGACTCCAGGACAATCCTGGCGGGTTAGCAGCCCTAGGTGAGGGGTGGGGGATTCAACCAGGGTTGCTGCTCCTGATGGCTGTCCCCACTGGAATGTGTGGAGGCTGGTTGAGAACAGAATTGAGTTCGGCTATAAATCACCCACTTCCCTACGGTCATGTGAAGAGTGGCTAATTGGGCAAAGTACCAATTGGGTGCTGGCAGCCTTGGAAGCGTATACCAGCCAAAATCATTGCTTGCAGAAGGATGAAGCAGAGCAATAGGAGAAACACAAATAAAGTGCATTAGCCAGGCCTCAGAAACAAAAAGGCTAGGCCTAAAAATTTTCATGATGCAGAGATGCCGGTGTTGGACTGGGGTGGACAAAAGTGAGAAGTCGCACAACACCAGGTTATAGTCCAACAGTTTTATTTGAAATCACAAGCTTTCGGAGCGGCTGCTCCTTCGTCAGGTGAAGTAAAGGAATACAAAATCGACAAAGCATATATAGATAGAGAACAATGCATGTGTAACTTACAATGGCAGACGACTACATTTAATCCTCCTGACTGTTTATCTGCCGAGGTGTGACAAAAGGCAATCAGGTCAGCCAGGAAGGCACCACATCAAAGACATAGCAAGATACAACTGAGACAATGAGGTGGGGTTACAGGGGGTCTAATGTGTCAAAAGCTGCAGTCGGTATGGAAAACAATAAACTTTAAAAATTTTACTTTTTTACTGTGAATTTTCAGTCCTCCGATAGGTAACACAAATCCAACTACCATAGGCCGTAGCAACCACACAGCACAGTAGTGCAGCCATCTATCCAGGAATGCCCTGGAATCTCCAGGAATTAAAGACTAATCTCCAGAACACTGCTGCGAGCAACCCAGGAGAAAAATCATAGGAGCGACAAAAAAAAGTGTTTTTTAATTTTCTTTGAACACTTTTGTTTACTAGTTATAAAAATAATGGACATGGGAATAAAGGCTGTTGACTGACAGTCAAGAATCATCCAATCAGATAAGAAAGAGTCTGGGAAGGCGGTGTACCGCGAGGATTGACGTGTTGGGTGACCAGTGGCAGACGTTTGGGGGCGGGAAGGTTGGAGGCAGGTGGTCAAGTGATGACACATCCAGGAATATGTCCAACCAGAGTTTGCAACCGTACAGCACAGGCTGCTCAGAGCTCATACCACTCTACACATCTGTGCCAAAAAAAAACATGAAATAATGCACCCCCACCCAGAATTTGAAAAACTTCTTACAGAAACAGAATGCCTAATAGCAACAGGGGTGATGCGGCTTTTCTCACATAGACCTACAGAACTAACTCATGACTTTGTTGCTCCTGGGTGCTAGCTTGGCTCAGTGGTACCGTGCTGGACTTTGAGTCAGAATGCAATGGGTTCAAGTGCCACTCCCAGGCTTGAGCACATAATCCAGGCTAACACTTCAGTGGAGAGAGTGCTGCACTGTTAGAAATGCCATCTTTTGGATAAAAGGTTAAACCAGGGTCCCAGCTGCATGTTCAGCTGGATGTAGAAGATTCTGTGGCACTATTCAAAGACGAGCAGAGCCTTCACCTCGCTGATATTTAGCCCACAAACCAACTCCAAATCTATTAGATTAACTGGTCATTTATCTCATTGCTGTTTGTGAGAGCTTGTTCTGCACAAATTGGCTGCTGTGTTTTCTACATTACAACAATGGCTACACTTCAAAAGTAATTTATTGGCTGTGAGGTGTTTTGGGACATGGGATAGGCACTATAGAAATGCAAGTTCATTCATTCTTTGAGTTACAAAATCGGCCTAACTGGTGAGAAACATTACCAGCCCTGTTCTTGTCAAGTATCCTCTATTTATTTGGTGATAGTGCAAAAATTCAACAACAGTGTAATCTTTATCAACAGTTCTTACAAAGTCATGTACTACATGATTTTGTACAATGGGGCACGCTGTACTTCTGTGCATGGTGACCTTGGACTATACTGTTGCACTCTCGCTACTAATACACAGTTATTATTGCATTAAATCAGACATCCACTAAGAAAGCTACATCAAACGAGCTGTAAGCACAACAGGATCCGATTCTGTGCAGTTTAAAGGAAACTAGGCTAACCACATATTTTTGCGTCTGTTGTTATAGTCTTGAAGAAGTTTTAATTTTAATAGAAGAATTCAGACTTATAATTGGAACCCTTTGAAATATAGATAATGATTGGGAGAAAAAAATTGTAATGCATTTCTGCAGGAATGAGGACTGGAGATTTAAAGAAAGAAATAATTGCCTCTCACGTCTTCAGGATGTCCCAGTCAGTGAATTTGTTTTTGAAGTGTAGTCATTGTTGTTATTTAGGCAAACATGGCAGCCAATTTGTACACAGGAAGATTCCACAAACAATGAGATAAATTATGAGTTCATCTGTTTTTTGTTGTGTTGGTTGAGAGATAAATGACAGCCAAAATACCAGGAGAACTCCCTGCTCTTCTTTGAATCGTGCCATGGGATGTTTTACATCCACCTGAACAGGCTGATGGGGTCTCGTTTCAATTTTTCATTTGAATGATGGCACCTTCCTCAGTACGGTACTGAAGTGTCAGCCTAGATTATGTGCTCAAGTCTCTGTAGTGCGACTTGAATCCACAAATATCTTCTCAAGGGCAATTAGGGATGGGTAATAAATGCTGGCCTTGTCAACAACACCTACATCCCGTGAATGAATAAAGATAACATCTGACTCAAGAGGCAAGAGTTCCACTTAACACTTCACTTTCCCTCACTGGTATTGAATGTAAACAGCTGTATTATGCATCAAATTAACATTAGATTGTTCTGTATTAGAAAGTATATATTCTGAAGCTCCAACTCACCGTGTCATGATACTGCATTGATTTGTGCTTGGAACCTCCCCCAGACACCAGCACAGGGTATTTAAATTAGCCAATAGGCAAGTCCACTTGGGATTTTTCTGGCCACATCCTAGCTATCTCTTCAAGGTTGGCATATGTGGAGATCCTAAGCAAATTCAACTGGGGACCCGTCCTCTAGACAAGTTGTGCAAACAAGAAATAGGACTTCCTGTGAGTACAATAAAACTGCAAAGCTGCTTAGACAGAATGGGCTCACTATTTTGTTAAACACATCGCAAATGGAGGAGGTCTTCCCTGTTGGTTTGTGTTCAGTGCAAACAAAATGGAGCAAGCATACAGACAAAAAATAGAGATGATAGAAGAAGAAACTACTATAACATTTTTAGTTTCCTGGAGATAGAAGAGAATCCCGGTTTGTGCAGGAAAGTGACATGAACAACCATTACCGTGCGGGTGATAAACATGGAATTTGGTGACAGTTAATCCAGGGGGGGTGACAGGAACCAGCTTCCATCAGGATTTGGTCATACATTGTTTCAATTACAGCAATATTTATTGGTGGAAGGGTCTAAGTGGGCAATGACTTCTAATGAATGGTCTTTGGGTAGGCCCATTTCCTTCAGCAGCTTATTTCAGGAATTCCACTATAGACCTACCCATTCATGAAAATACTCTGGCCTAGAAATCCGCAGTCTTACCACTGTCCCATTTTGGGGAATAAAATGGCAGCCGCCGCATTTCTGCCTGCTGTCGGCGGGTCCTGCGGCGGCCGCCATTTTCGGCTGGGTGGCAGGACTGCCAAAGTCCGCGCTGTCTAGCGATATGGAAATTATGCAGATCGTGACGTCAGTGAGTGCACAACGCTCACCTGCCATTTTGGAGTGCGCCGCTCAACTTACCGGCCTTTGTTAACGGTGACCAGCTGACCAAGCATTGATGAGCAGGAATGAGGCGCCAGCAGCGTTATTAAAAGGGATCATCAGCAACTACTAGCAGCTGGCATGTTTGTTCAGTTTGACTGGCTCTGTGCAACTTTCTGCAACTCTAGCAGCTTTCTAAACTTCTTTCAAGGTCCTAGGGTGACGGGGAGTGTTGGGGCAAGTGGAGAACGCCTTCATTCTTATTTAAAGGCTTCTGCTCACAACACTTGCTCACAGTCATGGGGGGTCTACTTGCAGTCCCCTCGTGCTCGAGTATCTTCGGGAGAGGGAGCGGAGGCAGCGAAGAGAAGATATGCGCAGAGGGAGGAGTAGGAGGACCAGGAAGGCACTCAATAGGAGGCCTCACCCACCTGGGTTCTTCCGAGAGCACTTCTCTTATATCCA
Organism: Squalus acanthias; assembly: GCA_030390025.1. Classification (NCBI taxonomy): domain Eukaryota; kingdom Metazoa; phylum Chordata; class Chondrichthyes; order Squaliformes; family Squalidae; genus Squalus; species Squalus acanthias. Next base: position 36,634,501 of record CM059428.1, read on the forward strand.
CTTAAGCAAGGAGCTGTGTATTAGAAGGCTACGCTTCAGCAAAGAGGTGGTCACAGAACTCTGCCCCCTCCTGCAACCAGACCTGCAGCCTCAGAGCAGGGTACCCACAGCTCTTGCAGTGACCCTCAAGGTCACCGTGGCACTCAATTTCTTCACCAGTGGATCTTTCCAGTTTGCAGCAGGAGACATAGCTAACATCTCCCAGTTCGCCGTCCATTGCTGCATCTGAGAGGTCACAGAGGCTCTGTACACCAGGAGAGGACGTTTTCTTCTCTCTGAACAGAGAGAAGCAGGAGGAGCGCGCATGTGGTTTTGCCAGGATAGCGGGCTTACCCATGGTGCAAGGCACCATTGACTGCACACACGTGGCTTTGCGGGCACCTCATAACAATCCTGACATCTTCTGTAACCGCAAAGGCTACCACTCACTTAATGTGCAGTTGTTGTGTGACCACGCCAAGCGCTTCCTGATGGTCAATGCCCGCTATCCTGGCAGCAGTCATGGTGCCTTCATCCTGCGTCAGTCCGCTGTGCCAGCAATCTTCCAGCCACCACATCAAACCCAAAGGTGGCTGCCTGGAGATAAGGGCTATCCACTCTGCACCTGGCTGATGACTCCCCTCCACAACCCCAACACCCCAGCCTAGCACTCCTATAATGAGAGCCATGCTGCCACCAGGAACATCATCGAGCAGCCCATCGGGCTGCTGAATCAATGGTTTCGCTGCCTTGACCACTCGGGAGGAGCCCTCCAGTACTCGGCGGAGCAGGTGTCCCATTTCTTGGTTGTCTGCTGCATGCTTTGCAACTTGGCCATCATGAGGGCGCAGCCCTTGCCAGCAGGGATTGTGGGACCACCTCAGGAAGAGGACAAGGGAGAGGAGGAGGAGGAGGAGGTGGACGAGGAGGAGGAGGAAGAGGAGGAGGACGAGGAGGAAGTGAGGAGGCAGGCAGCAAATCCCCCTTTGGCACGGGCTGTCCGTGAACGCCTCATTGGACTCTGATTCAAGTGAATGAAACCCCAGATCCCCGTTGCTCACCACATCCCCGTCATACCATCCCTCTGTCACAGAATATCACAGCGTCATCCAGGGCAAAAAGCTGAAATGAGAGCCACCCCAAAATAAAGATTCCAAACAAAATTAACAAATTTAATAAATTTATTCAATTCAAAAATACAACAACTAATCACCATTGTGCAATCCCTTCGTGCCTGTCATTCGGGTGCCCTTTTCTGCTCTGGTACTCCTATGCAGTGCTCCCCCAGTGGCTGCGGCATGGCTGGTGGAAGGCTGCTGAGTTTCCGTGGGGGAGACTTCAGATGGCCTTGCAGGGTGACCTCGACCAGCTCTGGACCTAGAAGGCCCGGCTGTAGACTGCACCACCTCGGCATGGGCGGCAGCAGTCTGGGCTGGCTGGCTCACAGGCAACGGCAAGGGCAATGGCGGAGTGGCAGAGGTGGGAATAGGAATGCTGTCATCCTGAGAGAGGACAGCAGGTTCCTGCTCCACAGACCCACTGCCACTCCCCCGGGGTGGTGCCTCAGCTTTCCTAGCAATCTGTTGGAGCACAGATTTCTGGGCTGCTGCGACACCCTGCAAGCCCCGTTCAACACTGGTAAACCCATCTACGATGGCAGCAGTCTGAGCTTGGGTGGCAGCTAGCTGCGACTGCATGAGAGCAGTCTGATCTTGCGTGGCAGCAAGCTGAGACTGCAGGACAGCAGCCTACACTTCTACTGCAGCACTAAGATGTTGGGTCACTTCCTATTGTGCTGCAGTGGCAGCTGCAACATCACCCACCACAAGCAGCATTATGTCTGGGTCGATACGGTGTGTCCTGGTGTTGTCCATCATTTCCATCCTGGAAATCATGGACTCCAAGCTCTGCGCAAAGCCCCGGCCAATGTTTGAGCCGGACTCCTCCATGCTCCTTGACATTGCCAAGAGGCTCTTTAGCGGGCGTGCCATTGCACCTAGCAATTCGGTGTGCATGCCTATCATCCTTCTTCTGAAGGCTGCCCCATCGAGGTCCTCATCAGAGTCGTGTGCAGCAGAATTAGCGTACGAAATCACCCTCCGTGGAGCTGGCCCCTGAGCTACCCCTTCCCCCGGCCTTGCTGCAGCCCACTCGTGCCCGGTGCCTCACCATGTGCAGATCCCGCATCGACACTACCCTCGACATTACGCACAGTGCCAGTTTCTGAGTTGGTGTCTGCGAGTGTCAGATGCAGTGATGGTGTGTCTTCTTCTTCGCCTTTGATCGCCTCCATCACCTCGGGGACAGGCTCTGTGGCTGCCAGTTCTTGGTTATCTGAAAGCAGAAAGGCACAAGAGTCAGGTTGTGGTGAGTGGGGTTGTGGAAGCAAGATTTGCATGCATACACCATCAGCAGCTTGTAAGTGAGAAGAGATTGTGGGATGAGGGGGAAGTGGGATGTGAGAAGAAGGGTTAGGAATGAGCAGACCGTTGTTGTTCCCAATGGCTTGAACTTCGCCCGTTGCCACGGCCTCAGTGTCTTCCCTTCCAATGATGTCGAGCACGCTCTCCTCCAGTTGGTTCCAGGCCTGTATTGCTGCTTACCCCCCATCTGTCTGCCACTGCTCCCGGCGATTGTGAGCGACCTTAGCCTGCAAGAGAAAGGGAAGTGTGTCAGTGAGCGTGGTGCAATGCGTTTGGGTGATGTGCCTGCCATAGTTGAATAGCTGTCAGTGTGCGCAAGGTGTGAAATGTGGGTGTGAGTGTTGCAGCAGTGGTAAAGTTGTGAGGGTGAAGTGAAGCAATGATTGTGAGGCGTGAGTGGTGAAAGGTAGAGATTGTTGGTAGGTGAGTGATGGGGATGTGGTGCATTGAGCAGTGTGTGAAGCTTGTGGTGCAGATGGTGGGATATGGTATTTGCTGAAGCCGCCACTCACCTTGACCAGTCGTGTGGTAAACTTCTTGTGGCACTGTATCCATGATCTGGGGGACTACACTGTTGGCCGTCACGTATGCAGGTATGTCCTGCCAGATCCTTCTAGACGTATGGGCAGATGGTTTCCTGCCGGTCTGCGGGAAGAGGACAGTCCGCCTCCTCTCCACGGTTCCACCAGTGTCTCCAGAGCCGCATCTGAGAAGCGTATAGCTCTCTCCCTCTGCTGCTGCTCAGCCATCTCTTGCAATTCACTACTGAATCCAAGTGGAACTAAAAATAGATTGATAATGAGGAGCTGCTGCATCAAAGAACCTCCCCTTTAAGCAGTGGAGAAAGCCGAGGCAAAACATGACTTGCAATTAGACTGCACCCGATATTGGCCCACCTGTTGAGCGGTAAGCCAATGAGCAGTGGGTTTAGCACTGAGATCAGCACTATAATCATGTAAATGAGCACTGAGCACAAATTTTCATGTTACCTGGACCACTTTGACCTGGCACAGCTAAATAGCGCTGGGCCATGACACCGCCTGTTTTCAGGCCACATCCAATTTCTAGGCCAACAGTTGCTGTAGTGTAACCTTTTAGAACAGAAATTGTTTTCGATATTTTTTTGCAGTGCATCTGTGGTAGCACCCTCGCCTGAGTCAGAAGATTATGGGTTCAAGTCCCACTCCAGAGATTTAAGCACATAATCTAGGCTGGCACTTCCGTACAACACTGAGGGAGTGCTGCACTGTCGGAGGTGCCGTCTTTTGGATAAGACGTTAAACCAAGGTCCCCTCTGCCCTCTCAGGTGCATGTAAAAGATCCAATGGCACTAGTGGAAGAGATATTTATCCTTCAGTCAGCATGACTAAAACAGATTATCTGAACATGTATTTCATTGCTGTTTGTGGGACCTTGCTGTGCACAAATTGGCTGCTTTGTTTCTCTTCATTGCAAGAGTGACTGCACTTCAAAAGTACTTCATTGGTTGTAAAGCATTTTGGGACATCCTGAGGTCCTAAAAGGCTCTATATAAATGCAGGTCCTTTCCTTCCCTTCAAAAAAAAGCTAAGATGGAGAGAAAGCTTACACAACCCTTACATCCCTGCCCGCACAACTTGCATTTATATAGCGCCTTTAACATAGTAAAACGTCCGAAGGTGCTTCACAGGAGCGTTATCACCCAAATATTGACATTGAGCCACATAAGGAGATATTCAGACAAATGATCAAAAGTTTGGTCAAAGAGGTAAGTTTTAAGGAGCGTCTTAATGGAAGAAAGAGAGGTGGAGGGGTGGTTAGGTTTAGGAGGGAATTCCAGGGCTCAGGGGCTGGACAGCTGAAGGCACGGCCGCCAATGGTGGGTGAAGGAAGTCAGAGATGCACAAGAGGTCAGAATTGGAGGCACGCAGACTTCTCAGAGGTTCATAGTGCTGGAAGAGATTACAGAGATAGGAAGGGTAGGGGCCTTGGAGAGATTTGAACACCAGGATGAGAATTTTAACCAGCCAAACATATGTATTCTCCTGTAAATACTGTGACAGCAGCTCCACAAAATGCTCATCATTCTTTTCTCCGGGTAAAAAAAACTAATATCAAAGAACAAATGTATCTTGGCAACACCGATCCCTAGTCCTCCGTGAACAGACAGGGCTACATCTCTCACCATGACTCTTTAAACAAGAAAACCGCTGTGCCTTTTAGAGTTCTGTAAAGTACTGGACGTTTTATTTTGCAGGCTACAAAGCCTGGCAACAGACAGTGCAAGGTTCCAGGCATTCAGCATCGCTTTCAGTGCGATCCCTACGACAGTGCTGCTTGGCTTCAGCTCGCGCTGCCTGGAAACATCCCAGAATGTGGCTTTGGTCTGCTGCTGGTGTCTGTGAGCCAAAATACACAGCAATTTACAAGGTTCTATTTCCCATTCATTTCAAGAGGATGCAGATTAAGCATATTTTAAATGCAACCATTGCAAGCCACTGGTAGATCGGAGTCAATTTTCCAATGTACAAGGGTGTAGGTTCTATAGAACAGAGAACAGCTGCTAAAACATGGTGCACCATCATTATTGGGAGGACTGGACTCCATTTCTCATTCAAATGGAACACAAAGCAGTCTGAAAGGATTACAGACCGATGAAGAGCATAAGGAAATATAAGTTGAAGAAAATATCTCAAATGGTCACAAAGAAGACTTTACATTTGAATAAAAAATAGAAGGAAAATCCTATTAAAATCCACGGCTCCCTACGGTGCAATGTGATGGTCTGCAACTGTGGGACGCCTCACCCCCAAAGGGCATGAGCATTGTTTTCACAGAGAATCTGGTACTCTCTCCCCCAAATAGGGACATAGGAACAGGAGTAGGCCATTCAGCCCCTCGAGCCTGTTCAATTAGATCATGGCTGATCTGTATCTTGACTCCATCTACCTGCCTTGGTTCCATATCCCTTAATATCCGTACCTCACAAAAATCTATCGATCTCAGTTTTAAAAATTTTAATTGGCCGAGCCTCAACAGCTTTTTGGAAGCGAAAGTGCCAGATTTCCACTAACCTTTGTGTGAAGAAGTGCTTTTTAAAAATTTGTTTATGGGATGTGGGCGTCACTGGCAAGGCCAGCATTTATTGCCCATCCCTAATTGCCCTTGAGAAGGTGGTGGTGACCCGCCTTCTTGAACCGCTGCAGTCCATGTGGTGAAGGTACTCCCACAGTGCTGTTAGGTAGGGAGTTCCAGGATTTTGACCCAGCGACAATGAAGGATCGGCGATATACTTCTAAGTCAGGATGGTGTGTGACTTGATGGGGAACTTAGAGGTGGTGGTGTTCCCTAGCACCTGCTGCCCTTGTCCTTCTAGGTGGAAGAGGTCATGGGTTTGGGAGGTGCTGCCGAAGAAGCCTTGGCGAGTTGCTGCAGTGCATCTTGTAGATGGTAAACACGGCAGCCACGGTACGCCGGTGGTGGAGGGAGTGAACGTTTAAGGTAGTGGATGGGGTGCCAATCAAGTGGGCTGCTTTGTCCTGGATGGTGTCGAGCTTCTTGAGTGTTGTTGGAGCTGCACTCATCCAGGCAAGTGGAGAGTATTCCATCACACTCCTTACTTGTGCCTTGTCGATGGTAGAAAGGCTTTGGGAAGTCAGGAGGTGAGACACTCGCCGCAGAATACCCAGCCTCTGACCTGCTCTTGTTGCCACAGTATTCTTCCTGATGTTATCTCTGAACAAACTAGCTCTAACTCTAGGGTTATGCCCCCTGGATGCTGGGACAATTGGAGCCTTCAAGACTAAGATAGATAGATTTTTGTTAGGTAAGAGTATGAAGGTTTATGGAGCTAAGGCAACAACAACAACTTCCATTTATATAGTGCTTTTAATGTAGTGAAATGTCCCAAGGCGCTTCACAGGAGCGTTATCCAACAAAATATGACACCGAGTTGCGTAAGGAAATATTAGGACGTTTGATCAAAAGCTTGGTCAAAGAGGTAGGCTTTAAGGTGCGACAAAAGAGGAGAGAGAGATAGACAGGCAGAGAGGTTTAAGGAGGGAATTGCAGAGCCTAGGAGCTAGACAGCTGAAGGCACGGCCGTTAGTGGTGGAGCAATTAAAATCAGGGACGCACAAGAGGCCATAACTGGAAGAGCGCAAAGATCTTGGAGGGTTGTAGGGCTGAAGGAGGTTACAGAGATGAGCGATCTGAAAACAAAGATGAGAATTTTAAAATCGAGGCGCTTCTGGACAGGGAGCCAATGTAGGTCAGCAAGGACAAGGGTGATGGTTGAACGGGACTTGGTGCGAGTTGGAATACGGGAAGCAGAGTTTTGGATTAGGTCAAGTTTAGGGTAGAAGATGGGAGGCTGGCCAGGAGAGCATTGGAATAGTCAAGTCTAGAGGCAACAAAGACATGGATGAGGGTTTCAGCAGCAGATGAGCTGAGGGAGGGGTGATGTCGGGCGATGTTACAGAGGTGGAAGTAGGCGGTCTCAGGGATGGAGCGGATATGTGATCGGAAGCTCAGCTCAGGGTCAAATATGACACCAAAGTTGCGAATGGTTTGGTTCAGCCTCAGACATTTGCCATGGAGAGGGATGGAGTCAGTGACAAGGGAACAGTGTTTGTGGCGGGGATCAAAGCTAATGGATTCAGTCTTCCCAATATTTAGTTGGAGGAAATTTCTGCTCCATCCAGTACTGGATGTCGGACAAGCAGTCTGACAAATTAGAGACAGTGGAGGGGTCAAGGCAGGTAAATAGAGTTGAGGCAGAGATCAGCTATGATCTAACTGAATGGCGGAGCAGGCCCGAGGGGCTGAATAGCCCACTCCTGTTCCTAATGTTCCGATACTACACCATGAAAACTAAATCATGGAATTCAGAAGCGGACTACAAAACTGTTCAATGAAAATTAAAAAAACTCACACCTTCATCTGTCAGTGTCAGCCAAGACTGAGTGGTAGCACTCTCGCCTCTGAGTCTGATGTTTGTGGGTTCAAGTCCCAATCCAGAGACTTGATCAGAAAATCTAGGCTGACATACGGGGAGTGCTGCACTTTCGAATGAGACATTAAACTAAGGCCCCGTCTGTCCTCTCAATGGGATGTGAAAGATCCCATGGTATTATTTTGAAGAACAGCAGGGGAGTTTTCCCCAGTGTCATGGCCAACATTTATCCCTCCACCAACATCACTAAAAAAGACTATCTGATCATTATTTCATTGCTGTTTGTGGGACCTTGCTGTGGGCAAGTTGGCTATTGTGCTTGCTACATTGCAACAGTGACTACACTTCAAAAGTACTTCATTGGCTGTAAAGTGCTTTTGAACGTCCTGAGGTTGTGAAAGGCGCTATATAAATGCAAGTCTTATCTTTCTTCTTTTCTTTCTTTGTTTCTCTCTTTCTTTCTGTCAAAGAGCTAATGGGTAATATGTTAATAGTCCAATCATGCCTCAAGATACCCAAAGACATTTATTGCTTGAAAATTACATTGGAAATTATGACTGATTGTGCCAGGCAGGGATGAGTCTACATGCCTCAGGTAGGAGATTTAATTCCATTTAAGCCAAACTAGCCATAACACAAGCAACTCCAAGCGAGGCCCTACAGGTATGGGAAGAGAGCAGCGGCCTCCCTGAAGGGAGCAATTAGGATGCGAGGGAATGCACTGCACAAATGCGTCCGTTGATTTTCTGTTTTATTTTGGAGGCAACGCAACAGCAACAACAACAACAACTTGCATTTATATAACGTCTTTAAAATAGTAAAACATCCCAAGGCGCTTCACAGGAGCGTTATCAAACAAATTTGACACCGAGCCACATAAGGAGATATTAGGACAGGTGAGTGGTAGGCTTAAAGGAGCAACAAAGGAGGAGAGAGAGGTAGAGAAGTGAAGAGGTTTAGGGAGGGAATTCCAGAGCTTCGGGCCTACACGGCTGAAGGCATGGCCGCCAATGGTGGAGCGATGAAAATCATGGCTGATCATCCAAATCCAATACCCTGTCCCTGCTTTAATCCCCACAGTACACATATCCCACCCTACCCCCGTAACCCCACGTATTTTAATTCCCCCTAACATATCCCATCCTATCCCCATAACCCCACATATTTAATCCCCCCTAACACTAAGGGTCAATTTATCATAGCCAAATCAACCTAACCCACACATTTTTGGACTGTGGGAGGAAACCGGAGCACCCGGAGGAAACCCACGCAGACACGGGGAGAATGTGCAAACTCCACACAGACAGTCACCCGAGGTCAGATTCGAACCCGGGTCTCTGGCGCTGTGAGGCACCAGTGCTAACCACTATGCCACCGGTTGTAGGGCTGGAGGAGGCAATGGAGATAGGGAGGGGTGAGGCCATGGAGGGATTTGAACACAAGGATTTTAAAATGAAGGCTTTACTTGATTGGGAGCCAATGTAGGTCAGGGAGCACAGTGGGGATGGGTGAGCACCATAACCGTGTATCTCCGGCTCTCCTCAGGTGGAGAATGTCTCAGAGACTTTTCCAGAAAAGCGGTTACCAAGCAAGAGAGAAAAGGGAGTGAAACACAGAGGCAGGGGAGGGGTGGGTGTAGCTTTTGAGTTGACAGTAAGTTCTTAAATTGTATTTCTTCGCCTCCACCACCAGTAAATGTTTTTCTGATGGTGACTCATGCAGCAGTATGATCTCATAGGTGTCAGCAACAATCATATAGGAGACTCGACTGTGAGTGCTGACCAGTTATTCAACTGCAAGAGGCAATGCAATATGTCTCATTTGATGTCCATACGTGCAGCTTATAGCAGAGGTCACTTGCTAACAGTCAGAGGCAGGTACCCTGGCGGAATGCTCCTCTCCCTAAACCAGGAACACCGAAGTCAATTTAAATTTCAGCTCCATGTATGTATAATCAGTTGCAGATGCAACAGATGTTAAAAGTCACACTAACCCCAAATTTCACCACATTATCATTGGAGTACCAGTACCACAGTAGTGGGATTCAGCAAGGAGAAAATGAGAGCAAGATGTATTGATTGCATCTGCAAAGGTCTCTCTGTTTCATGTCTTGAGAGCATCTTTGAATTAGAAACTTCACAATTAGCCAGTTAAACAGCTGGTGGAAATATGTTACGGGTTCCAATGTTCGACAGCTGACTAATCACCTCACAGGTCAGGGTTCAAATCCTGATAGAATGTCACCTCTCTTTTTCTTAATAAAAAGCAGCAGAAACATTTTTTTTTAAATAGTAACTTCTGGAAGATATACAACATAAGAACATAAGAATTAGGAGCAGGAGTAGGCCGTACGGCCCGTCGAGCCTGCTCCACCAACAATAATAAAAGTTTCCCTTAGGAATCCATGTTAATAAACCTCTCTAATATTCTTTAAGGCTTGAACGAAGAGCACAAACCAATCAAATCTCCCCTCTGACTGGACACATCTGTAACCTGGTGCTGTGATCATAACAAGTTGATTGTGAATTCAAGCAGAGGACATATAGTTCAGGGATGTCATCTGCCAGTGTGTCCCATGGAGCCATCTTGTCTACAATCACTTGAGACTAGATTTTCCTCATTTATGGCAAAGAGAGAGAAATGCCCGCTTTTCAAAGTGTTTTTTACGAGCCGACAATGGAGGTAAAAGGACGCATAGATTTGAAACATGCCATTTCCTGAAAATGCAATTTGGTTGACAAAAATCTGGCAGCCAGTCACTGTAATCATGTTGGATTGGCTGTAATAACATTCCTTTAACAATTCTCAAACAGGCAACGGACCTCTTTTCCAGTCGAAGTGTGGCAGGATTTGCTCATGCAGCTGTGGAATGTGCACAATTTGTGGATGATGGCCCAAGGACAAATGAGAAAAGGGCCTGATTTAATGCCCAGGCTATGCGAGTGCTGGTAGCCTCTTGTGATGAAGGTAGAGTTGCAAACTCCGTATCACTGGAGGATTCATCACATGACCTCCTGCCTTCAACCACCTCACCCAGTCAAATAGCCCTTTTTCCCCATCTCTAATATTTTTATAACTAATAAACAAAAATGTCCAAAGTGATGTTTTTAATGTCGCAACGATTTTTCTCCCGGGCTTCTTGCAGCAGTGTCCTGGAGATTAATCTTAATTCCTGGAGACTCCAGGACAATCCAGGAGGGTTGGCAACCCTAAATAAAGGGGGATGATGAAACTGATGGTGGAGCCCCTGACACTAAATGGTTCACTCCCCATGAGGAAGCTATAGTTGAGCAATTCAGAAGGGAGAGTCTAGAAAATGTTCCAACTGTGGAGATTGGCCGGGTGTCCAAACCTACTATGTACCATATCGTCTATGATTTGCATGATAGGTTATATCAACATGTCCGTGCACAATGATTCTGCACAAGAACATAATAGTGCTTGGAAGGATACAGTACTCAAATGGGCAAGTGTGCTTTTGTACTATTCACACAGGAGATCCCAGTGATTGAGCAGGTGCATCCAAGATGCACCACTCACCATTTGTTACTTGAAGCATTCAACAATATTGATATGCACATGATACAGGAGATGATCAGAGGAGGAAGCACAGACTGGAGCACCAAGCACATGTGAGGAAGAGGCAGGAGAGGTGGAGTTGGACAAGACCCAGCTGATACAGGGCAGAGATCCAGCACGCTGAGTGCCTCTCTCTCGTGGTCCAGATTTCCAAAGGAGGCCATTGGAGTATCAGCACCATATTGTGGAGTTATTTTTCTGTAAATGTTAATCAGGACACCGGGAGAACGCCCCCTGCTTTTCTTTAAAATATTGCCTTGGGGTCTATTACGTCCACCCGAGAGGGCAGAGGGGGCCTCGGTTTAACGTCTCATCCAAAAGACAATACAAATGCATGATGAGGCATCTGACCATAGCAATATTGGGCAGCATTCTGTCACAACTTTGTATACCATCTATGGGATATATTCTAAGTCCACCCTTCCCCTCATTCCCAGGATGGTCCAAGCATCGAATGTTTTGCTAAAGCACCTCAACTTTCTGCTCCATGTGAGTCTTCTCTCATGCATGGGCTTCATTTCGTCTCTGCTGGGGTATGGGGAATGTCCAGAGGTGTCGGCCACAGTCGCACTGCACAGTCCACATCTCAAAAGAGTCAGTCATCCATTTTTCCTGCTCCTTCAGAGAGCTGTGTCATGTTTGGTACCCTCAAAAAAAAAACCAATGTTTCCAGTGCTGCTGGGGCCAAGAGTGTGTTGTCTGCGGAAAGTAACTAACCATGCTAAATAATGGAGCAGATGTACAGAGGTAACAAGGTAAATACGTCCATGTGCAGCCACTTTCAGCCTAGGAACTGAATTTCTCCCAGTGCAGAATCCTCAATGGGAAAGGTGCCCCGACTGTCAAAGGAGGAAATGCGATGAGGAAGCTCGTTGCAAACCTATGGAACATTTTTCAAATTATCAAGTCGTGATGGGTGAATAGTAGAAAAATGAAAACTAAGGCAAGATAGAAGAAAATACTGAAAATGGAAAAAAAGGCACAAAAGGAAGAAAGCAAACAACATAAAATAGGGGGGGAAAAAGACTTGTATGAATATACCTCACTTTCTCAGGACCTCCCAAAGTGCTTTATAGCCAATTAAGTACTCTTGAAGTGTAGTCACTGTTGTAATGAAAGAGCAAATAGGATAGAAAGAGAGTGGAAACCAAAGCATTATTTACTGGACGTTCACATAAATGAACAAACATCAGCACAGAGGACCAGGGGAACTCTGTTAGTGCTCGCTACTTTCAAAAGCAAAGTCTAAATTTTGGCACAGTTTGATACCAGTTAACTCCTGCGTCTCATTCAGGAGCACCATGGGAAACAATAACTTAGTAATTAGACCCAAAGGGATGACATGCTGATGTATAAGGAAGGGTAGATTTATTACAGTGTAAATTGGGCACATGGGAGAAGGGGTGTTACTGTTTCATCAGAGTACATTGTTAACAGCTTTAAAGACTAATGATTCAGATATTTTACTTCCTTTGATTAATTTTTAACTTGTCTAATTTTACTTTTAATTTTTTTTAATTCGTTCTCGGAATGTGGGCATCTCTGGCAAGGATGGTATTTACTGCCCCTCTCTAGTTGCCCTGACTGAGTGGCTGACTAGGCCACTTCAGAGGGCAGTTAAGAGTCAGCCACGTTGGTGTAGGACTGGACTCACATATTAGCTGGACTGCATAAGGACGACAGATATCCTTTCCTAAAGGACATTAGTGAACCAATTGGGTTTTTACGACAATTCAACAGCTTCATGGTCACTTTGTGCCAGCTCTTAATTTCCAGATTTGTTTTTAACTTAATTCAAATTCTCAAACTGCCATGGTGGGATTTGAACTCATGTTCTCTCTGGATTATTAGTCCAGCAACACTCCTGACCTGCACATGAAAGTACACCACTAAACAAGTTGAGACCTCACAAAGCACAAGTCTCCAGCAAGTGAAGCAATGAGAAATTCAAAGGAGAAAATCCCATTCCCGACGTCCCAAAATGCTTTGAACTAATGAAGTAGGTTTGATGTGTAGTCACTGTTGCAATGTAGGAAATGCGGCAGCCAATTTGAGCACAGCAAGCTTCCACAAATAGCAATGTGATAATGACCAGATCATTTGTTTTGGTAATGTTGGTTGAAGGATATGTATTGGCCAGGACACCAGGGAGAAGTCCGCTGCTCTTATTCAAAATAGTGCCATGGGATCTTTTACATCCACCTGAGAGGGCAGATGGAGCCTCGGTTTAACGGCTCATCCAAAAGACGGCACCTCCGACAGTGAAATACTCCCTCTGTACTGCACTGGAGTGTCAGCCGAGATTTTGTGTTCCGGAGTGGGACTTGAAACCACAACCTTCAGACTCAGACAAGAGTGTTACCACTGAGCCTTAGCTGACAGTTTAGGAATTTCAGCTAATATGGAAATAGAGCCAAACTGCAGTAAATCCCCAAGATAACTCTGAGTTATCAGAATTCCAACATTGAATCCTGTAGATTTTACTTGCAATTAGAAGTCAGAGAACTTCTAATTTCTCTTGCAATCCCGTCTCCAAATGTGTCTGTGAAGTTGTTACCTAGTCACCACATCATTTATTGGATTGAGTTTGATCAGACCATTACTAGTCTCCTTGTGGTTGTATGAAAATGAGAGCCACTGAGACTGCTGGCCTGTATCTCCACATTGGCTATTGTTCCATATTGTCCTTAAACAGTAACACTATTTCCTATATACATTTACCAAAAATCATATCACTTACAGGGTTTCCTTGATAGCTTGGCTGATAAAGGCAGAGCCCAGAGGGTTGTTAAGCCGTACAGATCAGTAATGTCCCGAGGTTCAATCCCTGGCCGAAGCTGAGTGATCTGATCTGAGACGGGATGGCAGTCGGGGTAAAATTAGCCTTACATCCTAGAAAGAAGGGGAGGGAAATACAATTGACTGACTCTGAAGGAAACTGAGCAGGTGTGGACATCAGGCAAGAACGGGATCTGACTATCCTGTGATGCACCCCATGGTTGAGTTGTGCCTTTAGGGGATGATGGGAGAAAATTGAATAGAACCATACAGCACCGAAGAAAGCCATTTGGCCCAGCGTGCCTGTCCCAGCTCTTTGAAGAGCTATCCAATTAGTCCTACTCCCCTGCTCTTTCCCCAAACCCTGCAATTTTTTCCATTTCAAGTATATATCCAATTTCCTTTTGAAAGTTACTATTCAATCTGCTTCCACCACCCTTTCAGGCAGTGTATTCCAGATCATAACAACTCGCTACATTAAAAATATTCTGCTCATCTCCCCTTTGCTTCTTTTGCCAATTATCTTAAATCTGTGTCCTCTGCTTACCGACCCTCCTGCCAATGGAAACAACTTTTCCCGATTAAAATTTCATAATTTTGAACCCTTCTATTATATCTCCCCTTAATCTTCTCTGCTCTAAGGAGAACAATCCCAGCTTATCTAGTCTATCCATGTAACTGAAGTCCCTCATCCCTGGTACCATTCGAGTAAATCTCCTCTGCACCCTCTCCAAGGAAAAAGAATAATGTTAGATCTCCAGACTTTGGTTGGACAATCACCAGGAATGCGTTCAAGCACAACTGGTCGGGAAATAGCTTTGAATCTTATCTAGGAGGGTTATCAAGCTGTGTCACAGAGCTCAAACAAACCAATAAATCTCATGAAGCACATGTTGGAAACATCTATAAATGATGGGTGAGTAGCACTGGGGTCAAGGAGGAAATAAAGCTGGATGCCAGGCATTTTTCTTGCCCGCACTTACATTTTAAGAGTTTCCACAAATGGCCATCGATCAAGTTAATCGACCGAAATTTCTTTTCAGAGTACTGACACATGACAACGCAATTATATGAGGCTACGTCACGTGATCTCAATATTCCGCACGCACGTGCACGACAGCACAATCCAGGGTTCACAGCTATTGGCCCGAAAGCCTTCACAAAGCTAGATTAAGATTCTTTGGCCTAGAAATTCAGTTGATTTGTGCCACCTGTTAGAGCCCTGAGAGGGCGCTAACGGGGCGCAAAGCAACTGGCACCCGGGTGCAGCGCCGCCAACGCCTCCCGCAAAATTCAGTGGGAGGTTAGCAGTGGCGGTAACCATTAGCGCCCCGTGGCGCTGCGCCGTGGCAGTGACGTCATCGCTGTGCGCAACGACCCGCTCGTGCCCCGGCCGCGATCTTCAGTAGCGCCCTCTGACTTACCGCCGGACGCTATGTCCGACAGGGTCAGGAGGGCCTATCTGCGGCCGGGGCGGCGCAAATTAAAGGGGATGTGCCAGGCGGACATTTTTGTTGCTGGCCGCCTGCCAGTACCTGCCCCCGGCCTTCTGTGCAGCCCCCCCGCGGGGTGCCGGCTGCGTTCCGTGAGCCCGGCACTTCTCTTGAGTGCCGGGCTCTTTTGCCGGCACTCTGATCCCTGGTGGCCCAGCTGGGTCCCGGGTCGCGCTGCGCTAGGCCCCTCACCTTTAATAAGGGGAGGAAGGCCTGCAGTAGCGCGGCACGATGTGCCGCAGGGCGTGGCACTGCGGCACGTAGCGCCATGATATTCACTCGCAGCGCCCCAAGAGGGAGACGGGACACTTCCAGTAGTGCCCCGCCTCCCTCTTGGGGTGCTACCAGTGAATTTCGGGCGCGGGGCGCTAATTTTTTCGGGGCGTTAAAAGTAGCACCCCGGCGAAGTTAGCGCCCCAAAGGGGGCGCGACCCAATTTTACTCCCTTTAGATGTACTTCAGGATGTTGACTTTAATAATATATCCCTTGGATCCAATGACTTTCAGTATCTACAAGAATGTGCTTCTATCTGACTTTGCAATGTTACCCGGTCTTGTATTGTGGATGATGCTGCTGAATTAAAATGAATTAAAATGGCCGTGAATTATGTCAACCAATTCAGACAATCTGAGATAAGTGCATTGGCGTAACAAATCAGTGCTTGGGCCTCAGCTATTCACAATCTATATCAATGATTTGGATGAGGGGACCAAATGTAATATATCCAAGTTTGCTGATGATACAAAGCTAGGTGGGAATGTAAGTTGTGAGGAGGATGCAAAGAGGCTTCAAGGGGATATAGACAAGCTAAGTGAATGGGCAAGAACATGGCAAATAGAATATAATGTGGAGAAATGTGAAGTTATCCACTTTGGTAGGAAAAATAGAAAAGCAGAATATTTTTTAAATGGTGAGAGATTAGGAAATGTTGGTATTCAGAGGGACCTGTACACGAATCACTGAAAGTTAACATGCAGGTACAGCAAGCAATAGGAAAGCAAATGGTATGTTGGCCTTTATTTCAAGAGGATTTGAGTATAAGAGTAAAGACGTCTTTATTCACATCGTGAAATTTCTTCACTCAGAGGGTGCTGAATCTTTGGAATTCTCTATCCCGGAGGGCTGTGGAGGCTCAGTCATTGAGTATATTCAAGACAGAGATCGATAGATTTTTGGATATTAAGGGAATCAAGGGATATGGAGATAGGGCAGGAAAGTGGAGTTGAGGTTGAAGATCAGCCATGATCTTATTGAATGGTGGAGCAGGCTCGAGGGGCCAAATGGCCTACTCCTGCTCCTATTTATTATGTTCTTATGTTCTTAAATCACCGATTCTGAAGTAATCAGGACAATAGTAAGGATTTGTAGTTGGTCAGATGACACAAAGTCTAGTCAGATGTCAAAGATCGTGATGACTTCATTTGTTTAGAATATAAATGAATAAGGACTTCCACAAGGCTTCGGTGGGTAAATGCACCATAAGCTGGGATTGTTCTCCTTAGGTGTGGTACAGAGGAAGAGGTTACCTGGTTCAGTCCCAGGTTTGCTCATCTCAGTGGATTGCCTGTAGGGGGGATAGCCCCCTGGGCTTGTGGGGGAGGAAGGGGAACCAAATCAGGCAGGGTTCCTGTTCTTGATTGCCTTCCATTGACCACTGATGGAAAGTAGGCATGGGGAGAGGGCAGGATCAGTCTCGACTGTGATGTGCTTCACCTGCCAGATGATCAAAAAGCCTCCTGGCATTTTACTGTCTGGATTGGCACATCAAGACTGGTCCTTGTGGTGACTTATCAAAGGGCAGTCAGAACCCGTGAAATAGCACCCCAGCATGAGTCGGTCTCCAACACAGGATGGGAGAAAATTGGGGAAAGAGAGGGAATAAATAGCAAGCTGCTTACACGTGGAATCGACAGAGCTGACAACTCTCAAAATCAGGAGAAAATTTTCAAAGTCATGCAACTCCAAACAAGTAATACTGCACGACACGGCTTACAAAGCAATTTTACCTAGGTTAAAGGAGGGTGAGGAACAACAGCCACCATGTGTCAGCGTGAGCCTGGACACAATAACACTGGGTAGGCAGGGGGCTGGAGGGGGGCGGTGTTGGGGGTGGTGCTATGAAGGCTCGTGGGGGGTGACAGGACTTCAGTGACAGCCTCCTGAAGAGAGACGACCTTTTCCCCAAAATCATTTTATTGAAGAGAAAACATTTTCTTCAGAGACCAAAATGAGGTGCATGAGCCTTATTTTTACCTTTTCATGTGATCCAAGGATATAAAAAGCAGCTTCAATTTACGAATAAGCTCAGCATAATAAATCAGAAGGTTTATAGCTAGCTATTCCATCTAATAATACAGAATCCTGAGCTAGACCCAAGTTCTTTTATTAGCCAGCCGTTACAGCGCTCCCAGACTATTTACAGTCCCACTCAATGGGAAGAAGAGAACCAAAGAAAACCCACTGGAGCTGTCCAACACCTCATTCCATTCTCCAGATTCTCAGTGGCGATTTGATCCACATATGTAATAAATTAATGAACTACGGCATTCTTGTCGGAATGGAACTGTCCTAAGACACAACTAAAGCCCAGATTACTGGGGTCTGGGAACCCCTTTCACAGGGAAAGTGGATAATCATAAAACTATGGGTTTCAACTGACAGATTCCTAAGAGAGAGGATCTGAGCTTTTTTTTGTTAATTCTGACTTTCTCCCCTCAGGCCCAGGCACTAGCAGTCATGTAACTATTATTCATGTGTCGTCCTAGAGAGACTGTCGCAGGATGTTTAATATCCATCAGGGGGTCAGTAAATAGGGACCAGGAATGGCAGCGGCGGAGCCAGTGGTGGGGGTAGGGGGGTCAGGAGGGGTCATGACCCCCCCACCCCCAATCGTTTTGAAGTCGGCCAACACAGCGTTGGAGGTCCGCCTCCATTCCACTCCCAGGAACCTCTGTCACTCACCTGCAGCCTCCTGTTCGGACCCCAAGCCTGTGCTGTCCCAGGCTTGGCCTTCGGACCAAGTAAGTCGGCATTCCTCAGTTCCCAGCCAGGTCGGCCAAATCTCGAAGTTGGCCAAATCTCGAGTTCGACCTCCCCAAGTCGACCAAATCTATCTCCGCCACTGAGAAGTGGGAATCCCTAAACTAGGGTGCTCAGTAAATTTTGTTGCCCCTGAGTTATTGAGCTTGGGTCCTTCCTGGTTTGTATGACTCAGTTCCACACAAGGTGTAATGACCTACTGAGGTGCTAAGAGGAATCAAGCGCATCTTCAAGTGAACTGCAAGTCATTGACATTGGTGAAGCTGCCACTTTAGCATTGCTGTCCATGTCAAGTGGCTCATTTATAGTTACCATTTCCTACAATCCCCAATTTAGGGTCATTTTAGGGGTTTTCCTAGATCTCAGTTGCAACCAGAGGATCACCAGTATGATATTAAGGCATTTTTCAAGGAGATTCATGTTATGGTATCATCGCAGAAAACCGAACGTACTTTTAAATTCTACTCTTACCTCCCTCCACTGAAGACAGGAGCTGAGAATGGCTATGGTTTTATTTTAAAATGCTATTTAGTGCAGCAAGAAATCACCCTTGACAGCACAGCATGAACATTTATTGCTTGGAAATAAAGCGGAAGAGTGGTCTACTATTGTGAGGTCATGTCATTTTGCTTACTCAGCATCATGTTCTATGTCCATTCAATATATATCGCTTTTTTTTAATTCATTCTCGGGATGTGTTAAGGCCGGCATTTATTATCCATCCCATGCTTGCTGGGCCACTTCAGAGTCAACCACGTTGGTGTGGGACTGGAGTCACATGTTGGCCAAACTGGGTAAGGACAGCAGGTTTCCTTCCCTCAGGGTCATTAGTTAACCAATTGGATTTTTATAACAATCTGACAAAGTCATGGTCATTTTTAATGATACCAGTTTTCTATTTCTTAAACTGCCATCTTGAGATTTGAACTCGCCGAGCTGGATTTTACCAGCCCTGAGGAGACGGGTTTGGAGGTGAGACTGCTGGGAAAGTCAAAAAGAATAGGAGCGGGTCCCGAACCTGCTCCCAACCCGCCTGCAACCAATCTTCCCGGGAGTCGGGTCCCCGATTTGCGCAGGGACCCAACTCCTAGCGGCGGGAAGAGGATTATAGCCACTTAACTGTCTGTTAACAGGTAGTTAACAGGTAGTTAAGAGGCTTTTTCCCATTTTGAGACTTCTGCTGTGGGCTTCCTGACGTCGGGGAACCCCGCCAGGGTAAGTGAGGCGTGCTGTGGGTCTGTTGTTATGTTGGTGTATGGATGACAGCTGCAGAAGTGATGTGAAGGATGCAATGGGACACTGGTGAGTATCAGAGGTAAGGAAATGTTGGGAAAGTCATTTTTAATGTGTTTAGATTTTTCTGTAGGAGACAAGCTTTGAAGTGTTTGTGTGGCCTCACCTCAATGGGAGAATGACAGATCACTTCTGTACCCTCACCTGCAGCTGCCATCTGTTTTATCCTAAGGAGAGAGTCATTGGAGAGCCTGGGTGCAAGGGCTCACCTGTATACAGTGATTGTCAGTGTTTGACAGCACCTCAATGCTGTCAAACACTGTCAAATCATCTGTCAAAAATTTATGGTTCATGTGCCTTTAAGAAAACCGGCAGATGAAGCGTCATCAACTGACGTCATCGGACACTGGCTTTCCCTTAATTGGCCAGCAAGCCCGCAGGGCGGGCTTAACAAGGCCAATCAGAGGAAAATAGCTTCTGTGCGTCGGACGTCGCTGAGGGCGGGACTAGAACCCGGAAGGCAGCAGTCCCGCCCCCAACGCGTCTCGGTGAGTAAAATCCAGCCCACAGTCTCTGGATTATTTGTCCAGGCCTCTAGATTACTAATGCCAGTAACATAACCACTACACTAACATAACTAACTGCACTGCAGACATTGATTACAGACTTTGAATGGCAACTTGCTTTATTTGGTAGCACTCTTGTCTCTTAAGGATGTGGGTTCAAGCCCGACAATGGTATTGAGCCCATAATCTAGGCTGACACTTAGTTCAGTACTGAGGGAGTGCTGTATTGTCAGAGGTGCCAATGTTCAGATGAGATTTTAAACCAAGATCTTGTCTATTGGCTGCTGCGTTTGCTTACTTAACAACAGTGACTGTACTTCAAAAAGTAACCATTGCTCATTGAGATGTCCTGAGGACATGATAAGATGCTATATGAATGCGAGTTCTTCCATTCTTTCAGTACTCAGTAAGCCAATCCTCAATTATACATCCATTGCAGGTACACATATAGAATATTTAGGTTAACAAAACCATAAAACATACAAACAAAGCACTAGGATTCATTTCTGGAGGAACAGAATTCAAAAGCAGATGTTAAACTTATATAGAACCTTGGTTAGACCACGCTTGGAGTACTGTGTATAGTTCTGGTCTCCATATTACAAAAAGGATATAGAAGCACTGGAGAAAGTGCAAAAAAGATTTACAAGAATGATGCTAGAACTGAGGGTACAGCTCTCAGGAAAGACTGAACAGGCTGGGGCTCTTTTATCTAGAAAAGAGACTGAGAGGTGACCTGGTAGAGATCTTTAAAATTATGAAAAGGTTTGATAGGGTAGGTGTAGAGAAGAGGTGTCCACTTATAGGGGAGTCTAAAACTAGGGGCCATAAATATAAGATAGCCACTAATAAACCCAATAAGGAATTCAGGAGAAACTTCTTTACTCAGAGAGTAGTTAGAATGTGGAACTCACTACCACAAGGAGTAGTTGAGACAAATGCATAGTTGTATTTAAGGAGAAGCTAGCTACGCACATGAGGGAGAAAGGAATACAAGGATATGCTGATAGGGTTAGATGAAGAAGGGTAGGAAGAGGCTCTCGTCTGAAGCATAAACACCTGTTCTTGCCCCACGGAACTTATCTCTTCCTATCTCGACTCTATTTTTCTCCCCTTGTCCAGTCTCTTCCCACCTACATCCGCGACTCTTCCGACGCCCTCTGCCACTTTAACAGTTTACAGTTTCCCGGCCCCAACCGCCTCCTCTTCACTATGGACGTACAATCCCTCTACACCTCCATCCCCCACCAGGATGGCCTGAGGGCGCTCTGCTTCTTCCTTGAACAGAGGCCCAACCAGTCCCCATCCACCACCACCCTCCTCCGCCTGGCTGAACTTGTTCTCACATTGAACAACTTCTCCTTTGACTCCACTCATTTCCTCCAAATCAAAGGTGTTGCTATGGGTACCCGCATGGGTCCTAGCTGTGCCTGCCTTTTCGTGGGACATGTGGAACACTCGTTGTTCCAGTCCTACTCGGGGCCCCTCCCTCACCTCTTTTTCCGGTACATTGATGACTGTATCGGTGCCGTCTCCTGCTCTCGCCCTGAACTAGAAAATTTCATTCACTATACTTCAAATTTCCGCCCTTCCCTCACCTTCACATGGTCCATCTCCGACTCTTCCCTTCCCTTCCTCGACTTCTCGTCTCCATCTCTGGGGATAGGTTATTGACTAGCATTCACTACAAGCCCACTGACTCCCACAGCTACCTGGACTACACTTCCTCCCACCCCGCCTCCTGGAAGGACTCTATTCCATTCTCCCAGTTTCTCCGTCTCCGCCGCATCTGCTCTGACGATGCCACCTTCCATACCAGTGCTTCCGACATGTCTTCCTTTTTTCTCAACCAAGGATTCCCCTCTACTGTGGTTGACACGGCCCTCGACCGTGTCCGTTCTATCTCCCGCACTTCTGCCCTCACCCCTGCCCCTACCTCCCAGAACCACGATAGAGTTCCCCTTGTCCTCACCTTTCATCCCACCAGCCTCCACATTCAACGGATCATCCTCCGCCATTTCCGCCACCTCCAGCGTGATCCCACCACCAAACGCATCTTCCCCTCACCTCCCCTTTCAGCATTCCGTAGGGACTGCTCCCTCCGCGACACCCTAGTCCACTCCTCTACCACCCCCAGCACCCCTTCCCCTTCGCCCGGCACCTTCCTGTGCAAGCGCAGGAGATGCTACACATGCCCTTATACCTCCCCCCTTCCCACTGTCCAGGGCCCCAAACACCCCTTCCAGGTGAAACAACGATTTACTTGTACTTCCTGCAATTTAGTATACTGTATTCACTGCTCACGATGTGGTCTCCTCTACATTGGGGAGACCAAACGCAGATTGGGTGACCGCTTTGCGGAACACCTCCCTTCAGTCCGTAAGGGGGACCCTGAGCTCCCGGTGGCCTGTCACTTTAATTCTCCGCTCTACTCCCACTCTGACCTCACCGTCCTCGGCCTCTTGCATTGTTCCACGGAAGCTCAGCGTAAGCTCGAGGAACAGCACCTCATCTTTCGTTTAGGCACCCTACAGCCCTCTGAACTCGACATAGAGTTCAACAATTTCAGATCATAACCACGGCCCCTATCACATATATATATATATTTTATTTTTTCATCCACCCTTTTGTTAGGCCCCTTTTTTTCTTCCCTCCCAGAAGCTGGCAGCTGTCCTTCATTCCGCCAGCGCATCTCACACTTCATCTAGCCTCAACCTGTCACATTACCACCTCCTCTTGTCTTGAATATCTCTTAATGTCTCTCAATGTCTCTTAATCTTTCCTGCCTTCTATACTACCACTGACCTTCCCTTTTGTTCTTTCATCCCCTCCCCCATTTCCCAGCCCCTAATCTTGCTTTAAATCTATTTCATTTCCTGCTTTTTTCCAGTTCTGACGAAGGGTCTTCAACCTGAAACGTTAACTCTGTTTCTCTCTCCACGGATGCTGCCTGGCCTGCTGAGTTTTTCCAGCGTTTTCTGTTGTTATTTCGGATTTCCAGCATCCGCAGTATTTTGCTATCGTACCGGCATAGATCTGTTGGGCCGAATGGTCTGTTTCTGTGCTGTAAAAATTCTATGTAATTCTATGTATCATTTAGCACTAGCCAAATCCTATTATACTTCCAATCTGATTTTTTCAGTAAGCAATGTTCTTGCTTAATGTATAATAAAGGGATCTAGATGCAAGTCACTGTACAGCAGCACTGATCACCATCAATGAGTCTTTGCGGTTCCTGAGAAACCACAAAATGGAAGCTTATGGGAGTATTCCCATGGCCAGAGGAAGGCAGAGCAGGATGAATGGTGCTGCTTGCTTCAGCTAATGTGGTTACACAATCACCAGCCATCTTCCTGGTTGTTCAGTTGAGGATAGGGAAGGACAGACTGCATTAATGAACTGCACAGCCCCTGACAGTGGGATAAATGCCATGGTACAGTACTGTGCAGCAGAAAGGGAAAATGCAAATTTTCTGATAGCATTTTTTCTTTAATAATCAGACAACATTACAAGGCCTACCAGCTCTCCCACATCCAGCATGTTCATGCAGGAGATTATCATTTCCTACCTTCCTGCCTGAGGATCATGGTCTCCTAACTGCTCTGACACAATAGGTAGTTCTAAACAATTCTCAGTTTCTGTAGGCCCCAGAGATCTAATTCTATTGCAAATTCCTGACATTCACAGTGAAAATTCAGAGATGACAGCCTTAATGCTGCAAATATAAGTTTCTGTTGTCACTTTTTTTTAGCATGTACACTTATTGTGAAACCGTTCAACCCATATGGCAGTCAGCTCACAGGGTGTATATTCTAAAGACAGCAAAGAAAGATAGAAGTGATGCTAGCTCTTTGGCAAAGGGAATGGTATTGCAGGCCTTGAAGCCTGTCCTTGTTATACTCTTTTACCCAGCTACAAGGCTGTAACCCAACAAGGCTGCATCACATGTGATTCCAGAAACCCTCATCATGGCGTGGTTGTCTGCCTTAGCTCAGCAGTGACCACAATAGCAAAACCAAACTACTGATTTCTGAAGTGGTAACTGACAGAATTATGAGACGATGATCCAAACCATTTTTGTCCCCACAAGAGAAGAAGATTGGGTTCCAATGATACCAAAGACAGCCATCCTGCAGTTAAACCCTTTGAGAACCAACTAGCTTTTGTGGGCACATGGCTTCCATTAAATATCCAAACATGGTTTACTGTCAGTAATTGTATCACATGCAATTGGAATGAATTTCAAGGCTGTATAACTCAATGCAGACTTTCAGATAACATTCACAAAAATCAGAACCTTGACACTGTGTTGAAGCCAACCATTCATTCCTATAGAACAGTTATTTTTCTATAATATTTATTTGTTAGGTTATTTTTGTACTCATGAGTGGATCTGGTAAAGTCCCCCACTTTTTGGAAACTTTCCATAACGATGCTTTTCTGAAAAGGGAGGCAGTTACATTACATGACAAACTGAGGGAGATACTCTGAAAATCCTCAGGCAGATAGTATTGTGTGACAAGGAGGCCAAGGAATACAGATACATTTTGACTTATTGTTACATAATTTGGAAATTGCATCAGGTTTTTTATATTATACGGTAGACTTAAGGTAATATAATCAGATGTTACTTCAAGGCTTATCCAGCCTCGTTTAAGAGCCAAAGTACCTTTAAAGGATCTCCCAATTTAAATTGTTTTCCATTAATATTTTTTGGCGATGCGGAGGAAATTTCTCTACTCATAGCAGTAAGGGACATTGTTCTTTAGCCACCAACATCAATATGGAGCATTTCCCAATCAGGTGTAGCCTGGGTTAAATGCAGAGTAAAGCACGCTGCACTCTGCCCCAACCTCAGAAAAATTCTCCCTACTGTATCAGTGTGACATTTCTATCTTATACTCAGGCTATCCTTGGGAGTAAAACAGGAAAAAACAAAATTTTTCTCCATAATTACTGAACTGCTAACTAAATCACATGACGGTGTGCCTTTGAAACGTGGTTTCCGAACATGAGGTCTATTAGAAGATGGTTAATTACTGGAAAAAACAAGCATGCTTCCACTTTTATTAAATGAGATATTACATCCCTTTCGTAACTTGCCAGAGCAAGACTGACTAGGGTTTCTGGAATCACATGTGACGCAGCCTTATTGGGTTACAGCCTTAACTCTGGGTAAATTAGTGCTGATTTGTGAGTACTTTTATGCCCTGTACTATTGAATTGGGTTGAGACTTCTCATTTCACATTGAACTCCTTGCCATGTAGATTAAGAGAATTTCATCCCATCAGTTTGGGCTGGATTGAACCCCAGGCATGTGTAGTGAAAGGACTGTACACTTTCCAGGGCCTCTGTTTTTTTTAATTAATATTTTGCTAACTAATAATTTTATGTTGCTCCAAAGTGCTTTGGAATTATTTTTTATTTGACTAATTCTAGTGGAAAATATATTTTGCAGGACATGTGATGGATCAGATTTTTGTTCTGATCCATCAGATCTGGTAACAAATCAGGTGTGCTTTTGAAACGTGACTTCCAAACATGAGGTCTATTAGTCGATGATTAATTACTGGAAAAAAATATACTAATCAGACATAAAGAAAGAAAGAACTTGCAGTTATACAGCACCTTTCACCAAGTCAGGCTGTCCCAAATCGCTTTACAGCCAAAGAAGTACTTTTGACGTGTAGTCACTGTTGTAATGTAGGAAAATACAGCAGCCAATTTGCCCACAGCAAGGTCTTAATGAGACAATGACCAGATAATCCATTTTTTAGTGATGTTCATTGAGGGATAAATATTGGTCAGGACACTGGGAGAACTCCCCTGCTCTTCTTTGAAATAGTGCCATGGGATCTTTTACATTCACCTGAGAGAGCAGACAGGGTCTCAGTTTTATGTTTCATCTGAAAGACAGCACTTCTGACAGTGCAGCACTCCCTCAGTACTTGCACTGGAGCGTCAGCCTAGACTATGTGCTCCAGTCTCTGGAGTGGGAGTATGAACCCACAACCTTCTGACTCAGAGGCAAAAATGCTACCACTGAGCCAAGGCCAACATGACTGCTAAATATACAGAAATGATTTACAACTCGCCTGTTCTGAGCATCTTCCCAGAGACATGCTACACACACAGTGTCAGCCCAATGTGTCAGCTGTGGCTCAGTTGGTAGCACTCTCGCCTCTAAGTCTGCCATGTGGAGTGGTTGAAGTAGATAGCATTGATGCATTTAATGGGCAGGCTTGATGCCTACATGAGGGAGAAGGTAATAGAATGATATAGGGGCAGGGTGCGAAGAGGTAATTAAAGAGGGAGGAGACTTGTGTGGAGTATGAATACCGACATAAACCAAATGGCCTGTGCTGTAAATTCTATGACCTTATTTTTATATTTTCATTATAAATTCCAATATCAAAATTTATTATGGAAATTGTCTGTGTAAACACGTCACGATTTAATTATATGCTCCGGCCAATGTTGATTCTGCAGCTCCTCCAATGGAGAGAGGGTGTAATTACAAGTTTACATTACCAGTTTCCATTATAAATGTGGACATAGGAATTTATAATGGAAAAAGATGACAGGAAGTGCGCTCAGACATAAGAGTTTTAATAGATAGCTATCTTTTCAAGACGTGCTGTAAGGGATTAGGAGAGAAAGTATTCCATGGTCATTACACAGCCTAAAGTATTACTGCCTGAATAACCTGCATAATTGTTGTTGTTTGGTCCAGATTTGCTACTGTTGGCTTTGAAAGAGTTAACCCCCAAACCTGACAATTACTACCTCCATCCCTGTGTCAATTCAGAGAGTCCCAAAATACCACAAGCAATTGCCTTGCTTAATTAATTAGCTGGTTATGAAAATACAAGCACCGATAATATGCATTAATCAATGAACACATTTCAAAGAAATTAAGTACTAATGAAAGGTCCTTCATTAAACAGCAGATGGGCAAAACAGCAGCTCTGTCACCAGCTGAGAACTTGCACATGCCTCTTAAATATATGTACCATGTAAAAATGGAAAACTCTCAAAGTCCTACCAAATTAAAGCGCTATTTTGGGGACTTGCGTCTAATAATAGAAAACAGAAACACAGTGTTGGTTTTCATTTCTAGTTGTCAAGCAGACTACCCACTGGTTACATTTTTCTTTGGCTGTTGACTTGGAAAACAGTTGTCTGAAAAGGTACAGTTCAAAACAACACAACTTGGACTTCGAGTACTTCAGCTAACACCCCATTTTCAAGAAGAAGAGCCTACAGTTATGGTTTTTAAAGGTCCCAGTGCTGGCCAAGTAGATGCCTATCAAAACAGAAGATACGTTTTTCACTAAACCATCCCAGTTCAGATAGCTCAGAGTGAGTCCTGTATGGTCTGTGTAAACGACAATGAGAAATCTTCCATTGTCCTCTCAAATAAGATAGTCATTAATAAATCCAATAAGGAATTCAGGAGAAACTTCTTTACCCAGAGAGTGGTTAGAATGTGGAACTTGGAGTAGTTGGGATGTATTTAAGGGGCAACTGGATAAGTACAAGGGAGAAAGGAATAGAAGGATATGCTGATGGGGTTAGATGAAGTAGGGTGGGAGGAGGCTCATGTGGAACATAAACACCGGCATGGACCAGTTGGGCCAAATGGCCTGTTTCTGTGCTGTACATTCTATGCAATTTTATGCAATAATGTTCCATAACATCCTTCCACATTCCTAGCGTCATTAAGGGAAATATTTCTGCTCCTGGATTGGGAAATTGTGGATCCGAGAGCTCGGTGATTTACATCCATTTGTGTTGCGACAGTGGAGTGCCTTATCAGACGCTGTCACGTTTACAAGGAGGGTGCAATGGCCCAGTCATTGTAGCAGTGATTGTGCCTGCTATTAAAATGTGTTGTCTTTGTGATACTTTTTAAAAGGTGCAACTGGCTACTCAGGAACCACCCAGAAGCCCTAGCCCCAGGATATTTCCCCTATTAGCTGGTCTTTCCCAGGTCTGCCCTGGCAAAGACAGAATCAGTTTTTAAAATTACTCCTTTCAATGTGCTGTGGGCCTCATTCCCAGCACCAGCGCAATATATAACTGGCTGTGCTTGGTGTTGGCACAAACCTACAATTGGAGGTCTATAACAGGGGCAAAAGTTCAAACTTAAGAAAGTTGGAGCCATTAGGTCTGCAGGAAAGCCTGAAATTTTGACCATAATCTCAATTTGAGGATTTATATGGTTATATGGGTTATATGGGTGGTTAAAATCTTAGCCAGGTCATACCATTTAAAACAGCAGTCCATGTGTAATTGTGACCGTTAATTGCAGACCATCTCATGGTTTGGCTTGTGAAGTTTGTCCATCCTGAATGTTGACTTGCTGAAGTTGGTGATATTCCATTAGGTTTACTGAATAGCCATCCTGCTGCTGATTATCCTCTTAACTTGTTGGATAGTTTTTGCTGGGGGATCAGTCAATTAGCAGTTAGCGCAAGAACAAGCTGAAACATGGGGCTCCACAGTTAGTGGTCAAACCCGAGCATGAATGGGAGGCGGGAAGGGGAGTGGGAATTAGGGGAAGTGACCAAATCCAAAGGTTTGATGGTGAGGAAGGTTGAAGCAAGACAGAGAAGTTTGGAGTAAGAGCGTCCGAATGGGGCAGCAGCAAGATGACCAAAGGCTCTGTGACAGATGGTGGACCTGGGGTTTGGGGTCCAGCATTCAGAAGGTCAGAACAAGGACATAGGGCTGGAGGAAGTTGCAAAGTGAGGAAGGAGCGAGGCAGTTTAGAAATTTATACATAAGACAGGGATTTTGAAGTAATTGCGCTAATAAATGGAGAGCTAATGAAGTTTGACAAGAATAGAAGTGAAGTGAAGAAGACTGATAGAAGTGAAGGGGACTTTGCACAGGATAGGAAGTGGGCAGTTCTGGATGAGTTGGAGTTTATATAGGGTGGTGCTCGGAAGGCCAGCGATAAGGGAATTGGAAAAATCAAGTCTGGAGATGACAAAGGAATGGATGAGACAGTCTATAGCAGTGGGGGTGAGGTAGGAATGGAGATAAACAACATTTCTGAGGTGGAACTAGGCGAAATTTGATGCTAAACTCAGGATCTAGCACTGAGGTTACACACCGTCAAGTCAAGCTTCAGCTGTATCCAGGAAGGGGAATGAAGCTGGGGTCTTAATGCAGAGTTTCTGGTGAGGACCAAACACAATGGCTTCAAACTTACCAATGTTGAATTGCAGAAAGGTGTAGCTCATCTATGACTTAACATTGTACTGGTAATTGGACAGCACAGCTACAGACATGAAAACATAGGTGGCAGTGGAAATGTAAAGCTGATGGGTGAAAGTTGATCTCGCATTTACAAAGATTATCACTAAGGGCCAACATACGGATAAGAAATACAAAAAGGCAAAAGATGGAACCTTGAGAGGTGGATATGTAGGCATGGGAGGAGAAATAATTGTAGGAGATGTGCTAACTCAGGTGGGACATTAGACCAAAGGGAGGTAGATACCAGAGGAAAGATGCTAGAGGACGATCATATGGTCAACAGAGTCAAATGGCCCAGAAAGGTTGAGGAGGGCGAGGAAGGATTATGTACCATGGTCACAGTCATGCAGAATTGTGTTGGTGCAGTGAGAGGCGCAGAAACCAAAATGAAGAGATTGGAAAAGGCATATTCAGAAAATGGGGTAATTTATTATAGATGGATGTGCCTGGTAAGGACTGAGCAGTCAATTCGAAATAAATAAATACTGACCAGGCATTCAACAGAAACACATGATGCAACTGAAGGCTAGTTTCATAATTTTTCTGTTTAATAAACAATTTGACTCCATAGAATCATGCAGCATAGAAGGAGGCCATTCGACCCATGACGCCTGTACCGACTCCAGTATGGCACGTACAGTGCTATTCAGGGAAAAAACCTATTTGGGCAATTAGTTTAGGCCTCTCTAATGACTTCACATTGACCCATCAAGCCAGACAGTGGGTAGAAACTATACAATATAGGCATCAAGTATACAAAGATCAAAACAGTTGGGGCAGTATTACTCTGACTGTTTCATTTTCACTTTAGTCTTGGACCCTTAGTTACATGTAATTAGAGACAGATCACTACCAGATAACAAGTAAGGAAAAATCCAATCCGGCCGAATACCGCCCCATCAGTCTATTCTCAATCATCAGCAAAGTGATGGAAGGTGTCATCGACAGTGCTATCAAGCGGCACTTACTCACCAATAACCTGCTCACTGATGCCCAGTTTGGGTTCCACCAAGACCACTCGGCTCCAAACCTCATTACAGCCTTGGTCCAAACATGGACAAAGGAGCTGAATTCCAGAGGTGATGTGAGAGTGACTGTCCTTGACATCAAAGCAGCTTTTGACCGAGTGTGGCATCAAGGAGCCCTAGTAAAACTGAAGTCAATGGGAATCAGGGGGAAAACTCTCCACTGGCTGGAGTCATACCTAGCACAAAGGAAGATGGTTGTGGTGGTTGAAGGTCAATCATCACAGCCCCAGGACATCGCTGCAGGAGTTCCTCAGGGCAGTGTCCTAGGTCCAACCATCTTCAGCTGCTTCATCAATGACCTTCCCTCCAACATAAGGTCAGAAATGGGGATGTTCGCACAGTGTTCAGTGCCATTTACAACTCCTCAGATAATGAAGCAGTCCATGCCCGCATACAACAAGATCTGGATGACGTTCAGGCTTGGGCTGATAAGTGGCAGGTAACATTCGTGCCACACAAGTGCCAGCCATGACTATCTCCAACAAGTGAGAGTTTAACCACCGCCCATTGACATTCAATAGCATTACCATTGCCGAATCTCCCACCTCAACATCCTGGGGGTCACCATTGACCAGAAACTTAACTGGACCAGCTACATAAATACTGTGGCAACAAGAACAGATCAGAGGCTAGGTATTCTGCGGCGAGTGTCTCACCTCCTGACTCCCCAAAGCCTTTCCACCATCTACAAGGCACAAGTAAGGAACGTGATGGAATACTCTCCACTGGCCTGGATGAGTGCAGCTCCAACAACACTCAAGAAGCTCGACACCATCCAGGACAAAGCAGCCCGCTTGATTGGCACCCCATCCACCACCTTGAACATTCACTCCATCCACCACCGCCGTACCGTGGCTGCAGTGTGTACCATCTACAAGATGCACTGCAGCAACTCGCCAAGGCTTCTTCGGCAACACCTCCCAAACCCGTAACCTCTTCCACCTAGAAGGACAAGGGCAGCAGGCGCATGGGAACACCACTACCTCCAAGTTCCCCTCCAAGTCACACACCATCCTGACTTAGAAGTATATCTCCGATCCTTCATCATCGCTGGGTCAAAATCCTAGAACTCCCCACCTAACAGCACTGTGGGAGTACCTTCACCACACGGACTGCAGCGGTTCAAGAAGGTGGCTCACCACCACCTTCTCAAGGGCAATTAGGGATGGGCAATAAATGCTGGCCTTGCCAGCGATGCCCACATCCCATAAAACGAATTAAAAAAAAATAATCCAGATACATGCATAAATAATGTAGAGTTTTGGTCCCCTTACCTAAGGAAGGGTACACTTGCCTTAGAGGGAGTGCAACGAAGGTTCACTAGACTGATTCCTGGGACGAGGGGATTGTCCTATGAGGAGAGATTGAGTAGACTAGGCCTATATTCCCTAGAGTTTAGAAGAATGAGAGGTGATCTCATTGAAACATACAACATTTTTAAGGGGCTTGACAGGGTAA
This sequence comes from Squalus acanthias, assembly GCA_030390025.1. NCBI lineage: Eukaryota > Metazoa > Chordata > Chondrichthyes > Squaliformes > Squalidae > Squalus > Squalus acanthias. The sequence goes on from CM059428.1 coordinate 36,666,279, forward strand.
ATGCTTTGAGGATGTTTCCTCTGGCTGTGGAGTCTAGAACTAGGGGTCACAGTCTCAGAATAAGGGGTCGGCTATTTAGGACTGGGATGAGGAGAAATGTTTTCACTCAAAGAGTTGTGAATCTTTGGAATTCGATACCCCGAGAGCTGTGGATGCTCAGTCGTTGAGTATATTCAAGACAGAGGTCGATAGATTTTTGGATACTGAGGGAATCAAGGGATATGGGGATAGTGCGGGAAGGCAGAACTGAGGTAGAAGATCAGCCATGATCTTATTGAATGGTGGAGCAGGCTCGAAGCGCCGAGTGTCCTACTCCTGCTCCTATTTCTTATGTTCTTACGTTAAGTTGTCAAGAAATGTCCAAGCTTTCTGCATAATGGTAGTAAATAGGAAGAGAACATTGTTCAGTTTCACTGAGACTTGACTACAGCTGGTATCTGGCTGGTATCAAGTATTAGTAGGTAGATTAATGGGAGTAAATAGTCTGATAGGCCAAAAGACTGGTAATTAATCCATTAAAAAGTCCACATTCCTAAAATTAGTACAAAGGTGAAGGGCATGTGTGTTCTTAATGAGTCCACTCACCCCACATTCTCAGAACTAGTTTAAAAATGGTCCTGTCTACTAATGGTTATAATGAACATCTCAGAAAACTTAATGCTGGGATAGAACAGAAAGAGATCTGATTAAAGCAGCAGACTGCACCTTATGTTTTAATCAGCTCTCTGTCTCTTTTTGTTTCAGAATAAAACATGCTCGAGTGCTCATGAGAAGCATTTTGGAAAAGATCGCATACTAATTACCCTCTGTAGGATTCAGCTTTCAAAATATATCTATACATCTTTCCTTTCATCCAAAATCATCAAAACGGGTTGGTCTGTAATTTTTCTGCAACCTTGCACCCTGAGTCAGGATGATGGGCTGTCCATCCTGTGCACATCTGATGAAAATCTTGCTGTTATTGCTTGGTTACCTTACCTAATACTTGAGTGATGTGAGAGGGACACCCGTATCAGTCAGATTCCGCATGTACACTGATGACAGCCAGCTCTACCTTTCCGCCACCTTTCTCTCCCTCTTCACTACCTCTGTGTTCTCCGACATCAAACCCTGGATGAGCCACAATTTCCTCCAGTTCAACATTGAGAAGACCAAAGCCATTGTCTTCAGCCCCTGCTGCAAACTCCGTACTCTCACCAACAATTCCATCCCCCTCAGTGGCCACCATCTCAGGTTGAACCAGACTGTTCGCAACCTCAGTGGCCTACTTGACCTTGAGCTGAGCTTCCAACCCCATATTTTCTCCTTGCACAAAATCAACTGCTTTCACCTCCGTAACATCACCTGTCTCTGCCGTGCCTGAGCCCATCTGTTGCTGTAACCCTCATCTATGCCTTTATGACTTACATGTTTGATTATTCCAATGCTTTCCTGGCTGGCCTCCCATCCACCTGCCTCCATAAACTTCAGCTCATCTACTCTGCTGCCCGTATCCTATCTTGCACCAAGTCCCACTCACCCATCACCCCATGCATGCTTCCAGTCCCCCAAAGTCTTCAATTTAAAATTCTCATCCAAATGTTTAAATCCATTATATGGCCTCACTCCACATTATCCCTGTAACCTTCAACTACTATCTCTGTAACCCTCCAACCCTCCAAGAACTCTGTGTTCCTCCAATTCTGGCCTTTTGTGCATCTCCCACTTCTTCCTCCGCATCGTTGCAGAATTGCCTTCAGGCCGTCTAGTCTTTAAGCGCTGGAATTCCCTCCATAAATCTCTCCACCTCCCTCTTTAAAACCCCCCCCCTTAAAACCCATATTTTTTACCAAGCTTTTGGTCAGCCCTCCTAATATTTCTGCTTTGGCTTGGCATCGGTTTTCATCTACTTTAAAGGCACTATTTAAATGCAAGTTACATTATATAGTATTACATAGTATTTACAGCACAGAAACAGGCCATCCAGCCCAACAGGTCCATGCCAGTGTTCCTGCTCCACACGAACCTCCTCCCGCCCTTCTTCATTTTCCTCCTCCCAGCAGTGACTGCCAAAGCTCTTGCTTGTAGAACATCAATATTAATGTCAGTCAAGACCCGGCTTCGACTTGGGGTCTCCTGGCTGAGAGTCTAATACTCTACTGTTGAAGCTGGCAGGCTATCTGCCCCTAAATGATGAATGTCTGGCATGGCCTCATTTTGCCTGGTTAACTGACATGCACATCCTGCCTGGATATTTAAATGACTGATTACTGTTCAGTTAATGACCAAGTTTCAAACTTAACAGATTCCAAAGAGGTTAGGGAGGGCGCGAACAATTGGAGCCTCTAATCAGACAATGCAACTGGGAACTGCAAAGCACCAAATTAATCTGAATGTCTAATTAACGCGTGGAAATTGCAACTCTTATCATGACAGGATTACCTCTTGGAAGTTTTACTCAATGTACAAACAGGCATAGTACCACAAACCTGAACAAATTCATCAATTCTGACATTTCCTGTTGTAACCTCCTCCTAATGAAATTTCTTAAATGTTCCCGTAACTCTAGTGTCACTCATTAGGTAGAGATGATTACCATATGATGAGACATGATTGCCGCTGGATAAGATACCAGTGATATGATTAGCTGCTATTGCCAAGAGACAATGTACTTTTTCTTGTCAGCCTAAATAAAATACATTGAAAACATCGAAATGGATCAGGGCTCAAGTGATTCATTAATAGCAATTAGCGTACTTATGAGAAGTTACCTTTTTTTCTTCACTGCATTTATGATGAACGTACTGTGTATTTTTTTTTCGTCCTTCAATTTTCCCTATAATTTTATGCCCTTAGCTTTTCTCTTCTGAAGTGACAGTGTATGGTTCTACAGTTGTCAGGCCTTCAAGTACCTCACTAAAGAGGCCATTTCTCATTTGTCAACCTGGACAGTGAGGTTCAGTGGGCCATTCAACCTGGGGATTCATCACAGCTAAGCCCAATCCTGGCCAAACAGCAGAGACCACCTGTCTGATCTTAGACTGGACAATCTGATTTTTGAATAGGGTGCCAGATTTGTAAAGGCCAAGTCTATTTTTTCAACTTACTTTTATGATTTAGAGACATTAGTTACTAAGGTTTTCAATCAACTCTCTTCATCAACAAAGCACACATCAGAACTCCAGCTATGGTCCCACCCCCAACCTAACCTGCTTCTTGCCCTGATTCAGACTTAACAAAAGGTGACAACCCCACCTATTGCAGAAAAGGACAGAAGTGGTCTAAGTTTCAGGAAGCATTTACATTACAAACTTAACATGGGTGAAAAGAGGTTTTGGCTTCAAACCAACACCAGACCTATACAGTATAAGTCAGGAATTAAGGCTTGAACTGACTCTGAAATAAAGCAAGACTCCCTTCTCATCCAGGGAGTCACACTCTGCTTCACTCCAGTGTCAGGTTAGGCCCTGACTCTGGATTCAGGCTGCATTTACACTACCACCAAGAAGAAAGAGAGAAAAAAAAAGTCATGGGAAAACCATCATCTCCAAGTTCCCCTCCAAGTCACACAACATCCTGACTTGGATATATATTGCTGTTCTTTCATTGTTGCTGGGTCAATATCCTGCAATTTCCTACCTAACATCATTGTGGGAGCACCATCATCACAAGGACTGCAGCGGTTCAAGGAGAAGTCCCACCACCACCACCACCTTCTCAGGGCAATTAGGGATGGGCAATAAATGTGACCTTGCCAGCGATGCCCACATCCTGAGAACAAATAAAAAGAAAATCTATTAGCGAGCTCCTTAAATGCAACAGAAAATAGAGTCCAGGGAAGGATATATATTTTAAGGCATGATTCATATGTTTTTTCTGCCATTTGAGGTTGTATAAAGTAAGAAAAATTCACAGGCCCATGGAAAATCTATCAAAAAATTGGTGTTGAAACATTTGGCTGTCCAAGAAAGGCCAGTGCAGATTTGGACTCATGTCTGACAGATTTACATCGAGTTACATCGAGTGTACAGCACAGAAACAGGCCATTCCGCCCTACTAGTCTATGCCAGCATTTATGCTCCACGGAAGCCTCCTCCTACCCTACTTCAACTAATCCTATCAGCATATCCTTCTATTCCTTTCTCCCTCATGTGTTTATCTAGCTTCCCCTTAAATGCATCTACGCTATTCGGCCGTACAATTCCTTCTGGTAGCGCGTTCCACATTCTTACCATTCTTTGGGTAAAAATGTTTCTCCTGAATTCCCTGTTGAATTTATTAGTGACGATCTTATATTTATGGCCCCTAGTTCCGGTCTTGCCCACAAGTGAAAACATCTTCTCTATGTCTGCCCTATCAAACCCTTTCATTATCTTAAAGTTCTCTATCAGGTCACCCCTCAGCCTTCTCTTTTCTAAAGAAAAATCCCCAGCCTGTTTAGCCTTTCCTGAAAAGTATATCCTCTCAGTTCTGGTATCATCCTTGTGAATCTTTTTTGCACCTCTCCAATGCCTCTATATCCTTCTTATAATGCGGAGACCAGAACTGTGCACAGATTTGGACTCAGGACTTTAGGCCCCAAGCCTAAAATGATTCCTATTAACTAGGGGTAGGATTTTTAGGAGTTGATGAAGCAGAAAATCCCCATACAGTTTCTTTCTTTCAAAATGTATGGAGAAAGAATTCATGACTGAGAAAGCGGCCCTTCGACTGGTCACTATTAACAGACATTTGTCGGGTTTTTGTAATTACAAATAACAGCTGCTGCATTGCTGGTCCATAGCAGAGGTTCCGATACCGAAGAGGTGATATTTTCACTGACTATATGCAAAGCAATTGGTTTTCCTCCATTAAAAAAATGCACTGAGATCAGGCTATGATCCTATTGATGAACAGTTACAAATGAAGACGGACAAGCATTCCTTCAGAATTTCATTAAATTATGGGATTAACTTTATAACTTTCCCAGTACTTTCACAAGGCATAATTTCTCTCATCCAACACAGAGGAAAATGAAAAGAGCGAACTTCTCCTTGTCTGCTTCATGCAAGATAGACAATAATGATGAAACTGCCTTCTTTTCCTTCCACCCTTTTTCTATACAATTCCTAGAACAATATGAGGAAGAAAGGGCAAATGGCTTGAATTTAATGAAAAGTGCCGTTTCCTACGAGCGTACAAGATGACATTCTGCTTCAAGCATGTCTTCACAATCTTAATTCGATATAAAAACAAACAAGAGCTCGCTTCAATACTTGAGGGCAGGGCAAAAAGGTCAAGGTTTACTTTAATAAAACAGTCAGTGGCTCCCCGACTTGCTATTTTGAAACCGTCTGATCGCTAACAACTCCTGATGCCTGCTTTCCAGCTTCCATTTGGAGGTCTCAAGATCAAACCAGTCTCAGGATACGGAGAGAGAGCCAAGTGTTGTTTCATTAGCTTACACAAAGAGTTTCTCGAGGTCAAATATCACCCTCAGTTAATGAGAGCAGATCTCTTTACAACCATGTGTGGGTTGTAATGAAAACCTATTTGACCAAATCCATTTTGCACATCCCTAACTTTTTTTTTTCAAAAAGGCAAAGCACAACTGGGAGGGGATGGGGAATATGTACACTCACAAGAAGAAGAAGAGCTTGCATTTACATAGCGCCTTTCACAACCTCAGAATGTCCCAAAGCGCATTGCAGCTGTTACTGTTGTAATGCTACCATAGAGAGAAATTGAGGCGAATAGTATAGATACATTTAAGGGGAAACTAGATAAGCATATGAGGGAGAAGGGAATGGAGGGCTATGCTGATAGAGTTAGATGAGGAAGGATGGGAGGAGGCTTGAATGGAGCATAAACGCCGAATGGCCTGTTTCTGTGCTATATATTCTATGTAATGTAGGAAATATGTATTGTAATGTACACAATATGTGCAGAATAATTAAGAAAATTAAGTTTCAGATTTAAATGGTTTAATTGAATGAATGATGTCATAAATTTGTTAATGGATTTGACCAGAATACACATCTGCAGTGCTGAAGAAGTATCATACTTCATTTCACAGGAGAAAGAAATTTTCAGTACTCTTGGACTTTATTTGAAGCCTTAACCAACACAGCTCCAAATCAAGGGTAATCCAGATGTAGGAGATGTCCTATGATATCTCCTTTTCCTCACAGAGTTAGCATCAATAGGAAAAGCACAAGTACTGGAGGGGGCTTCAATGGAGAGAAAGAAGTTCAGAGGAAGAGCTCTCACACAAAGCTGCGGACAGGAGCACATCTCTCAGCTCCGCCATCTTGGTTTTGGCCATGTGTAAGTGAAGTGTTCATCCTTGCCTTCATAGGCCGGCAATGCACTTTTTCAATTGTTGGCCTGCACAGACCTCCTCCTACCATCAGGGGCAGTCTCAGTATAATGACAGCAGTAACATCTGAGCGACTGAATAAGCGTAACCTTGGGCAGCATAAGCAGAACAATCAGCAACGATAGGAATGGATATATTCACAGAATCACTTCAGTAACATAAAAGGAGAATAAATCAGCTTAAATATATTGGCCCGGATTTTGTGGGTGTAATGACGGCAAAACTGTTAATGTTCGCCATCATTACCCTGTGAAACTGACAGCAACTTCTGGTGTCCGCGCGTGTGCAGTTAAGTGCAGAAATCCAGAAGTTGCTGTCAGTGATTGCCTGCTCCTCCACAGGGCGTGCTGTTGAAGACCCTGCAGACGGCAATCTTTTTGAAATCACTGAACTGACAAGAACTTCAGCATTTATGCTCTAATATCACTGTGTATGTCCTAATCTTTATTTTGCTGTCTGTAAAATGTATTAAAAAGTGAATTATAATCTGTGCTTTTTATTTCCTGGTTTGCTGTCTGTGAGAATTCTTCAATATGATTGGCTGCTTAGCCTCCTTGATAACATCACTGTTGCTGGATGCTGGAGAACCCATCGACTTGGCTCCAGAATCAAATTAACACTGGGAAAGGTGAAATCGGCGCCACAGAGATTCCTAGATCTTTGTGGGCAACTTTCTACGAGGTCAGCAGTGAGCACCGTCACTTCACCGCCGAACGCAAAATCCGGGCCATTAGATATATTTCCCACATATCAGTGGGTTAGTTGAAGTAAGTGCTTTCAGGCCGTCATATCCCTTTCCCCCCACTGTCATCCGCACCCCCCCCCCTCCCCGCCCCCCAACAAATGCAGACATGAGAAGGGAGTGACTTTAATCATGGGCAAAATGATTGGGCAGCTTTTACATCTGTGTGAACAGCGCCATTTGCAATTTGTATACAGACAAATGTCATTTTCAATCTACTTACATGCAAGCATTGCAAATACCCTGTTTACAAAAAGTATATGCACTTATGGGGTACAATTCTGCTTGTTTTCTACATTACAACAGTGACTGCACTTAAAAAGTACTTCATTGGCTGTAAAGCGCTTTGGGATGTCCTGAGGTTGTGAAAGGCGCTATATAAATGCAAGTCTTTTTGTAAACAAAGGCAGTATGCATAGGGCAGATATAAATGAATATAATTAATCTTTACATTCTCTTATGTATTTCTATTTTTGTTCTTCTTGGAAAAAAATTTCTTCAAACGGTGAAAGCCAAACTTGGAGGGCAGTATACTGGGCAAAGTTACTCAGACCCCGAATATCACATAGGCAAGCTCACATTGCAGATACACCACCATTGGCCCAGGGTGTTTTAGTGATTTACTCAATGTTAATTCAGCTTCCCTCCCCCCAACAACCGCCCCTGCCGCCCCCCCCCCCTCCCCCCTACCCCCACCCCCATCCCCCGGCCCCCCACACTGACCAAATGCCTTCTACGATTACATCAACACTCATTGTTTAAAGAAAACCATTCAAAAAACTCAACAGGCTGTCAAAATTAATTGTAATTCTGCAAAGTGACTTAATTTATAAATAGGCACTGGGGCCCCAAGATTCCGTCTTTAAATGGCACCAGCTTCACGAAAACTTGTTTAGCAAACCGTTGTTCATTTAGTTACTAAGGTTAAAATACATGACTTCTTGGTTGAGATCCTTTTGACAAAAAAAATGACTGTTGGCTCCCTTCTGGCTCAATTCCCTCCCCACACAAAAAAAAACAGTTTACTAAGCAAACCTACCTGAAGACAGGGCCCCTTGAACAATGGATGTGATTTTACCTCGGTGGGGTGGGCCTACATCAGATTATTTTCTCTCCTGCTAGCCAAAAGTTAACTGCACTTTTCAGATAAAGATCTGGCCTCACCCCAGTCTTGCCTGTGTGCTTGCAGCCACATTAAACTATTTATGGGCAAATTTAAAGAGCTAGTACTTATCTCCATCAGCACAGGAATCCAGAAGGAAACAGCGTCTCATTTCCACAAAGCAGAAGTTTTGAAAATTTAATGAACACAAGGAATGGCAGCCTTTAATATTAGTCACGGATCATAAAACGGCCACTGTCCATTCACATGTAAGCGCTCAACCCACTTATATATTTCGACAATATGTCACTGTGTGCCAGATCACATCAAAACCCCTCGTAATTTAAAATCTCAATTAAATTCCCTTTTAGTCTTTTCTGCTCTAGTGGAAATTGTCCCAGTATCTCAAGTCTCTTTTCATAATTAGTCGAGAGATCAGGCACCATGGAGATCGAAAGATGAAGAGAGAGAGGGGGGGAAATATCAGACACAAGGGAAAAGAAAAGTTCAGACAAATAGAGGCAAAGGAAATCAAGAGAGAGAGAGAGAGAGAGACACAGAAACACAAGAACAGCCTTCACCTTTAGGAGAAGCATTTCTTCTTTAAATGTTTAAATGGATTTTAAATATATAACAATTTTTTGATTGGGGAAGAGAAGCATTTATCAGCTAGGGTTGCTGTCACTTTTGCTAAATCCCAAAAGCCAATGGTGGAATAAGCTGATACCTACAAAACGCTGGAACCTACATCAAAAGTGTGTCAAAAAAATCAAAATTGCCTTGTTGGGTGGGGGGGGGGGGGGGGGGGGGGGCGGTGCGGGGGGGGGGGGGAGGGCGAAGGTGGGTTTGCCCTCAAACCCTCATAGAAAATAAATTTTGCACCATCAGTGCTCATCATTTCTCCCTTCAAACATTTATAAATTCACTACTACAAAAAATTGCACTGCCATTTAAAAAAAGAGGGTTACAAAGCATAAATGACAGAGTACCTTTGAATTTTTGGCATTACCTATCCAGTTATTTTTATGGTCTCATTATTCCACCAGATTTTAAAGTGCAGTCAGGAACAGTAAATTACAAGAGGCCCTGGACGGCCATTTGGTCATCATGTTTGCGCTCTGCTGTTCAATCATTCTGTGAGAGAGACTTAATCAGTGTCAAACCAGGCTGGAGTGTTACAGCAATTTAACTCCAGATGACAGATGAATTGCACTGGCTCTTAAGTGAAAAATACCTGTACACGATTCTTTAAACCTGCACTGGCAGGGACCTACATTTACATTTCACTCAGCAAACAGCACTTAAGGAGAACATTTTTATTGAGTCTCTGTTGTAAAGAAATACAGGTAGAATGAACTGCACTGAACTGTGCAGGAATACTATGGTCAACATGATGGCTTTGTGATCAGTTCATTTGCGAGACCTCTTCTAAAGCTATTAATACTCCTCGTTTACTAGCCCACCTTTTCCAATGTTCTCCCCTTTTCTTCTCTCCTTTCCTATGGGATGGTAATTTGTGCGACTTTACGGTCTCCCCAGGGCACCAGTAGCCCCGAGACATCATTCGCCATGGTGAATGTCGCCGGGCAGTTCGACCATGACAAATCCGCCTAATCCTGTCTTCCCTTAACATCCAAAGGTCCACATTTTCCCAGTTGGAGGGTGTCACTGAATTGCAAGAAGAGCAGGGTTGCTGGATGGATTTTGCTTGTCCCAGCCCAGGGGCTTGTGGTCAGTTGCAATGAACGCCCCCCACCCCCACCTCCCACCCCCCTCACCCTGTCCTACCTGCCTTGGCTGAGGACATCCGTAAATATACTTGATTTGCATTACTGAGACAGACAGCTACCCTTAGCCCACTTGGAGCGTATCACTTGGGTCTACTGACCTACCTCCTAAGGCCAAATTAAATTAGTTTTGTGGGAGATTAATACAGACAGATCATACTCTTCCTTCTCTCTTTCACTGTAGTGCTCATTCTTCATTGTGCTCATGTTGTGATCAAGACTGTGCCGTGCACTGGAATAGATTAGTTTGAAACATCTCTTGGCTCCTGACGCTGCCTTGACCCCTCCTCCAGGTTTGTCCATTGTAGTTCTGAATGAAGCGATTCAATCATCATCCCACATTCAGCGCCCCCCACTTAACCCAACATACCATTGGCCTATGCAGCTCATTCATTGCTCCAAGCCTCATTAAAGGACACTTTTGACCTTTGACCAGTACTGAACCCATGAGTTTGCTTGTGAGTAACCTTCTATAGTTTACCTCTTTCAGTGTAACTAACAGACAAATGCTGTGGTAGCTTTAGCGTATAGATGCACCTCTCCCTGTGTTGCATGTGCATGAAGCATGCTAGAAATATCACACTATACCACCGAGTATGCTTCGCATTGGTTTCAAAGTCTGTACCGCCCATCAATTATTTCCCTTCATTTTGGTCAGGAAAGTGTCTCTAGTTTTCACAAACCAGCTCAGCATCCTGCACCATTTTTGTCATGCTGATCTCATCAGCATCAAGAGGTTAACAAAATACTGCGGATGCTGGAAAATTGAAACAACAACAGAAAACGTTGGAGAAACTCAGCAGGCCAGGCAACATCCGTGGAGAGAGAAACAGAGTTAACGGGCTGGATTTTGAATCTGGGGTCGGGAATCACACATTCTGGCTTGTGAACCCGCCTCCATCGAGATGTGGCCAACCCACTGTATTTTCCCTTGATTGACCTTGTTGAGCCCGCCCAGTGGGCTCAGCAGACCAATTAAGGGCCACCCGGCAACAAGTGACGTCACAGACTGACATTTCATCTGTCAAGAGCTTTTGACAGATGAAATATCAGCGTTTGACAGCTCTGTGAAGCTGTCAAACACTGACAATATGATTTCTAACTTCAGTCCTTCCTCTCAGGCTGAGTTAGAAATCATTCCAGCACAGAAAACAGAAGGCTGCAGTTTTTGACAAACCACGGCTTTCCTGCTTTCTGTGCCGGTGAGATTTCTAACTCCCGAGAACTGAAGGGCTGACACCTGCAGGAGGAAGTTAAGGTAAGTAAAACTTTTTTCAACACTTAGCACTTACCTTACACACTTACCTCTGCACACATGCACCCATCACTCACCTGCCCACCGGACATATCGACCCCTCCAACCCCTGCAGACCCACGGCCCGCCCCGATAACTTGGCGTGGTTGCCACCTGTCGGGAAGCCCACAGTTTTCTTTTTAAAATAGGGATTATGCAAAAAACTGCCTGTTAACTACCTGTTAACAGGCAGTTAATTGTTACTAATCCCTTCCCGCCTCGGGGAGTCGGGTCTCAGAACAAGTCGGGTACCCGCCGCCAGAGAAAATGGCATGGAGGCGGGTTGAAGGCGGGTTGGGGTCGGGACCCCCGAATCTGCAACTTTAACCCCCCCCCCCCGCCTCCAAACCCGACTCCACGGGTCAGTGAAAATCCAGCCCAACGTTTCAGGTCGAAACCCTTCGTCAGAACTGAGAAAAAAGCAGGAAATGAAACAGATAAAAAAGCAAGGGGGAGGCTGGGGGGAGGAATAAAAGAACAAAAGGGGTGGTCTATGGTAAGTAGAGACATTAAGAGATGCTCAAGGCAAGATGAGATGTCGACTCAATATCGAGTTCAACAATTTCAGATCATAACCTCGGCCCCTACCATATATATATACATTTTATCCACCCTTTTGGTCCGTGCCTTTTCCCTTTTTTCTCTCTCTCTCCCCCCACGGCAGCTATCTCTCATTCTGCCAGCATTTCACACTTCACACTTCTGAGCCACCTTTTGTTTCTTAACCTGTCCTATTACCATCTCGTCTTGCCTTGAGCATCTCTTAATGTATCTACTTACCATAGACCACCCCTTTTGTTCTTTTATTCCTCCCCCCAGCCTCCCCCTTGCTTTTTTATCTGTTTCATTTCCTGCTTTTTTCTCAGTTCTGACGAAGGGTTTCGACCTGAAACGTTAACTCTGTTTCTCTCTCCACGGATGTTGCCTGGCCTGCTGAGTTTCTCCAGCGTTTTCTGTTGTAGCATCAAGAGGGTGTCTGGACAGTATTGCTTTCTGCTCTTTGTAATAAAATGGCTTTACAGTAACTCATCATTAAAGCTGCCCACCTACGTAATCAAGTACTTACTGTCTCAGAGATCCTAATGAAATTTGTTTAGTACAAATGGAGCGATCGTAATTGGCGCAGTCTGGTGTTGCTACTTCTGCTCATTCTGACTGAAGAAAGAGTCGCAGGATATGGATTTGGGCCTACCAGAAAGTTTCTGATCTCAGCCAGCCTGTTGAGGGAGGTGCCACGCCAAGGCTGTGCATTTCCCTATGGGCCATGGGAGAGAAAAAGCCACCCAGGACTGCTCTCGTTAATCCCCCATCCCCTGCTCAAGACCCAGTTACTAGCCCTCATAATTGGGAAAGATGTACGATGGGACAGGAGAGGCAAAAAAAAAAGAAAAGGATTGATTTAAGGGGATACCTCCTCTTGGGTGATACTAGAGCACCAATCATGTGGAACAGCCAGGAAAACAGTGGTGTGGTCGGGAGTCTTTGAAGTGCGGGATAAATGTAGGTTATAAAATTGCTTTAAAACAAATTGTAACTGCCACTAATTGAAAATAAAAACTACTGGATCATGGGGTGTATTGTCTAGTATATTGGTAATGTCGCTTTAAGAATGGTCTGGACTTCTTCCATTCTGTGTAGGTGTTACGAGGATGAACTACAGGAGCCATGACTAAAGAGAACAGGATAAAGCCAGTTGTACAATCAAGACTGAAAAGAAAGAACAAAAGGTCCAAACTCTACTACTTGCACCTCCACTATACCTTTGCTAATTAGGTCTCCATAAAAACCACAGATCTACACACACACAGAGATCACACAGGGCCATAACAGCTTTAAATCCAAGGCTGTATATGCATGCTGCCCATAGTGTTAAACAGATCTGATCAGGACGTGTCAATGTTCTGGAGAAGAATCAGACTGTATGTGGGCTGAATCGGTCATTCAGGAAAATGTGATATTTGGTCCAATGCGGGTCATTTAAATGTTAAAGACCAACCTGTCTCTATGGCAAAAATACCAGCTGGCATGTTCAGGTGGGCAATGTGTTTGTTTTGGTCCCTTCAGGGCATGCACAACGCTGTGTGCGTGCCAAAATTTATGTACATCATTTGTGGCCACTGACAGTGCATTTTTTTCATTCTCTCTGCTCCACTTGTGGCATCCACTGTTCAGGGTGGTCTTGTTTTAGTTTAGCATGCAGATTCAGTGGTAATCGGAATCCGACTCCCTGGACCTGACATCCAATTGCTCGGTCGTCTGGTTGCAAGGTGGGGAGAGAGAGGAAACGTTGCTATTGACGCATCAAAAATCCTCATCATCAGTGAGCTGGTCTCTATTGGAAGGGGCTGCACAAAGCACCCTATCAGTCAAGTGGCAGAGTGTTGTGTCCATGTTCCCTATCATTTAATGAAAAGAGGATGTAGCTGAGCTCTCTGTTGGTTTAGTGGAAAAGAAAGAAAGGAAGAAAGACTTGCATTTATATAGCGCCTTTAATAACCTCAGGACGTCCCACAGAGCTTTACAACCAAAGAAGTACTTTTGAAGTGGAGTCACTGTTGTAATGTAGGAAGCGCGGCAGCTGATTTGGGCACAGCAAGGTCCCACAAACAGTAATGAGATAATGGCCCAAAAATTCATCCTGGTGCGCGAGAGTACGCAGTGCGTACTCTCGCGTATTCCCTCTGCAATTGCCGGTTTTCTGCATGCCCTGCGCATGCGCTGAAAACCGGCAATTGCTCTTTTGAAAAGGGGGCGGTTCCTCGGTGCATCGCATGCGCGCTACAGGCTACACTTCATGTGCACTTCATGCTTTGGACGCGCAGGTAAGTACTGAAGATTTTAGAAATGTAAAAAGGAGGAGTAAGACCCACTTTTAACAAGGTAAGTAGTGAATTAAGTATTTTTTTGAATTTTTTTTTACAGGTATATCTTTTTTAGAGACTTTAAAGACAGGTAAGTTTATTTTTATAACTTTTTAAAAGATTTTAAATTTTTTCAAAAATTTAATTTTTTATTTAAAATGGTTAATTTATTTAACTATACTTATTTTATTAATGTGATGGTTTTTTTTAAAAATTTAATTGAGGTTTAGCTGTTATTTTGGGGGGGTGTAAGATTCATAGATTTCACAGCCGTGCTGTGAAACTTATGAATGGAAGATGGTGTGCTGCCATTGGCTCTAACTGAGTCACGTGATCCCACAGCTCGCACGAATTCACTACGCCGGTGGGATACGCAAGCACTGCCCGGCTGATGTGTGGAACATCAAGTTCGAGCGAGCTGGATCTGAAAAAGCACAAGCGAGGTGAGAGATCGCGGGGAAGGCTTACCCCCGCGGGAACAGAGCGAGATCAATTTCTGGGCCAATGACCAGATAATCTGTTTATTAGTGATGTTGGTTGAGGGCTAAGTATTGGTCAGGACACCAGGGAGAACTCCCCTGCTCTTCTTCGGAATAGTGCCATGGGATCTTTTACGTCCACTTGAGGGAGCAGCAGGGGCCTCGGTTTAACATCTCATCTGAAAGACTGCAACTCCAACAGTGTAGCACTCCCTCAGTACTGCAATGGAAAGTCAGCCTAAATTATGTACTCAAGTCTCTGGAGTGGGGCTTGAATCTACAACCTTCTGACTCAGTACTGCCACTGAGCCAAGGCTGACACCTCGAATGGGGATGTTCAGAGGATTTCAGTGGTCATCTAATGTCCAATTTCCCACAGTCTACTGGAGAGATGCTTTAGAATTCCCCAGCAGCATTAGGGAGCCTGCACCCTCATACTTATGACCCGGCACTAAGCTCATGGTCTAGCAGAGCAGCAGTGATACCCGCCCTGCTGTATGCTTCAGAGACATGGACCATGTACAGCAGGCACCTCATAGCACTGGCGAGGTACCACCAACGCTGCCTCCGCAAGATCCTGCAAATCCATTGGCAGCATAGGCGCATCAACGTCAGTGTTCTCACTCAGGCCAACATCCCCAGCATCGAAGCTTTGACCACACTCGAGCAGCTCCGATGGACAGGTCACATTGTGCGCATGCCCGATACGAGACTCCCAAAACAAGCGCTCTACTCGGAGCTCCGGCACGGCAAGAGAGCCCCAGGTGGGCAGAGGAACCGCTTTAAGGACACCCTCAAAGCCTCCTTGAAAAAGTGTAACATCCCCACCGACACCTGGGAATCCCTGGCCCAAGACCGCACAAAGTAGAGGAGAAGTATTCGGGAAGGCGCCGAACACCTCGAGTCTCTTCGCCGGGAGCAAGCGGAAGCCAAGCGCAGGCAGCGCAAGAAGCGCCCCACCCACCCGCCCCTTCAACCACCGTTTGCCCCACCTGTGACAGAGACTGTAGGTCCCCCATTGGACTCATCAGTCACCTGAGAACTCATTTTTCATGTGGAAGCAGTCATCTCAGTTCCGAGGGACTGCCTAAGAAGAAGACTTATGAACCAGTCTTAGCTTTTGGACCAGTAATTCAGAAAGCTTCAAATCCAGGTATCATCCTCAGTCTACCTTATTCTATGCAATTTCAGGCTAATGCAGAAATAAGTCAAAGTTTCCTCTTAGCTGGACTTTGCTTTACACAGCATTCATCGGCAGAGATAGGCCTTTCGCCACAGGGGCGTCATAGTTAATTACCAATTACATGTTACAATTAGGCAGTGGATTGAAATTTGGTTTTCTTCTATTGCTCCGCACTATAATCTTACAAAGTCAAAATGCCATTTCACTTTTGGAAAAACAAGCACAAGAGAAATCAGACATAAACAGGAAGTTACAAATGAAACCACAATTAGTACAAGACTGTATTTAAAGGAAATTCAATCAGTGGACATTGAAAATGTCCAAATATGCAACAACCTATCCTATACTTTGCATATCCTGTGGAGACAGGGACACATTTTATGGTTTTGGGGCTTCCAAGTTGTTTAGTTCATTTTGAATAGAATGAGAGCTAGGTGGCACCCATGGTCTGAAGCACAGCAGTCCATGGAAGAGTTGAACCTATTCAACTGAGGTTAGAGGTAACAAGCCTGTCCCCTGAGCATGCATCAACCCCACCTACTCACCACATTACTTCATCCCTTTACTCTTCAGAAAAGCATCTATTTCTCCCAAGAATCCATTTCTACTACTTTATTCAATGGTCCACCCTGGTAACTCCCTGGTGTCAGCTGCGGCTCAGTTGGTAGCACTCTCGTTTCTGAGTCAGAGTGTTGTGGGTTCAAGTCCCACTCCACGGATTTGTAGCACAAATCCTCGGCTGGTACTCCAGTGCAGTACTGAGGGAGTGCAGTGCTGTTGGAGGTGCCACCTTTCAATGGGACACTAAACCGAGGCCCCATCTGCCCTCTAAGGTGGACGTAAAAGATTCCATGGCACTATTTCAAAGAAGAGCAGGGGAGTTCTCCCCAGTGCCCCGGCCAATATTTATTCCTCAATCAACACCACTAACACAGATTTCCAGCCACCGGTGAGACTGCCTGCACAAAAAGAGACAGGAGGCAACTCTTGATTACATTATTAGCAACAGTATTTGAAGATAATACTCTGAACTTAGCCTTGAAGAAATAACATTAAAATATCCAAATACAACTCCAGGATCGCTCTCTGCTGTCAATTGGACTAATTCTGCACAAATTCCTTTTAATCCAAAATGTGTAAAACTTTAAATACTAAATAATTACAATTACTTTATTATGAATAATCGCATTATAGGTTTTACTAAATTAAATATGATGTTCAAAAAAACAAAAGCAAGAAGTGTATCACTTTTCATTTACCTCCCACCAAATGCAAAATGAGCCCATGCAGGACCTATAATTTCATGAACAAACACAGAGTTTGAGCAAGAAACTCTGATGTTCTCAGGTAACTTATCTCACAGCAGAGGTAACGTGTATTTTGGTAAGGAAAATGAGATGCACGAACATGCTGTAGAAATGATGACTGTCCACACAAACCGCAGACGGTTCGCACCTATGCAATCTCCTTGCTCAGCTGACATCAGGTCAATGATGACTATACAATAATGAGAAGTCGCACAACACCAGGTTATAGTCCAACAGTTTTATTTGAAATCACAAGCTTTCGGAGCTTACACCCCTTCCTCAGGTGAAGTAAAGAAATACAGAGTCGACAAAGTATATATAGATAGAGAACAATGCATGTGTAACTTACAATGGCAGACGACTACATTTAAATCAACCTGACTGTTTATCTGCCGAGGTGTGACAAAAGGCAATTAGGTCAGCCAGGAAGGTACCACATCAAAGACATAGCAAGATACAACTGAGACAATGAGGTGGAGCCACAGGGGGTCCAATGTGTCAAAAGCCGCAGTCAGTATGGGAAACGATAAACTTTAAAATTTTTACTTTTTTACTGGGAATCACATCTGTGAACAACCCAACGACGACTCGAGTCTGGATCACGTCATGTATCGTGACATAAGTGCTCAGGACACAGCAGACCAGTTACGAGACACCGCCAAACAGACGAGGCAACGGAACTACGCTGCCTACATGCGCATCAAGAAGAGGAAGCTTGAGAAACTCGGCATCACCACCAGCAGCAACCAAGCCTCCCCCGGTACCACGGTTGCAACCACAGGGAAGTCCATCGTCAACTTGTCCGACCACACCCTTCAACCAGACGAAATCGAAGTTCTCGCCCTAGGGCTCAAGTTCTGCCCCACCACCAAAATGGACCCCATCGGTCTCAGCGGCGGACACGGAGGAATTCATCAGGAGAATGAGGCTCCGGGAATACTTCCACAAATCCCAAGATGTCAGCAACAAACCCAATGAGACAATCAATGATCCAGAACAGCAGACAGAGGGACTCGCAGTGCAGCAACCGAAGAAAAAAGAGTCAAATTGGACCCCTCCGGAGGGTCGCTGCCCCAAGCTTGACATGTATGCTCAAGCTGTCAGGAGATGCATCAACGCCAGATTCATCAGCCGCACTCACAAGACAGTCCAGAATGTCACCCGAGCACAACACAACGCCATCCACGCTCTCAAGACCAACCGCAACATCGTCATCAAACCAGCGGACAAAGGAGGAGCCATCGTCATACAGAACAGAATGGACTATTGCAAAGAAGCATACCGACAACTGGACAACCTGGAACACTACAGACAGTTACCCGCAGATCCGACCAAAGAACACACCCGCCAACTCAATAGACTGATCAAGACCTTCGATCCAGACCTTCAAAGCATCCTACGCGCTCTCATCCCACGTACTCCCCGCGTGGGAGACTTCTACTGCCTCCCAAAGATACACAAAGCCAACACACCCGGACGTCCTATCGTATCAGGCAACGGAACCCTGTGTGAGAACCTCTCTGGATACGTCGAGGGCATCCTGAAACCCATCGTACAGGGAACCCCCAGCTTCTGCCGTGACACCACAGACTTCTTACAGAAACTCAGCACCCACGGACCAGTTGAACCAGGAACACTCCTCGTCACGATGGACGTATCGGCACTCTACACCAGTATCCCCCACGATGACGGCATCGCTGTGACAGCCTCAGTACTCAACACCAACAACAGCCAATCTCCAGACGCCATCCTACAACTCATCTGCTTCATCCTTGACCACAATGTCTTCACCTTCGACAACCATTTTTTTACCCAAACACACGGAACAGCCATGGGGACCAAATTCGCACCCCAATATGCCAACATCTTCATGCACAAGTTCGAGCAAGACTTCTTCGCTGCACAGGACCTCCAGCCAACGCTGTACACCAGATACATCGACGACATTTTCTTCCTTTGGACCCATGGTGAAGGATCACTGAAAAGACTACACGATAACATAAACTAGTTCCATCCCACCATCAAACTCACCATGGACTACTCCTCAGAATCGGTTTCATTCCTGGACACACGAATCTCCATCAAAGACGGACACCTCAGCACTTCACTCTACCGCAAGCCCACGGACAACCTCACGATGCTCCACTTCTCCAGCTTCCACCCTAACCACGTTAAAGAAGCCATCCCCTATGGACAAGCCCTGCGAATACACAGGATCTGCTCAGACGAGGAGGAACGCGATGGACACCTACGGACGCTGAAAAACGCCCTCGTAAGAACGGGATATGACGCTCGACTCATCGATCGACAGTTCCGACGGGCCACAGCGAAAAATCGCATAGACCTCCTCAGAAGGCAAACACGGGACACAACCAACAGGGTACCCTACGTCGTCCAGTACTTCCCCGGAGCGGAGAAACTACGCCATGTTCTTCGCAGCCTCCAACATGTCATCGATGACGACGAACACCTCGCTAAGGCCATCCCCACGCCTCCACTACTTGCCTTCAAACAGCCGCCTAACCTCAGAAGTACCATCGTTCGCAGCAAATTACCCAGCTTTCAGGATAACAGCGACCACACAACCCTGCCACGGCAACCTCTGCAAGACATGCCAGATCATCAACACAGATACCATCATCACACGTGAGGACACTACCCACAGGTACATGGTACATACTCGTGACTCGGCCAACGTTGTCTACCTCATACGTTGCAGGAAAGAATGCACCGCGGCATGGTACATCGGCGAGACCATGCAGACACTGAGACAACGTATGAACGGACACCGCGCAACAATCACCAGGCAGGAGTGTTCCCTCCCAGTCGGGAAACACTTCAGCAGTCAAGGACATTCAGCCTCGGATCTGCGGGTAAGCGTTCTCCAAGGCGGCCTTAGAAACACACGACAACGCAAAATCATCGAGCAGAAACTGATAGCCAAGTTCCACACTCATGAGGACGGCCTCAACCGGGATCTTGGGTTTATGTCACGATACATGACGTGATCCAGACTCGAGTCGTCGTTGGCTTGTTCACAGATGTGATTCCCAGTAAAAAAGTAAAAATTTTAAAGTTTATCGTTTCCCATACTGACTGCGGCTTTTGACACATTGGACCCCCTGTGGCTCCACCTCATTGTCTCAGTTGTATCTTGCTATGTCTTTGATGTGGTACCTTCCTGGCTGACCTAATTGCCTTTTGTCACACCTCGGCAGATAAACAGTCAGGTTGATTTAAATGTAGTCATCTGCCATTGTAACTTACACATGCATTGTTCTCTATCTATATATACTTTGTCGACTCTGTATTTCTTTACTTCACCTGAGGAAGGGGTGTAAGCTCTGAAAGCTTGTGATTTCAAATAAAACTGTTGGACTATAACCTGGTGTTGTGCGACTTCTCATTTTTGTCCACCCCAGTCCAACACCGGCATCTCCGCATCATGACGACTATACAATAGGAAGCTGTTGATCTAAACACCATTGATCCAAGCTGACTGGTGATGGGACTGCTCAACCTCCCAGCAAGTCTTGCACCTATAGTTATGTCACTATATATATAGAAAAATAAAAAAATGTCTTGCATCTTGTGCACACTTACTTCCTGTTTTACTAATCTGTCATGCCTGTGTCATGCCTTGGTCACATGTGGGTATCGTTAAGTATACTTATAATTATACTTACCTTTCAGAGCTCCCAAAGCTAGGTGGTGCTGCTGCTCCTGTAAGATCCATGGCTCTAGTTGGTGTTGCAGGTGTGTAAATTTGATTTTTTTAATATTCATTCCTGGGATGTGGGCGTCACTGGCCAGCATTTATTGCCCATCCCTAATTTGAATTTAGACATAGTTGTGCAAGATACATATATATAAAAAAATACAAAAGTAAAAGGCTTGCACCTTGTGTACATCTGTCGTGTTCCTGACGGCACATTTTGTTACGGATGCAAAACAATGAAAAAAAAATTCAGGCACTTATTACTGGGTTCTTCTGAACTGGAGCCTGAAATTGACAAAAACTTTCCGATCTGCAAAGGTCCCTCACTGAACAAGATTAAACTCTGATTGACCCGAGGCCGTGTGCACCAACAATTAGACTTTGTGGGCTTGAAGGGCCAATGCTCCACCTTAGCAGCAGAATAATAGTGTGCATTACATCGTACAGCATTCTCGTCCTTACAAAACAGTGCACCATCCAACTTATTGTAAGCAAAGCCACAGAGGCTAATACATTCCCTTTGAGCTTCATTACATAGAGAAACCATTAAAAAATTCTTGTTCTAACAAAGAAAGAATGCTAAACTTGCTAATATAATCCCGTGGGTCCTGCCATACTATCCATACCACTACAGAACTCTGCTCAATTTTTCATAGAGTGGGGGGGGGCGCATGGACCACAGTCTGTGGAAATATTTCAATCTGGAATACAGCTATTAATCTATGGGTACCGCACAGCCTTTGAACACTTCTGGTCCTCAGAGCACAACCATGCTTTCCTGAAGCAGACAGACTAAGGTCCTTAGTAAAGGCATTGTATGCAGCTCTAGTCATTAATTTACAACTTCTCTGGTTAACCTCTTAGTGCAGAACATCCTTTCTAGCTTACACAACAAAATGTTACTTTTGTCAGGGATTTACAACAACTAATGTGTCTGCCCCGCTCTCCCTCCCCTTTAATGGTTTTGAAGAGGGGAATGGGGGGGTGGAGGGGAACCACTTAACCTTGCATCTGAGGTGAAGGGTCCAAATTCCTCACAAAATCGAGTATAGTCATCCTGACTGCCGATAATGAGCAAGGATTAATGTCAAGCATGGGACGTGGGAGGCAATATTAATTTGACATGATGGATTCATCTTTGTTTCAGAAAATACTTATGCTCCATATGTGTTCGAGTGCATGAAAACAGATTTGCTGTTGTTTCTGCATTTCATGGAATTTTGCCTTGGCAGTCGCCAGCAACTAATTTGTAAAACACGACTAATGTCTCTGTTATACTATAAACTCGACACCGCAGTCCTGTCTCTGTATGAGCAGTATGAGGAGGTGGATGAGCGGATCTTGCATCAGTAACACCGGATGCTTTCAGCAGCCTTGCACCGCACCAAACTATTCACGTTACTCACACGTGCGGACAGTGTATGCCCACGCAGAGTTAAAAACAGATTTAAAAATGGAAATCAAATCAATGGAACATGGTGAGTGGTGAAATTGGATTTTGCCCGATTTTTGGGCGGGGTGTAAAACGGGTTGCCGATTAACGGTTGCCCATTTTGTGCGACCGCCAAAGACTGACAATTTCACCCCAGTGTCTCTACAACAACAACTTGCATTTATATATCGCTTTTAACATCATAAAATATCCCACGGTGCTTTACAATAGTCTTCAGTGCGTGGCAAGTGAACTGTATGGCGGGAATTTTTCCGCTACCGTGCGTGCGGGTTTGGAGGCGGGTCGGCAGTAAAATTTGCAGAAGATGGAAGCGGGTCGGGAACGCGCCGTCATCCCGCCTCCTCGCGCCTTTAACACAGGCGCGTTTGCCAGGACGCCACCAACCCAAACGGCAGAGGTGGGCAAGCTAATTAATCTCATTAACTCCTTGTTGTAAGACCCTTAACAGGGATTTTTAGCAGACCTTTTGCATTTCACTGGATGACCACAGGAATCACGCAGCTCGGGAACCACGTTTGTCAACCTGAGGCGGAAGCTCAGTGGCCATTGAGCGAGGACATTACTGCAGAGCGTGGAAATCCCAATAAATACTCCCAAATGACACCTGATTACTTGCCTATGGGAAAGGCTCTTGCTGACTCCATTTTGAGCACAGATTTAGGTGTCTAGAGTTTGCAAGTCTTTTCTGCACCCTCAGAAGCCACTCTCACCACATTGCTAGTAACTATCACAACATTGACAGATTGCTCCTCTGACCTGCCATCTATTACATCAGCATGGGTGCCATTTATACTGTCTCACCCTGGTCCTCAGATTTGGACCAAGATGAGCCCCAACACCAGCAGCAGCAGGCACACCAGCAGCATCAGCAACACCAGTAACCTTCTCCTGAACGACCTAATGCTCCACAGGACAGAGGGTATCAGTGCAGGGCTGCACTGCGCACCGGAGGCGATACCCCCAACACAGGGTATACAGGCAGAGGATGAGCTTCCTCAACATGACTGAGCAACAGTGCCAAAGGAGGCTCAGGCTATCGCACCAGGTTGCAGCTTGCTGGAGCACGACCTGCAGCCCAGAGGAGCGGGTGGACACGCCTTGCCAGTGGCTGTCAAAGTCACCAGCGCCCTCAACTTCTTCACCTCAGGCTCCTTCCAGGGATCTGCAGCAGACATTTGCTGCATCTCACAGTCAGCCGCCCACAGGTCCATCACACAGGTCACCAATGCCATGTTTGACAAGTCAGCCAATTATGTCAACTTTGCCACTAATGAAGCCAGTATTACTGAGCGGGCACTCAGCTTTGCCACTCTGGCTGGCTTCCCATGGGTGCAGGGCATCGTCGACTGCACTCGTGGCCATCAGGGCACCCCATCATCACCCAGGAGTGTTTGTGAACCGCAAGGGCTTCCACTCCCATGTGCAACCATAGGAAGATCATCATGCATGTGTGCACCAAATTCCCTGGCAGCTGTCATGACTCTTTCGTCCTGCACGAGTCCACCCTCCCTCAGCTCTTCGCACCGCCAAACAGACTTACTGGCTGGCTGCTTGAAGACAAGGGCTATCCACTGAAGATGTGGCTAATGACACCCTTGAGCAGGCCAAGCAATGAGGCTGAGGAACATTACAATCAAAGCCACATGTCCACCAGATGTGTCATAGAGCAAACAATAAGCATGCTGAAGATACGCTTCAGATGCCTTGAGAGATCTGGAGGAACCCTTCAGTACGCACCAGCCAGGGTATCCAGAATCGTTGTCGTCTGCTGTGCGCTGCAGTACCAAGGATTACAGCTGCATGAGGAACAAGGCACAGAGCGCACAGCCTCAGCAGAGGAGGAAGAGGAGGAGCAACAGCTGGAAGACGAGAAGGAGGAACAGGAGGAACCTGAGGTCCACATGCCAGCAGCACAGGAGCACATTGCTGCCTGGGAGCCCAGGGGATGGCCTCATTATGGCCAGATTCACTTAACTTTCTCCATTACACCTATATGGCTGCCACATGCTGTGCCAAGCTCCCTCCACACCCTGCAACAACACCATAAAGCATCCCTACAATGACCAAGCCATTCCTTTCACACTGACCCCCATTGCTGGAGGTAACGTTATGTCTCACCATTCACTCCAGCTCACAAAGCCACTTTCAAAGTAGCAGACAATAATGGCATGGCTGGAAAGTGGTGAAAATA
The DNA here is from genome assembly GCA_030390025.1 of Squalus acanthias. Classification (NCBI taxonomy): domain Eukaryota; kingdom Metazoa; phylum Chordata; class Chondrichthyes; order Squaliformes; family Squalidae; genus Squalus; species Squalus acanthias. The sequence goes on from CM059428.1 coordinate 36,690,733, forward strand.
AATACATTTATATGTGTCATAAGAGTAACGGAATCTTAACAATAACACTTATTTAAACACCCATGTGCTTATCCTTGTGCATCGACTTCTATGTCATTTTTTTTTTCTGCGTGCTTCTACGAGGTGCAACCCCTGTGGCTTCAGCAGAAGTAGAGGTAGGCTGCTCACTTCCCTCTGCGACTGTGTAGACACTTTTGGTGGACGTCCTTTGGGTTTTGGAGCCTCTGATGGCTCCACCAAAGTCTGCTGCTCCTACGACTGTGCAGGGGCAGACTCAGTCATCGCAATCCGAGGAGGCATCTGGAGCTCTGATGAGGGGGTGGCAATGGGGGAGAAGTGTGAGCATTTTGAGAGGCGCCCCCACTTCCATGTCCCCTGTCACCATCATCCCTCTCATGGGCCACCCGCACTTCCCGCTAGCAAGGAGCTGGAGCGCACCTTGCTGCACAGCAGTGGGGCCATGAGAACCCAAGTCTATGTTTAGATCCCTCCTAGAGAGGAGGTCTATGAGCCTCTGCCATCTATTGTCAATAGACAGCATGTGCTCATGTGAGTGGCGCATTAGCTGCTTCATTTAGGTGGCCGTCCTTTCCATGGAATAGGATACCATCGCCATCGCCTGCGACATGGTGGTGCTCATGTTGCATATGGACTCCTCCATTCTCTGCACATTTGTAGACAGCGCGGCTGCAAAACCTGCCTCCTGCATTTCTTGCTGCCCCTCCAGGATCGCCCTCTTTCTGGATGGCCCCCGAGGCTCAGCGTCTGCATGCAGCTGAGCAGAGCTGGGTGCGTCCTGCACCTTCCGGCGAGGAGTCTCTACTGCTGTCCCTGTCTCCACCATCTGCTCTTGATCACTTGTGACTTGTGACACACCAGGTGACAACACTACTCTATCTCGCATAGGACCCACCAAGGTGTGCGTATCTGCGCTGGTTGCTGGGTGTGTTTATGTCTGGTGATGGTGCACCCTCAGAGGCTGGAGGCTCTTCTGAGGAGTCGTCTTCCTCCTCCAGCTGGACAGTGGCGGCGGGGGGGCTCTTGATGGACCTGTGGAAGAGTAAAGAGATGATTTAGAAATGTTATATTAACAATGGGTACCGATACCATTATGCACATGATGAAAATTCACTGGCTGCTGACATCAGTCACCATATGAGTGACTGCTGTAGGCCATGTGGTTGTATGAGATGTAATTCTGTCACCAGGTTGCTGAGAGGTCCCCCTTTCTCCATCTCCCACCTGCCAGCAGCTCTGCAGCTCTTGAGACCTCCAGGACCACCTCCTCTGCTGAGTTAAAGTGCTGAAGGATGGGGGGCCACCTCCGGTTCTCTCCCTCTCTCTGTTGTTGTGCGCTCTCTTCTCCTGCAAGGAGGGAAAGAAGAGAAGTTTGAGTGAGAGTGATGGCATGAGTGTAAGGATTGTGTGGGTTTCACCTGTAGAGGGTGACTATGATGGAGTGTGGTGCAAATGCCAAATGGCCTCCTTCTTGGTGTTAGTTGGTAAGATTCCATTAAGATGAGGGTGAGTGTGAGGGGTAGTTAGTCAGAGGGGGATGTGAAGATGTACATAGAGAGAGAGGGATGTGTGGATGTGCAAGTTGGTTGGTGTGAGGAATGATGTGCAGGAGCAGGCTTGGAAAGGCAGAGTGATGGGGATGTGGTGACAGGCACAGCAGGATGAAGGTGGGCGTGGCTTTGCACTCACCTTTCCTGATCTCATCAGATAATTGAAGCACTTCTGGCACTGCACCCAGGTCCGCCTCGCCACATCCCTGTTGTTCACCTCCTCAGCTATTTGGAGCCCGGCTCTTTTTGTCTCCTGGGGAGGTCTCTTTCGCCCATCCGCAGGGAAGAGGACCTCCCTGCATGTTCTGACTCTTTCCACGAGAATATGTAGGGAGTAATCGGAAAACCTGGGTGCAGCCCTCTGTCTTTGTTTTGAAATGTCAGCATTAACAAAATCCTCCGATATACTCCCTCCACACTTCTCGATGAACCTTCAAATGCGATGTGGCCAAGGCTGCTTTAAATATCCCCGCTGGAAATGAGTCATCGATGACGTCATCAGACCCACACCATTTAAAAGGGCCGGGAAACGCGCATCTCTTTTAATTGGGGCCATTAACTGAAAGTGGCTCTGCGGAGCGGGCTCATCGCAGTATCCACCCACCACGCGGCCCGCACGCACCCGACCCGACTCGGTAAGGAGAATTCCAGCCTATGTGTCAGATGGAACTGGGGCTCATTCTACATTAAGTACAAGTCAGATTATACTGCCAAAGTTTGCCATCTGCCTGAATTGAGGTCACTGTGGAGCCAATCACCCCCCCACCCACCCCCACCCCAAGGTGGGTCTGCTTTACCCTGGCACTGCATCAGCATGCAAAATTTGTAGATCAGCGGTTGGGCTGTGACTAAATTCTGAGCTGATTTGACTTCCAAGCACCATTATAATCGGGCACGAGTGGTATCATCTCCAACCTTCTTCCCAAAATCAAGAAATGAAGTTGCTAAATTTGAACCTTATCCAAGTTTTTAACGATGGGGCAGGAATGACTACTGCAAAGCACAAAAGGTTTCAGGTTTAAAGGAAAAGGTAAGGATTCACCTATCGTTGCGCCCCGTGTACTTCTAGCTTTTCCTTTTCCTCTCCGAAAAGCCTACCTAAAAATCAGTAGATTTTAAGCGTTTCTCTGTGGAGCCCTATTAAACTGACCGACTTCCTCAGTCAAACAGTAGAATGGACATTAGCCAGGGGGATCCCCTTGGATCGTATCCACATCCCAAGACTTCTCTCAGTGTGTTTGGCTCGAATGTGAGCCATTTACTCAATCTCTGCCAAGTGTTTTTGCTGTTTTAGCAAAAGTTCTGCATGGTCTTAGGCAAAAGGATATGTAGGACAGATCCAGGAATATGTACATCTACAGTATTTACCCCTAGAGTTACATTCCTCTTTAACTAGAAGCTTTCTTTTCCTCCAGTTCTTTTCCCCCTGAATTTTCTCCTTCTCATTTCCTGAAGATGCTGGCTCTTGCAGGAATGCCGTTCCACAGGAGGAACCTGGCCCTTCGATACCAAGCCAAATGGGCCCTTTCTTCAGGTGTGAGCCACACAGCAAGTGTTGGCAGAATGTTAAGAAATCGGTGGCATGGCAACCCAGTCCCAATCCTGTGCTAACCCAATGCCTCCCTCACATTCACCCATTTCCAGAAGAAGTCGATGAATTGCAATCAGTAGGGGAAACCCTGTCCAATTTCCCCCTCTCCAGCCCAGAGGCCTATTGTAGCGGTCACATTGCAATTAGGGCTGCCAACCCACCAGAATTCTCCAGGAATTAAAGATTAATCTTCAGGACAAGCCAGGAGAAAAATCATAGAGGTATTTAAAAATATATATTTTCTTTCAAAACTTTTGTTTATTGGTTATAAAAAGGCTGTTTGACTGAGAGTCAAGAATCATCCAATTCGGTAACAATGGGCTGGATTTTCATTGACCCGTGGAGGTGGGTTTGGAGGCGTGTGGGGGGTTAAAATTGCGAAAACTGGCGGGCGGGCACAAGTCCGCCTCCATCCCGCCTCCACGCAATTTTCATTAAATCGTGTCTGCTGGTCCGACTCCGTCCCGCCTCTAAGAGGCGGGATAGGCTGTTAAGGCCCTTAACAAGCACTAAATTGCCTCTATAATGCCATTTTGAAAGGCCTTTGTGATTTTAACCCTTTTTCTACGTGAAGCACGCCTGTTCTGAACCACGAATGTGAAACCTGGCGGGAGCACATTTGGATAGCTGCCTAATCAGTAAAAATAATGAGGAGGAGGAATTCCTTGAGTGTTTAAGGGATGGTTATCTGGATCAATATGTCCAGGAACCAACTCGGGAACAGGCTATATTGGACTGGGTACTGTGCAATGAGAAGGGACTAATTAGTAATCTTGTTGTACGGGGACCCTTGGGTCAGAGCGATCATAACATGATCGATTTCTCACTCGAAATGGAGAGCGAAGAAATTGACTCAGATACTAAAGTCCTGAATTTAAACAAGGGGAATTATGATGCCATTAGACGGGAACTGAGTAGGTCTGATTGGACAACGTTCCTGGGAGGACTGGAGGTAGATAAACAATGGCAAGCATTTAAAGATAGAATGACAAAATTGCAAAAATTGTTTATACCAATCTGGCATAAAAGGAAATCTAAAAAGGTGACTCAACCGTGGATAACAGGGAAAATTAGAGACAGCATAAAATCCAAAGATAGGGCGTATAAAATAGCCAAAAAAAGCGCCAGAGCGGAAGATTGGGACCAGTTTAAGATAGAGCAAAGGAGGAAAAAGGGCTTAATCAAGAGGGGCAAAATAGCTTATGAAAGCAAGCTGGCGGAAAATATAAAAACTAACTCCAAAAGCTTTTATAAGTATATCAAGAGGAAAAGACTGGTGAAAACCAAAGTTGGCCCATTGCAGTCAGATACGGGGGAATATATAACGGGAAATAAGGAAATGGCAGACCAACTAAATGCATACTTTGGGTCAGTCTTTACGAAGGAAGACACAAAAAACCTCCCTGGGATATCGGGAAAAATAGGGACATTTGCAAAGGAGGAACTGACGCAAGTCAATATCTCTAAGGATATGGTGTTAAGGAAGCTAAAGGGATTGAAGGCGGACAAATCCCCAGGGCCTGATAACATGCATCCTAGGGTGCTGAAGGAGGTGGCCCTAGAGATAGCGGATGCACTAAGTATGATTTTTCAGAATTCATTAGACTCGGGAACAGTGCCCATGGATTGGAGGGTAGCTAACGTTACCCCACTATTCAAAAAGGGGGGTAGGGAAAAAGCAGGTAATTACAGACCTGTAAGCCTTACATCAGTTGTGGGCAAAATGCTGGAGTCCATCATTAAGGATGAAATAGCGGAGCACTTAGCAAATGGGGACAGGATAGGACAGAGTCAACATGGATTTACAAAGGGTAAATCGTGCTTGACTAATCTATTGGAATTTTTTGAGGGAGTAACTGGTAAAATAGATGGGGGAGAGCCAGTAGATGTGGTGTACCTGGACTTCCAAAAGGCCTTCGACAAGGTCCCACATAAAAGATTAGCATGGAAAATTGAAGCTCATGGGATAAAGGGGAAAGTATTGACGTGGATAGAGAACTGGCTGTCAGATAGAAAACAGAGAGTTGGAATAAACGGCTCATTTTCTGAATGGCAGGCAGTAACAAGTGGGGTACCGCAGGGATCTGTCCTGGGTCCCCAGCTGTTCACAATTTACATTAATGACCTGGATCAGGGAGTCGGATGCAGCATTTCCAAATTTGCAGACGACACTAAACTAGGAGGGGGGGTGGGCTCAGAGGAGGAGACCAGGAAGCTCCAGAGCGATTTGGACAGACTGGGTGATTGGGCGGATAAATGGCAGATGCACTATAATGTGGACAAGTGCGAAGTTATCCACCTTGGGTGTAGGAACGGGAGGGCAAATTATTATTTAAATGGCAATAAATTGGGAGAGGGGGAAGTACAGAGAGACCTGGGTGTTCTTGTACACCAGTCACTGAAGGCGAGCATGCAGGTGCAACAGGCGATCAAGAAGGCAAACGGTATGCTGGCCTTCATAGCAAAAGGGTTGGAATACAGGAACAGGGATACCTTGCTGCAGCTGTACAGGGCACTGGTGAGACCACACCTCGAGTACTGTGTACAGTTTTGGTCGCCTCATCTGAGGAAAGATGTTCTTGCCATGGAGGGGGTGCAGCGGCGATTCACCAGGCTGATACCAGGAATGGCGGGATTGACCTATGAGGAGAGACTATGTAGTTTAGGGATGTACACACTGGAGTTTAGAAGATTGAGAGGGGACCTCATAGAAGTGTATAAAATTCTGACAGGTCTAGACAGACTAGATGCAGAAGGAATGTTTCCCTTGGCGGGTGAGAACAGAACTAGAGGACATAATTTAAGGATAAGGGCTAAACTATTTAGGACAGAAATGAGGGGGAATTTCTTCACTCAGAGGGTGGTGAACCTGTGGAACTCATTGCCACAGAGGGCAGTGTACGCCAGCTCATTAAATATATTTAAGAGGGAATTAGATATATTTCTACAGGCAAAAGGGGTTAAGGGTTACGGAGAGAAGGCGGGGACGGGATACTGAATTGGAGGATCAGCCATGATCTCATTAAATGGCGGAGCAGGCTCGAAGGGCCGGATGGCCTACTCCTGCTCCTATCTTCTATGTATCTATGTATCTATGTATCGGTTGGCTGGCTGGCTGGCTGATCTGGGAGTGGTGGTGAATGGGAGACATATCTGGGAGTGGTGGTGCAAGGGGGACATATCTGGGAGTGGTGGTGCAAAAATATCTGGGAGCAGACTTAGGGCTGCTGCTACTCATTTTGCATCCAGGTCCTCTCACAGCAAAGGCCAGGCAGTCTTTGCAGACCTTCAATGCAGCAGCAATGATGACATCATCAGAGGCGAATTTCAGACTGAAAACACTAATTGGGTCATGGGTTCCCACATGCTGGAACTCAATTGCCCAATTAGGTGAAAATCGCATCAATCTCCCACATCCAATTGCAGTCGGGTGGATAACACGACCCCAACCCGCCCCAGTATCAAAATCCAGCCCAAAGAGTCTGTTCACTTTCCAATTGGCATGGCGCCGTGAGAATGGACATATCGAGCGACCAATGGTGGGAGTGTGGGGAAGGAGCAGTTGGAGGGATGAAACCTCCTTGCAACCATAACAGCAATCCCAGCTGAGATTAGCACAGGCCAGGAATCAGAGTTGAGACCTTCCTGGTCTGAATTGTCCAATTCACAGTAGGTGGTGCATTTACTAATCGTGTCATCATGGATGCCCCATTCACCCATTTAATCTCTCCTTCTATTAGGTCTCCATAGATCCGCACACCCTTCTCCAATCTGCTGCTGGGCTCCTGCTAATATTGTTCTGAATCTGATCACCAAGAGGTGTAAGAGAGTAGTCCAGGGTGATTGACCAAGTCATTGTGCATCCATCCCCTTGGTAAAGCACCCAGCCCAGTGCTCAACACTTTCCTCTGATGGCATGGCTAACACTGCAGGGAATTCAAGATTAGAACTTGTGTTCCATTACATAGTGGAACAGGCTGAGCCTTATCCATACTGCACCACTTATGCATTCTGTTTTAAGTATTATTTGCACTTTTAAGTAATACATGCATTTAAAACTTTAAAAATATTTATAGGTACTCGCACTAAGTTCCGTTCACCCATCACCCCTGTGCTCGCTGATCTACGCTGGCTCCCGTTCCGTCAACAGCTCAATTTTAAAATTCTCATCCTTAGATTCAACTTCCTCCATGGCCTCGCCCCTCCCTATCTCTGTAACCTCCTCTGGCCCTACAATCCTCTGAGATCTCTGCGTTCCTCCAATTCTGGCTTCTTGCACACCCCCAATTTTCATCGCTCCACCATTGGCGGTTGTGCCTTCAACTGCCTAGGCCCTAAGCTCTGGAATTCCCTCCCTAAACCTCTCCGCCTGTCTACCTCTCTCTCCTCCTTTAAGACACTCTTTAAAACTTAACTCTTTGACGACCTTGTGACCAGCTTTTGGTCACCTGTCCTAATATCTCCTTATATGGCTCAGTGTCAAACTTTGTTTGATAATGCTCCTGTGAAGCACCTTGGGATGTTTTACTACATTCAAGGTGCTATATAAATGCAAGTTGTCGCATTAATATTTGGTAAGGAATCTTATCGCCCTGCTCGAACAACAATAGAATCTTAATAAGGAGAGGATACTTCATGGAGGTCTCTCTGATCTGATTCTTACTTCCACTACAGTGATGTGGCCAGCCCCATGAGTGGAAATAATTACATCACACAGACCTCCATGAAGAATGCTGGAAATATCACCCCATGCTATGGGTTTCATTAAATAGACGCACCAACACAGAGATAAATGACAAATCTTTTTATTTTGAGCCTGGGCAACAAGAGCATTTGTATCACTGTTTCACATTAGTTTGAAAGTGCTGAAATAGAATTTCCACAGACTACACAGGTGCTCCACCTATCCCTGCAGTAATAACATTATCCATCACTCCATTCTCTAGATATCGCGCTGTTGCAGTATTCCTTTTCTCAAGACCACTTGTATTTAAAAGATGCTTACACTTAAAGATAACCAAAATTAAATGTGTACAGTGACTTTACTTTTCCTCCTCCCCCTTCCCATTTCACCATAAGTCACGCAGCATTCCTGACTGGCAATGCAGATGATACACCCGGCTTTCTTGACCCAGCTGAGTGAGGAGGTGTACAGGAAGACCTAACAAAACTGCGAAGAGGTGGGTGGCGCACCACTTACTGGTAAAACTTTCCTGCTGTGAGGTTGGTTGCCTTTTTCCGCATTGTTTCCATCTGTTGTGGCCTAGGGAATAGGGTTGCCAACTTTGGCTGGACGCAATCCTGGAGATTTCATCATATGACCAACTGTCTTCAACTGCCCCGCCCCCACGCTCTTGCCATTGGTCACCCAGCAGTCCATCCTCATGGTGCACCGCCTTCCGATGCCAATTTGAAAGCCGATCGAATGATTCTTGGCTGTCAGTCAAAACAACCTTTTTTCCCATCTTCAATATTTTTACAGCTAATAAATGAAAGAGTTCAAAGAAAATGAAAAAGAACACATAGTTTTTTTAATGTCCCTATGATTTTTCTTCCGGGTTACTCGCAGCAGTGTCCTGGAGATTAATTTTCAATTCCTAGAGACTCCAGGGCAATCCTGGAGGGTTGGCAACCCTACCTAGGAAGCGGTTGAAGTGACAGGGAGAGGAAAGAAGAACCTTCAGGGACATTGTCACAGATAAGAGGGGTGAAGACTGGGTTGGGGGGGGGGGGGGGGTCCGTGGAGGACTGAATCAAATAAAAATACACACTATTAATGCCCTTTGCCTTGCCCGGAACAGCTGAACCGCCTGGATAAAGTCATCAGTATTCTGAGAGAAGTGCGGACTTTTTTACTGCCCAGGCACATTCAGCTGTCTGGGTGAAGACATCCCCTCGCCCCAACAACTACAAACTACGATTTGCCTGATTGCAGTCTGCACCACCCCTGCAGAGCAACTCTCTCCTACAAGGAACAGCTTTTATTTCCCCTCCACCTCACCCCTCTCCTTGTGGGAAGCTGCCTGGTCTTTGCTTGACGCCTCCCACTGAGAGCACACACAAGATCTGGACCTCACCACACGGGCACAGTACATTGGGCCAATTGTCTGTGCCAGTGAAAAAAATCCTACTATTCATAACACATGGCATCTTAAAGACACATGATCTTGATGAAAAAGTATCTGGCAAATTTTTAATTCACTGGTTGGTAAACAGACAAGAAAATGAAACAGTCATGTCAATATGCACCATCGCAGTGCTTGAACTTGGCACATAAATAACCCATGCCTTTTCTGTCTCTTTTTCCTCACTAAATAAAAATAGATTACAAAGCACCCTTTCATGAGGACGGTGCCCTTTATAGCTCAATGCTGATGTTACATGGTAATATTGTAGAATGAGATGTGCTTAGCAATCTGCTGCAAGCATTAAATAAAGTCACTTGCTGAGAAACCGCGGCTCAAAATGAACGATCTCTCATTCACTTGCTGCCCTTCTCATGGGTTTGGGAGGCACTGTCGAAAAAGCCTTGGCGACTTGCTACAGTGCGTCCTGTAGATAGTACACACTGCAGCCACGGTGCACCGGAGGGACTGGATATTTAAGGTGGTGGGTGAGCAGCCGATCAAATGGACTGCTTTGTCCTGGAATAAGTTGGTTCAAAATAAATAAATTGGATCAGTTTATCTCCATTAAGAATTTTCCAAATTATTTCCATTGAGATTCAAATGGCTCGCAAAGTCAGTTGAGCAAAGCACAGCTTTCCATTTTTGGACTACAGGTCTGGGTTGGAATGATATCTCGATTGGATCAGGGAGGTCCAAACAACAGACCATAAGCCACATGCAGCCCTCAAGCCCTGGCAATCTTTCATTCGTAACCGAGCTAACTCCGTTCTATTTCCACTTAGATTCTTGCTGGTGTGACCTGTTTGAATTTCACAGGCCTCCAGGGTCACGAAGCATTGTTGGTGGATAAATCCCAAATCAGAACACCAAAATCTATTAGTAGCTGCAGCTTGAGAGAGAGATATCGAGTTTAATGGGAACATTGATTGAAACTTTATATATAGCCCACAAGGTTCTATGATAAGCAGAAAGCATAGACACTCCTGCTCCAGGTTAAAAGAAGAACTAAGATCTACAACTATTCTGCAAGTGCATCAAAGTTGCTGTGGGATCAGTTAGGGAGTTTCTTAAATACAATGCAATGCTCACTCCAGTGATGGAAATACATTTTAAGGTACAATTTGTGAAGTTTCTGAGAAAAGTTTCACTGTATCAAATCTGATTGAAACCCGTAGACGTCTGGCAAATAAGAGTTGGAGATTTGGATTTGGACCCACATCTGCTATGTAACCCTCAGACGTCCAAAGCTGTATGAATCGGGAGTATGCAGGTGAGGTGAGATTGACTTCTCTTGACATCAAGGCAGCATTTGACCGAGTGTGGCACCAAGGAGCTCTATTAAAATTGAAGTCAATGTGAATCAGGGGGAAAACTCTCCACTGGCTGGGGTCACACCTAGGCACAAAGGAAGATGGTGTGGTTGTTGGAGGCCAATCATCTCAGCCCCAGGACATCACTGCAGGAGTTCCTCAGGGCAGTGTCCTAGGCCCAACCATCTTCAGCTGCTTCATCAATGACCTTCCCTCCAACAGAAGGTCAGAAGTGGGGATGTTCACTGGTGAGTGCACAGTGTTCAGTTCCATTCGCAACTCCTCAGATAATGAAGCAGTCCGTGCCAGCATGCAGCAAGACCTGGGCAACATTCAGGCTTGGGCTGATAAGTTGCAAGTAACATTCGCATCACACAAGTGCCAGGCAATGACTATCTCCAACAAGAGAGAGTCTAACCACCTCCCTTTGACATTCAACGCCATTGTCGAATCACCCACCATTAACATCCTGGCGGTCACCATTGACCAGAAACTTAACAGGTCCAGCATCATAAATAATGTGGCTGCAAGAGCAGGTCAGAGGCTGGATATTCTGCAGCCGATGACTCACCTCCTGATTCCCTAAAGCCTTTCCACCATCCACAAGGCACAAGTCAAGAGTGTGATGGAATATTGACCACTTGCCTGGATGAGTGCAGCTCCAACAACACTCAAGAAGCTCAACACCATCCAGGACAAAGCAGCCCGCTTGATTGGCACCCCATCCACCACCTTAAACATTCACTCCCTCCGATCCCGTTGACTTCCCGCCGTGTCCTGATGTTAAACTGCTCTTTTGAGTTTTTAGATGGAGGCCTGAGCAGGTGGAGCAGTGACGGCTTCTCCGTCTGGCCAGACCTGTCAGGATGGAGATGGTGGGCCAGAAGAGGTCCAGGCAGGTAATTTTTTTTTTCATTTTGTTTCAGGCATCCTTGTGAGCCAGAAGGAGCAGAAGCCTTAGGCCTGCCCTTGCCCCCGCCCCGCCCCTCCCCGCCCCCCTCCACCCCACCTCACCCAGATCGCGTCCAGAGCCTCCCCACCACTTATCTGACTGCTGGGGGCCGATTCCGCAAGTCCCTGGCTGCGGCTTCCTGCCATCCAAATTCCCGCTCCCGCCTGATGGCCAGCTCGTGGCTCTGACCGGGTTCAGGCAGAAGTCGGAGAGCATTTATGGAAATGAGGCCAGGCCGATCTTACGGGCCAGGCCTTCACGTCCCCATAATCCCCGGGTGTACTGCCTGCTTTGAGGCTTGTGCCCACTATACCCACCAACCCCCTCCCCCTTAAAATCGGGGCCACTGTATATAAAGAAAAATCAGCTCTTGTCTGCTACTTCCCCTGTCTTGGGCATGTATTTGTAGAGAGGCTAGGGTTTTCTCCATGAGGAGTGAGAGAGAACCACCAAAGGATTTAGCCTGGGTCAGTCTCATGCTCTTCCTCCCAACAGTGCTGGCAGAAGCCTGAACCAGTTGTCTGCTTCTAGTCCGACTCAGGGGACAGTACAGGATATGAAGGGACCAAAATGCAGCGAGGGTTAAAATAATTAAAAAAAATATTCAGCCCTTGCTGACAACCTTTCTCACCACCGTCAGCAGGCTGAGTTCCAATTAGAAGCAGAGGGTCAGGAACTAAGGAGATTTCCCCACTCACTAACACAGACATAAATCACGGTCAGTGGCCGTGGGCTGCTTCTTCCTGTGATCGCAGGCTAGTTACTGCGCAAATCTGAATGTGCAGCTTTTAAATTCTTTCCCACAGAGAGGCTGGAATTTTAATCGGGAGGCGGGTTGGGAGTGGGAGTGGTGGGGGTGTTAGGAAGCAGTCGGGAAACCCGGGAGAACGGGTTTCCCGCAGGCCCTGCCAAATTTAATAGCAGGCCTGAGTAGCATTTCAAAGGTCTGTTTCCCACCCGTAGCCTGCCAGATGGAGAGGCTGGCTGGCTGCGGGCGGGTAGGCCTGCAGCACTCAGCCGCAGAGAGGAAGGAGGTTGGGATCGGGTGGAGACCGTGAGGATGATCAGGGGCTGGAGGAGGATCGGCGGAAGGAGAGAGAGGATTGGGGCCGGAGCATCGGGTGGGGGGGGTGGGGGGGAAGCATCAGGACCGGAGGATCGGCAGGAGGGAAACATCGGGGGGGGGAAATCATCGGGGTCGGAGCATCGAGGGGAGGGAATCATTGGGGGGGGGGAAATCATTGGGGTCGGAGCATCGAGGGGAGGGAATCATTGGGGTCGGAGCATCGAGGGGAGGGAATCATCGGGGCCGGAGCATTGGTGGGAGGGAATCATTGGGGCCGGAGCATTGGTGGGAGGGAATCATCGGGGCCGGAGCATTGGTGGGAGGGAATCATCGGGGCCGGAGCATTGGTGGGAGGGAATCATCGGGGCCGAAGCATTGGTGGGAGGGAATCATCGGGGGGGGGAAATCATTGGGGTCGGAGCATCGAGGGGAGGGAATCATTGGGGTCGGAGCATCGAGGGGAGGGAATCATCGGGGCCGGAGCATTGGTGGGAGGGAATCATTGGGGCCGGAGCATTGGTGGGAGGGAATCATCGGGGCCGGAGCATTGGTGGGAGGGAATCATCGGGGCCGGAGCATTGGTGGGAGGGAATCATCGGGGCCGGAGCATTGGTGGGAGGGAATCATCGGGGCCGGAGCATTGGTGGGAGGGAATCATCGGGGCCGGAGCATGGGGGGGGGAAGTCATCGGGGCCGGAGCATTGGTGGGAGGGAAGTTTCGGGGCCGGAAGATCAGGGTGGGGGGGGGGAGGGAGTCCAGGGAGGCGATCGGAGACCTCGGGTGGGGGGGGGGGTGGTTCGGAGTCCTCGTAGGGGGTCTCCTATCATGCTGGGTGATGCACTTACCTCCTGGATCCAGCAGTTCTCGCCTTACTTTAGCTGGCAGGTTCCCTGAGGCCTGCGAAACTCGACCAGCCAGAGATAAATTTGTAATGGTGGTTAAATTTGAGGCACGTCAGCCTCATTATAATATTTAAATGAGTGGCCCGCCTCCTGGGAGCGGGTTGGCTGCCCGTATCCTGTCCCGCCTCCTGGGAGCGGGTTGGCTGCCCGTATCCTGTCCCGCCTCCTGGGAGCGGGTTGGCTGCCCGTATCCTGTCCCGCCTCCGTTAAAACCGGAAGTGGGCGGGTTGGAGGTTGGAGGTCGGGATTCCGTTTTTTAACACTTTGACCTCCTACCCGACTCCAACCCACCCGTTTTTAGGGGTTAAAATTCCCCCCAGAATGACCAGACTCTGCAGTAAACAAACAGACAACAAAGAAGCCAGGGAAATCGGGGCTTGAAGCCTTTGCAGTCGAACGGTAAAACTGTGCATTGCAATTACATTTCTCGTCTTATATGATGATATATTTTCCCTTGGATACAAAATAGCTCTTAAAATAATGTAAATATTAGAAACATTACTTTTACACAACTTTCATTCTCAACTTAGAAAGTTCAAACGGTTGACTGTGCGGTACAGCAGCTTTCAGATTTATCTAAGATTTGCAGGAGGGAACTGATTTGAGATGCCACGGGTAAAGTGAAGTGAAGATATTTTTCAAACACCTTTTGACATGCTTCAAAATATACAGTCTTTCTATAAACATTGAAATTAGTTTCAAAGCATTCCCGGCAGAGTGTTTATACACTGGCAGATCTGCTACTGCTGATAGTTTAAGAAACTCAATCCCCTACTGTTGGAAATTTATGGGAGATCCTATGAGACAGACACCCTGAAGTCAGGAGTAATTTCAGGCAAATCTTAAATGCACAAACAGTCAGGGGCTCCATATCTGATATAACAACAGAAAACGCTGGAAAAACTCAGCAGGCCAGGCAGCATCCGTGGAGAGAGAAAGAGAGTTGACGTTTCAGGTCGATGACCTTTCATCAGAACCTATATCTGATATCTGATACTCTATTTGCCACCAGCGTGAAGTGGCTCGCTGTAGGCCACAGATCTGGAGGGTTATCTGAGTTCCAGATTGAATTCCACATTGCTGCCTTTCCTCAATGTCAGCCGTGGCTAGTTGGTAGCACTCTCACCTCCGAGTTAGAAGGTTGTGGGTTCAAGCCCCACTCCAGATACTTGAGTACAAAGTCTAAGCTGACACTCTAAGCAGTACTGAGTTCCCCCCAAATGTTTCAGGTGGTGACTGCACTGCGCAACGTGGAACAGAGTGTTTATACACTGGCAGATCAGGAAGATCCCAGCTTCTATCCCTAGTCTGCATCGAGTCCGCTGATCTCAGGTGAGGCATCAGTAGAAGCAGTACGGTTGGCCTCACCCATCCTGGCCTACGGATAAGGAAAAAACAGCCAGAGTTCTTAGTGGCCCCCACTGCAACGTGGATGTTGGACGAGGACACTTAGGGCTCGATTTTGTCATGGGGCGGGCTGGGGTCGTGTCATCCGCTTTTCGTGTTAGCCAACCTGACTCCAATTGGATGTGGGAGAATTATGCGATTTTCCCCTAATTGGGCAATTGAGTTCCAGCATGTGGGAACCCATGACCCAATTCGTTTTTTCAGTCTGAAAGTCGGCTCTGATGCTGTCATCATTGCTGCTGCATTTAAGGTCTGCAAAGACTGCCAACCTTTTGGCCTTTGCTGTGAGAGGGACCTGGAGGCAAAATGAGCAGCAGGAGACCTAAGTCTGCTCCCAAATTTTCCTCCACCACCACCACCACCCATCATGGGTGTCAGGCTCCAAACCTCCACAACAATGGTTATGCCTGCTAAAAGATCCCCCAGAAGCTGGCAGCTGTCCTTCATTCTGCCAGTGCATTTCACACTTCTTTTAGCCTCAACCTGTCACATTAACACCTCCTCTTGCCTTGATCATCTCTTAATGTCTCTCAATGTCTCTTAATCTCTCCTTTTGTTCTTTCATCCCCTCCCCCTTTTCCCAGCCTTATCCTTGCTTTAAATCTATTTCATTTCCTGCTTTTTTCCAGTTCTGACGAAAGGTCTTCGACCCGAAACGTTAACTCTGTTTCTCTCTCCACGGATGCTGCCTGGCCTGCTGAGTTTTTCCAGCGTTTTCTGTTGTTATTCCCCCAGAATGGTGATTGATCAAATCTCCTTTTTAATGGTGGAGCTGCAGCTGATAGTCAGCAATCCAAGTGTGCTACCACCAGGTTTCACCGTCGTGTTTCAGAGGAAGCGTGCATCACGTCGGAAAAGTGTTTAAATCAGAAAGGCCTCTCAAAATGGGATTATAGAGGCAATGAAGTGGTTGTGAAGGGCCTTAAGGGCCTATCCCGCCTCTTGGAGGTGGGACGGAGACGGGATCAGAAACCACGCATTTGGGAAAATTGCTTGGAGGCAGGATGGAAACGGGGTCGGGCCCGCCCGCCATTTTTTGCAATTTTAACACCCCACACGCCTCCATTCCCGCCTCCTCGGGCCTGGCAAAATCGAGCCCTTACTGTCTAGACTCACGCATGAAGAATCACCAATTGGCTCAAGTACTTGGTCAAGAAGAGGAGGAAATATAGAAGTGTACAATGTCTTGATGACTCCTACAATTGTTCTTGCTTCTTGAAGGAGTTCCCAATCCAAGCCACTGTCACACTGCAGCAGCAGGGGATTGTCATTGCAGAGATTCCGAGCAGGTGGGCTTCCTGTGAAGGCCTCAAAAAGCCTGCTCTAAAAACACAGCAACGGCAGCCCTGCCATGTTAAGCCGCCTGGTGAATCTGCTGCTGCGGCAGACGCTCTGGGCGAAATGGGGGTCATTTTGACTTTGGCCGGAAGTGTAAAACGGGCAATATTGGATCAGCCGCCTGTTATACGATTGGCTTCAATACAAAGGAAAATTGGGGAGAGATGTATAACGGGTGCTGATCAGATATTGCCTGTTTTACACTATCGGCCAAAGTCAAAATGACCCCCCAATGTCACGTTTCTCAGCAATCCACCCAATTACCACCCCCTCCCGCTCCCCCCACCCACTGTGCCAATGCATGTGGTGCTCCCGTCCACCGGGGGTGCTCAAAGTGTTCTATTCTGTTGTGCAAAGTGCTTGTATTTATCCACAGCACTGGATAAATGTGCACAGCGCCTTTTATAACATTTTATTTGAGACAAAGCTTAACGGAATGCTTAGACAAGCGTCCAATAAAATATACAATCGCAGCTGTAACTTAAGTGTTACTTTTATACATATCAGGCTCTCCTTGTTGGAACAAGAGTATTTCACCAGGGAGAAGATGGATTTACACAATGCAGTTAGACTAATGAGGTTATTTCCAACCCAGAAGAATTAAATGAAATTAAACTGTTAATCTGGAATTATAAATTTATGGTCTATGAGGATCAGATTAATATAATTAACAGTTGCTTAAAGTATGCTCTGGATAGCATTTATATGCCATTGCAAGTTGGGATAATTTACTTCTTAGAGAGCTCGGTTACTGAATTCCCCTAAAGTGCATTAGAAGTTCAGCTGAATAAGCTCCCTGGATGCCTCAGTCAATAAAGGCACCAACTAGTTATCGAGAACAGGAAGTCACCAGATTCAATAGCCGATCAGTGCTCAGTTAGCCATGGCAGCAGTGGTGGCACCATAATCAGCCTTAGCATCTCTGAGCTGGAGAGCAGTGCTAAAAAAGAAACGGCCAGGGTTCCCACTTCTGATGGCCATCCAATGACCCCCTAATGGAGAGCGTGTGGATGTTGGGTGGGCACAGGATTGGGATTGGCTATGATGCACCTGTATTTGAATGGTCTGCTGGCACTTGGGGCAGGGATTTACCTCTTGTTGGCGGGGTAGTGGCAAGGCAAGATTTCTGCGGGCCACTTTGACCCCGCCATAACCCTGACCCATTGTCCTGGGTCGGGACTCATCAGCCATGGAAGGTGGTCTCCCACTGGGATTTCCTTCACTGCTGAAAAGGAAGGTTCTGGTGGTGCTGTGGCACCTGAAGAGGCAGCCGGTGCTTTAAAGGGGGCAGAAGAGCTCCAACGGGGTAGAGTGGAACTCTTTCTATAGGCCATGGATGAGACCGAGGCCTAGAACAGTCAGTGCATGAGCCCTATATGGAGGGAAGGCAGTTCATTACTCGGCCCTCTCCTTCCGTACACTGACTTTGGGTGCTTACCGCCATTACCCCAGGAATCACCTAGCAGACTTTGGGAGTCAGTGGCGACACCAGTGGTAAGCAGGGAAATGGAGCAGTTTGCTGAGCTTCACTTCTCCACCAGTATTTACATGCAGTGGGTAGGGAAGGGAGGGGTCAGCGCCTGTTCCGGCGGGGGCTGGGGGAGGACGATTAAGGTCAAAGCAGAAAAGCTCCGGCAGGCCTTGCTGCTGAATTTTACTGCCTTTTCTGTTAATTATGGGTGGGGTAGCAGAGGAACATCCAGCCCTCGGTGTCTAGGCTCACACGTGAAGAATGGCCAGTTGAGCAAGATACCAGAAGTCCACCCTCACCTATGGAAGTGTATCCCATCAGGAGTCAGGACTGAAGGAGAGAAACAAATTTGGGGGAGAAAATCCAGCTGTTGCTAAATTGACCCCCCCCCCCCCCCACCCCACACTCCTGTGTGGCACGCTGAACATCCTTGTGTTCAAATCCCTCCATGGCCTCACTCCTCCCTATCTCTGTAACCTCCTCCAGCCCTACAACCTTCCGAGATCTCTGCGTTCCTCCAATTCTGGCTTATTGCGCAATCTCGGATTTGCTTCGACCCCTCCATTGTCAGCCGTGCCTTCAGCCATCTAGGCCCTAAGCTCTGGAATTCCCTCCCTAAAGCTCTCCGGCTTGCTACCTCTCTCTTCTCCTTTAAGACGCTCCTTAAAACCTACCTCTTTGACCAACCAATTGGTCACCTGTCCTAATGTCTGCTTCTTTGGCTCGGTGTCAATTTCTGTCTCATTACTACAGTAAAGGCACTATACAAAGACATGTGGAAGTGTAGCGGAAACCCCCAGTGAAGTTACAATGTCAGATGGGAGCATTTCCGAGGAGATTCCTGGCCAACGTAACTCCAATAATGGAGGAAGGATAAGAACATTGTTTGCACAGTGGTCAAGTTATAGAATCATAGAACCTTACAGCACAGAAGGAGGCCATTCGGCCCATTGTGCCTGCGCCAGCTCTTTGAAAGAGCTATCCAATTAGATTCCCTCCCCTACTCTTTCTCCATAGCCCTGCAAATTTTTCCTTTTCAAGTATATATCCAATTCCCCTTTGAAAGTTATTATTGTATCTACTTCCGCCACCCTTTCAGGTGGAGAATTGCAGATCATAACAACACACGGTGTAAAAGAAAATTCTCCTCATCTCCCCTCTGGTTCTTTTGCCAATTACCTTAAATCGGTTTCCTCTGGTTACTGACCCTCCTGCCAGTGGAAACAGTTTCCCCCTATCTACTCGATTAAAACCCATCATAATTTTGAATAAAGTTGTAGAACAAACTTCACACTGCTCCAATATATGTCACAGCTGTGTGTATAAAGTGTGCTGTGAGATATTTTACTAGAGGACACCACTCCTTTAAAAGGTTAGATTTTACAGTGACTCACGTTCCCAACAAAAGCTGCTCAATGTACTTCTTTATGATAGTGGAAGACTCTAGGACAAGGGGAAATAAGCTTAAAATTATGACTAGGCTATTCAGGAGAGAAGTTAGGAAACAGTTCGTCAAGCAAAGGGTGGCAGAAGTATGGAACTCTCTCCCATAAAAAGCAGTAGATGCTAGTTCAATTAGTAATATTAAATCCGAGATCGAAAGATTTTTGCTAGACAAGGGTATAAAAGGATATGGAGCCAAGGCAGGTGAATGGAGTTACGATACAGATCAGCCATTGAATGGCGGAGCAGGTTCGAGGGGCTGAATGACCTACTGCTGTTCCTATGTCTGCAAAATGACACATACATGCTAACCATGAAATACTACACATGTTAGAGGTGGATAATGAACCTGCAGGTGCAACACATTCAGTACATAAACTCCCAGCATCACACACTGTGCTCATTCGAGGTGGAAGGAAGGGACGAGTACAGCATTCTCCATGTACATTAACATCCGTGTCACACATGGTGTGTATTCAGAGTGGAACAAACTAACTGATACATCATGTTAAGTCACAAGCATAGAGGCCTGTAAATTACACTGTGTGAGCATAGCATATGCAATCACAGATAAGGCTATCTGTCAATCACAGATAAGGCCATCTCTGACCACTTCCTTGTATTGCTCGCCACCCAAATCCCCCTTCCCCCCGCCAACCCTACTTCCTTCTGTGTCCGCCCCGGAAAAAACCCTCACCCAACTCAATTACAACTGCACTTACAAAATCCCAACTATCGAGCATTTGGCCCTCCATTCACCACGACATTTCTGCAGCTACCTATCTGCTCAACCATACCCTCACCACCACCTTAGATGCCCTAGTCCCTATTAAAACAATTAATCTCCCTCACCCTGGCCATTCCCCCTGGTATGGCCCTCATCTCCGCTCCTTTAAGTCCAAGAGATGCACACTTGAACGGATATGGCGGACAACTGGTTTAGCCATTCACTGCCACATCTGGCTGGACCACATAATGCATTATCGGGTCCTGCTCTCGTCTGCCAAAACTGCTCACTATTCCAGGATCATCCTGTAATGCAAAGATAACCTCTAGCTTCTTTTCTCCACTGCTAATCATCTTCTTAAACCCCTCTCCCCTGTCTCATCTACCCTCACCTCCAACAACATGTGTGAGGAGCTCATGGACTTCTTTGTCTCTATAATTGAGACCATCCGATCAGCTGCCTCTGCCACTTCCCTTCCTTCCCCTAGCCCACTGGGCCAAACTTCCACTACAGCTCCCCCCGTCCTAGCCCTGAACTCACATCTTTCTCCAGTTTCTCTCTGATCTCCTCTCATGCCCTCTCTGAGCTCATCTTGAAAATGAGACCCACTTCCTGCTCCCTCGACCCTATTCCCATTAAACTGCTGACCACCCAAGTTCCTTTTCTGGCTCCCATGTTAGCCGATATTGTTAACTGTTCTCTCTCCTTATACTGTCACCCTCTCCTTCAAACCTGCCGTCATCACCCCTCTCCTCAAAATAAAATCCTTGACCCCCACTGTCCTTGCAAACTACCGCCCCATCTCCAACATCCCTTTCCTCTCCAAAGTTCTTGAACATGTTGTCACCTCCCAAATCCGTGCCTATCTTTCCCGCAACTCCTTGTTTGAATCCCTCCACTCAGGTTTCTGTCCCTGCCACAGTACCGAAACGGCTCTCATCAAAGTCACAAATGACATCCTTTGTGACTGTGACAAAGGTAAACTATCCCTCCTCGTCCTTCTTGACTTGTCTGCAGCCTTTGACACGGTTGACCACTCCATCCATCTCTTAATGTCTCTCCACCGTCGTCCAGCTGGGTGGGACTGCACTCGCCTGGTTCCATTCTTTTCTATCTAATCGTAGCCAGAGAATCACCTGCAACGGCTTCTCTTTCCACTCCTGCATCATTACCTCTGGTGTCCCCCAAGGATCTATCCTTGGGCCCCTCCTATTTCTCATCTACATGCTGCCCCTCGGTGACATCATCTGAAAACACAGCATCAGTTTCCACATGTACGCTGACAACACCCAGCTCTACCTCACTACCACTTCTCTTGACCCTGCCACTGTCTCTAAATTGTCAGACTGCTTGTCCGACATCCAGTACTGGATGAGCAGAAATTTCCTCCAACAAAATGTTGGGAAGACCGAAGCCTTTGTCTCCGTTCCCTAGCCATCGACTTCATCCCTCTCCCTAGTATCTGTCTGAGGCTGAACCACACTGTTCAAAACCTTGGGGGGGCGATTTTGCCAGCCCTGGGGAGGCAGGTTTGGAGGCGGGATTGCAGGCAAATGGCAGAATCTGGGGGCGGGTACCCATCCCGCCCCCAACCCGCCTCCGTGCCATCTTCCCAGGAGGCGGGTACCCGACCCGCGCCGGGTCCCATCTCCTGGAGGCAGGAAGGGGGTTACAGCCACTTAACTGCCTGTTTACAGGTAGTTAACAGGCAGTTAAGAGGATTATCCCCATTTTTCCAGCTGAGGTGTGGGTTTCCCGACGTCGAGAAGCCCCACCAGGGTCAGCGAGGTGAGCAGTGGGTCTGCGAGGGTCGGAGGGGTCCAAATGTGCGCTGTGGAGGTAAGTGATGGGTGCAAATGTGGAGAGGTAAGTATGTGAGGTGAGTGAAAAGTGATAGAAAAAGTTTCCTTACCTTTGTTTCTTCCTGCAGGCTTCAATCGTTGGGGATCCGGAGGCTCCGGCATCTCCACGGCAGAGATGACAGAATGGCTGCTGCATTCTCCGATGCAACAGCCATCTGATTTCTGCTCACAAAAGAGGTTTGGTGAGTCTTGAGTACAAGAACTCACCAAACAACAGAGCTGTCAAATGATAACAATTCATCTGTCAAAAGTTTTTGACAGATGAAATGTCATACGCTGACGTTCTCTGTAACCGGCTTCCCCTTAATTGGCCTGCTAAGCCCGCTGGGCGGGCTTAACAAGGTCAATCAAGGCAAAATAGCGTGGGTTGGCCACAAGTTGATGGAAGCGGGACTAAAACCCGACAAGTAGCAGTCCCGCCTCCAACGCGTCATATTTGACCCTGAAATGAGTTTCCGACCACGTATCTGCACCATAACTAAGACCGCCTATTTCCACCTCCATAACATCACCCGACACCGCCTCTGCCTTAGCTCATCTGCTGCTGGAATCCTCATCCATGCCTTTGTTACCTCTAGACTTGACTATTCCAATGCTCTCCTGGTTGGCTCCCACATCCTACCCTACATAAACTTGAGGTCATCCAAAACTCTGCTGCCCGTGTCCTAACTCACACCAAGTCTCGTTCGCCCATCACCCCTGTGCTCGCTGACCTACATTGGCTCCCGATTGAGCAACGCCTCAATTTTAAAATTCTTATCCTTGTTTTCAAATCCCTCCATGGCCTCGCCCCTCCCTATCTCTGTAACCTCCTCCAGCCCCACAACCCCTAGAGAATTCTGTGCCCCTCTAATTCTGGCCTCGTGAGCATCCCTGATTATAATGGCTCAACCATTGGTGGCCGTGCCTGCAGCTGCCTAGGCCCTAAGCTCTGGGATTCCCTCCCTAAACCTCTCTGCCTCTCTACCTACACCAGTCCACCTCTCTACCTCCACCAGTCCGCCTCTCTACCTACACCAGTCCACCTCTCTACCTCCACCAGTCCGCCTCGCTACCTCCACCAGTCCGCCTCTCTACCTCCACCAGTCCGCCTCGCTACCTCCACCAGTCCGCCTCTCTACCTCCACCAGTCCGCCTCTCTACCTCCACCAGTCCGCCTCTCTACCTCCACCAGTCCGCCTCTCTACCTCCACCAGTCCGCCTCTCTACCTCCACCAGTCCGCCTCTCTACCTCCACCAGTCCGCCTCGCTACCTCCACCAGTCCGCCTCTCTACCTCCACCAGTCCGCCTCTCTACCTCCACCAGTCCGCCTCTCTACCTACACCAGTCTGCCTCTCTACCTACACCAGTCTGCCTCTCTACCTCTATTTCCTCCTTTAAGACATTCCTTAAAACCTACCTCTTTGACCAAGCTTTCTTCGCTAATTTCTCTTTATGTGGCTCGGTGTCAAATTTTGTTTTATCACGCTCCTATGAAGCCCCTTGGGACGTTTTACTACGTTAAAGGCGCTATATAAATACACGTTGTTGTTGTTGCATGAATGTTTAACACCTTCAAGTGAAATCCCTTTGCCCGATATTTTAGTAGAAGTGGTTTTGGTTAACATCTTTGCTGAAGTCATGGATAAGGGAATGTACGCTTTTATCGAACAGAGTAACCTCAATGTCAGAGGGCAACGTACTGTGCTTGTTAGAGGTGAAACAAACCAGTGATTGCTGTGCATCACAAAGGAAGTATTATGCCTGTAAAAATATGAGGTGTTAAGGGTAGTTTCTTTTTAAATATCAGGCTCGCAGATCTCCCATGGAGTTGCTCTTTGTGAGTCAGAAGATGCATGGTTTTATAACAAGAGGGATGCTATCAAGAAAGTTTGACAGGGAAGTGTTACTGGAAATAAGTGCGACACTTACAGGAAGTGCACACTACATATAGCACACCACGGGAAGTCAAAAATAAGGTTAATGACCTGAAGCGTTAACTTTGGCCGAGATTTTGCTCACCTCAGCGGGTCCAGTGCGGCCGGAGTCGGTGGCGGGTCGCGGCCCCACTGCTGGCTCCATCCTGCTCTGGAAAATGAACTTACCTTAATGGGGCTTGTTAAGCCCACCCAGCGCGTTTCCCAGCCCAATGAGAAGGAGCGAGTCTGGTGACATCATTCATGACGCATCTTGAGCCGGTGTCCTTAAAGGGACCATGGCCACCTTACTTTTGACATTTGTACTGTCAGTGTTAGACAGCATTGAGGTGCTGCAAACACTGACAAGCACTGCACAGAGGTGCACGCCTGCACCCAGGCTCTCCCATGACTCCCTCCACATGCTTATGGAGGGAGTCACAGCACGCGGGGAGGTCCTTTTCTCTTCCAATGGGCAGAAGAGACCTCCCCAGGAGACCAACACTGCCTGGTTGCACATTGCACAGGAGGGCACAAGCAGGGATGTCGTCAGGAGGACCAGGCTGCAGTGGCGCAAATCTTTCAATGATCTCAGTAACGAAACGTTACTGCAAAGCCACACTCAACCTCATTCTGCTGTGCCACTCATCACATCCCCATCACTCTGCCTTCCCTACCCTACTCCTGCACATCCTTAATCACACCAACTTACCTTGCACCTCCACCCATCCCTCTCTATCTACATTATCACATCCTCATCTCATTAGCCACCCCTCACACTTGCCCTAATCCTAGTGCAATCATACCAACTAATGACACACAAGGGTAGGCACTTAGGTGTTTTATCCAATTTTCATGTAAAGTTTCTGTTAATGTGGTGTCAAACATTGAAATCTTTATTTTCAACACTTTCCGTTCTTGGACAGATTTGTGCACACCTTTGGAAGAGGCTTAGTGAGTTGCAGTGAATGGTGAGATGGTGAGACATAACGGTACCCCCCGCAATGCTGATGAGTGTGAAAGGAATGGCTTGGACATTGTAGGGATGCTTTATGGTGTTGGTGTGGGGTGGTGCCAACCTGGCACATCATGTGGCAGCCAGGGTGTACAGCGTCAAGTGAAGTAAATCTGGCCATGATGAGGCCATCCCTGGCCTCCCAGGCAGCAATGTGCTCAAGTGCTGATGCCCTGTGTCCTGTGTAGCATCAGGTGGTTGCGGAGAAGGTTGCTGGTGTTGTTATTGGTGCTGCTGGTGTGCCTGGTGCTGCTGGTGTTGAGGCTGATCGTGGTCGGATTCTGAGGACCAAGGTGAGACAGTATAAAGGGCACTCATGTTGATGGAATAGATGGCAGGTGAAGTAGAGATGACAGAAGCATTCTGTCAATGGTGAGAGAGTTCTTCCAATGAGGTGAGAGCGCATGGAGAGTGGAAAGTGGAAAGCCTGCAGAATCTGTGCTGGAAATGGACTGAGAAACAGCATGTGGCTGAGGAAAGTGATGATCTGTCAGGTGGGAGCTTTTACTGTATACTTGAAGTCGTCAAGTAATCAGCTGGAGCAATGACGAGTGAACTCCTGCCTCAAGTTGACAGCCGTGGTCCCTGAACAGCGTGATTCCCGTGGCCATGAAGTTAAAGTCAAAAAGTAAGTTAAAAAAACCTGTTAAGCATCTGTCAACTCGACTGCTAATGATTTCAATTGGGTCCCCCGCCGCTGCCGGTCGGGTCTGCTTAGCATTGACAGACCCAACATTGGGAAAAGCACATTGTGGCAGGGTTGACAGCGGGTTCCTGACCCACTGTCAAAATAAATCAATTTTCTCACCCGACCCGCCACCGATCCTGCCCGCTGATCCCCCGGAAAATTCCAGCCTTTGTTTCTCTCTGCACAGATGCTGCCTGACCTCCTGAGTATTACCAGTATTTTCTTATTTTATTTCAAGAATAAGTATTGCCTTCAAGGGAAGTGAAGTTGGAGAGCTGGGGGAAGTTAGTTCAGGGTGCAAAGATGCCATTTTAAAGTCATATGTTCTGTCTTTATTTTTAAATAATACTTCAATTTTATATGATAATTTACAGTTACAATTTGGGAAGAAGAGTTAATTGGGGCACTACAGGCTGAGGAACAAAACGAAGGTGCTATGGCATCGTCATTGGTGGGAGTGTGTAACTACAGTGTGACATGTTTACATAGGCAGGTTCCATTATAAATGTGGATGTGGAAATTTCTAATAGCAGAAGTTGACAACAGGAAGCAAAGATTTTGAAGGCAGCAGATGAGCACAAGCATAGGATTTTTAATATATTATAGATTGATGTTGTGACTGGTTTTATTAACTTTTTTCACTTATTAGTATTGCTATTTTGTACAGCAATGTAAACTAAAAAGGTCTTTAAAAAAATTACACTCATTGACTTGTATCACACAGAAAGTTCCTTGGATTAAACAATATTAAATTGCCAATTCTTGACAAAGTTACGCAGACTGTACCTTGTCCTTGGCAGGAAGCTTTTGTTCTCCTGAGATGCTTGTTTCCATTGAAACTATGCTATCTTCTTAGACAGAAATTGGGGAGTTTGTTCCCTTATCTTGGCCATAGTGCACAGCTGCATCATATTTTTTTTACTCCCAACAGAATGATAGCCCTGGGTCTTGGATACTGCTGTGTTCTTTCTCTGCCCCAGCTTTGGTCCTCATTCCTTCCCCACTCTTGGCCTTACCCTCTGTCTCTGACCCCCAACCACATTCTCCCGCCTACACATGTTCCAATGATTACCAGATCCACCAGTAGCCATGGTTTGGTTGTAGCTCTCTCGCCTCTGAGTCAGAAAGTTGTAGGTTCAAGAACCTCTTTAGAGACTTGAGCACAAAAGTTAGGCTGGTGCTCCAGTGCAGTACTAAGGGAGGGCCATGGAATGGTTGAGGCGAATAGCATAGATGCATTTAAGGGGAAGCTAGATAAGCACATGATGGAGAAAGAAATAAAAGGATATGCTTGAGACAATGAGCTGTGTTAACATATCATGGAATCATAGAACCGTACAGCACAGAAGGAGGCCATTCGGCCCATCGTGCCTGTGCTGGCTCTTTGAAAGAGCTATCCAATTAGACCCACTCTGCTGATCTTTCCTCATAGCCCTGCAATTTTTTTGTCCTTTTCAAATATATATCCAATTCCCTGCTGAAAGTTACTATTGAATCTGCTTCCACCACCCTTTCAGGCAATGCATTCCAGATCATAACAGAGCAGTACAATGCTCCACTTACACAATATTTTAAACTGTTTGAAAAATAATGAAATGTCCAAAATCCTGGAGACCATTTTAGAATTTTAGTTTAACTGAGCCTTTGAAGAATCTGATGCGGACACACTTCTTCCCACAGAGTTCTACCTCACTGCCATGACTTGAAAACAACAATTGAAACTAGAGATCTACAAAATAGGAAACGCCAGTAGGTGTTATACTACGCTGCCCAGGCTTTAACCACCCCAGATCACCATAGGTATGTAACATTTTAAATCAAATGACCAGCAAATGCACGGATTTCATTTCCTTCTAACTCCTGACTTACACATCAAATAGCTTGGTCCAGAGAGCCGCTTGTAGTGACCATCATAGATTTGTAAGCTTTCTAATGGTTTCAAAGACAAGGGGATTTCTAATGCAATTACTGCCCTCCAAGAGACCAGCTGGCCAGATAGTCCCCCAAAAAATGTATGTATCTCGAGATGGTTTTTGAGTATTTGCTTTACGCAGGGACCAAAACAAAAGACCTCCTCAATACAAACAGCAGCATTCCATTTAACATTCACAATAGGTTGGCCGATCTAAAATGTAATTTGTTGAAGCATATAATGATTATTTTACAAGTTTAAACAAGAGGGGGGATCTGCTTTCATCATAGTTATAATAATCAACACAAACCTGTGAAGAAGAGGCAAAGTTAGGCATATGGAGCACGTCCTGGATAACACCAGTTTTTAGCCTCTCCTGTGGCAGATGCTGTTACTGATTGCTGGAATGGGACCAGCAGATATTCAGCACCAGATGCTCGAACTCTTCCCCTGTGAGGAGGAGGAGGAAGTGGATACTCAGGCGCAGGCCTGGGCTTGGGCAGTAAGCCCAGCTTGGGCAGGTCTTTATATATGGAGTGGAGCAAAATGCCAGAATATTGGCAGAGGCTGCTGCTTAGGTGGCACAGATGCACAGAGCAGGAGCATGGCACACCGCCTACCTCAGCCCAAGTCCAGTCAGACCACTGCTGGCTCCTGGGAATTGTAGGCTCATGGGAAGATGTGTATCAGAGTGCAGGACCGGTCAGACCTTGATAGTTTGGGGAGTTACTGAATGTGGGGAGTCAGCTGGCTGGGGTCATAAAGTATGGGGTGGGGCAAAGAGTATGTACTCAGATTCCAGTGGTGCAGCATCCTACTGGACTGTGGCGTGCTGTTTGTAGAAGTGGGGGAGCAGTTATTAGGGCAAAGTTTCATAGAATGACAGTTCCTTTTAGCGGTATGTAGTGGAGTGGGCGAGGAACTGTGATTCATTTTTGCTGGAGTGGACTGGAATAGAATTTGTTTAGTTAGGACATGACTGGTATTCACCAACCAGAAAAAAGAAAAACAGATACTTAAACAGTTAACGAGTAAGAAGAAAATTGACCAATGGGTGACAATCATGACATCGATGGCAGAGTCAACATGTACAACAGGCAAGGGGATTGATTATGAAGAGAGAGATAGAGAGGCGGAGAGATTTAGGGAGGTTATTCTAGAGCTTAGGGCCTAGATGGCTGAAGGCACGGCCGCCAATGGTGGAGCGAAGGAAATTGAGGATGCGCAAAAGGCCATAATGGGAGGAACGCAGAGTTCTCGAAGGGTTGTAGGGCTGGAGGAGGTTACAGCAATAGTAAAAATAAATAGAGAAAGGAAAATTAAAACATGTAACTCCCCATTCTCTTTCCTTTACCATTCTCTCTCTGTCTTATTTTTATTGTAACTTAAATTTGACCTTTTTTCCATCTAATGTAATCAGTCCACTTGTAAATCGCTCTGCTTTTTCTTTTTTTTAAATTAAATCTTTTTAATCTTCTTTTGTTTTTCTTCCCAACTCCTACGATCTGTTTTGTAGGTGAGAACTTCCACACAACAAAAATTTGGACTTTCATTGGCTAAAAAAGCGACTACAAATGATGTATTTTTTTCAGCCAATCAAAAGCCCAGACACTGAAGATGGACACAGTTACATCGTAGATAAGACAAGGCCAAACTCGTGACATATAAAATGCACCAAAGGCAGGAAACCGGTCTCCTAGCAGGTGAGCATGCCGGGCCAGACGAGTGGGTTTGGATAGGGTGAACTTATTCATGGCACGCTAAGGGTTAAAATATTAAAATCAGCAACAGAATCCGACAGACTACTGAGGCCCAACTGACAGCTGAGGGAGCCTTGAAGCAGTTAAGCCAATATATTCTGGAATATCTTTCACAGGACACAAGAACGAATCAGGCAGAAATATCATTCGGTTTTTTTCCATCAGCGCTGCCTGTTTAACCTAACTAGCAATATGCTTCCGGAAAAGAGCAGTTCAATCAATACATGCCTTGTGTGATACTATTAATTCATCCCCACAAAGTGCTTTCATCACTGCCATCAACAGCACTCTGTCTGGTGCTAGACAGCTTAAAAGGCTCTCTCTCCAGTCCCAGTGAAGTCTGGATCTACAATTGTACAGCTGGGTGCTTTTCACAGTTCAAGTGAACAAAGTATATCTAATTCACACACCCACCATTACACTTTACTGAAATCTGAGCAAAGACACTGATAAACCCAGTCTGGATTCGGCAAAACTTCATGGGTGAAATCGTATTGTACACACACGCATATATTACATGTATTCCATTTTCAGGGACAAGAAAATGCGGAGCAGAGTCCGTATGGAAGAAAGCTTCCTTATTTGATGTCTTGTGTATCTATGAGAAAAACAAATCAACACATCCCCTCTCAGAAAGTATCACAGTTCTGACTGCACCTTGCAATTGAAACAGAGGCATCTTTGCTGACATTACGGGCGCGATTTTGCCAGCCCTGGGGAGGTGGGTATGGAGGCGGGACTGCCGGGAAAATGGCAGAATTTGGGGGCGGGTGCCCAACCGGGGGCGGGTGCCCAACCCGGGGCAGGTGCCCAACCCACCCCCAACCTGCCTCCGTGACATCTTGCCAGGAGGCGGGAAGCCGTCCCACGCCAGGTCTCGTCTCCTTGGAGCCGGGAAGGGGATTACAGCCACTTAACTGCCTGTTAACAGGTAGTTAACAGGCAGATAAGAGGATTATCCCCATTTTGCCCACACAAGTGCGGGCTTCCTGAAGGCTCCGAAACCCGCCAGGGTCACCGAGGCGAGTAGTGGGTCTGCGGGGGTCTGTGGGGTCCAAAAGTGCGCTGTGGACGTGAGTGATGGGTGCAAGTGTGGAGAGGTGAGTATCTGAGGTAAGTGCAAAGTGTTAGAAAAAACGTACTTACCTTTGTTTCTTCCTGCAGGCTTCAGTCGGTGGGTATGCGGAGAGTCTCACACCTCCGCGGTAGAGATGACAGATGGCCGTTGCATTCTCCAATGAAACAACCATTTAATTTCTACAAAAGAAAGAGGTTTGATGAGGTCTTGGAATCAAGAACTCATCAAACTACAAAGAATGTCACTGTTTGACAGCTTCACAGAAATTTTTGACAAATGAAACGTCATACGTTGACGTTCTCTGTAACCAGCTTTCCCTTAATTGGCCTGCTAAGCCCGCTGGACGGGCTTAACAAGATCAATCAAGGGAAAATAGCGTGGGTTGGCCAGAAGTTGATGGAGGCGGGACTGAAACCCGACAAGTGGGAGTCCCGCCTCCAAAAGCTCCCCATTGAGAAAATCCAGCCCTACATGCCTATACACAAAATTATACAAATAATCTGCACCAGCATTAAAAGCATGCACCACAACAACAACAACTTGAATTTATATAGCGCCTTTAACGTAGTTTAATATCCCAAGGCGCTTCACAGGAGCGCTATCAGACAACATTAAATGCGTGGCTCAAAGACTGGTGTGGGAGAAATGGGTTTTGCTACCTGGGACACTGGCACCAGTACTGGGACAGGAGAGAGCTGTTCCGTTGGGACGGACTTCACTTGGCCAGTGCTGGGACTAGAGTCCTGGCGAATTGAATAACTAGGGCTGTAGAGAGGGCTTTAAACTAATTAGTGGGGGGGAGGTTTCAAGAGAGCAAAAAATAAAAATGTCAGCGGAGAAGGCAATAGAGCAAAGTAGCAGTGGGGTAATTAAAAACCAGAGCGTGTCAGGAAGGGACAGAATATATAAAGATAAAGGTAAAGTAGTAAAGGGGGTAAAAGCAGGAATAAATTGTCACAAAACATATTTAAAAGTTCTTTATCTGAATGCACGCAGCATTCATAACAAAATAGACGAATTGACGGTACAAATAATTACGTATGGGTATGATCTTGTGGCCATTACAGAAACATGGCTGCAGGGTGACAACGACTGGGAATTAAATATGCCAGGGTATTTAACAATCAGGAAGGACAGACAGGAAGGAAGAGGAGGTGGGGTAGCTATGTTAATAAAAGAAGGAATCACTGTATTACAGAGAAATGATATTGGGTCAAAGGATCAGGATAATGAAACAGTTTGGGTGGAGATAAGGAATAATAAAGGGAAAAAAACACTAGTGGGAGTAGTATATAGGCCTCCTAATAGTTGCAACTCTGCTGGAAGAAGTATTAATCAGGAAATAGTTGGGGCATGTAATAAGGGAACAGCTATAATTATGGGGGATTTTAACTATCATATTAACTGGACAAATCAAATTGGGCAGGGCAGCCTTGAGGAAGAGTTTATTGAGTGTATTAGGGATGGATTTCTTGAGCAGTATGTAACTGATCCTACAAGGGGGCAAGCAACCTTGGACCTGGTCCTGTGTAATGAGTCAGGATTAATTATTAATGTCCTATTAAAGGATCCCCTTGGAATGAGTGACCATAACATGGTTGAATTCCATATCCAATTAGAGGGTGAGAAGGTTGGTTCTCAGACAAGCGTACTGAGCTTGAATAAAGGAGACTATGATGGTATGAGAGCGGAATTGATTAAAGTGGACTGGGAAAATAGATTAAAGGGTAAGACGGTACATGAGCAGTGGTGTTCATTTAAGGAGTTATTTTACAACTTTCAAAAAATATATATTCCACTGAGGAAAAAAGGATGTAAAAGAAATGACAGCCATCCGTGGCTAAGTAAAGAAATTAAGGATAGTATCCAACTAAAAACAAGGACATATAAGGTAGCCAAACTTAGTGGGAGGATAGAAGATGGGGAAGTCTTCAAAAGACAGCAAAAAGTAACTAAAAGATTGATTAAGAAAGGGAAGATAGATTATGAAAATAAATTAGCAAAAAATATAAAAACAGATAGCAAGAGTTTCTATAGTTATATAAAAAAAAGGGTGGCTAAGGCAAACGTAAGTCCCTTAGAGGATGAGACCGGGAAATTAATGGTGGGAAACATGGAGATGGCAAAAATGCTGAACAAATATTTTGTTTCAGTCTTTACGGTAGAGGACACTAAGAATATCCCAACACTGGACAAACAGGGGGCTCTAGGGGGGGGGAGCTAAATACGATTAAAATCACTAAGGAATTGGTACTCAGTAAAATAATGGGACTCAAGGCGGATAAATCCCCTGGACCTGATGCTTACATCCTAGGGTCTTGAGGGAAGTGGCAATAGGGATTGTGGATGCTTTGGTAATAATTTTCCAAAATTCCCTGGACTCAGCAAAGGTCCCGGCAGATTGGAAAACTGCTAATGTAACACCCTTATTTAAAAAGGGTAGTAAGCAGAAAGCTGGAAATTATAGACCAGTTAGTCTAACATCTGTGGTGGGTAAAATTTTGGAGTCTATTATTAAGGAGACAGTAACGGAACATTTAGATAAACATAATTTGATAGGACAAAGTCAGCATGGCTTTATGAAGGGGAAATCATGTCTGACAAATTTGCTTGAGTTCTTTGAGGACATAACGTACAGGGTGGATAAAGGGGAACCAATGGACGTAGTGTATTTAGACTTCCAGAAGGCATTCGACAAGGTGCCACATAAAAGATTATTGCTCAAGATAAAAAATCACTGGATTGGGGGGAATATTCTGGCATGGGTGGAGGATTGGTTATCTAACAGGAAGCAGAGAGTTGGGATAAATGGTTCATTCTCGGACTGGCAACCAGTAGCCAGTGGTGTTCCGCAGGGGTCGGTGCTGGGTTCCCAACTCTTTACAATCTATATTAACGATTTGGAGGAGGGGACCGAGTGTAACATATCAAAGTTTGCAGATGATACAAAGATGGGAGGGAAAGTAGAAAGTGAGGAGGACATAAAAAACCTACAAGGGGATATAGACAAGCTGGGTGAGTGGGCAGAGATTTGGCAGATGCAATACAATATTGGAAAATGTGAGGTTATGCACTTTGGCAGGAAAAATCAGAGAGCAAGTTATTATCTTAATGGCGAGAAACTGGAAAGTACTGCAGTACAAAGGGATCTGGGGGTCCTAGTGCAAGAAAATCAAAAAGTTAGTATACAGGTGCAGCAGGTGATCAAGAAGGCCAATGGAATGTTGGCTTTTATTGCTAGGGGGATAGATTATAAAAACAGGGAGGTATTGCTGCAGTTATATAAGGTATTGGTGAGACCGCATCTGGAATACTGCATACAGTTTTGGTGTCCATACTTAAGAAAAGACATACTTGCTCTCGAGGCAGTACAAAGAAGGTTCACTCGGTTAATCCCCGGGATGAGGGGGTGGACATACGAGGAGAGGTTGAGTAGATTGGGACTCTACTCATTGGAGTTCAGAAGAATGAGAGGCGATCTTATTGAAACATATAAGATTGTGAAGGGGCTTGATCGGGTGGATGCGGTAAGGATGTTCCCAAGGATGGGTGAAACTAGAACTAGGGGGCATAATCTTAGAATAAGGGGCTGCTCTTTCAAAACTGAGATGAGGAGAAACTTCTTCACTCAGAGGGTAGTAGGTCTGTGGAATTTGCTGCCCCAGGAAGCTGTGGAAGCTACATCATTAAATAAATTTAAAACAGAAATAGACAGTTTCCTAGAAGTAAAGGGAATTAGGGGTTACGGGGAGCGGGCAGGAAATTGGACATGAGGCTGAGTTCGGATCGGTCGAGGCCCTGTGGGTGGCGTAGCGGGCCCAGGGGCTGAGTGGCCGGGTCCTGCTCCTACTTCTTGTGTTCTTTAGATTTGAGGTGAGGTGAGGATCAGCCATGATCTTATTGAATGGCGGAGCAGGCTCGAAGGGCCGATTGGCCTACTCCTGCTCCTATTTCTTATGTTCTTATGTTCTTATAACATTTGACACTGAGTCACATAAAGCGATCTTAGGATAGCTGACCAAAAGCTTGGCGAAAGAGGTAGGTTTTAAGGAGTGACTTAGAGAAGGAGAGAGAGGTAGAGAGACAGAGAGATTTAGAGAGGGAATTCCAGAGCTTAGGGCCTAAGCAGCTGAAGGCATGGTCACCAATGGTGGAACGAAGGAAATCGGGGATGTGCAAGAGGTCAGAATTGGAGGAATACAGAGATCTCGGAGGGTTGCAGGGCTGGAGCAGGTTACAGAGATCGTAAATGTAAATAGAGAAAGGAAAACTTGAACATCTAACTTCCCTACTCCCCATTCTCTTTCTTTTACCATTCTTTCTCCTGCTAGGCCGTGGAGGGATTTGAACACAAGAATGAGAATTTCAAAAGCCGGGCCAGGAGCCAATGTAGGTCAGCAACAAGGCTCTAGAACAGCCTCATCTTCTAGTGCTTGTGGAAAAACAAGAAGTTCTTATAAATTTTAAATCAAAACGATTTCTGATTTTTTTTTAAATGACTGGTCTCCTGCTCCAGTTCTCTGTCAACTGAAATGTGGCCCCTAGCCCAGCCTCGACTCCCAGCAGGTGCTGAGAGTGCCAGGAGCCAGTGTTAAGCATGGAAACATAGGGGATCATTTTCAACATCGCCACCTGAGCAGTAATATGGTGGAGCGGATTGCCTGCCTGTTGTAGAGCCTTCTGGGCTTCCATCCTATTGATTTCAATGGGATAAAAATCGGGCAGGATCTACGGAGACCGGGCATTCCGCTCTGCCAGGTTATCGCAGAAACGGCAAAGTTGAAGATTACCGCCATTATGTTCCAGCAGCCGCCCTTGGAAATGGCACGAAGATGACATTTCCATACCCTTCCCTCTCCCGAACATGGTAGCTGATGCCGACATTATTGGTTTACATAATCGGCACTTGCTGACTAATTATAGATCAATTAAAAGAGAGTGATTGCAATGATCAGTCAACATCTCCATTATCATTGTGACTGCCAGGATGGTAGACGGTGAACTAGATGGACCGTGGTCTTTTTTGTCTAGCAATTCCTATGTTCCTATGATACATCAACTATTGGTCAATCTTCACCTCAAACCAAGGTATTGAACATCAGCCGACAATAAGAGTATTGGAAACACGACAGCCAAGCCCGATCTTGTTCTGTCCTAAACTGATCTTCACACACTGGCACTTTCTAGCACAGTCAATGAATCAGGAGCAGGAACCCTCGCTAGTCTTGGGACAATGAGGTCCACTGAGTTATCGGCCTTGGCTCAGTTGGTAGCACTCATGTCTCTGAATCAGTAGGTTGTGGGTTCAAACCTCACTTGGACTTGCATACATAATCTAGGCTGATACTTCAATGCAGCACTGACGGAGGGTTGCATTGTCAAAGGAGTCATCTGTTTCAGACATTACACCAAATTTACTTGGGATTTTGGGTTCAAATTTCTGCCCCTGATTTTTGATGCTGAAAAACACAGGAAAAACGGTTTTTAATCAGCAGTAAAAATCAACTTTAATTTTATATCTATTTTAAAAACAATACACACCAGATATCAAACTTGGTTACAGATGCAAAAAACAATCTTAAAGACAGAAAAACGGCAGTTACTTAAACCCCAGTGGTTCTCACCTGAAGCTAAAACTGACTAGCACCTCACTAATTGAAAAGTTCCCCGACCAAACTATTAACCTCTGAGTGACTTTAGCTTGCGTTCACTAAATGTTCATCACGGAAGCAAATGCTTTAGCCAAATTTCTGAGCTGTATTTGCCGATGTAATAAGAGTGACTGCATGTTCAAAATTAATTCCCTGGATGAGAAGCACTTTGGGACGTCCTGTATAAGTTCTTTTGTTTTTAAAGGGTGACAGCTTCACTTTAGCAGAATAATACACTGCGCAATACATTGGATAAAACCCCTGTCTTTGATAAACAGACAAAGAATCCACTATCTAATTATAGAAAGCACTCAGTAACACAATGCCTACCTCCCTCATCTTTAAGTTATGATACAACAGTTACAGTATGTCCTGACTCTTTCAATGTGTGGACATGATTTGTTACTCACATTGCATGATAACCTCCACTGTCATACAGAGTGAGCAGATAGCTACATTGATGATTGACTGCCAACATTGGCACAAGCACTCCTTGGGACGACTGAGACTTTCCTGAGCAATGTTTGGACAGTTCATTATGTAACTGTTGAAAAGTTAAAAGCTTAGGGTTGGGCACTATCTTGTGCCAATTCAATCAGGGGAGCTGGGGGGACCCAGTAACTGATCACACCCACACCCAGGCCCAGCCAATCCAAAATCAAAAGGTGGTTGACTGACAGGTCAGCCATGACTTGGCATTTGGTAACATTAGCTGTATAATTCTAAATGAAACTTTAGTAATGACATTCAGCAATTAGGAGAATGAGGAAATAGTTTCATTCGATTGTTATTGACTTTCATTCATTTGAGGAAATCTTTGGCTTGAGGATCATATTAATTATACTAATAATGAATTTTGGTAAATTGTCAGCATTTGTATAGATGCAAAGCACAAAACAAACAAATAAAGGTGTGTAGGTGTAAATACTGCTGCAGCTCAGTGAGCAACACTCTTGCCTCTGAGTCAGAAGGTTGTGGGTTCATAGTCTCACTATAGTCAGAGGTGCTGTCTTTGAGATGAGATGTTAAACTGAGGTCAGGAACTCGGGGGAGGGCAGAGGAGGTCAGGAAATCTGGGAAGGGGTGAGAGAGGAGGTCAGGAACTCGGGGGGGGGGGAGAGAAGAGGTCAGGAACTCGGCGGGGGAGGGGTGAGAGAGGAGGTCAGGAACTCTGGGAAGGGGGAGCGATGAGGTCAGGAACTCTGGTGGGGGAGAGGGGAGGTCAGGAACTCGGGGGGGGGGGAGAGAGGAAGTCAGGAACTCGGCGGGGAGGGATGAGAGAGGTCAGGAACTCTGGGAAGGGGGGAGAGATGAGATCAGGAACTCTGGGAAGGGGGGAGAGAGGAGGTCAGGAACTCGGGGGGGGGAGAGAGGAGGTCAGGAACTCGGCGGGGGAGGGGTGAGAGAGGAGGTCAGGAACTCTGGGAAGGGGGGAGAGATGAGGTCAGGAACTCTGGGAAGGGGGGAGAGAGGAGGTCAGGAACTCGGGGGGGGAGAGAGGAGGTCAGGTACTCGGCGGGGGAGGGGTGAGAGAGGAGGTCAGGAACTCTGGGAAGGGGGGAGCGATGAGGTCAGGAACTCTGGGGGGGGGAGAGAGGAGGTCAGGAACTCGGGGGGGGGGGGGGAGAGAGGAGGTCAGGAACTCTGGGAAGGGGGAGAGAGGAGGTCAGGAACTCGGGGGGGGAGAGAGAGAGGAGGTCAGGAACTCGGGGGGGGAGAGAGAGAGGAGGTCAGGAACTCGGGGGGGGAGAGAGAGAGGAGGTCAGGAACTCGGGGGGGGAGAGAGAGAGGAGGTCAGGAACTCGGGGGGGAGAGAGAGAGGAGGTCAGGAACTCGGGGCGGGGGAGAGAGAGAGGAGGTCAGGAACTCGGGGGGGGAGAGAGAGAGGAGGTCAGGAACTCGGGGCGGGGGAGAGAGAGAGGAGGTCAGGAACTCGGGGCGGGGGAGGAGGTCAGAAACTTTGGCAGTGGGAAGGTCAGGCACTTGGGTCGGGTGGGGGGAAGGTCAGGCACTTGGGCGGGGGGGGGGTAGGAGGTCAGGAACTTGGGCGGTGGGGGCAGCAACTTGTTTGCGGATGGGAGAAGGTCTTAACCCGTGAGGGTGAGCCCTGTCTGTTCCAATGAGCTCTGTTCTGTCTGGAGTAGGTAGTCAGAATGGCTCGAATTACACTTTGCAAAGTAACTGATTACGCAGGCAGGGAGGGTCTAATTACACATTCAGAGAAACTGCTGGGTACGTCTTGTCCTCCAAGGGGACCAATCAGCAATCAGGACTTGTCATCCAAGGGGACCAATCAGAGCTTTTGGTGTTGCGAATAAACATGTCCATTGGAGAGGCCAGGCTATAAAATCCCTCAATCAGTGGGGACAATTTGAGCCACCATTGAACTTCGTCTACAAAGCAAACTACCAAAGAGGAAGAACTGATTAACCCCATGTCTATTCTGTGCAGTTATTAACTCGATTCAGGCACATTTGGGGGAGTAGTTTAAATGGAGATTTGATAATGGTTCAATATCTGCTACATTGAGACAGATTTAAGGTAATTGGCAAAAGAAGCAGAGGCGAGATGGGGAGATTTTTTTGTGCAGCAAGTTGTGACCTGGGATGCACTGCCTGAAAGGGCGATGGAAGCAGATTCAATAGTAACTTTCAAAAGGGAATTGGATAAATACTTGAAGGGAAAAGAAATTGCAGGGCTATGGGAAAAGAGCGGGGGAGTGGGACCAATTGGTTAGCTCTTTCAAAGAGCCGTCACAGGCACGATGGGCCAAATGGCCTCCTTCTGTGCTGTATCATTCTATGATTCTACAAGATAGCACAATATAAGCAATTAAGGGATCAGAAAAGGGACTGAATTGTGATCCCAAAATGCTGGGGAAGATCTTGGAATCCAATGTAATAGAACAGCTTGACTCATTCTGTCACCGTTAGTGGCCCTAGTAATAGGCCTATATTCAGAGCTGTTTGTTTTCATTGCAAGTTGTCAACGTTTTCTGAAACTGTTAGCTTTCGAGAGTTTTCTTTAGGCTGGCTTGCATGTTACACTTGAAAGCTAACCTGTCTGTATCTCCAGCATTCTGCTTTTCTGTCAGATGTCCAGCAGCTGCAACCTTTCTTTTCTGGTTTATTGGCCTGCTTGACCTGTAGCTTTTATTCAATATAGAAATCTTGAGATGGCTATCACACGTCCATTTTCAGTACCCACAGATGGAAGCAAGGCGATGCAGTGTCTACCATGGATACAAAGCCAACATCTCTGTATGCTCAGTTTAATCCCGTGCAGATTGCCACTGGCCTCAATACACAGTCAGGAACAATGAAATGGCTGAATTTGTTTGCTCAGAGATGCAAGACTTTTTTTTTGTTGGGCAACCAAATTTAGTAGCCTTATTGACTACCAGCAAATAATGGGGGCATGCTTAGTCAGTCAGTTCGAATTAAGACAAAGCGTTTATATATGCACAAATACACAGGCAATTCCTATCAAGAGCAAACTCAATTTCTTCTATAACCAAGCTGCCTAAATGGAAACACTTTGAGACAGTCTTCAAAATGAACTGTCTGCTTTATTCCTTGTCACACATCTGCACTGGTAGCTCAAAAGAATTACATAGGAATTCCTTCATGAAACCACTCATCATTTTTGACAGGAGAAAACTCAGAGCAGACAGCCATATGTGCAGTATGAATGAACAGAGGAGTTCACGTAGGTTTTACCAGTTCTACCTTCAGACCTCAACTGACCCACCACAGACTCTTTCTGCTTACTCCCTCTGCTGCCCAATTCCCTGGCGAGAGTCCATTCAGACACATATTTCCCATCTTGTCTTAAAGCCCTACTCATTCCCTCTCACTATAATAAACGCCTGCATATTGAACTACTCCTGCACACCCTTTTGGTGATTTGGCGTATCAGCAATCCTATAACTTATCACTATTATGACCTAACTTTAAGCTAGTTTTTGAACTTAAAATATCTAGCCCAAATGGTCCTCACATTCAAATCACAGATTCATACAGAGGGACACCTATAAAGAATATTGGGGACACGTGCTGAGCATCCGTGAAGTATGACTTAAGACCCACACGTTTACAAACCTGATGAGTAGCAAAAACCACAAGTGGGACATGTTCTCCTTCCCGCCTAGACTCATCATTCATCTGTCCATGCCATAACATATATCTGTCCATGACATAACATATATCTGTCCATACCATATATATCTGCCCATACCATACCAAACATCTGTCCATACCATACTGTACATCTGTCCATACCATATATATCTGTCCATATCATATCATACTCCTGTCCATACCATACCATACATCAAATTATGAAAAGAACTGGATAAGAATAGTGATGTTAAATGGGAACTAGGTAATTGTCATAGACTATGGATAGGTTCGAGTGAGATCGCTGGAGTGGCATTCATTACGATTCAATTAATAGTCATAGGTGAATGAAAAACATTGAGGAATACAATGGATCCAAACACACAGAGAGGTTTACTTATCTTTGTGGGTGAGGTAAACGGAATTAACGTTTTGTGGATTGGGACAATGGGCCTAAAAACTTATTTTCTTCATTACAAGAAAGGCAGACAGAAATAAATGGTAAAAGAGTGAGGAACAAAAAACAAAGGGCCAAACTAATTCATAAAAAATGTGAGCATAAAAAAAGCCTGAGGGTTTTATACCTTAATGCGAGAAGCATCAGGAACAAGGTAGATGAATTAGCTGTGGAAATAGAGGTTAATAATTATGATCTAATTGGGATTACGGAAACATGGTTGCAGGGTGAGCAGGGCTGGGAGCTTAACATACAGGGGTATTCAGTATTTAGGAAGGATCGACAAAAAAGAAAGGGAGGAGGGGTAGCATTGCTGGTAAAAGAAGGGATAAATGCAATTGAAAGGAAGGATATTAACTCAGTTAATACAGAATCTATATGGGTGGAGCTAAGAAATAGCGAGGGGCGAAAAACATTAATAGGAGTGGTATATAGGCCTCCAAATAGTAAAATAGAGGTTGGGGAGGGCATCACGAGGGAAATTAGAGAAGCGTGCAATAAGAGCACAGCTGTCATCATAGGTGACTTTAACTTACATATAGATTGGAATAGCCTAATCAGTAAAAATAATGAGGAGGAGGAATTCCTTGAGTGTTTAAGGGATGGTTATCTGGATCAATATGTCGAGGAACCAACTCGGGAACAGGCTATATTGGACTGGGTACTGTGCAATGAGAAGGGACTAATTAGTAATCTTGTTGTACGGGGACCCTTGGGTCAGAGCGATCATAACATGATCGATTTCTCACTCGAAATGGAGAGCGAAGAAATTGACTCAGATACTAAGGTCCTGAATTTAAACAAGGGGAATTATGATGCCATTAGACGGGAACTGAGTAGGTCTGATTGGACAACGTTCCTGGGAGGACTGGAGGTAGATAAACAATGGCAAGCATTTAAAGATAGAATGACAAAATTGCAAAAATTGTTTATACCAATCTGGCATAAAAGGAAATCTAAAAAGGTGACTCAACCGTGGATAACAGGGGAAATTAGAGACAGCATAAAATCCAAAGATAGGGCGTATAAAATAGCCAAAAAAAGCGCCAGAGCGGAAGATTGGGAACAGTTTAAGATAGAGCAAAGGAGGACAAAGGGCTTAATCAAGAGGGGCAAAATAGCTTACGAAAGCAAGCTGGCGGAAAATATAAAAACTAACTCCAAAAGCTTTTATAAGTATATCAAGAGGAAAAGACTGGTGAAAACCAAAGTTGGCCCATTGCAGTCAGATACGGGGGAATATATAACGGGAAATAAGGAAATGGCAGACCAACTAAATGCATACTTTGGGTCAGTCTTTACGAAGGAAGACACAAAAAACCTCCCTGGGATATCGGGAAAAATAGGGACATTTGCAAAGGAGGAACTGACGCAAGTCAATATCTCTAAGGATATGGTGTTAAGGAAGCTAAAGGGATTGAAGGCGGACAAATCCCCAGGGCCTGATAACATGCATCCTAGGGTGCTGAAGGAGGTGGCCCTAGAGATAGCGGATGCACTAAGTATGATTTTTCAGAATTCATTAGACTCGGGAACAGTGCCCATGGATTGGAGGGTAGCTAACGTTACCCCACTATTCAAAAAGGGGGGTAGGGAAAAAGCAGGTAATTACAGACCTGTAAGCCTTACATCAGTTGTGGGCAAAATGCTGGAGTCCATCATTAAGGATGAAATAGCGGAGCACTTAGCAAATGGGGACAGGATAGGACAGAGTCAACATGGATTTACAAAGGGTAAATCGTGCTTGACTAATCTATTGGAATTTTTTGAGGGAGTAACTGGTAAAATAGATGGGGGAGAGCCAGTAGATGTGGTGTACCTGGACTTCCAAAAGGCCTTCGATAAGGTCCCACATAAAAGATTAGCAGGGAAAATTGAAGCTCATGGGATAAAGGGGAAAGTATTGACGTGGATAGAGAACTGGCTGTCAGATAGAAAACAGAGAGTTGGAATAAACGGCTCATTTTCTGAATGGCAGGCAGTAACAAGTGGGGTACCACAGGGATCTGTCCTGGGTCCCCAGCTGTTCACAATTTACATTAATGACCTGGATCAGGGAGTCGGATGCAGCATTTCCAAATTTGCAGACGACACTAAACTAGGAGGGGGGGTGGGCTCAGAGGAGGAGACCAGGAAGCTCCAGAGCGATTTGGACAGACTGGGTGATTGGGCGGATAAATGGCAGATGCACTATAATGTGGACAAGTGCGAAGTTATCCACCTTGGGTGCAGGAACGGGAGGGCAAATTATTATTTAAATGGCAATAAATTGGGAGAGGGGGAAGTACAGAGAGACCTGGGTGTTCTTGTACACCAGTCACTGAAGGCGAGCATGCAGGTGCAACAGGCGATCAA
The DNA here is from genome assembly GCA_030390025.1 of Squalus acanthias. Classification (NCBI taxonomy): domain Eukaryota; kingdom Metazoa; phylum Chordata; class Chondrichthyes; order Squaliformes; family Squalidae; genus Squalus; species Squalus acanthias. The sequence goes on from CM059428.1 coordinate 36,733,429, forward strand.
GAAGGCAAACGGTACGCTGGCCTTCATAGCAAAAGGGTTGGAATACAGGAACAGGGATACCTTGCTGCAGCTGTACAGGGCACTGGTGAGACCACACCTCGAGTACTGTGTACAGTTTTGGTCGCCTCATCTGAGGAAAGATGTTCTTGCCACGGAGGGGGTGCAGCGGCGATTCACCAGGCTGATACCAGGAATGGCGGGATTGACCTATGAGGAGAGACTATGTAGTTTAGGGATGTACACACTGGAGTTTAGAAGATTGAGAGGGGACCTCATAGAAGTGTATAAAATTCTGAAAGGTCTAGACAGACTAGATGCAGAAGGAATGTTTCCCTTGGTGGGTGAGAACAGAACTAGAGGACATAATTTAAGGATAAGGGCTAAACCATTTAGGACAGAAATGAGGGGGAATTTCTTCACTCAGAGGGTGGTGAACCTGTGGAACTCATTGCCACAGAGGGCAGTGTACGCCAGCTCATTAAATATATTTAAGAGGGAATTAGATGTATTTCTACAGGCAAAAGGGGTTAAGGGTTACGGAGAGAAGGCAGGGACGGGATACTGAATTGGAGGATCAGCCATGATCTCATTAAATGGCGGAGCAGGCTCGAAGGGCCGGATGGCCTACTCCTGCTCCTATCTTCTATGCATCTATGCATCTATGCATCTCAGTATTAGTGCAGATTATGGTTGCAGCAATACCTTTTAAAATGATGAAATGCGATGGTCGTCGACTTTAGAACAATATTCAGAATCCTGGGGTAGATTTTAAACTTGCTGCCCAGGTATAAAACTGGAAAAGTTTTGTAAAAGGAGTTTAAATGGGCTGTCCGTTTGCCATCGCCCCGTTTGCACTACTGCCCAAGGTGAATTTCACCTCCCCACCGACTCAATATATAGAGCTAATGAAATGCACAGAACTCAAAGCCTCACTATATGTATCTGCATGTACTGCAACCAAGAATGATGTAAACTTTGCTGAATGCACAAACCATTTTTTCTTAAACCATTTAATAAATAAGTGTCTTGTGAGTCACTGTGCTTTAAAGAGACTGCCCCTTTAAAGTTTAGAACCAGGAGCATACCATTTGGTGACATCATTTTGCCGTGACCCCCATAAGCATGGAGTGGAAATTTCATTCGATTCCCACAGTCCTGGGACCACACAAGCGTTACATTATAAATTGCATTATAAGTTTTTAATATGCATTGTATTATGAGTGGCAGTAACATGAGACTGCATTGGTACCATAAACAATAAGTGTCTGATACATGAAAGAATTTTAAGATTTCACATATGTCTATCAAAATGCCTTCCAAACCAAACACACTGTCCTTAAGTCCTGCACCATCTGCGAATCAGGATTCCAGTTATGGAAAAAAAGAGAGAGGAGTTTGGAATCTCTTGTTAATCATAATTACTTCTGTAAACAATTACTGCACGAGGTTGTGACACTGTTCTTCTCTGGGTCAGGCCCAAAACTGTAGCTATTGATCCTGAGCCATTGTAAAGTCTGAAAATGTCAGTGTTCAGCTCCCATTGTAGCTTCTATTTAATACACAGAATGCTCTCCTTCCATGTCCTACCAACACTAATTCATTTTCGGTTCCCTCCCCTCCCCACTCCCACCACCTCCCTGATGCTATTTTCCAATTGTCCTCCCCTTGCAGGAGCTGACTCATGATGTAGCAGACTCCAGCAGCCCTCTGATATTTCCCCCAAGCAGTTATTATTGCCAGAAGATGATCGTACCAAGGAGGAGCCTAATCCAGTTCTCACCCAACAACCTCAGGTCACACTTTTCAGCAGGGGTGGCAAAATATCAAAGAGTGGGAACCCTGACCAATTCTGCCCCTCCCTAGCCCAGGGGGTGGGGTGCGGCTGAAGCCAGTTCTAACACTCCCCACCATCAACCTGAAGTTGGCACACTGGACCTTTGACCTTCCTCATCTGCATGGCTCAGTGCGACATCTCGCAAGCATTTACAAACTGGGCCATTGGAAGAAGCTATTTGTTTTGAATCATTTAAATTTGTACACAATAATAATTTTTTTAAAAACACATTTCACAACGGGAGGTTGCTTTCTTCCCACAGAGCAACCACCAACTTCTAGAAGAGAGAGTTTTGTCACCAGATGATGATGTCAAGGTGCCAGCTGCTCTTGGCTAAGACCCATGGAAAACCAGGAGGTCTGTGCGTTTGAAATACTTATCCAGGGACGTTCGATCAGTAGAGTGCAGGGTGACCACCAACATGCAGAAGTAAGACTTCTTCTGTTTAATTGCCAGCACACACACACACACACACACACACACACACAAAAACATTCCTTTGATGTTTCTCATGCGTTCCATCCAGCAGTTACCGGCACACTGACATCATCATCTGATGACAGATTGTTGTGAAGGATCTTGCTAAGTCTCTTGAAGATGCAAGTAGTGAGGTGCAAAATATTTACTTGGAAAGTTGTTTTTGTCCTGAAATGCCCCATCAACAAGCAAACCACTTCGCAAATAATAACTGTGCTGTAGTCCCTAGCAATGTTCCTTCTAATTTTTTATTAGAAATTAGCCGCTAAATTCGGCTTACCGCCCCGCACAGGAAGTGGAGCGCAATCTCGGGCGCTCCACTTCCTGGTGGAGCGGTAACCGAGGCAATGTCGGGGCGCGATCAGCAGCGCTCCCCGGAGGCTCCGCGGAGCGCTGCCGTGTTTCAACGCCCCTCCCCTTCAGTTAAAGGGGAGGGCCGCTGCGCACTCTGCAGGGCCTCTGATGGCCCACACTAGGCCACCAGGGCAACATGGTGCCGCGGCCACAGCCCGGCACCGAGACACGGTGCGGGGCTGCGCGACGGCGGCCAGGACCATGCCACGGCCCACCACGGAGGGCCGACCTGGAGGATGGCCAAAAAAGAAACTGGTGGCGCGGGTCACGGCCGCACCTCCCCATTAAATACCGCCCCGCGAGCGGAGGTCGACCTGGTTCGCAACCCACAAGGCTGGTGCTGACATCGCCTGCAGCAGCCTCGTGGGGCACAGCCGAATTTCTGTCGTGGGGGTGGTAAGGGGACGCGCCGGGGCGCTAAGGGGTCATGGCACATGGCGATGATGACATCACTGGCGGCACAGTGGCGCAGGGCGCTACCGGCGAGGGCACGGCGCTATTGGGTAGCGCCTCAGCAACGCCCCGCCGAATTTCTTGGGAGGCGCTTCCCCCACCTCCCCCCGGGCGATAAGCCCTTTGCGCCGTGTTAGCACCTACCAGAGGCGCTAACGGCAGGCGCAAACAAGCCGAATTTCTAGCCCCAAGAATTCTGCACCCCCAACCTATAGGGTGTCTTCTAGGTGTCAGACATCATGAAAGCGGCCTAGCGTGAAAGGAGATCCCACTCAATGTTGTCGATTCTATTTTTACAACAAAATAAATCAGACTATTACGTTATTCCATAAAATGGGGAAATACTTTGAAGAAAAAACACCCTCCCCAAACTTCCCTTTCCCTTTAAACAAGCGTTAAATTATTATGCCTGAGGAATCGGTCTTGCTTCTTTTCCTGCAGCTGATTATATTTTTTGATGGTGTTATATTATTTTTGAATGTTGAATATGTGTTGCGATTGACACTTTTTGGTTATTTTCCTGCCATTAACAAATGTTTCTCTTCAGCATGTCACACATCATCTGCTCTTTCATTTTCATTAACAGTTTGGGACTAACAAAAAAAAGTAAGCCTATCTCATTTTTTCCAGGAAAAGAAAGGTAAAGGGATTGCCATAAGCTCAGTATGTAAATACTTCGTGAGGTGTGCTACTGAACCTCAAAATCCTGGAAGGCCTCAGATTCAATCCTTGATCTACGTTGAGTTAGCTGGGTCACTGTGTGGGCTCTAAATTTGCTGTCAGCATCCCTGGGTTCGGAGGGGGGAAAATCAATTTGTTGGAAAGTGGGTGAGTATGGATGCTAGCTGAGGGAAAGATCAAGCTTGGTGATAATAGCCACGTGCCCGCCCCCTCCCCCCCACACCCAGTCAAATAGCCAACTATCAGTCATTATCTAGGCTCATACATGAATAATAACACTTAGAACCAGAGGGCAACTGCTGGCCATAGAACCAGACACCAGCAAGAGTCATCACTTTGCAGACCCACGACCTCCACCCCCTAGAAGGACAAGGGCAGCAGGTGCATGGGCACACCATCACCTCCAAGTTCCCCTCGAAGTCACACACCATCCTGACTTGGACATATATCGCCGTTCCTTCATCGTCGCTGGGTCAAAATCCTGGAACTCCCAACCGAACAGCACTGTGGGAGCACCTTCACCACACGGACTGCAGCAGTTCTCCAGAATGAATTTTTAAAAACTCATTGGCTTTGTAGTGCCAGCACTAGAAACACCAACACAAGCTTCAAGTAAACCGTTTTGGAAATGTATAGGAATACGGGAACACTCACGAGTGGAAAAAGATCACCATGGTCCTCCTGGCTGGTTCCAGTGCTCAGTATGAATACACCATTTGACTGAAGCTGATCAGACACTGATGGAATCATGAAAGCTGCAGGGCAACTGCATCAAGGGCAACTCGGGATGGGCAATAAAAACTGGCATAGCCCCAGAATGAATTTTTAAAAAAAGAAAGGAGGAAAAGAAGTTGGAAATGATGAAGGAGCTAGATAACGTGTTCAGTCTTAAAGGACCATTGTTTGGCAATCATATCGACATAGAACCATTGATGTATGCAGCACAGAAAGAGGCCATCCGGCTCTTTGCTCGAGCAATCCAATAATAATCCAATACACTGCTCTCTCTCCATTGCCCTGTAACCTGCCTTTAAATCGATAACACCTCACCACTGATAAAAATGACTTTTGGCCTCCCTCACACCTATAAACAGAAATCATGTGGAATTCTCCTTTAAAATATCTATGCCAATTAATATTGATATTGGCCAACTACTTAAGGAGATTGAGCTTTCCAAGAACCAGGTTCCTGCCTTGGATACCAAAAATGATAAACACCAGCCAAACAGAAACAAACCATGGCTCCTTTAAGTGAGAAGGATTTACAATGTTAACACCATTAGTGGCTCGATTCCTGCAGCATGCTATATCTTCCAGATGTGACTACAGCTGCACCCAGTGGTACTAAAGGCGTCTCGTGACTAGAAATAAAGAGCAACTGTGTCTCGAGTGCACGTGAGCTCACCCCACACATGCAGGGTCTGTGTCACGAGCAGAGCTTGCTAGCGAAACAAGAAAAATCAATTTGCAAAATCGGAGGCTTCAAGGAATACTCCACGTCAAGGCCATGCACTGGGGTCTATTCATTTGAAAATGACATCTCCACATGGGTGGACTTTAAAAAGAAAGTTTTAAGCTGTAGTTAATCTCACTATGAGGTGGCTGGCCTTCCATGAAGAGTGACTTTAAACAGGACGAACCTTCCCCTTTGCCTCTGCTGAAAGCACTGAACAGCGGGGTAGGGAGCAAAACAACAAGAAGGTTAAAGGAAGAAGTGTCATGTTCTCAACAGAGGCCCTGATGAGAAAACCAGCTATGTCAAGGTGAGGCTTTAAAAGAGAAAAAAATATCATTTTGCAGACGAACACAGTAACTGGTGGGATTCCACAACCCAAGGTGGTTTTCTAAACTTGTGGAGGAAATGTAGTTTAACGGCAGTCAATCTTTGAAGTTCTTCTCTAATGAGCAAATATAAAATTTATCATTTTCCAAATTCTTGTTTTTAATTTATTTTGCTCTTTAAAATGATGTATAATATCCCTTTTTAAAATAAAAAATAAGGTTTGTCACAAACTTCCTATCTTTCAACAGTTGTTTTATTGAGTTTGTCTAAACAGTGTGTGCTGATGATGATACCGGGGAACAGCCTTGTATCCATGTCGTTGTTGCACAGCTTTTGAAACGAGGCAAACACACCAGTTAAAGAGTTCACGACAAAAGTTTTTGGGGCAGTCGCTGTACCTAGAACAGCCGACTCACGGGCCTCAATTTTAACGCCTCCCCCCTCAAAGGGCAGGAAAGGGTCGGGTGAGGGCTTAAAATCTTGAAAATCAAAATCCCGCCTCCAATCTGCCGTGTTTCCTGCTGCCATAATATTACCGCCGGTGATTCAGGCCAGCGACGAGGCTCCCACTAAAGGCAGGCAGGGGCCTACTTGAGATGCAAAAGTCGCGGCCCGATGACATGATTGGCACCACAACGTAATATTAACGGCAAACCAGGGGGAGTCACGCACTGTCTGCTGCCTGGCAACAGAACCACGGCGAGAGAAGCCGACTGGCCAGAAGAGGCCCAGGTGAGTTTCAAAAATGTCCTCCTCTTTGAACTCCTTAAGGGTCAAGAGGCGCAGGAGTGCTCTCCCAGGCCCGCAAGGAGTACTTGGGCCTCCCCAGCCCCGGCACCCTGCCCGGACCAGGCACCGCGATGGAATCCCCAGCCCTCGCCGATTGCCCTGGGACCCCTTCTCCCACTGACTTCTAGGCACCGTTCCCACAGGTCTCCGGCTGCAGCCTCCTGCGGCCAAATTCCCAGTCCCGCCTGCCGGCCAGGTAGCCAATCCAGCCACGTGTCGAGCAGGAGTTCGGTGAGTTTTATTTAAATGAGGCCCCGGGCTCGCGCACACCCTTCGCGTCCTCTCGTAAAAATTGAGGCCACAAACTCCGCTGTGGCAAACGACACTCGGGGAGCCAGGGAATTCATGGCGCACTATATCTGCAGTGGGACAGACTCAAACCATGAGGATTTTGTCTTAATGTTCGTTTTGATTTTTTCAAAACTAAACTACAAAAATAATAAGTTGAGACCAACAGACTCCCAGGGAAATGGCGTTAGTGGTGGCTATCGGTCATTTATGTCATTCTTCTGGGGTCTTGGCCAGTTTCCTGGCCCTGCGGAATTTTGGGGCCAATCACTGCTTTGTTTCACACCCACACCCACCACCACCCTCCTTGTTTACTAATGTGGCATAACGGCTGGGGAGGTTGTCACCTCAGATTGTCCAATTAAAATTTAAATTGAGAAACCAAGGGGAATGGTCAAGGACATTGAAGTTGGAAAGAGATGACTTAGGTGACTCCAAGCCCATAGTTTAAAAAATCTGAAGATCTGAGGGGGTGACCTGATAGAGGTCTTCAAAATTATGAAGGGATTTGATAGGGTAGACATAGAAAAGATGGCTCTACTTGTGCAAGAGTCGAAAACTAGAGGTCATAAATATAAGATAGTCACTAATAAATCCAATAGGGAATTCAGGAGAAACTTCTTTACCCAGAAAGTGGCTGAGGTGAACAGCTAGGTGCATTTAAGGGGAAGCTAGATAAGTACATGAGGAAGAAAGGAATAGAAGGATATGTTGATAGGGTGAGATGAGGTAAGGTGAGAGGAGGCTCACATGGAGAATAAACACCAGCTTAGACCAGTTGGGCCGAATGGCCTGTTTCTGTGCTGTATAATTCTATGTAAAGATCCTAGGATGAAGGGAAAGACTGAGAGGGATGAGGGCCCAGATATTAACGTGGAGGCGGGAAGGGTGCGGGGGAGCCTGGTAGTGGGTGAAAAACCCAGGAAAGCAGGGGAAGTGGAGGCCCCGCCGGTCTTAACGGCAGGGCCTCATTTAAATAATGCTCTGCAGACTCCCGCCCGACAGCCGGTCAGATTGACAGCCTGGCCAGTGGGTGGGAGTGGTTACAAACAGCAGGAGGCCACAGCCAGAGACACGTGGGAACTGTCCCTGGCAGTCAGTGGGGTGGGTGGGGGGGGGAGCCTCAGTCAGCGAGCGGGAGGGGGAGAGGAGGACGTATCCACGCTGTGATCAAGAGCAAGGAGTCTGCTGATGGCCATGATCGGAATGGTGGAGGTCGGTGCTAGGGAGGCCGAAAGCTTTTCCTGCGAATCCTGGGAGGAGCACTCCTGCTTCTCCTGGCCCACAAGGAGCATAAAACCAGGCAAAGTTCGAAAACTTGCCTGGCCCTCTTCTGGCCAGTCGGCTCCTCCTGCCATCTTGCTGCTGCTGGGCAGGAAACAGCGCAGGACGTCCCCTGTGGTGAGGTTAAAAATAAGCTGTGGCGCAGATGACATCATCAGGCCGCGAATTCTGCATGCTAAGTCGACCCACGCCAGCATTTAGCGGGAGCCTTCTCCAGGGCCTGAATCACCGGTGTAAATGTCATGGCGTCCAGGAGTGGGGTTGGGTTGCTCGATTCCGATATTTTAACACCCCATCCCCGATCCTCTTCCATCAACCGGGGGTGGGGAGTTAAAATCGAGGCCAAGGAGTTCCACAGTTTTGAGGTGCTGGGAAAGAATGAGTTAAAGCAGCAGGCAGGGTGATCTATCTTGATAGCAACACAGTGATGAGACAGGAAGAAGGAAGAGTGCGGGGGGGACATCATATGTGGAGCTTAATGGGAACAAGAGCAGCTTTTCTGTTTAAAAGGAAAATGCCGATGAAGCAGCAGGAGGTGGAAGTTCTACTCAATTCCGTTCTTGTGGATAACGTTGAGAGTGGGTGGATGGGAGCACTGTACTGTACCCAGTGTACTTTTTCCAAGGTTACAGCAGAACATCAGGCTCCTTTTCCCATTGAAAGTTTTCAGTGCTCAGTCACTACAGGAAGGAGGAGCAGCACTTCAGTGTATTCCTTCTACGGCCTATTGGTGACAGCAATATGCTGACAATCTGCTATATTTGCTTTCTGGGGTTACTCCAGGAGATTGGAACAAGCTGAAGCAAATTCAAAACAAGCATTAAAAAAGCAGGTGATGTCGCAGTGCATTACGCAATCGCCACTGGATGACGCGCTTAGCTCGCAGAATCTTTTCAAGGATCCTCTCCACCCACCACCCCCAAAAAAAATAAAGCTTATGTTCTCTGGCGAATATCTTCTGATTACCTGCATGTAAACAAGATATCAAGTGGCTACCTTATCCAGACTAACAAGGTGAGAGCTGCCCGACAAGAGCCGCACACCTGCCACTCCTGCAGTTCAGTGGGTATCACTGGCGATGTATCGAAGGTAATATCAAGGGCGCAAATGTCGGGGCAAATAGGTTTATCCAACACAGCCACGCCATACCACAAGACCTTCCTCCATGGCAGGCATTTATTGTCTTTAAATTACGGGGAACACTATTGTGTAATTAACCTAATCTGCATACTTAAATTACATCTAATTAACCAAATACATTAATATGTAATGGTATAATTATATCCTCCAAGTTCAGTTGGATTTACGGTTTCAGTTATAAAGCCAAGGTATTCTAATTAACCTGATCTACATATGGAAATTACATGTAATTAGTACAATCCATTAGTGTAATCTCTAATGCCATAATCCGTTACTTAGCTCCTTTTTCCTTATATGACGTACACTTTTGGGGCTAGAAATTCGGTATCGCCCCAGTTGGGGCACTAACTTTTGAGAATTGGATGTTTAGCGCCAGGCGCTAATCAATCTCGCTGCCCGCTAAATTCAGTCTCAGCGCTCAAAGAATGCAGGGGAGCGCTAAATCAGGCGCTAATGGCGTAGGGGAGTGGCGTTAGGCTCCAAGTGATACCGAATATCAAGTGTTGTGTAATTGGGAGTGAGCATTGGTGAAGGCGCCTTGCAGCTATTAAAGGGGAGGGTCACTGGAGTCTGCACACCAGCCCCCAATGATTCGGGGAGTGCAGAACGGCGATATGCTGTGGGATGAAATGCAAAGTCCTTTGATGGCCCGCAACACTCCGAGGACTAAGCAGCCTTTATTTGGCTGCAGATACATCCTGCGCTCTCTGCCACTCATAACTGACCTATGGAACGGAAGTACCTTGACAGCAGGGGCGCATCCCTTTAAGTAGCGCCCCGCCAGCTGCCAGCCAGCTGGTTCACGCCTCCACTCCCTGACACTGTCAGCATGAGGCGGTAAGGCAGGGGGGCGCTACTGAAGATTCCAGATTGGGCGCCCAGCGAGTGTTGCACATTCACTGATGTCACGCTCTGCATGGCGAAAGGTGCCAAGGCCTAACTGTTATCGCCGGCGCTATGGGGCCGGTGAATTTGCCATGCAGCGCGAGATTCACCCCGCCGCGGCACTACTGCCTGAGCGCCTCGTTAGCACCCTCGCCAGACGCTAACATGCCGAATTTCTCTCAAATTCTAACATTTTCCCCGCTCTAACTTAATTTGCGTATGTAAATTGGATGTTGATAGGATAATTTCCATTTTAGTACAACAAACATGTCCTGTAAATTACATAAAATGGAACATACAGAATAAGTCACTGAATTATAAATATATTATAGACACAAGTCAATCTCCCGTGGCATTGCACATAGGGAATCAAGTCCATGTGTCATTTTCAGGTGAAGCAGGGTTTAGCAGCAGTAATTGGCACCAGGTCATACAGATGTAATTCAGTCCCCATTTCAAAGTGCTACATTGCGTCCTTATTTTTACATAACGCTATTATTGTTCACAGTTAAACAGTAACACTCATGGCAATTTGGGAAACAAAGTACCATTGGCTGGAGTACAGGGGTTTCTCGATAATACAGACAGAGAAGCTTGGAGATTTAAACTGAGGCACTACAGCTCCATCATAGAATATATAATGGAAAAAGTTGACAGAAGTGCAGCCAAAACAGGTCAACAGGAAGTAAGTTTTTTTGTAGACAGGAATTACTCAGATATAGACAGGATGTACTCAGATATAGACAGGAAGTACTCGATATAGACAGGAAGTGCTCAGATGTAGACGGAAGTACTCAGATATTAGCAGGAAATATACAGATGTACAATATATTAAAATCGTACGTCTATACATACTTCCTCCCTACAAACCCTCACTTCCTGTTGTCATTCTCAGGTATCAGTTAAAATTGTAGTCGTTTCCCAAAAGGTATATATAAAGAACACCGCGCCTTTGGGTGTCCTTGCCACCTACTCAAGAGAGCAGGCTAAAATCCCAGACAGCAGGATCCTGGCAGTCTCCCAGCAGGTAACATGGACAATTTTAAATGTCCACCTGCCTGTTTTCCACTGTGCAAGTACAGTTAAAATGGCCTCAACAGCAACTAATTGCAATTATATAGCGCCTTTAACGTAGTAAAACATCCCAAGGCACTTCACAGAAGTGTTATCAAACAGAATTTCACACTGAGCCACATAAGGAGATATTACGACAGTTAAAGAGGCAGGTTTTAAGGAGCGTCTTAAAGAGTAGAGAGAGATAGAGAGGCAGAGAGGTTTGGGGGGGAGTTCCAGAGCTTAGGGCCTAGGCAGCTGATGGCACGGCCGCAATGGTGGAGCGATGAAAATCGGAGCTGTCCAAGAGGCCAGAATTGGAGGAGCGCAGAGATCTCAGAGGGTTGTAGAGCTGGAGAAGGTTACAGAGATAGAGAGGGGGGAGGCCATGGAGGGATTTGAAAATAAGGATGAGAATCTTAAAATCGAGTGTTGCCGGACCGGGAACCAATATAGGTCAGTGAGCACAGGGGTGATGGATGAACAGACAAGCGTACTGAGCTTGAATAAAGGAGACTATGATGGTATGAGAGCAGAATTGATTAAAGTGGACTGGGAAAATAGATTAAAGGGTAAGACGGTACATGAGCAGTGGTGTTCATTTAAGGAGTTATTTTACAACTTTCAAAAAATATATATTCCACTGAGGAAAAAAGGGTGTAAAAGAAATGACAGCCATCCGTGGCTAAGTAAAGAAATTAAGGATAGTATCCAACTAAAAACAAGGACATTTAAGGTAGCCAAACTTAGTGGGAGGATAGAAGATTGGGAAGTCTTCAAAAGACAGCAAAAAGTAACTAAAGGATTGATTAAGAAAGGGAAGATAGATTATGAAAATAAATTAGCAAAAAATATAAAAACAGATAGCAAGAGTTTCTATAGTTATATAAAAAGAAAAAGGGTGGCTAAGGCAAACGTAGGTCCCTTAGAGGATGAGACCGGGAAATTAATGGTGGGAAACATGGAGATGGCAAAAATGCTGAACAAATATTTTGTTTCAGTCTTTACGGTAGAGGACACTAAGAATATCCCAACACTGGACAAACAGGGGGCTCTAGGGGGGGAGGAGCTAAATACGATTAAAATCACTAAGGAATTGGTACTCAGTAAAACAATGGGACTCAAGGCGGATAAATCCCCTGGACCTGATGGCTTACATCCTAGGGTCTTGAGGGAAGTGGCAATAGGGATTGTGGATGCTTTGGTAATAATTTTCCAAAATTCCCTGGAATCAGCAAAGGTCCCGGCAGATTGGAAAACTGCTAATGTAACACCCTTATTTAAAAAGGGTAGTAGGCAGAAAGCTGGAAATTATAGACCAGTTAGTCTAACATCTGTGGTGGGTAAAATTTTGGAGTCTATTATTAAGGAGACAGTAACGGAACATTTAGATAAACATAATTTGATAGGACAAAGTCAGCATGGCTTTATGAAGGGGAAATCATGTCTGACAAATTTGCTTGAGTTCTTTGAGGACATAACGTACAGGGTGGATAAAGGGGAACCAATGGACGTAGTGTATTTAGACTTCCAGAAGGCATTCGACAAGGTGCCACATAAAAGATTATTGCTCAAGATAAAAAATCACTGGATTGGGGGGAATATTCTGGCATGGGTGGAGGATTGGTTATCTAACAGGAAGCAGAGAGTTGGGATAAATGGTTCATTCTCGGACTGGCAACCAGTAGCCAGTGGTGTTCCGCAGGGGTCGGTGCTGGGTCCCCAACTCTTTACAATCTATATTAACGATTTGGAAGAGGGGACCGAGTGTAACATATCAAAGTTTGCAGATGATACAAAGATGGGAGGGAAAGTAGAAAGTGAGGAGGACATAAAAAACCTACAAGGGGATATAGACAAGCTGGGTGAGTGGGCAGAGATTTGGCAGATGCAATACAATATTGGAAAATGTGAGGTTATGCACTTTGGCAGGAAAAATCAGAGAGCAAGTTATTATCTTAATGGCGAGAAACTGGAAAGTACTGCAGTACAAAGGGATCTGGGGGTCCTAGTGCAAGAAAATCAAAAAGTTAGTATACAGGTGCAGCAGGTGATCAAGAAGGCCAATGGAATGTTGGCTTTTATTGCTAGGGGGATAGATTATAAAAACAGGGAGGTATTGCTGCAGTTATATAAGGTATTGGTGAGACCGCATCTGGAATACTGCATACAGTTTTGGTGTCCATACTTAAGAAAAGACATACTTGCTCTCGAGGCAGTACAAAGAAGGTTCACTCGGTTAATCCCCGGGATGAGGGGGTGGACATACGAGGAGAGGTTGAGTAGATTGGGACTCTACTCATTGGAGTTCAGAAGAATGAGAGGCGATCTTATTGAAACATATAAGATTGTGAAGGGGCTTGATCGGGTGGATGCGGTAAGGATGTTCCCAAGGATGGGTGAAACTAGAACTAGGGGGCATAATCTTAGAATAAGGGGCTGCTCTTTCAAAACTGAGATGAGGAGAAACTTCTTCACTCAGAGGGTAGTAGGTCTGTGGAATTTGCTGCCCCAGGAAGCTGTGGAAGCTATATCATTAAATAAATTTAAAACAGAAATAGACAGTTTCCTAGAAGTAAAGGGAATTAGGGGTTACGGGGAGCGGGCAGGAAATTGGACATGAGGCTGAGTTCGGATCGGTCGAGGCTCTGTGGGTGGCGTAGCGGGCCCAGGGGCTGAGTGGCCGGGTCCTGCTCCTACTTCTTGTGTTCTTTAGATTTGAGGTGAGGATCAGATCAGCCATGATCTTATTGAATGGCGGAGCAGGCTCGAAGGGCCGATTGGCCTACTCCTGCTCCTATTTCTTATGTTCTTATGTTCTTATAACAGGACTTGGTGCGAGTTAGGATACGGGCAGCAGAGTTTTGGATGTGTTCAAGCTTATGGAGGGTGGATGATGGGAGAACAGCCAGGAGAGCATTGGAATAGTGAAGTCCAGAGGTAACAAAGGCATGGATGAGGGTTTCAGCAGCAGATGTGCTGGAGCACAGGCGGAGAAGAGTGATGTTATGGAGGTGAACATCCTTGGTCTGGAGACCCTGTGTGTAATGTCATGGGAGTGGGACATCTCGCGGCGGGCCCCGTTATTTCAACTTTTTCCATCACCTTCCGCTCAAATTTTCTGAACTGCAAGCTGCTGGAAGTTGGAGCTTATAACAGCACAGCAAGGGCAATGGGGCATCTGGGACCTTGGTGAACGATGGCACCAATAGTCTATCTCCTTAATCAATGTGATTTAAGGATAGAGAAAGAAACAGAGGAATGATGGAGAAGGAAATAGGGTGAATTAGAGTCAAATCAGGTACAGAAAGAGAAATAAAGAGAGGGAAAGAAAGATTGGATTAAGAGAGAGAGAAAAAAAGTAACAGAAAGGAAAAGTAAGAAAACAATTTAAATAATTTTAAATTTTAAAAATCTTTCAGAACAACAACACCTTGCATTTATATAGTGCCTTTAACATAGTAAATCATCCCAAAGCACTTCACAGGAGAGTTATCAAACAAAATTTACACCGAGCCACATAAGGAGATATTAGGACAGGTTTTAAGGAGCCTCTTAAAGGAGGAGAGGTGGGTAGAGAGGTGAAGAGGTTTAGGGATGGAATTCCTGAGTTAAGGGCCTAGGCAGCTGAAGGCACGGCCGCCAATAGTTAAGCAAAGAAAATTGGTGATGTGCAAGAGGCCAGAATTAGATGAGGGCAGATATCTGAGGGAGTGGGGGGTTGTAGGGCTGGAGGAGGTTACAAAGATAGGGCAGGACAACTTTTCACTAGAGACCTTTTTCTTGTAATTTGTCCTCCCTGTTTGGTCTACCCAGCCTCGACAACTCTGATGACAAGAGGGTTGGCGCATGACCTGCTTGAGGCCTGCTGCTAATGCCCCGTGATCAGCCACCATGAAGCAGCTAGACATGACTCCCTCTCTTCCACCCTCTCATAGGTAGACGCGCTTTAGCTCTTTAACCCCACCTGGTAGATTGGGGACGAGGTAATGATTGATCCTGCGTTTGCCCCCACAAGTTGGCAACGAGTGCCATCATGGCTCTAACGGACTTGTTTCAACAGAGATGCAGCAGCTGAAAACACCTGAAGTTGGAGTGGACACTCTTTAGCATACTCGAGGAATCTGAAGATGGAAGGAGGTTAGGGGAGAGGGATTTAACCTGATGCAGCGGACCAGCCACTCGATCAATGGGATTTAAATCGGGCGGGTTTTACAAGGGGCAGTCAATCCGCTCCACTCTACCGGGTTAGTTGAAAATGACCCCCATTATATTCTGTTCATATTGAACTTTATAGAGGTCAGGTCAGACTCAAATGTTTTACTTCAGACGATTTATAGATAAACTCCGAGATTCTGCACTCTACTTTGTTGCTTCTCTGGAGTTGGTTTCATGCTGGAATAAATTTAGAGACGACACACAGTGAATAAGACCAACAACTTGCATTGCTATAGAACTTTCAATGTAGAAAAACGTCCCAGGGTGCTTCACAGAGAACAGGCCAGATTCACTGTGGTATCTCTTTGATTTCACCGGGCACAACCCTCTGTATCACCCACTATATGCCAACTGGCACCTGGTCGCCCTGTCGTACGCAGCATCTGATGCCTGTATTTATGCAGCGTGCATGGACATTCATGAGAGAAGACAGCTGCCCTGCTTAGAGCCAGCAATTGAAGCAGGGCAGCTTCACTCAATCCAGATGATGACAGTGGGTCTTCCTTTCCAAAGATGACATGAAAAGATTGCATCTGTAGTCACGCTACTGTGGAATTCACTTACAAAAGGAAAATAAGAGCAATCTAGTCCAAGCGAAAAGGTACTATTGTCCAAAATTTGGCACCAATAATTTATCCAGACTGGGATGGCACAATGCCATGAGACCATAACGTCACACAACCTGCTCTGGCCCGTAGCAGACTGAATTTTCTTAATTAACTCGTGCAACACATCAACCTCCTTCCTTCAGTACCAATTGACAGGTGAGCCATGTCTGAAAGTAGACTGGCATGTTAAAATATCATCTATAATGTAATTTTGTTTGATTATATATCATTCAATCATATTATATACAGTACCAGACTTACAATTAAATTATTGGTATCAATGGTCTCAAATTGTCTTCATCCAAAAGGACTGTATTTGTATAACTATTGATGACAGAAATACGTAAATGAAATTAGACACTGCAGTCGAAGGACCACCATCTTTGATTTAATTATACAGTTTCTTTTCAAAAGACTAACGTGGTTATCCCTTAAAGGGATTGACCTAATTGACTTTTTTTTGACAGTCTGGATTGTGGATTAGTGAGAAGCCTGATCTTTCATAGTGATGGCACAGGAGGTCTTTAATCTCATAGATGACCCAATTTTAATCAATTGGGCCTTTTGCTACAGACAGCAGCTTAGCTGCTGATGTTCGAAGAGACACGTTTGTTTCAGAGCAAGTCTCAATCCTCCCTCCAAATCATTCCCGGATGAAGAATGCACAATGTGTACTCCCAGCATGCACCAGGAGTCAGCGCATTGGAACTTTTACACCTTAGTAACTAAAGCAGTGCGATCTGAACTCTTCCGCTAATTCTCTTGTCCACAACTGTTAGCAACAGGGTCCAATTTTCAGTTGTCAATGAAACCAGGTTGGGATAAAGCCTTAAAATCAAAGTTATACACTGCGCAGGGTGAAAAAAATAGGTTTAGTAGGGAATGTACAGATGGAAAACTCAAATGAGACAGCATGACCTAGTTTAATAAATTACAGGAGTAATGACATGGTGGGCCAAAGGGCCTGCTTTGGTTGAACTCTGAGTTGCCTTTTACATAATGAAAGCAGACACAGTTCACAAGTTGACAGTTGCAGTTAGCTTCAGGCACTGGTTTCCTCTCATCGTTAGACAGTAGGGTTTGACCCAGTTTGAACAGGCCCCTTGTGATACAAATCTACTGATGACAAACATTTAGCCTATAGAAGTCCTCAGGTACAGATAGCTCTCCTATAGATATTGTCTCCATCTGTTAGTCTGGAGCACTGATTACATGTTAGCTGTCAGAGAGGCTCCGTATGTGTGTGGGGGAAGATTTCAACTGTTTACAATACATAGCAAAATCATAAATGTGATTTTTTACACGTGACTATTATTTCAATATCAATAGCGAACAGTGAAAATCTTCCCCCCCACCACCATTGATCAGAGACTCAAGCACATAATCCAGGCTGACACTCAAGAGCAGTACTGAGGGAGTGCTGCACTGTCGGAGGTGCCGCCTTTCGGATGAGACGTTAAACCGAGGCCCTGTCTGCCCTCTCAGGTGGCATAAACGATTCCATGGCGCTATTTTGAAAAGCAAGGGATTTCTGCCCGGTGTCCTGACCTATATTTATCCCTCAACCAACATCACTAAAACAGATTATCTGGTCATTATCACATTATTGTTTGTGGGACCTTGCTTTATGCAATTTGGCTGCTGCATTTCCTACATTACAACAGTGACTACACTTCAGAAATACTTCATTGATTGTAAAGCGCTTTGGGACGTCCTGAGTTCATGAAATGCACTATATAAATGCAAGTGTTTCTTTCTTCTTTCTTTTCTTTATAACCAGTCCTTTACAGGACTGTTTCAAAATTGGCCACATCCACATAAGTCCAACATTAAATTATAGAAAATCAATCTAAAATCAGCTTCGTTGAGAAATGGGTGAAATATCAATAAAAGGAATTGCTGCAATTATCTAAGGAGACAGCATCACCATGGGAACATGGCTGTGCACCATAGATAGGGCAAGGTGATTTGGAACAGAATGACATCCTGGATTTCTACACTTACCACATGCTGCATAAAAAAAACTTTACAGAGCCAGAGACGACACCAGTTTGAGCCAACAATAACTCACGAGCCCTAACCATGGTTATACAGAAAATGGTGCACTGATGTGAACTGGCATGTCGACAGTTATCAGAGAGACCAGTGACACCACTGTGTGCCAATCAATGCCACCTTGATTTGTCACTGTCACATTTAATGCTAAAAGACAAACGTGGCAAACACCCCATTTTAAAAGTTTGGACTGCGGCAGGTACAGCTCTGCCAATGGCGTTCAACATGGTGGCTGTACAGTAGCGTTGGGCGGTTCTATTGGCTACCATCCCCTTGCCCCACCCTAGACCTACCTTGCGGTTGGCCCGGCCAGCCTCCAGGCCACCCAATATTGCACTGGCCCGGAGTCGGAAAGTTGCAGCAGGGCACCCGTAGCCTGCCGGTGTCATGGTAACGAGGCCTAGTCTTCAAACGGACCTAGCCTCCCACCGGCACCATTGGGCAGCCAGTTAGTGCACTCCAAGAAAAATCGGGCGGGGTGTATAAACAAGCGGCCAAACTACTAACGCCAGTTTTCCACCCAAAAGTTAAAATCTACCTCAATAGCTTTGCAAAATAGCTTAATACATGAAAGTTACACTGCAACGGTCCCTTAGTCCTTGCATCAGTTAGCTCTAAGGAATTGGCTGCCCTTTATTTCCACATTATGGATTTATCTTATAGAGAAGTTTGAAGCTAAACCGTCTGCGTACGATCTGCTGTTTTTACTTGCTTATCAGAAGCCTTCAAATTTGAACTCTTCAGATTCTGGACCCTTGGGAACTGCATCAAATCCCAAAATCTAGATTCACCCCAATACTCGTCCCTAATGAGCTGCTTTCTTTAGGCTGCTCAGTGACTGACTTGGGATAAATCTTACAGTTTCCTGAAATTGGTTCTTTGTATGATCTTAAATGAGTATCATGGAATTGGCCTAGTCAAAGTAGAAGGCAACTTTTTTTTTAAATGGCCTTTTCAGCACCTTGCTGAATCTCTATTTGAGTTGTAGTCTGCAAGATGAGAACATGATTATTAGAAGAAGAAATTCTACACATTTACTGAAAGGATGTTTTAATTAGATTAAAGCCAACATCTTTTTTGTTTAATTGGCCAGTAAACCTGAAGCAGGTAGAATATTTTTCTTTGAAAATGGAATTGTATCCACTTGGACAAATGCGGAGGGAGTATTGTTTGTTTCATTCAATAATCAACAAAGTATCATTTTAACTCTGACTAAAATAAAGCTACTGCACTCTTGGAGGAAGTACAGACTTGATTTTATCTCATGCCAAACCCATTGTACTTCTTTCAAAGTTCATGACTGCAGAGGCTGGCACGCCACATGATTGGCATGCCGCACTTTCCTGGACTATTACCAATGGACCTCTTTCATTTTTTTAATGTATATGTATCTAAAAATATATTTTAGCTCACGATTGCCTGCCATTTAAATTTGTGACCACAAGGACAAAATGGCTCCACCAATTCTACCCATTACTGTTGAAAGCATCATTAATGTTCAGAGCTCAGGCGGTGTAATAACAAATATGTCAAAGGCCCACAGAGCACTCAGAGGGTTTGTTGGTTAATGAATTCAATCCAAGACATTTGTAAATGTGATCAGATTTATTTCAAATCGGAGACTGAATATTTGATACAAAAATAGTTGTCTGAAAATGGTAGTCTTCAAGACATGTTCTATTTCCAGTTAGATATACTTGTATATATATCACCCTTGTTAGCAGGATAGTCATGTTTGGATGCTTCAGGCTTCTAAACTGTATTGAATTTGTGTTAAATGATTCCCTTTTAATGCTTTCATGGAGGTACGTCACTTGAAGTCAGCTAATTGCCAGAGGTCGACTTCAGATTGTTTGTGTAAACTCCAAATTCTGTGCTCTTTTCTTTGTCCCTTTTCTGTACAATTGGACTGTTGTCTGGAGTTGGTTTCACACTGGAATGAGTTTGGAGACAACCCAGTGGCCGGACTCACATCTGTATCTACCCACATCCACCTGGCACTTTAGGCGAGACTGACAACATTAGGTAAATCCCCGGTGTGTGTGGTTTCCTGTCATTAGCTGCAATCCCTGAGGCATTGCCTCATGCCCAAATACATAAACACAGTAGAAAGCACCAAGCTGCACCTGTCACACAAGTTGGAGGGGAGGGCCGTCTGTGCTTCAATTCAAATTCACTCTCCTATCACTGCTGATGTGGCTGCACAAGGTCTCTAGTTTTCTTCAGTTATTGTTCGAGTGACTGAGACACATCTAATAAAAAAAAGAAAGACTTACATTTCTATAGCGCCTTTCATGACTTCAGGATGTCCCAAAGCACTTTACAACCAATGAAGTACTTGTGAAGTGTAGTCACTGTTGTAATGTAGGAAATGCGGCAGCCAATTTGCACACAGCAAGCTCCCACAAACAGCTATGAAATAAAATGACCGCACCATCTGTTTTAGGTGTTGGTTGAGGGATAAATGTTGGCCAGAGACACCAGGAGAACTCCCCTGCTCTTCTTCGAAATAGTGTCATGGGATCTTTTACATCCACCTGAGAGCGCAGACACCTCATCGGAAAGATGATACCTCTGACAGTGCAGCACCCCCTCAGTACTGCACTGAACTGTCAGCCGAGATTTTTGTGCTCAAGTCACTGGAGTGGGACTTGAATCCACAGCCTTCTGACTCAGCTACCCACTGAGGCTGATACTAATAGTAACTACAAGTGATATCAGTCAATTACTTCTCAAAAATGAAGTAGTAGAGGTAGTCTCACGCAGTGAACAATGGGCATTGGGTATAGTATAAAACTTGCCTTTCCCCATCCTTTCCTCATCAAATGCATCCACTCAATTCCTCCTTCCTCTTTCCCCAAACATGTCCAAATGTTTTTCCCTCACACTATATTCTCTAAATGTGGAGAAATGTGCCTTAGTCTCATTCCCTAACAGACACAGTATGGCTGTTGTCAGACTACAGGAAGTATTTGGCTGAGTGAAGCTCCTCTATCCTCTCACCAGACACACCGCTATTTAACTATGGTTCATGAATAATGGCAATGAATGCACTTCACTAACGTGTCACAGGAAATTATCTTGTAATGTGCCAAGAGCTGTGAAGTTTACTACAATTTTCACTTCAGAAGAACAGTAATTTC
The DNA here is from genome assembly GCA_030390025.1 of Squalus acanthias. Taxonomy (NCBI): domain Eukaryota; kingdom Metazoa; phylum Chordata; class Chondrichthyes; order Squaliformes; family Squalidae; genus Squalus; species Squalus acanthias. The sequence continues at coordinate 36,754,474 of CM059428.1, forward strand.
CTCAACAGTGTGATCCTGAAATTTTGCTTTCATCTGCAACACAGACCACTTGCACATATAAGTAATAGCTACCAAACCCTGCTCAAATGGTAGTTACACTGGAATTAATTATTGCTCAAACTGGCTGTGATTCAGCAGGCTGCTAACATGCCATTTTACCAAATGAATTCCTTACATTCTAACTAGGTACCTAGAGGGGGTTGTGGAGGATAGGGAGTTAATTTGTTACTCTTCCAATTTCTCCAGTCCAGCTCATGGTACTCAATAATCTGCTCCCTGTTGAACCCTTTCTACTTTTCCATATTATATTTGAAGTAGATGCAGGGACAGAAGGAAACATTGGACTCTGATGGGAGCCATAATACAGAATCTAGACTGCAAGGCAGTATGGTAAGTGCCCATCTCCTTTAGTTTTACTATAGGTCTTCCACTTGCTCTGGATGTTTAAATAGCATTCTCTCTTACCCCAGCAAGAGATATGCTCGGAGGCATGAGCTCACAATCCTGAGACTGAAGGCTCGTAGTTTGTGATCGTGAGAGCATTTGTTAGGCCTCCTTGTGTAATGTAACAGTATAATGTACCATTCTGAGCTACAAATACTGTATGAAGTAGGAGATCCAATGCAAATAAGGTACATCTAATTGAATTTGTTCCATTTGAAGAACCTGACATTGAATCCAGCACATTTGCAGTGTAATGATGGTTGCAATAATTACTGTCTCGTGGAGAATGTTTAGCTAGAACTCATACGTTACTTCAAAGAGTGGAGGAGTGATCTCAGTCTGGGTGGACTGCGTAACAATTGTTAAGACACAAAGGGGGAAAAATTTGGTATCGACCATTTTGGGGCGCTAACATCGCCCGGGCGCAAACTTTAGTGCCGGCGACCGTGAAATTCAGTTTTAGCGCCCCAAGAGGGAAGTGGAGCGCTAAATCAAGCGCTACACATTCCTCTTAGGAAGCTAACGTCAGAGAGCAGGGCGTAACTGCAGAGCGCTACTCAAGTTCCGACGCAGTCAATTACAAATACTCAGACAGACTGGTGCCTTCCAGTTCTTAAAGGGGAGGTTCAATCATACTGCACAGCCTCACTCTGATCATTGCCACTTGTGACCTGGGCCTGCAAGGAGCAGCAATCCATCAACCACAAATCTCATGGCTGATCAGAGGCCCAGGGAGAGAGCTCGCCGGTTCAGCGACCAGGCTTTGGAGGCTCTGGTTGTGGCCGTGGAACGCCGACGGGTAGTGCTGTTTCCAGACACTGGCAGGAGGCCATTGCCGCAGTAGTTCAGAAGGATGTGGAGGGAGGTGGCCCAGTACGTCTCAGCCAGAAGCGTGGTCCACAGGACTCACACCCAGTGCCGCAAGAAGTTCAATGACCTCACTCGGGTGGTCAGGGTGAGTGCATGCTTCAAAACCCTCTACATCCCACCATCTCAACCTCACTCTGTGCACAGACGGTATAAACTGCCAAATCCCCAACACTCACCCACTAACTAGGCCCATCTACTAAAAGTCACATCCACATCTCACGCCTTGCATACATTAACAGCTATTCGACTATGGTAGGCACATCTGCCAAACACATGGCTGCACACTCACTCACACGCTGTCCTTTTTCTTGCAGGCCAAGCTTGCTCATAACAGGAGGGAGCAGCTACACACGGAAGGAGGTCAGGCGGAGCTGCACCCCCTCACACAACTGGAGGAGCGAGTGCGCATCATCATCGCGGCCCAGGTCGTGGGCGCTGTGGCAGTCGGAGAGGTCGACCCCCTTGGGGACAACAACGGTTTGTTCATCACCTCTCTCTCTTCTCTCATACCACTTCCTCCTCACAACACAAGCCCTTCCCACTTTCCATCTAAGTATACTGCCTCTATTCCTTACTCCCTTCCTGCCCCCCTCCCCTCACGTTAAACCCATTCTTGTGCCTTGGGTGAGGTGGCAAGATCTATTGCAGCACAGGCCGAGGAAACGCAACGGCTTAGTGCTGTAATAGAGTCAGTGGTTGCTGGCATCCAATCTCAGACTGCTCTCGCACAGTCTCAGATTGATGCCACGCAAGCGCTGACCGCTGCCATCGTCACTGGGTCACCCACTGTCCACCGGGGATCTCACGGTGCCGCAGCAGGCCAGCAATCTGTGCTCGAGCAGATTGCTCCGGATGCTGAGGTTCTGCCCCAGGGGGAGTGGCAGTGTGTTGGTCAAGCAGGAAGGTGCTGTCCTCTCTCTGGATGACAGCATTCCTGCTCCCACCACTGCCACTCTGCCATTGCACTTGCTGCAGCCTGTAACCCAGCCAGCCCAGACTACTGCCGCCCATGCAGAGTTGGTGCAGTCTGCAGCTGGGCCTTCCAGGCCCAGAGCTTGTCGAGGGTGTCCTGCAATGTCATCTGCAGTCTTTGGCTCCCAGACTCAGCAGCCTTCCACCAGCCTTGCTGCAGCCACTGGGGTCCCATTACGGAGGAGCAGTAGGGTTGGGAGGGGTGAATTGCAAAGGGGAGGGAAATCATTGAGGAAGGCCCAGTAAATAAAATGTTAATAGCAAATGGGCGGAGTGTGTATACAAAAGTTGATGTGTTTGTAAATATATTGTTCAGTTTGGTAAGAAATAGTTCCTATTGCTAAGAACCAGTTGTGTTTCTTCATAAATTATTGTGTTTGTTTATTATTGGTTGTGTTTGATAAGAGAGAGTTGTGCAGAATAATAAATGTTTATTTCAACATAGCACATTTTGTGATGTTTCTCATTTGACCTTTGCCCGGTGATGGGGCTGCAAGCTGTCAGTAATGATGTGGTTGTTCCGCGCAAATGCCATGTGCTATCTCATTTACTGGAAGCGCTGTGTAATGAGGCGCTCACGAACGGCCCTTGCAGAAGCAACATTGAGTAGCTCCCTCCTACATTGGTGCTGCTCCTCCTCATCTTCATCCTCCTCCTCCGCCTCCTCCTCCTCCTCCTCCTGAGGTGGACCTGCAATCCCGGGTAGTAATGGCTGGGTCCTCAGAATTGCGAGGTTGTGCAGCATGCAGCACACAACAATGAAAACCGAGACTCAACCAAGGGAGTACTGCAGGGCTGCTCCAGAGCAGTCAAGGCAGCGGAACCGTTGCTTTAGCACACCGATAGTCTGTTCGATCAGGTTCCTGGTGGCGCTATGGCTCTCATTGTATGTGTGCTGAGCAGGAGTGTTGGGGTTGCAGAGGGGTGTCATCTGCCAGGTGGCGAGTGGATAACCCTTGTATCCGAGCAGCCAGCTGCGAGCTTCATGGGGTGGGTGGAACAGTGCTGGGACACCAGTCTGTCGCAGGATGAATGCATCGTGGCTGCTGCCAGGATAGCGGGCATTGACGGCGAGGATGCGCTGTCTGTGGTCGCACACCAACTGCACATTCAGAGAGTGGTAGCCTTTGCGGTTACGGAACACCTGTGCATTTTGATGAGGTGCCTACAATGCCACGTGGGTGCCGTCAATGGCACCCTGAACCATGGGGAAGCCCGCTATCCTTGCAAAGCCACATGAGCGTTCATGGTGTTTGTCTCTGGTCATGGGGAATGAGATGTACTCCCTTCTCCTTCTGTACAGAGCATCTGTGACCTCCAGGATGCAGCAATGGACAGCGAACTGTGAAATGTTTGCAATATCCCCTGTTGAAACTCGGAAGGAGCTGCTGGCGTAGAAATTGAGAGCGACTGTGACCTTCACTGCCACTGAGAGAGACGTCCTGGTCCTGAGCTGAGGCTGGAGCTCTGGCTGCAGGAGGTGGCAGAGCTCTGTGACCACCTCCTTGCTGAAGCGGAGCCTTCTGCTCCTCGGACAGATGAATGTAGGAGAAGTGCTCCCGGAATACCCTGGGAGGGTAAGGCCTCCTATTGAGAGCCCTGTTGGCCCTCCTCCCTCTGGCCACATTTTCCAATCTTTCTCTCCGCCTCCGCTGCCTCTGACGGTGACGCTGGAGGGCGAGGTCCCGTGCCAGTACAGCCCCCATTAAATGTTGAAAATGTTGCAGTATCAAAAGTAAGACAAATGAACCTGATAAATTTTTGTCAGGAGCAAAACTCCTTCAAGTAGGAAAACCTCAAATGGGTCAAAACGCCTTGTCTGCTTCTGTCAGAGTGACAAGGCAGCATTGTTTGCCGACAAAAAAAACCAGGAAGTTCACGCCTTTAAATAACGCTCCTGTAGCTCCCAGCCGACTGCAAACCGCCTCCTCTACCTGTTGTTCCTAACGGCAGGGGCTGAAAATGAATTTCTGGTCCGGGGCGCTACCGGGGCGATGTGCGGCTAGATGACGTCACGATCTCGGGCGCAGGAGAGCATGGCGGTAGTGGTTAGTGCCACCGCAAACCGCCAGGTGAATTTCGCCAGCGGCGCTAACATCGCCACACCCGGGCGGTAAGTCGTTAACACCCCGTTAGCGCTAACCAACCAAATTTCTCCCCCAAAGTTCACCCAGGTCTCAAACTTTTAGTATTGATTCTTGTTTTTCCGTGATCTTTGCAATTGGTTATCTAGTCTTTGGTCATCTGTGCTTACTGTTCTGTGTCTTTGAAAGCTTTTTGTGATTGACAAGTTTTGTTTAATTGTGTAAGAAACCCTTTTCATCTTCCTTTGTCTCAGTTCAGACTTCAAAACAGGAGCAGGTATATGCGTTGCCCTGCCTCAAGGTTTCTTTAGTGAATCACACTCTTCATCAGACAGTTAAATGAGCCGAAGCTACTGGAAACACTACATCAATATTTTATTTTATGGATAAGCTTATCTTGTGTGTGCCAAATTTGAAGAATTATTGAAATTTTGATATATTTATTATTTGGTAACAGGATTATACTGGTGAGACATCAAACATCTTTTTACTGTAATCCAGTGACATCAGCTGTGTTTGCTCTTGCTTCTGCTTAATTTTACTTCTAAAAAAAAACTTTGTAGTTTTTAGCCTAAAATATAGTGTTATTTCTTCATCAGTTGGACAAGTTCATTGCTGTATGTATAGTATTCACCATGACACAAAGTGGACCTCTTGTTTTCCCGGGACATGTCATCATTAGGACTGAGATGAGGAGAAATTTCTTCACTCAGAGGGTGGTGAATCTTTGGAATTCTCTACCCCAGAGAGCTGTGGAGGCTCAGTCGTTGAGTATATTCAAGACAGAGATCGATAGATTTTTGAATATTAAGAGAATCAAGGGATATGGGGATAGTGCAGCAAGATGGAGATGAGATAGAAGATCAGCCATGATCTTATTGAATGGTGGAGCAGGCTCGAAGGGCCAAATGGCCTACTCCTGCTCCTATTTCTTATGTTCTTATGTTCTTATCTCCCATAGAAACATAAAACTTTACAGTGCAGAAGAAGGCCATTTGGCCAAATGTGTCTGTGCTGGCTCTTTGCAAGAACAATCCAAAACTAATCCTACTGTCCTGATCTCTCCCCATGGCCCAGTATCTTCCTCTGCTCCAAATGTTTATCTCGCCTCCCCTTAAAAGATACAAATGGTCGCGACTTCAACTATTCCCTGTGGTAAAGTAGTGTCAGATTACTTTGCACATAAAGGCCCGGATATTCCGATCCCTACGGGTGTGTACGCGCTGTGTACCCACCTGTAGGGACATCGGAAATGCCGGTTTCAGGCATGCCAAGCGCATGCGCTGAAAACCGGCATTTCTGATCTGTCAAGAATGCTCTTGACAGATCGGACACCTGCCCTAGAGAAGGGCCTCTGCGGGCGGATAGTTCCGCTTTCTGGAGCCCCTCCGCCCGCAGAAAACCTTTAGAATTCTTACGCCTGGTAAAAGCAGGCGTAAGGCCTGCTTTTACAAGGATAAGAGTTGAAAAAAGTTTTTTTTTAAATTTCCAGCCATTTATCATTTAAAAATACTTTAAAAAAGGTAAAAAACTTTAATTATTTTTTTCAAAAAATAAAATTTTTGTTTAAAATATTTAATTTATTGTCATTTCAACTAATTTTAAAAATGTGATTTTTTTTTCATGTATTTAATGTTTTAAAGTGTTTTTGGGGTGATCACCATTCATATATTTGACAGGTCTATCTGTCAAGTGTATGAAGGAAGATTCCCTTCTCCTATTGGCTCCCCATGACCCACGTGATCCCAGGGACGCTTGCGAACCGCACACTTGGAGTTCGAGAGGCCCAGCATCAGAACTATACGCACCTCGGGAGCCCTCAGGTAAGTGCGGGAAGCCTCCGATCAGAAAATACGGCCCATTGTCATGTTTCAGTTGATGGGAGCTTGCCTATAGATGCATCCTTTGTGCTGGCCACAAGAAAAATATTCTGAGAGCATCTGAATTATAACAAGCAGCTTATAATTTCTAACTTGCAGCTGTTAAGGTTGTGCCTCTAAGGGTTAATGAATAGCAGAGTGGATTTCTCTCAAGCAATGTCTGCCCAACAAGTATCATCTTCATTGCACTGCAGCTGCAGTACATCCTGTCTACAGGATACACTGCAGCAGCACACCAGGGTACTTTGATCGAACCCTCCACTCGACTTGACAACCACGGTGTCAGCCGTGGCTCAGTTGGTAGCACTCTCGCTTCTGAGTCAGAAGGTTGTGCCACTCCAGAGACTTGAGCACAAAATCTAGGCTGACATTCCATGGCAGTACTGCATTGTTGGAGGTGCTGTCCTGCAGATGAGGCGTTAAACCAAGGTCCTGTCTGCCCTCTCAGGTGGACGGAAAAGATCCCATGGTACTATTTCGAAGAAAAGCAGGACTGTTCTCTCTGCTTTCCTGGCCAATATTTATCCCTCAACCATCATAACTAAAACAGATTATCTGGTCATTATTAGATTGCTGTTCGTGGGAGTTGCTGTGTGCACATTGGCTGTTGCGTTTCCTACATTATAACAGTGACTACACTTCAAAAGTACTTCATTGGCTGTAAAGCACTTTGGGAGGTCAGGAGGTCATGAAGGACACGATATAAATGCAAGTCTTTCTTTCTATTCTCTACCACAAAGAAGGACAAGAACAGCAGTGTTCTGGGAATATCATTCCCTCCAAGTCATGCACCATCCTGACTTGGATGTATATCACTGTTCCTTCATTGTCACTAGGTCAGTATTCTGGAATTCCTTACCTAACACCATTGTGGGAGTATCATCACCACAAGAACTGTAGCAGTTCAAAGAGAATTCCCACCATCACCTTCTCAGGTACCCAAGGATGGGCAATAAATGCAGCTTTGCCAACATCACCCATATCCCAAAGACAAAATATTAAATAGAATTAACGGTACTATTCATCAACAATTTCTAATTATAGTCCGGTTTAATTTCACGCTCAATGAAAATAAAAATGGAAGTGTTCGCACATTATTTCATTTTTGTTGTACTGATATCCCACATTTTGTTTGTACAGCTACACAAGGGACATCCTGTAAAGGACCACACAAGAAAAGATGGAAAAAGAACAGACAATATGGTCCAGCATGTATATCTACAACATACTCCATTATGGACTCAACCTCACCGATTTAGTTATAAGAGGACATCTCCCCGACCCCACCCACTCCAACCTCACAACCTACCTTAGACACACTTAACTGGTTGCCTTCTTTAGTATAACATTTCTGTATGAATAAAGGATTAACATTGGCTGGACAAAACTTTTCCCCTATCCCTATACTGATAGCATAACCACCAGTCGGAATAAAACAACATGCTAAATGTTCTAAAGATCCGGTGTTGTAAATCAGAAGCACCTTGTTTTCAAACACTTGTGGCTACATTTTCCACCAGTATTGAAAGGCAACAAAGGAAGAAAGACTTGCATTTATATGGTGCTTTTCACAATCTCAGGACGTCCCAAAGCGCTTTACAGCAATTAAATACTTTTTGAAGTATAGTCACTGTTGTAATGGAACCTGAAGTACATTAAAAGTAGCAGGAAACTGGGCAAACGCTAATAATGGACATTGTTACATTGAGTCTATCGCACAGAAACAGGCCATTTGGCCCAACAGGTCTATGCTGGCGTTTATGCTCCACACGAGCCTCCTCCCACCCCTCTTCATCTAACTCTATCAGCATACCCTTCTATTCTTTTCTCCCTCATGTGCTTATCTAGCTTCCCCTTAAATGCATCTATGCTAGTCGCCTCAACTACTTGTGGCAGCACGTTTCAGATTCTTACCATTCTTTGGGTAAAGAAGTTTCTCCAGAATTGCTTATTGGATTTATTAGTGACTATCTTATATTTATTTCCCCGAGTTTTTGAATCCCCTACAAATGGAAGCATCTTCTCTATGTCTACCCTATCGAACCCCTTCACCATTTTAAAGACCTCTATCAGGTCATCTCTCACCCTTTTCTTTTCTAGAGAAAAGAGCCTCACACTGTTCAGTCTTTTCTGAAAGTTATATCCTCTCAGTTCTGGTATCATCCTTGTGAATCTTTTTTGCACCTTCACCAATGCCTTTATATTTGGGAACCTGTGCAGGGAGACAGAGGAAAGGGAAGCAAGGATAGAAACAAAAGACAGGAAGGAGAAAAGCAAAAGCGGAAGGCAGAGAAATCAAGGGTGTAAATCAAACAGGGCCACAGTAAATAATAATTCTAAAAGGACTAAGAGTGTTAAAAAATCAAGCCTGAAGGCTTTGTGTCTTAATGCGAGGAGCATTCGTAACAAGGTGGATGAATTAGATGCACAAATAGATGTAAACGGATACGATATAATTGGGATTATGGAGACATGGCTCCAGGATGTCTAAGTCTGGGAATTCAACATCCAGGGGTATTCAATATTCAGGAAGGACAGGAAAAAAGGAAAAGGAGGTGGGGTAGCATTGCTGGTTAAAGAGGAGATTAACACAATAGTAAGGAAGGATATTAACTCTGATGATGTGGAATCTGTATGGGCAGAGCTGAGAAATACCAAGGGGCAGAAAATGTTAGTGGGAGTTGTATACAGACCTCCAAACAGTAATGCTGAGGTTGGGGATGGCATTAAACGGGAAACTAGAGACGCGTGCGATAAGGGCACAGCAGTTATCATGGGTGACTTTAATTTACATATGGATTGGGCTAACCAAATTAGTAACAATACTGTGGAGGAGGAATTCCTAGAGTGTATACGGAATGGTTTCCTGGACCAATATGTCGAGGAACCAACTAGAGATCAGGCCATCTTAGACTGGGTATTATGTAATGAGAAAGGATTAATTAGCAATCTTGTTGTGCGAGGCCCCTTGGGGAGGAGTGATCATAATATAATAGAATTCTTCATTAAGATGGACAGTGAAGTAGTTGACTCAGAGACTAGGGTCCTGAATTTAAATAAAGGAAACTGCGATGGTATGAGGCACGAGTTGGCTAGGATGGATTGGGGAACGTTACTTAAAGGGTTGATGGTGGATAAGCAATGGCAAACATTTAAAGATCGCATGGATGAACTACAGAATTTGTTCATCCCTGTTTGGCATAAAAATAAAACAAAAAAGGTGACTCAACCATGGCTAACAAGGGAAATTAGGGATAGCATAAGATCCAAGGAGAGGACATATAATTTTGCCAGAAAAAGCAGCAAACCTGAGGCTTGGGAGCAGTTTAGGATTCAGCAAAGGAGGACAAAGGGATTAATTAAGAGGGGGAAAATAGATTATGAGAGTAAGCTTGCAGGGAACATAAAAACTGACTGTAAAAGCTTCTATAGATATGTGAAGAGAAAAAAATTGGTGAAGTCAAGCGTAGGTCCCTTGCAGTCAGAATCAGGGGAATTTATAATGGGGAACAAAGAAATGGCTGACCAATTAAATACATACTTTGGTTCTGTCTTCACAAAGGAGGACACAAATAACCTCCCAGAGATGTCGGGGAACATAGGGTCTAATGATAGGGAGGAATTGAATGAAATCAGTATTTGTAGGGAAATGGTGTTAGGGAAATTGACGAGATTGAAGGCCGATAAATCCCCAGGGCCTGATAATCGACATCCTAGGGTACTTAAGGAAGTGGCCCTAGAAATAGTAGATGCATTGCTGGTCATCTTCCAAAATTCTATGGACTCTGGAACAGTTCCCATGGATTGGAGGATAGCTAATGTAACCCCACTATTTAAAAAAGGTGGTAGAGAGAAAACGGGGAATTATAGACTGGTAAGTCTGACATCGGTAGTGGGAAAACTGCTAGAGTCCATTATAAAAGATGTAATAGCAGAGCACTTGGAAAACAGTGACAGGATCGGACAACGTCAACATGGATTTACAAAAGGTAAATCATGCTTGACTAATCTACTGGAATTTTTTGAGGATGTAACTGGTAGAATAGATAAGGGAGAACCAGTGGATGTGGTGTATTTGGACTTTCAGAAGGCTTTCGATAAGGTCCCGCATAAGAGATTAGCGTACAAAGTTAAAGCACACGGGATTGGGGGTAAGGTACTGATTTGGATAGAGAACTGGTTGGCAGACAGAAAGCAAAGAGTTGGAATAAACGGGTCTTTTTCCGAGTGGCAGGCAGTGACTAGTGGGGTACCGCAGGGATCGATGCTAGGACCCCAGCTATTCACAATATATATAAATGATCTGGACGAGGGAACTAGATGTAATATCTCCAAATTTGCAGACGACACAAAGCTGGGTGGGCGTGTGTGCTGTGAGGAGGATGCAGAGAAACTCCAGTATGATTTGGACAGGTTGGGTGATTGGGCAGATGCATGGCAAATGCAGTATAATGTGGATAAATGCGAGGTTATCCACTTCGGTGGCAAAAACAGGAAGACAGATTATTATCTGAACGGCAATAGATTGGGAAAAGGGGAAGTGTAATGAGACCTGGGTGTCCTTGTGCACCAGTCGCTGAAGGTAAGCATGCAGGTGCAGCAGACAGTTAAGAAGGCAAATGGTATGTTGGCCTTCATAGCGAGAGGATTCGAGTACAGGAGCAAGGATGTCTTGCTGCAGTTGTACAGGGCCTTGGTGAGACCACACCTTGAGTATTGTGTGCAGTTTTGGTCACCTTATCTGAGGAAGGATGTTCTTGCCCTGGAGAGAGTGCAGCGAAGATTCACCAGACTGATACCTGGGATGGCAGGAATGACGTATGAGGAGAGATTGGGTCGATTAGGCTTATATTCGCTAGAGTTTAGAAGAATGAGAGGGGATCTCATCGAAACTTATAAAATTCTAACAGGACTAGACAGACTAGATGCAGGAAGGATGTTCCCGATGGCGGGTGAGTCCAGAACCAGGGGTCACAGTCTAAGGATAAGGGGTAAGCCATTTAGGACTGAGATGAGAAGGAATTTCTTCACCCAGAGAGTGGTGAACCTGTGGAATTCTCTACCACACAAGGCAGTTGAGGCCAATTCATTAAATATATTCAAGAAGGAGTTCGATATATTTCTTAAGGCTAAAGGGATCAAGGGATATGGGGAGAAAGCAGGGACAGGGTACGGAATTTGGATGATCAGCCATGATCTCATTAAATGGCGGAACAGGCTCGAGGGGCCGAATGGCCTACTCCTGCTCCTATCTTCTATGTTTCTATATCCTTTTTATAATATGGAGACCAGAACTGTGCACAGCACTCCAAGTGTTGTCTAACCAAGATTCTATACAATGCCAGCATGACTTCCCTGCTTTTCAATTTTATCCCTCTAGAAATAAACCCCAGTGCATGGCTTGCTTTTTTAATGATCTTATTAACCTGCGTCGCTACTTTTAATGATTTGCGTATTTGTACCCCTAGATCCCTTTGCTCCTCTACCCCATTTAGACTCTTATTATCCAAGCAGTATGTGGCCTCCTCATTATTCCTACCAAAATGCACCACCTCACACTTGTCTATATTGAAATTAATTTGCCAGTTAAACACCCATTCTGCAAGTTTATTAATGTCTTCTTATATTGTGCCATTGTTAATGCTGTTCTGATTTTTCCACCCATTCTTTAAAACTGGTGTTAACCATCGTTCCTCTGCAGAGCTAGTTTAGCAACGGACAGCCAAGATGCTGTTGAAGCACGGAGGAAGATTAGTGTTCAGGAGCAATGGTCTCAGGTTATTGTCCACAATGGCCTGTGTGTGACGAGATACACTGATCGTAGCACACAGAAATATAATGAGCTGATGCCTCTACTTAACTGCACTGAGTTACAGCTGTGTTGTGCAATTTTAAATGAATGGGACAGAACATGACACTCAGCTGTGACAAGGGAGGCTTGAACTGGGAATCAACATCTCTGTGGGAAGGGAAATACGGCTAACATAGAAAGATAAGAGGGTGAAGGAGCAGAAAGAAATTGTAACACCAAGGAAAACAAAATGAAACAGACAAAATAAGTGATGTTGGAACAAGGGGAAGGAAGGAAATCAATAAAAAATACAAAGAGTAGTTGTATAAGATTGGGGAGATGAATCACCTGAGGAGTCCTTATGCTAGATGCTTTTTAAAGAAGTAACACAGCAAGGTGCCTGCAATGCACAGTGATGAACGGCATGACAGACGGGGTTGCAAGGGTCCATCTCCTGGTACAGTCTTGGCCATCACATTAATCGTCAACCTTCCTTAGAAAAGTGCTAACAGTAACCACTATGAAAGAGTGCTTGTGCTTCTGGGAATTCGGTCATAAACCTTTCAACTGTATAAGGAACAATGGATTGTTTGAACTTGCCATCCAGATATGGCTTTCCATCTCATTTTAAGAAAGTGGACATTTACAATAGACAGTCAATCATTTATAATATTCTTCCATATGTCTGAGTGAGAAAAGAAATTTACATTTACTATCCTTATATGGGCTTCCTCACTATATGCAAAAAGGATACAGGACATTCATAGCTGTCTTTCATACAGATGAATCAATTTAAAGAAATACAGACTTGCAATTATATAGCATCTTTATGTCTCAAATAAATCTCAAAACACTTCATATTATATAAATGAATCATATTGAAGTACGATATCTGCTGCTAAACATGGTAGCCATTTTGTGCACAGCAAAATCTCACAAACATTGATGAGATAAATAGCCAGTTAATCAGTGCTTGGTGATGTTAGTCGAGCGTGGAATGCTGGCCAAGTCATCAGGAGAACACCCTGCTCTTCTTCAAATAATGCCACAAGATTTTGAACATCGACAACAAGAAGAGCTTGTATTTATATAGCGCCTTTAACGTAGTAAATCTTCCCACGGTGCCACCTGAACAACCAGAACAGGTAGACTTTGCCCAATGCAAGACACCTCCAACAATGCATCTCACCCTCAGTACTACATTGGTGTATCAGACTACATTATATGCTCAAGTCCTGGAGTAAGATTTGAACCCACATTCTTCTAACTCAGAATTGTGAGCAAACCTAACCATATGCGACAGTAGTTACAATCAATTGTAATCATATCCTTTCTGAATGTGGGTTTGAAAGTCACAAATAGGCTTAGGAAAGAAAAAAATATTGTCCAGGATACCAGAGAGAACGCCCCTGCTCTTCTCCAAAATAGTGCCATGGGATCTTTTACATCCACCTGAGAGGGCAGACGGGCCTGGATTTAACAAAAGACGGCACCTTTGATAGTGATGCACTCCCTCAGTACTGCACTGGAGTGTCAGCCTGGATTTTGTGCTCAATCCCTGGAGTGGGACTTGAACCCACAATCTTCCGACTCAGGGGCAAGAATGCTATCCACTGAGCCATGGCTGACACTGTTAACAAGTTATTTTTACACAGCAAAAAACGGACATAAAAAGTTGCAACTTGTCATCCATACACACTCCTCAGCTCAATATCTGTCCTTTGAGGCAACATTATGATAATGGCTCAGCTTGTTACTCTTCTGTTTGTACCCTTGAAAAGACCTGGTTTACCTGGGAGAAAACATTGTGGCTTGCTATTTACCAAAAGCTGTTTACCAGCAATCGATAGCCCTGCATCTCCAAATAGGCCATTCCTTTTCAGCATGGCTGACGCAACCTGCATTTCCATGGCCCTGTTTGTGAACTGGGATTTTTAAAATTCATTGCTCTGTTGAATTTCCTGCAGTTTTGCCCTCTACACAGCTGGATTAATGGCCTTGGCCATTAGTTGACAATTTCAGCAATGGTTTGGTGACTTGAGGAATGAAGTAAGCAGGCAAACTCATAGTTGGCGAACTTTCTGTCAAGAAGGCCAACGAGGGCATATTGAATGAAGAGTGTTTCATCTGAAGGACGGCACCTTCAAGAGTTCAGCCCACTTTCAGTGCTGCACTGAAGTGTCAGCCTAGGTTAGGTGCTCAAGTCTGTAGTGGGGCTTCTCCTTCTGACTCAGAATGAGTGCAGGGGAGTTCTCCCCAGTGTCCTGGCCAATATTTATCCCTCAATCAACATCACTAAAACAGATGATCTGGTCATTATCACATTGCTGTTTGTGGGACCTTGCTGTGCGCAAATTGACTGTCACATTTCCTACATTACAACAATGACATCGGCCAGGATTTTACTAGCCTCGGCGGGTCCATGGCAGGCAACGTCAGTGGTGGGTCCCGACCCTGCTGCTGGCTCCATCCTGCTCTGGAAAATGAATTTCCCTTGATGGGGCTTGTTAAGCCCACCCAGCGCATTTCCCAGCCAATTAGAGGAAGCGGGTCTGGTGATGTCATTTGATGACGTGTCAATTACAAGAGAAATGCAGGGAACAGCACCAACCGCTGTACATGGCCTTCTTTGATCTCACAAAGGCCTTCGACATTGTCAACCGTGAGGGATTATGGAGTGTCCTCCTCAAATTTGGCTGCCCTCAAAAGTTTGTCACCCTCCTCCGCCTGCTTCACGACAACATGCAAGCAGTGATCCTGACTAACGGTTCCACCACAGACCCAATTCATGTACAGACCGGGTTCAAGCAAGGCTGTGTCATCGCACCAACGCTCTTCTCGATCTTCCTTGCTGCAATGCTCCATCTCGCCCTCAGTAAGCTCCCAGCTGGAGTGGAGCTAATTTACAGAACAAACGGGAAACTGTTCAACCTCCATCGCCTCCAGTCCAGATCCAAGGTCGTTCCATCCTCTGTCGCCGAATTACAGTATGCAGACGACGCTTGCATCTGCGCACACTCGGAGGTCGAACTTCAAACCATCGTCAACACCTTCACCGAAGCGTACGAGAGCATGGGCCTTACACTAAAGATCCGTAAGACAAAGGTCCTCTACCAACCTGCCCCCGCCACACAGTACTGCCCTCCGATTATCAAAATCCACGACAAGGCCTTGGACAACGTGGACCACTTTCCATACCTCGGGAGCTTACTGTCAACAAGGGCAGATGTCGACGACGAAGTCCAACACCGCCTTCAGTGTGCCAGTGCAGCCTTCGGTCGCCTGAGGAAGAGAGTGTTTGAAGACCAGGACCTCAAACCCAGCACCAAGCTCATGGTCTACAGAGCAGTAGTGATACCTGCCCTCCTGTATGTCTCAGAGACATGGACTATGTACAGCAGGCACCTCAAAGCACTGGAGAGGTACCACCAATGCTGCCTCCGCAAGACCCTGCAAATCCATTGACAGGATAGGCGCACCAACGTCAGTGTTCTCGCTCAGGCCAACATCCCCAGCATCGAAGCTTTGACCACACTCGATCAGCTCCGATGGACGGATCACATCATCCGCATGCCCGATACGAGACTCCCAAAACAAGCGCTCAACTCGGAGCTCCGACACGGCAAGAGAGCCCCAGGTGGGCAGAGGAAACGCTTCAAGGACACCCTCAAAGCCTCCTTGAAAAAGTGCAACATCCCCACCGACAACTGGGAATCCCTGGCCCAAGACCGCACAACATGGAAGGCGGCAAGCACCTCGAGTCTCTTCGCCGGGAGCAAGCGGAAACCAAGCGCAAGCAGCGGAAGGAGTGCACGTCAACCCAGGTACCCCACCCACCCGCCCCTTCAACCACCTTCTGCCCCACCTGTGACAGAGACTGTAGGTCCCGCATTGGACTCATCATCCACCTGAGAACTCATTTTTAATCTGGAAGCAAGTCATCCTCGGTTCCAAGGGATTGCCTAAGAGAGAGGGAGAGAGTGATCAGCTGGTTTCCTTAAAGGAACCATGTCCAACTTTAATTTGACATTTGTGCCGTCAGTGTTCTACTGCATTCAGGTGCTGCAACACTGACAATGACAGCACAAAGGCACAGGGCTGCACCCAGGCTCTCCCATGACTCCCTCCATATGCTTATGGAGGGAGTCACAGCACCCAGGGAGGTTCTCTTCCCTTCCCATGGGCGGAAGAGACCTCCCCAGGAGATCAACACTGCCTGGTTGCACATTGCAGAGGAGGGCACAAGCAGGGAAGTGGTCAGGAGGACCTGGGTGCAGTGCCACAAATTTTTCAATGATCTCAGTCGATCACAAAATCTTAGTACAAAGCGACACTCAACCTCATCCTGCTGTGCCTCTCATCACATCCCCATCACTTTGCCTTCCCTACCCTACCCCTGCACATCCTTACTCACACCAACTTACCTTGCACCTCCACCCATCCCTCTCAATCTATATTATCACATCGCCATCTCACTAGCCACCCCTCACGCTCACCCTCATCCTAGTGCAATCATACCAACTAACAACACACAAGGGTAGGCACTTGGGTGTTTTATGTAATGTTCATGTAAAGTTTCTGTTAATGTGGTGTCAAACATTGAAACCTTTATTTTCATCACTTTGCATTCTTGGACAGATTTGTGTGCACCTTTGGAAGTGGCTTAGTGAGTTGCAGTGATGGTGAGACATAACGGTACCTCCGCAATGGTGGTGAGTGTGAAAGGAATGGCTTGGGCATTGTAGGGATGCTTTATGGTGTTGGTGTGGGGTGGTGCCAACCTGGTGCATCATGTGGCAGCCAGGGTGTGCAGCGTCAAGTAAAGTAAATCTGGCCATGGTGAGGCCATCCCTGGCCTCCTGGGCAGCAACGTGGTCAGGCGCTGATGCCCTCTGTCCTGTGCAGCATCAGGTGATTACGGAGAAGGTTGGTGGTGTTGTTGTTGGTGCTGCTGGTGTGCCTGGTGCTGCTGGTGTTGGGACTGATTATGGTGGGATTCTGAAGACCAATGTGAGAGAGTATAAAGGGCACCCATGCTGATGGAATAGATAAAAATGAGAAGTCGCACAACAGCAGGTTAAAGTCCAACAGATTTATTTAAAATTACAAGCTTTCGGAGCTGTCGCCCCTTCCTCAGGTAAAGTTACAATGAGTGAATCTACAATATTTCACAGTATTTAAACACAGAAACTGCAGAGATACAATCTTTCAGGGAAGGTGTCCTTACATCAAAGACACACCAAGAGCACAGCCAAGACAATGAGATGTGTCACAGGGGGTCCAACGTGTCAAATCCTGCTGTCTGCTGTTTTTTTTTCGGTGTTTTATGGAATAGATGGCAGATGAAATAGAGATGACAGAAGTGATCTGTCAATGGTGAGAGAGATAATGAGGTCAGACTGGATGGAGACTTGTGTAAAGACTTATACAGCATGGTGAATCTGTTGTGGAAATGTAGTGAGGAAGAGCTTGTGGCTGAGGGAAGATATCAGCATGACAGACGTGATCCACGACCAGCGTGGACCCCGTGGGCAAACTGTCAAATGCGAAAGGTAAGCTGAAAATCATTCTTAAGTGGCTCTAAACAAGCCACTAATTACCTGAATTGGGTCCCCTGCCGCTGCATGTCTGGTCTGCTCAGCGCTGACAGACCCGACATTGAGAAAGGCACGTGGCGGCGGGTTCACAGCGGGGTTCCAACCCGCTGGGGAAATAAAACACTTTCCCACCCGCCCCGCCACCGATCGCACCCGCTGACCCCCCGGAAAATCTCAGCCTACATTTCAAAAGTACTTAATTGGCTGTAAAGTGCTTTGGGAGGGCCTGAGGTAATGAGAGGCGCTATAGAAATGCAACTTCTTTCTTCTTTCTTTAACAACTGAACCAAGCTAACACATTCAATTCAGTTATAGTTAAAAAAAAAATGTTTACGTCAGATTTGAGATGGGATCGTAGATGAAGAGTTTTCACGAAGATTCCACTCGGAAGACTGCAACCCTCAAGCATCATGTGCGAGACTAAAGCTCTTCACAAGCACTCACTTAAAAACCACAGGATGTTCCTAAAATAATAACTGGCTTTGAATAATAATAACAATTAATAACATTAGGTGGCTATGAAAATATAACTGGCTGTGAACAGCAACCACTTCCTGGCTACTAAGGGCTCATTTCCTACCCACCCATAAGTGCATTCCCAGCCACCCCCAGGGAGTTCGCTCTGTGCCACCCACCATCATAGCATGATCACATTTAGACTCCTCCCCCATCCTGCTCACTTGCAAGACCTAGCCTGAACATCTACCACTAATGTTTGGCATCAATAACATAAAACTTCCCCTGTCAGCAGTAATACCATCATGTAGATTTTTTTAGATATATATATATAAAAACAGGAATTTGTGCCTTGCAAATCAAAAAAAAAATGCCTCACGAACAATACAAAGGCTTTAAAGCACTGCATTTCTGGCAACATGTGCATCAACATACCCGAAGCGATATTTTCCGTGGGATTCAGTTTGCCTCATTACCATAGCTTCATTCACAAAACCCTGCATACCTGTGCAAAGCACAACAAGGCTTCACCTTCACCCAGAACAATCACACACGCTATTTTCTCCCCTCCGCCCTCTTCTTTGAAAAACGTTTTTCTTATCCATGACCACCCATGGAGCAAACTGGAAGAAGCTGAGTTCCCTGGGCCACCAATAGATATTGCGAGTTATCTGCCAAAATTCTTCAGGACTGTAGGAAGTCAGCTTTTGTTAACCCTTAAGACATCAGATTCCATGGGAACATGTGTATGCTAAGTGACTGACGTTAGAAGAACATTATTACAGCAAATTGCCATAGATATCAGTCCAATAGAATGCTTTTTTTCCTTTGCCTATTTCACACTGCTAAAATGTCAAGATTCACAAGCTCTTCTCTTATCTCTTTCTTCAGAACTTTGCACCAGCTTTCAACTTCATGTATTACTTCAGGTAGGCATCAGCCGTGGCTCAAACAGTAGTGCTCTAGCCTCTTGAGTTAGAAAGTTGTGCATTCGAGCCCGGCTCCAGACACTTGAGCACTATATCAAGGCCGACACTGAGGGAGTGCTGCACTGTCAGAGGTGCCGTCTTTTGGATGAGACGTTAAACCGAGATCCCCATCTGCCCTCTCAGGAGGATGTAAAAGCTCCTGTGGCATTATTTGGAAGAAGAGCAGGGGAGTCCTCCCCAGTGTCCTGGCCAATATTTATCCCCCAACCAACGTCACTAAAAAAATAGATTCTCTGTTCACTGCTCTTTGTGGGAGCTTGCTGCATTTCCCACGTTACAACAGTGATTACACTTCAAAAGTACTTAATTGGCTGTAAAGCGCTTTGGGATGTCCTGAGGTTGTGAAATGCGCTATATAAATGCAAGTCTTGCTTTTCTTTTTATCTCTTATTTCTCATAGTTAAAAAAAACACACACCCGGGAAGATAGAGTTAAATTCACAGCCCACACGGCATTGTATACAGTACTCAGCAACAACACAGCAAGGTCAGGATAATCATCTCTGCTCAACAATTAGCCCATTCAGCTGTAAGTGGCAGTGTAGTGCACTCAATTTATTATCTTATTCTACATTGAGGTTAAATGCAGGTTGTTTTGGAGTGAGTCTAGAAAAACAAGTTCCACAATAATTTAAGTCAAGGTTACGTGGGGTTGAGGCAGAATACGTGGAATTAATCACGTAACATTTTGCAGCACTCTCCCATGACTTTGTAATAGCAGTTAGTTCGGAAAACCTTAAAAGTTTCCCGACGCCGATACAGGTCACCTTCTGCGTCTGGTTCTACATCCAATCTACAGGAGAAGGGAGTTTATATACCAGTGAGATTTTGTTTTAGTCCAAATGAGATTTGCACAGTGAAATATGGCAGTGTTTGTTCTACAGGGACATACCCACATCCCTGCACCCCGCAACACATGTACAGGGGCGTACCCACATCCCTGCACCCCACAACACGTGTACAGGGGCGTACCCACATCCCTGCACCCTGCAACACGTGTACAGGGGCGTACCCACATCCCTGCACCCCACAACACGTGTACAGGGACATACCCACATCCCTGCACCCTGCAACAAGTGTACAGGGGCATACCCACATCCCTGCACCCTGCAACACGTGTACAGGGGCATACCCACGTCCCTGCACCCTGCAACACGTGTACAGGGGTATACCCACATCCCTGCACCCCGCAACACGTGTACAGGGGCATACCCACATCCCTGCACCCCACAACATCTGTACAGGGGCCTACCCACATCCCTGCCACGTCACAACATGTGTACAGGGGTTTACACACATCCCTGCACACACCAACATGTGTATAGGGCATACCCACATCCCTGCACACTCTAACACGTGTACAGTGGCATACCCACATCCCTGCACACCCCAACATGTGTACAGGGGCATACCCACATCCCTGCACCCCGCAACACATGTACAGGGTCATACCCACATCCCTGCACCCTGCAACATGTGTACAGGGTCATACCCACATCCCTGCTCACACCAACATGTGTACAGAGGCATACCCACATCCCTGCACACCCCAACATGTGTACAGGGTCATACCCACATCCCTGCACCCCGCAACATGTGTACAGGGTCATACCCACATCCTTGTACACACCAACATATGTACAGGGTCATACCACATCCCTGCACCCCACAACATGTGTACAGGGTCATACCACATCCCTGCACCCCGCAACATGTGTACAGGGGCATACCCACATCCCTGCACACCCCAACATGTGTACAGGGGCACACCACATCCTTGCCAACCCACAACATGTACAGGGTCGTAACCACAGGACCCCTCCCCATAGGGACAATCTCTGAGTCACATACATGCTCCAAAAGCAAAACAAGATCAATTATTGATTCACTAACTGTTGATCAAATTTTTGTTCGGGGGTCTTCCTAACATTCTGGGTGTGCCCCTGTTCACCTCCAGTGCTGCACTTCACTATTTCCATGTTCCAGTATTGTCACAATGCTGGCAGAATGAAGGACAACAGTGGGACAGTGGTTTCAGTAATGCAGAAGATACCTGATCAAAACAAGGCTGAGAATTCCAGAGAAAGAAAAGAGTCCGTCTCACAGAGAGAGTAACAGAAAGAGAAAGATAGACAGAGTGAGTGACAGAGAGCACACAGACGGGAGCAAGATACTCAGAGAAACACATAGACAGAGTGGCCGGAAGTTTGCGGGGGGTCAGCGGGCACGATCGGTGGCGGGTCAGGTGGGAAAGTGTTTTTTTTCCACAGCGGGTCGGGACTCTGCTGTAAACCCACCGCCACGCGCCTTTCTCAATGTCGGGTCTGTCAGTGCTGAGCAGACCCGACACACAGCAGCGGGGGACCCAACTCAGGTAATTAGAGGCTTGTTTAGAGCCACTTAAGAATGATTTTCAGCTTACCTTTTGCATTTGACAGCTCGCCCACGGGGTTGACGCTGGTCGTGGACCACGTCTGTCAAGCTGAGGCGGGAGTTCATTGGCCATTGCTTCAGCTGATTTCTTGAAAGCTTCAAATGTAAAGTAAAAGCTTCCACCTTACAGAGATATCTTCCCTCAGCCACAAGCTCTTCCTCACTGCATTTCCACAACAGATTCATCATGCTGCAAGTCTTTACACAAGTCTCCATCCAGTCTGACCTCATTACCTCTCCCACCATTGACAGATCACTTCTGTCGTCTCTACTTCAACTGCCATCTATTCCATCAGCATAGGTGCCCTTTATACTCTCTCACCTTGGTCCTCAGAATCCCACCACAATCAGCCCCAACAGCAGCATCACCAGGCACACCAGCAGCACCAACAACAACACCACCAACCTTCTCCGCAATCACCTGATGCTGCACAGGACACAGGGCATCAGCACCCGACCACATTGCTGCCCGGTAGGCCAGGGATGGCCTCATCATGGCCAGATTTACTTCACTTGACGCTGCACACCCTGGCTGCCACATGATGCGCCAGGTTGGCACCACCCCACCCCAACACCATAAAGCATCCCTACAATGCCCAAGCCATTCCTTTCACACTCATCGCCATTGTGGTGGGTACCGTTATGTCTCACCATTCACTGCAACTCACTAAGCCACTTCCAAAGGTGTACACAAATCTGTCCAAGAACACAAAGTGTTGAAAATAAAGGTTTCAATGTTAGACACCACATTAACAGAACCTTTACATGAACATTGCATAAAACACCCAAGTGCCTACCCTTGTGTGTTGTTAGTTGGTATGATTGCACTAGGATGAGGGTGAGTGTGAGTGGTGGGTCCTGAGATGGGAATCCGATAATGTAGATAGAGAGGGATGGGTGGAGGTGCAAGGTATGTTGGTGTGAGTAAGGATGTGCAGGAGTAGGGTAGGGAAGGCAGAGTGATGGGGATGTGAGGAGAGGCACAGCAGGATGAGGTTGAGTGTGGCTTTGTACTAACATTTTGTGATCGACTGAGATCATTGAAACGTTTGCGGCACTGCACCCAGGTCCTCCTGACCACATCCCTGCTTGTGTCCTCAGCAATGTGCAATCAGGCTGTGTTGATCTCCTGGGGAGGTCTCGACCACCCATCGGAAGGGAAGAGGACCTCCCTGCGTGCTGCATGGAAGAGCCTGGGTGCAGCCCTGTGCATTTGTACAGTCATTGTCAGTGTTTGTAGCACCTCAATTTTGTAGAACACTGACGGCACAAATGTCAAATTAAAGTTGACAATGGTCCCTTTAAGGAAACCGGCTGATGACGCATCATCAAATGACGTCACCAGACCCGCTTCCTCTAATTGGTTGGGAAATGCACTGGGTGGACTTAACAAGCCCTATCAAGGGAAAGTCATTTCACAGAGCGGGATGGAGCCAGCAGCGGGGCCGGGACCCACCACTGACGTCGCCCGCCACGGACCCACCAAGGTTAGTAAAATCCCGGACACAGAGAGAAACAGCCACACAGACACAAAGACAGATAAGAGTGCATACAAGAGCGAGACAGAGTCAAGAGAAAGAGTGCGAAAGGGAGATAGAGTATAAGAGGAGAGACAGTGTGCGCAAGAGTGCAACAGAGTGAGAAGCAGTTCAAGAGAGCATGCTAGAGACTGCGAGAGACAGTTTCAAGAGAGAGAGAAAGCACAAGGGAGCGAGAAAGTGCGCATGAATG
Organism: Squalus acanthias; assembly: GCA_030390025.1. Classification (NCBI taxonomy): domain Eukaryota; kingdom Metazoa; phylum Chordata; class Chondrichthyes; order Squaliformes; family Squalidae; genus Squalus; species Squalus acanthias. The sequence continues at coordinate 36,777,720 of CM059428.1, forward strand.
AGAGCAGAGAGCAAAAAGAAAGGAAGTTAGGTAGGTCTGGAAATTGGGATCATTGTGAGTGGGAATGATGAAGCTGAGCTAGAAAGATCACAGGCCAACAGCATGATGGGCACAGACCCCCTGACAGCATCGTCTTTTGACAAAGGCTCTACATTCAAAACTTCAACCCACCGCCCCAGCTCACCAACAGATTTATCCCACCTCACCAACAGGTTTATCCCACCTCACCAACAGGTTTATCCCACCTCACCAACAGGTTTATCCCACCTCACCAACAGATTTATCCCACCTCACCAACAGGTTTATCCCACCTCACCAACAGGTTTATCCCAGCTCACCAACAGGTTTATCCCACCTCACCAACAGATTTATCCCACCTCACCAACAGGTTTATCCCACCTCACCAACAGGTTTATCCCACCTCACCAACAGATTTATCCCACCTCACCAACAGATTTATCCCACCTCACCAACAGATTTATCCCACCTCACCAACAGGTTTATCCCACCTCACCAACAGGTTTATCCCACCTCACCAACAGGTCCAACGGTAAAGAAAATAAATGATATAGTCAAGGTCCGAAGTTATTAAGTCAATGTTCAGACCAGGGGGCTGCAGAATGTCCAGGAGAAGATAAGACAAAACAGAGAGGTCAGATTGGGAATGGGAAGTGGAAATAAAATGGGAACTCATAGGGAAATCAGGATCGCACTTGTGAACAGAATGGAGGTGTTCAGCAAAGCGGTTACCTAATCTACATTTGGTCTCTCAATGTAGAGAAGACCACACCGTGAGCAGCAAATATAGTGTTCTAGTTTGGAGGAAAAACGATACATCATTTTTGTCACAACGCAACACAAAATGATGCCTGTTATTAATATTATTGTATGCTTTTCGTTTAGCAACTTTTGGACATCCACTTTTTCATGAAGATTATAGCCCTTTAAAAGGTAGAACATAATGTAAGTAACACACAAGAATGAATTATCATACAGTGTGGCCTTCAAGCAAACTGATTTGCAGTTGTGTAACACATGCAAAATGTTTGCAGCCTCACAAACATGTTCAAATGCAGCTGCACAACACTGATAATCATGGAATTTAACTAAGAGATTGGTAATGTTCACTGCAATTTTCAAATTCAGCTAAACACCAGGCTTTTATTTGCAAGACAGTGGAGGCTGCACTTCCCACTCCCTTCCCTAGGGAACTCTACCACAAAGGAGAAATGAAAAGAGGTTTGAAGTAGTTCAGTTCCTCCAGCTTCATGAGGTTTTTATTAAACCAATATTTTATGCGATTAATGGTTGCATTAATTGTTACCTCTAGGCTCATCTATTCCAATGCTCTCTTGACCGGCCTCCCACTTTGTACTCTCTGTAAACTTGAGCTCATCCAAAACTCTACTGCCCATACCCTAACTTGCACCAAGTCTCGTTCACCCATCACCGCAGCCGCACAGTAATGGGAAAGGTCCTGTGCAGGCCGCTCACCGGCTTCTCCATTGTAAATACCGCGCACGCACGGAAATTTACAGGGACCACACACTAAAAGAATCAGGCCACACAGAACAAAACACAGCTTACGGGGAATATTGCCCATCACCCCTGAGCTCGCTGATCTACATTGGCTCCCGGTCCGGCAACGGCTCGATTTTAAAACTATCATTCTTGCTTTCAAATCCCTTCATGGCCTCGCCCTCCCTATCTCTGTAACCTCCTCCAATCCTACAACCCTCCGCGATCTCTACACTCCGAATGGCCTCCTTCTGTGCTGTTATGACTCCTCCAATTCTGGCCTCTTGCACATTGGTGGCCATGCCTTCAGCTGCTTAGGCCCTAAGCTTGGAATTCCCACCCTAAACCTCTCCGCCTCTCTCTTCCTTTAAGTCGCTCCTTAAAACCTACCGATGGGCAGGGCCTGATAGAGGCCTCCTCTCCCTCTAAATGGGCCCCACCACTTACCTTTGGAGACCTCAGTCTTGGCCAAGCCCCACAAAAAATGACAGCCATTACCATCTTCAGGATTCTTCTGCTCCCTTAGATGTGGTGGTAGTGGCCTTCTGGTGCACACCACCTGATTTCCCTTACTTGGAACCGCAGGGTCCCTCTTAGCAGTGAGAATCCCACCAGGAGCCTGCCCTACAGCCTAGGTAACCCCAATCCAGGAAAACAGATCAGGGGTTATGGTGGGGTCAGAGGACCAGACACAAGTCCCGCCCAGCCACTACTCCACCCCAAAGAGGGAATTCTGCCCACAGAGCTTGTGGCCAGTGCAAGAACATAAGCACCGTTGCTGTTGAATCTTCTTAAAAACAGAGTGGGTTGGAGCATGAGAACCATCACTAATATAGTATTTGTTTCCTTCCCTCCATTTTCTCCCTCCTCTCCTGAAGGCATTCACTCTTTCAGTGGTCTGCATTTTACGAGCACCAGGCACCATCCAGCATCTCACCAAGTGACCAATATTCACACATGAGCCTTGACAGCAAATTTTGGAAAGCTATTCGACCCAGTGGTAGAATTAGGCTTGCTTCTGAGACATGGGAAGCATCACAAGCAAGCATGGTCCTACCACCAAGCTTACCAGAAGTCAGCTACCTCAACACAAACTGGGGGGCTGGTGGGACTTGCGACCTTCTGGGCTGTAAAGCTCAGCTGCTCATCAAGCCTTAATTCAGTGAAACAAAATGTAAATACTTAAATAAAAATAAATATTTATTAAAATTTGAGCTGCTACTCCCAATGGCCCAACTCTGTGTTCCTCTAATTCTGGCCTCCTGTCCATCACTGATTTCCTCCCCCCCCCCACCCCCCACCGCCCCTCCCCACCCCGAATCATTGTAGGCCATGCCGGCCCTTCTCAGCCCTAAGCTCTAGAATTCTCTCCCTAAACCTCTCCACCTCTCTCTATTCCTTTAGACACTTCTTAAAACCCACCTCTTTGAACGTAAGAACATAAGAAATAGGAGCAGGAATAGGCCACTTGGCCCCTCGAGCCTGCTCCGCCATTCAATAAGATCATGGCTGATCTTGGGCTCAAAGCCACTTCCATGCCCGCTCCCCATAACCCTTCACTCCCTTATCTTGCAAAAATCTGTCTATCTCCACCTTAAATGTATTTAATGACCCAGCCTCCACAGCTCTCTGGGGCAGAGAATTCCACAGATTTATGACCCTCTGAGAGAAGAAATTCCTCCTCATCTCAGTTCTAAAAGGGCGACCCTTTATTCTGAAACTATGCCCCCGAGTTCTAGTTTCCCCACGAGGGGAAACATCCTCTCTGCATCTACCTTGTCGAGCCCCCTCAGTATCTTATATGTTTCAATAAGATCACCTCTCATTCTTCTAAATTCCAATGACCAAGCTTTTGGCTACCTGTCCTGATATCTCCTTATGTGGCTCAGTGTCAAATTTTGTCTGATAGCCCTCCTGTGAAGCACGTTGGGATGTTTTACTATGTTAAAGGTGCTATATAAATGCAAGTTGTTGCACCATAGCACATGGTATTGCACCAGACAGACCAACCAGGAAAGTGCCTGATCTTTCCTGGGTTAACTGATCTCAATTAGAGCAACAGTAGGTCTGCGGCAATTGGCCTTAGTTTTCCTCTGCTAGGAAAGAGAGGGGGGAAACAAGTCAGACAGAGTTCCTGCTCCTGATCCCTATCCAGCATCTTGGATAAAAGAAACCAAAGGGCTTCAGGTGCTCCAGCATGGGGTAGTGCATTCAGGAGAGGAGGAGTGAAAAAGTTAGAAAAGGAGAAGAGGGTGCAGATTGCCACATGTAGCTGGAGAAGATCACTTAGACAGGTGGAAAAAAACTAGTGAGAGGGTGTTGAAATCAACAGCCGGAGCACAGAGAGCCAGTACAGCTTGGCAAGGACTTGGGTGATGGGTGCATGAAACTTTGTGTAGGAGGAGACTTGGGCTGCAGAATTCTGGATTAGGTAAAGCTAGTGGAGGAATGGTAGACCAGCATGATGAACCAGTGGAAGAGAGGCAAAAGCCTAAAGTCACAAAATAATTAGAGATGAGGATGAACATTCAGCCCATCTTAATTCATCCATTCAGAAAGTTCCCCTCATTGCAGCATCCAATGTTTTCTTAAATGATTCCAGGTTCCCATCATAATTGCTCTGTCTCAAAGTTCATTCAATGTATTCATCACTTTTTGTGTGAAGAACTTCCTGACACCAGTCCTAAATTTGCCTTTTATTGGTTTGAAGCTGTGTCCCCTTGTCCTAAGCGGACAATGTTCTGGAGTTGGAAACATGTGGGGGTCTTGGCGAGGCTTGGGAGGCTCATGTGGAGCATAAACACCGACATGGATTAATTGGGCCAAATGGCCGGCTTCTGTGCTGTACATTCTATGTAAAGTAATTCTGAAAGACTAGATGGGGAGTAAGAAGGTCAGCTCAGGATTTAATAGAACACAGATGTCACACACTACCGATTCAGTTTGAACAGACACCTGGAGATGTTGATGCAGTCAAAATGAAAGGCCTGTAAATGTTGATGAGAGATGAAGATGGCAGCTTTCATTTCTAAATCGATGTTAAGCTGGATGAAACTGCAACTTAATCAGGTGGTTAGATAATACAGCAACAGCCTTGCTCTCCAGCAAAAGAAGACAATGGCATTTTATTTGAAGGCAGGATTATCCTGGCTTCCGTACAGCAAGTGAAGTGGCCCTATTAAAACAGGACTATTTAAGAGAATTCTTAGCCTTAAAAGTTTCTTCTTGCTCTGTGGAAGTGGCTGGCCACCACTTGAAATCAGGGGGCCGCGGTGTGGGGTGTTACAGGCACAGTCTCGTGTCCCATCATTATACGGTACAGCATACAGAATGTTGGGGCATCCTGCATTGTGGTCTTTGACTAAAAAAGCTAGTGCATAATACTGCTTTAAATTAAGCTTCTGTGAAGGAGGGGCTAAAATCCCATTAATATGATGATAGAGCACTGAAATACTTTTCTAAAGACAAATGTGAATTTGGGGCCTGACTGACACATGTAGACATTTCACACACACACCAAACATTCTTGGCATGGACCAAGGATCTGTACATGCCGTACCTAAGAATTTACATAAGAATTACAAGATGTACTTTCTCAAACGGTACCAAGCTTTGTTTAAAAAAACACAAAAGTTTTTAATTTGTTGGGTTTTTCAAGGTTAATGAACAGTTCTTGGAAAATGATCAATGAATGACTCAATGATGGAGGAGATGATTTCTTCCTCCCTTCCTCATAACATATCCTTTTATAATTACAGCCCACACAGACTAACCACATTGCATGTCTGTGAATCCAGTGCTGCTGCCCAACCATCTTCAGCACTATCTGCAAACCACATCATACTATGGAAGACGCAGAGGGACAGATTCTGGAAGGAGAAGGGAGAATTATATTGCTACTGTATTCATACTGGATTGACTAGACGTTTGTGCAAACTGCACTTCACAAACTTGTTCTAAAATGAGACAAATCAGCAGCTCAATAACAAAGGGCCGGAAGCAAAATCTCCCCATCATGGGTTTATCATCTCAGGGCAGCCATTCATTCAGCTTCATTTGGGCTGCAAGATGGAATGCCAGCCTGTAGCAGAATATTTTGAAAAGGAACAGCAAGAAGAAGAGGAGGAGGAGGAAGGAACAGGAAGAAGGAGGAAGAAGAGGAAGGAGGGAGAAAAGAAGAGGAAGGAGGGGAAGAAGAGGAAGCAGGGGAGAAAAGAAAGGAGAGAAGAAGAGGAAGGAGAGGAGAAGAGGAAGGAGAGGAGAAGAGGAAGGAGAGGAGAAGAGGAAGGAGAGGAGAAAGGAGAGGGAAAAGCGGAAGGAGAGGAGAAGAGGAAGGAGAGGGGGAAGAGGAAGGAGAGAGAAAAGCGGAAGGAGGGGGAAAAGCGGAAGGAGTGGAAGAAAAGAAGGAAAAAGCAAGAGGAAGTCGACTAGTCCTGCTGTAAATATACTTTCTCAGTTGAATTACACCGAGTAGTTTGTGGCAGCTGTACTCACTACAGGGTGTACAAGCAGGAGGGGAGGAAAGTGGTTCAGGGCCATGGTCCACAATCCTTGGAATGTTTGGACAGTAGTGCTGTCACTTTGGTTAGGAACCTTCACAATGAATGCAATACATCTTTTTGAAAAGGACATATTGCCTTTTTTGCTGATCCTTTTAAAAGTTTACAAATCAGTTACCTGGAAGTAGATAAGGCACAATACAAACCAGGAGAAGCAAGTTCAAGACTGATATCAGGAAGCACCAAGAATGATTAATACCTGGAAAGGTCTTCTGGGTAGGGCAGTGGCGGAAAAATCTTTGGAGCCATTCATGAGGCAGTAAGGTGGCCTGAAGAGGAGACCGTAGGTTTCTATGTAAGGATGACCTATATGGGCTAAGTGGTCTCCCTCATCTGCACTTATCTTTGTAATCATAAATGTGATGGCAGTTACCATTAGCAGGTTTTTAAAAAGAAACTCAAAGCATCTGCTGATGGCCACACACCAGGCCCAAGCAAGGTAGAATCGGATCATTTGACAACTGCCAAGCCATTTTATTGACATCCTATAGCAGCGATGGGATGTGGACAACATGGGTTATGATCTATTTCCTTGGATTGCACCCATTTCTATTAAAGTCACAGGGTCATGAAGTCCTGCAAACTGGCTCACGAACAATTTTTTTCACCACTTTCTACTTTCTCTGCTCCACCAAAACTATTCATACCACACTGCCGTATCAGTTCCCTACTGTGATCACAATGATAAAAATTCTATTAACATTCCCTTGAAGAAAAGTCATATTTTTTAACCTGTTTCACCAACAACAATAGCTTCTGAAGGCACTTCAGTTACGCTGTGCCAGCATCTTTGTTTCACACTAATATATATTTCTACTTCATGCCCTCACTGCCCTGTGGCCTTAGAATTTATTGCCCATTAAAGGCATCAGGCTGTCATGTTTACTGTGATCTGTTCAAGAAAAATTACGCACAAATAATTGTCTGACATATTTATTTCCCCTCAAATGCATCTGGATCAATAGAATTTCATTGAAAGTTCACTGGGTTTCATTACTCTTTAATCACCGATGTATAATAATTCTGTCAGGGGAAAGTACTGGAAAATGGATGACTGCTAAGCCGATGTTTGAAATGCTTAAGCTTCCAGCTTCTAAATGTTTCCCTGATTTGTTCCCCCTCCCCCCCCCTGTTTACACCAAAGGCTGTTGTAAAACGGTTTGCTCCTGAATGCCTCATGTGGTAAAGTGTGGATCTAGACCTTGCAAGCCAGGTTATCAAGTTCGGCGCTGATCTACGCCAAGTTCGTGAATCTCAGCCAGGGTGCTACAATTGCCAACAGCATGATTAGGTCATGGTGGGGGGTTAGGAGGAAGGAAGGTAGAAGACTTGCATTTATATAGCGCCTTTCACAACCTCAGGATGTCCCAAATCGCTTTACAGCCAATTAAGTACTTTTGTATTGTAGTCACTGTTGTAATGTAGGGAAACGTGGCAGCCAAATTGTGCGCAGCAAGATCCCACAAACAGCAAGACGGTAATGACCAGATAAGCTGTTTTTCATGATGTTGTTTGAGGGATAAATGTTGGCCAGGACACCAGGGAGAACCCCCCTGCACTTCTTCAAAATAGCGCCAACCTGAGAGGTTTAACATCTCAACTTAAAGATAAGGAAAGTCAAGTCAAGTCAGGAAAGCCAATATTAATATGAATAAGCAATAAATTATGAATATGTATAGGAACAATTATGGAAATCTGTTGTACATTGTAGATGGCGTGAGTGCATCTGTAGTAATTGCGTTTCTTTTATGACCTGTTTTTTTAATATGGCTAATGAGTGTCAGTTGAATAAAGTGGATTCAAATTGGAGCAATGAAATACAGTGGCCGGAATTTTACCGGCACTGAGAGGGCGAGATCAGAGGCAGGTCAGCTGTCAAAATAGAAAATATTGACAGCCAGTCGAGAACCCGCTGTCAAGCCGCCTCCACGAGAGTCTCCCAGCTGTCGGGTCTGTCAGCACTGAACAGACCCGACACCAAGCGGCAGGGGAGACAATTTACATCATAAATGCATTGTTAAGAGGCAATTAACTAGTATTTTAAGCTTACCTTTAGATTTTTAGAGTTTGCCAACGGCTTCCCCACTGCTCGGGGATCAGGTCAGGTAAGAGCGGGTGTTGTGTCAGCACGGGATGATTTACTAACTTGACAGCTGCAAATGGTCTATAAAAGCTCCCATTTCATAGGTCTTCACTTTCCAAGGTTAGAAGCTCTTGCTTACTGCATTTGGAAGACAGATTGAGCTTTATGCAGTTAGCAAGTGTTTGGAGCAAAGTCTCTATCCAGTGTCACCTCATTGGAACAACCTCTCTCACCATTGATAGATCGCTTCTGTTATTTCAACCTCACCCGCCATCTATTCCATCAGCATCGGTGCCCTTGAAAAAATCTCACCTTGGTCCTCAGAATCCCACCATGATCAGCCCCAACACCAGCATCACCGGGCACACCAGCAGCACCAACATCAACACCAACCTTCTCCGCAATCAACTGATGCTGCACTGTACACAAGGCATCAGCACCCGACCACATTGCTGCCCGGGAGGCCAGGGATGGCCTCACCATAGCCAGATTTACTTCACTTGATGCTGTACACCCTGGCTGCCACATGATGCGTCAGGTTGTCACCACCACACACCACACACCAACACCATAAAGCATCCCTACAATGTCCAAGCCATTGGAAGGGAAGAGAACCTCCCTGTGTGCTGTGACTCCCTCCATAAGCATATGGGAGAGCCTGGGTGTAGCTGTGCACCTTTGTGCAGAGCTTGTCAGGGTTTGAAGCACCTCAATGCTGTAGAACACTGACAGCACAACTGTCAAAATCAATGTGGACATAGCCCCTTTAAGGAAACCGGCTGATGACACGTCATCCAATGATGTCATCAGACCCGCTTCCTTTTAATTAGCCGGGAACCTCGCAGGGCGGGCTTAACAAGCCCAATCAACATAAAATCACTTGGAGAGTGCGGGCTGGAGCAGGCAGCGGGCTGGGACTGCGACACCGACCCTGGCCGCCCTGGGCCTGCCTCGGTCGGCGAAATCACGGGCAGTATCTCAGTTTTAAACAAAACATACCAGGTTCAAAGCAGGGAAAGCAATGATTAAGCCCACTTCTCCTTCCTCAAGCCACTCGCCAATATTCACTCACCAAGCCCCAGTGACACATACTTTCAACCACTCATTGCACTGCCAGTGGCTCTCATTCACCCAAGGATATTTGCCCACTATAGATTTTAGTTACAACTTTTGCCTACAGTTGCTGTCACTAGCCAATTTGTTAATATCACTTTTTATTCTGACAAAACCTCTGCTATTCAGGCCAGCCCAGAGTCCATTCACCACTTGTCACCCCTTCCAGAATCCTGAACATGACCCTTTTCCCAGCCAGCCTTACCCCACCAGACTCCCAATTGACAACCTTGCCCCCTGCACCTCCACCCAGTCCAGAGCCCCAACATCATCCTTACCCCAGCCCACAGACCTGGCTAACATTCCTACCCTGGTACAGATTCCCAAATGTCACCATTCCCCAAGTCCAGATTCCCAAACGCCACACTTACCCCAGTCCAGATTCCCAAACGCCACACTTACCCCAGTCCAGATTCCCAAACGCCACCCTTCCCCCAGTCCAGATTCCCAAACGCCACACTTACCCCAGTCCAGATTCCCAAACACCACCCTTCCCCCAGTCCAGATTCCCGAACGCCACACTTACCCCAGTCCAGATTCCCAAATGCCACAGTTACCCCAGTCCAAATTATTATTTATAATTAAATAGCAAAACCTACAGCAACTTGGGAAGCAGAGAAGTAAAGTTGGTTGAAGTTTCCCTTCATTATAGGATGAAGCGCAGAGGCAAAATTAGGTGCCATAGCACCACCACGGGTGGGAGGGTGTAATTACAGCGTGATACGCTTACATAGGTAGTTTCCATTCTAAATGCAGACATAGGAATTTATCATGGGAAAGTTGACATAAAAATGCGAGAAAAAGTTGAAAACAGCAACCAAGGTTTTTTAGACATAAGATCTTTAACTTTATAGATGAATATACCAAACCTATGAGCTTTGATAACTTTTAAGAATTACACTGATAAACGTTGTGATATTATCTAGTGAGCTGAACCAGTCATTTATTTCTTGCAAATTCAGCCAAACAAAGGCTGGAAAAAAAGCTCAAATTGACTTCAAGATTTGGAAAATGAAAGGTACAGTGAGCTGAAGTAGGTCATCCACATTAACACCTGTAATTACTTTTTGTCGAAGTGCCTGAGATTCATGCCAATATAACATGAAAACTAATGATTGCGCCACTGGCACAATTTTCATATACCACGTTCACAAGCTCGCCCTGGTTTGAAATGCATTAAACGGAGAGTGCTGTTGCACTGGATATTACTTATATTTTATGATTCCACCTCCCAATGTGTGGAGCTATAATTAGTTTGAAGAGAAAGATTGAGATTTTACAATTGGTTCGACATCTCTGGCACACCCTGCCCCTGGGATGCTCCCATGATGCCAGCTGTATTTCTGCGCCTGGGGTAGTTTGCATGCGGGAGGCCTCTGTTGGGGAGTCACACCAGCCTGGGGGTGGAAACATGCTACAGCAGACCTTGCTGGTGGGAGAAAGAGACAGCTGCTCAGCTGCCTGAAGAAAAAGATTATTATGGCTTCGTTTTTTTTTTACTACTGATGATGAGGCCTGTGCACGGCCCTCTCTGACCATTTTCACAGGCCCCTCTTCCATTGAAGCTCCGAGGACCCCACTGCCGACCTTAGAAGGCCAGACACCAGGATCTGGAAGTGTACCCCTGTGTCCAGCATTTAATCAAGGCAAATGGCAGGAGACACGGCAGAGACTGAGCTTCCCCCATTTGCATGTAATTTGAACAGGCCCATCGCAGATCTGCCATGGGACAAGGCCAGAAAGCCGAGGCCAATGTGTCATTAAAATGCACGTACATGGTGTAAACTGGAACAGACATTCAGTACCCAGGGGATCATTGTTCCTTCCTCTGGAGTTACCAGTAATAACAGTACACATTACCACTGTCACTGTGTTAACATGTGGACAGTGTAGCTGTGGGACATTTTGCAGTCTGAACAACACAGGGACTGCATCTGGAGTTGCAAAACACCAAGCCTCCCTTCCTAGTAACCCACCACCTCCAATGTGCAGGGCAGGTTCTCCTCACCCTGCGGTTGACCAGCCCAACTTGAGACGAGGGAGAAACGATAACCATCACTACTGCTTAACAATCAGCACTATACGATAGGAATGGCCCCCTACATCCTCCTCACATGACAATCTCTAAGACAACAGCTCTCCCTGCACCCTGCCCCGCTAATGGATAGCCAGATAGCCATCATAAATTATCATAATGTAATTCAATCTATAACTACATTCTTGCAATCAATTGTCCAAAAAGGATGCATCAGGATTGAGTCTTTAATGCCAAAAATCTGCTGACCTCCCCTGATAGCACAGTGGGTAAATCCACTCAGTTGGTGCAATACTAAATAATGTAGACTGGAAGGCCCCAAGTTCAGTCTCCAGTCTGTTCACTGCTAAGTTCACTGATCTCAACAGAGGTAGTGATAGGGACAATACAATTAGCCTCTGCACCATCTGGGCAAGGGAAGGGAAAAACTAATCAGCCAGGGCTCCCACTTGTGATCACTGCCCAGTGACCCTGCTGAAAAGTGCAGATGTGTAGACCTCAAGTGAAAACAAATTGGACATGGACGGCCCCAACAGTCAAACAGTGGGGGGGGGGGGGGGTCCGATCGCTGACTCTTGGGGGATGTCCGATCCCGGGCGGGGTCCAATCCACAACCCCGGAGGCCTTTGTATAGGGGGGTGGGGTTTGATGGGCAGGTGAGTGGGGGGCCTGGGGGGAAGCACTCCTGCTCCTCTTAGCTCACATGAAGTGCTGTAAAAGCACTTACCTTCTCTCTGAAGCTGTCCTCGACTCGCTTCAGCTGCCAGCTTTCCTGAGGCCTGGGAAACCCGGCTGCTCACTCACTGTAAAACCCTGCAAAGCAGGTTAAATCAGAGGCTGCCAGCATCAATAACATATTTTAAATGCCAACCCACCTCCTGTGAGCAGGTTGGCTGCCCACCCCTTGTCCTGCCTCCGTAAAACCCAACAGTCGGCGGGTTGGAGCCAGCTGCCTGACGCACTCGGAGTATTTCCAGATTTAAACCCCCGCCCTGCACCCAATCCCACGCACGCACCCATGTTAAAATTCCCCCCTCAGAGTCTAGATTCAAACCTGAGGGATGGCCACTTAGGCATGGTAATGGAAACCGGCACTTATTAACACCTTCAGCGGGGGGACATTAAAAGATACAGCAAAATTGTGCGATGTATAGAATGTCAGTAAAGCCAGATGCTTATAAAAGGATCATTCTTCGCTCATCAATCACCAATGCATGGCATTTTTGATGCTCATTTTGCATTGGAATAGATGTAAAAGTTTACAAGATTTATTGTTCAGATCACTTTCAATTCCACCAATTATCAAGAATTTTCAATTATTCTGCAGAAGACAGATTCAAGTCAGTCACCTTGAAGATACCGGAATACGAAGGGTATAAAATTAGCAGTATCGCATTTTCACACGAACAATCAAACTTTTTGCTTAATAGTGGAGAGTAATACAAAACTTGTCAACACTCATTCCTCTCCTCTCCTCTACTCTAGAGGTGCACTATACACTATTAAATCCCTAGTGACTGGTGCAGTGAAAGAAAGAAAAAAAGACTTGCATTTGTATAGTGCCTTTCACAACCTCAGGACCAAAGCACTTTACAGCTAATGAAGTATTTTGAAGTGTAGTCATTGTTGTATGTAGGAAACGTGGCAGCCAATTTGCACACAGCAAGGTCCCACAAACAGCAATGTGATAATGATCAGGTAATCTGTTTTTTCGTGATGTTGGTTGAGGGATAAATACTGCTCTACTTTAAAATAGTGCCATGGGATCTTTTACGTTCACCTGAGATGGCAGACTGGTTTAACATCTCAACCAAAAGACAGCACCACATTTCCTCACTATTGCACTGGAGTGTCAGCCTAGATTTTATGCTCAAGTCTCTTTGGAGTGGGACTTGAACCCCCAACCTTCTGACTCAGAGATGAGAATGCTACCCACTGAGCCACAGCTGACACGACATGACAGAATTGCTGGGAACTGCTAACTGCACGTAATGTGCCAAAATAGCAATTTTGTTGGGTTTTTTGAATGTGACAAATTTAATATAATGAGATTTTTTCTTTCCATTCACCATAAAGACGATGGAAAAATGATTATGTAGATTAAACTTATTAACAGGCTGCTGTTGCGATCAAATTAACCTGGGACTGATTTTCATTCTGGTTACTCTGATCTTTCATGCCACTGTGCGGCTGGTAATAATAAATTAGAAAAGAAACCCATGTGCTAAAAATATGACACCAGCTAGTCAAAGCAGTTGCTTACTTGTCAGTGCAAAGCTAAGAAGATTTGGCATGATTACCATTGTTATAGAATTAATGAGCTTGACGGGTGTTGATCATCTAATTTTGCCATTAAGGGCTTCCTCTCTGAATATGCTGTAGGATGGGTCATTGAATCCGTGATGGATGGAAAAGATACTCATGAAGTGATTCAAATGTAATGCTTCTGGTTTCACACAGAGAAATTCCCACCTTGCACATTAGCAATTGCCTTTATCATTTTTGATTAGTCGACTTGTATCTCCAGTCAATCTTCTTTTGTTTAGCAGCAGAATGAATTAAATTCTCTGATTCTTTCCTCACAGCTCGATAAGTCAAATCCCAGGCCCATCCCTGTTATTTTTAACAATCTTCTCATTTGTTTGCAGGTACAGAGAAGCAAGATGCAATTATCCAACTATGGTCATACTAGTGACCGTGCCTTCAGCCATCTAAGCCCTAAGCTCTGGAATTTCCTCCCTAAAACTCTCTACCTCTCTCTCCCCCTTTAAGTCGCTCCTTAAAACCTACCTCTTTGACCAAGCTTTTGGTCACCTGTCCTAATATCTCTTTATGTGGCTCGGTGTCAAATTTTGATTGATAATACTCCTGTGAAGCGACTTGGGACGTTTTACTTCGTTAAAAGCATTATATAAATTCAAGTTGTTGTTGTTGTAGTGTTTAATGTTGAATCAAAACATGAATTTCTCAAAACTGTGCATCTCTCTATAAAACCTATTTACTTTGACAATTCCTAAATCACACTGTGAAGATGTAACTATTCACAGTATTTATTAATGACTTAGATGATGGCATAGAAAGTCATATATCCAAACTTGCCGATGACACAAAGATAGGCATTGTAGACAGTGTAGATGAAAGCATAAAATTACAAAGGGATATCGACAGATTAAATGAATGGGCAAAACTGTGGCAAATGGATTTCAATGTAGGCAAATGTGAGGTCATCCACTTTGGACCTAAAATGGATTGAACAGGGTACTTTCTAAATGGTGAAAGGCTAAAAACAGTGGAGGTCCAAAGAGACTTGGGGGTCCAGGTACATAGATCATTAAAATGTCATGAACAGGTACAGAAAATAATCAAAAAGGCTAATGGAATGCTGGCCTTTATATCTAGAGGACTAGAGTACAAGGGGGTAGAAGTTATGCTGCAGCTATACAAAAACCCTGGTTAGACCACACCTGGAGTACTGTGAGCAGTTCTGGGCACCACACCTTAGGAAGGATATATTGGCCCTGGAGGGAGTGCATCATGGGTTTACCGGAATGATACCCGGACTCCAAGGGTTAAGTTACGAGGAGAGATTACACAAATTAGGGTTATATTCCCTAGAATTTAGAAGGTTAAGGGGTGATCTGATCGAAGTTTTCAAGATACTAAGGGGAACAGATAGGGTAGATAGAGAGAAACTATTTCTGCTGGTTGGGGATTCTAGGGCATAGTCTAAAAATTAGAGCCAGACCTTTCAGGGGTGAAATTAGGAAACACTTGTACACACAAAAGGTGGTAGAAGTTTGGAACTCTCTTCCGCAAACGGCAATTGATGCTAGATCAATTGTTAATTGTAAATCAGAGATTTCTGTTCTTTCTATTAAGGGATATGGGCTAAAGGCAATATATGGAGTTAGGTCGCAGATCAGCCATGATCTCATTGAATGGCGGAGCAGGCGCAAGAGGCTGAATGGTCAACTCCTGTTCCTGTGTTCCTAAATTTGAAAAGTCACTAATCAGCTCCTTTTTAAGGCTGTTTTGTGCTCAAATTGAATGAAACAGCTCATTCCCAGCTTCTTTTCTTCCAATAGGAAGTTTTCCCACCATCATGAGACATCTAAACAGTGGCCGGGATGAGAATGAGAAAAATGCACTGCTTGGGTGTCCAGCAGATATAAGTGTTTTTTTTATTTGTTCCTGGGATGTGGGCATCACTGACAAGGCCAGCATTTATTGCCCATCCCTAATTGCCCTTGAGAAGGTGGTGGTGAGCCACCTTCTTGAACCACTGCAGTCCGTGTGCTGAAGTTACTCCCACAGTGCTGTTAGGGAGGGAGTGCCAGGATTTTGACCCAGTGACTATGAAGGAACGACGATATATTTCCAAGTCAGGATGGTGTGTGACTTGGAGGGGATCTTGGAGGTGATGGTGTTCCCATGTCCCTGCTGCCCTTGTCCTTCTAGGTGGAAGAGGTCGTGGGTTTGGGAGGTGCTGCCGAAGAAGCCTTGGCGAGTTGCTGCAGTGCATCTTGTAGATGGTACACACTACAGCCACAGTACACCGGTGGTGGAGGGAGTGAATGATTAAGGTGGTGGATGGGATGCCAATTAAATGGGTTGCTTTGTCCTGGATGGTGTCGAGCTTCTTGAGTGTTGTTGGAGCTCCACTCATCCAGGCAAGTGGGAGTATTCCATCACACTCCTAAATTGTGTCTTGTAGATAGTGGAAAGGCTTTGGGGAGTCAGGAGGTGAGACACTCGCCGCAGAATACCCAGTCTTTGACCTGTTCTTGTAGCCACAGTATTTATGTGGCTGGTCCAGTTAAGTTTCTGGTCAATGGTGACCCTCAGGATGTTGATGTTGGGGGATTCGGCGATGGTAATGCCTTTGAATGTCAAGGGCGGTGGCTAGATGCTCTCTTGTTCAAGATAGTCATTGCCTGGCACTTGTGTGGCACAAAGGTTACTTGCCACTTATCAGCCCAAGCCTGAATGTCGTCCAGGTCTTCCTGCATGCGGGCATAGACTGCTTCATTATCTGAAGAGTTGCGAATAGAACTGAACACTGTGCAATCATCAACGAACATCCCCACTTCTGACCTTATGATGGAGGGAAGGTCATTGATGAAGCAGCTGAAGATGGTTGGGCCTAGGACATTCCCCTGAGGAACTCCTGCATCGATGTCCTGGGGCTGAGATGATTGACCTCCACCAACCACAACCATCTTCCTTTGTGCTATGTACGACTCCAGCCAGTGGAGAGTCTTTCCACTGATTCCCATTGACTTCAATTTTACTAGGGCTCTTTGATGCCACACTCGGTCAAATGCTGCATTGATGTCAAGGGCTGTCACTCTCACCTCACCTCTGGAATTCAGCTCCTTTGTCCATGTTTGGACCAAGGCTGTAATGAGGTCTGGAGCCGAGTGGTCCTGGCAGAATTCAAACTGAGCATCAGTGAGCAGGTTATTGGTGAGTAAGTGCCGCTTGATAGCACTTTCGACGACAACTTCCATCACTTTGCTGATGATTGAGAGTAGACTGATGGGGTGGTAATACGCTGGATTGGATTTGTCCTGCTTTTTGTGGACAGGACATACCTGGGCAGTTTTCCACATTGTCGGCTAGATGCCAGTGTTGTAGCTGTACTGGAACAGCTTGGCTAGAGGCACGGCTAGTTCTGGAGCACAAGTCTTCAGCACGACAGCCGGGATGTTGTCGGGGCCCATAGCCTTTGCTGTATCCAGTGCACTCAGCCGTTTCTTGATATCACGTGGAGTGAATCGAATTGGCTGAAGACTGGCTTCTGTAATGGTGGGGACCTCAGGAGGAGGCCAAGATGATCATCCATTTGGCACTTCTGGCTGAAGATGGTTGCAAACGCTTCAGCCTTGTCTTTGCACTTGTGTACTGGGCTCTGCCATCATTGAGGATGGGGATGTTCGTGGAGCCTCCTCCTCCCATCAGTTGTTTAATGGATGTGGCAGGACTGCAGAGCTTTGATCTGATCCGTTGATTGTAGGATTGCTTAGCTCTGTCTATAGCATGCTGCTTTCGCTGTTTAGCATGCATGTAGTCCTGTGTTGCAACTTCCCCAGGTTGGCACCTCATTTTTAGGTACGCCTGGTGCTGCTCCTGGCATGCTCTTCTACACTCCTCAGTGAACCAGGTTTGGTCCCCTGGCTTGATGGTAATGGTAGAGTGAGGGATATGCCAGGCCATGAGGTTACAGATTGTGGTGGATTCCAATTCTGCTGCTGATGATGGCCCACAGCGCCTCATGGATGCCCAGTTTTGAGCTGCTAGAGCTGTTCTGAATCTATCCCATTTAGCACGGTGGTAGTGCCACACAACATGGTGGAGGGTGTCCTCAGTGTGAAGACGGGACTTCATCTCCACAAGGACTGTGCGGTGGTCACTGCTACTAATGCTGTCATGGACAGATGCATCTGCGACAGGTAGATTGGTGAGGATGAGGTCAAGTTGGTTTTTCCCCTCATGTTGGTTCTCTCACCACCTGCTGCAGGCCCAGTCTGGCAGCTATGTCCTTCAGGCCTCGGCCAGCTCGGTCAGTAGTGGTGCTACCGAGCCAGTCTTGATGATGAACATTGAAGTCTCCCACCCAGAGTACATTCTCTGCCCTTGCTACTCTCAGTGCTTCTTCCAACTGATGTTCAACATGGAGGAGTACTGATTCATCAGCTGAGGGAGGGTGGTAGGTGGTAATCAGCAGGAGGTTTCCTTGCCCATGTTTGAACTGATGCCATGAGACTTCATGGGGTCCGGAGTCAATGTTGCGAACTCCCAGGGCGACTATCTCCCGACTGTATACCACTGTGCCGCCACTTTTGGTGGGTGTATCCTGCCGGTGGGACAGGATATACCCAGGGATGGTGATGGAGGAGTCTGGGACATTGGCTGAGAGGTATGATTCTGTTAGTATGACTATCTCAGGCTGTTGGAACAGCTCTCCTAATTTTGGCACAAGTCCCCAGATGTTAGTGAGGAGGACTTTGCAGGGTCGATAGGGCTGGGTGGGCTGGGTGTGCCGTTGTCGTGTCCGAAGCCGCAGGTGAGGTCGATGCCGGGTGGTCCTGTCGGTTTTATTCTTATTATTGTTTCTTGTAGCGGTTTGTTACAACTGAGTGGCTTGCTAGGCCATTTCAGAGGGCAGTTAAGAGTCAATGGGGTAAAAATTCGGTTGCTTTGCGCCTCCTGTTAGCGCCCTAAGAGGGCACTAATGGGGATGCAAGGCAACTAGCGCCCGGGCGCGGCACCGCCCACGCCTCCCGCGAAATTCAGTGGGAGGTTAGCGGCGGCGCTAACCGGTAGCGCCCTGCGGCACTGCGCCGCCGGCGATTACGTCATCGCTGTGCACAGCACCCCGCTCGCGACCCAGCCGCGATCTTCGGGAATGCCCCCTGACTTACTGGCGGACGCTGTGTCTGACGGGGTCAGGGAGGCCTACCTGCAGCGGGGGAGGCGCTATTTAAAGGCGAGGTGCGGGGCGGCCATTTTTGTTGCTGGCCGCCTGCCAGCACCTGCCTGCACTCTCGTCCCCGGCCTCCTGAACTGCACCTCCCCCCCACCCCCACGGAGTGCCAGCTGCGCTCCAAGACCCCATGGCGCTGCGGTACGTAGCACCACGATATTCCCTCACAGCGCCCCAAGAGGGATGCGGGGCGCTTCCAGTAGCGCCCCGCTTCCCTCTTGGGCTCTTAGCACACTTCCACTCAATTTCCGTCACGGGGGCGCTAATTTTTCCAGGGCGCTAAAAGTAGCGCACCGGCAAAGTTAGCGCCCCGAAGGGGGCGCTACTCAATTTTTAGCCCAACAACTTTGCTGTGGGTCTGGAGTCACATATAGGCCAGAGAGGTAAGGATGGCAGATTCCCTTCCCTGAAGGACATTAGTGAACCAGATGGGTTTTTACGACAATCTGGTAGTTTCATGGTCACCATTACTGATACTAGCTTTTTATTCCAGATTTATTTAATTAACTGAATTTAAATTCCACAGCTGAATTGGTGGGATTTGGACTCACGTCTCTGGATTATTAGTCCGTTCCCTACTGATTCAACTACTGCTGGTGAGGACAGGACTTTATTTGGGACTATTTGTGCATTCATGAAGCTAAGTCTAAAATTAAATTTGAATCCTGGTTCCTATTCCACCAAACACATACGGCTGGATTTTCAATGACCCGTGGAGTCGGATTTTGAGGCGGGGGGGGTGCGGGGGGGGGTTAAAGTTGCAGATTCGGGGGTCCCAACCCCATCCCGACTCCAACCCGCCTCCATGCCAGTTTCTCTGGCGGCGAGTACCCGACCTGGACTGAGACCCGACTCCCCGAGGCGGGAAGGGATTACTGACCATTAACTGCCTGTTAACAGGTAGTTAACAGGCAGTTTTTTGCATAATCCCAATCTAAAAAGAAAAGTGTGGGCTTCCCGTCAGGTGGCAACCACTCCAAGTTATCGGGTCGGGCCGTGGGTCTGCAGGGGTTGGAGGGGTCGATATGTCCGGTGGGCAGGTGAGTGATGGGTGCATGTGTGCAGAGGTAAGTGTGTAAGGTAAGTGCTAAGTGTTGGAAAAAGTTTTACTTACCTTAACTTCCTCCTGCAGGTGTCAGCCTTTCAGTTCTCGGGAGTTAGAAATCTCACCAGCACAGAAAGCAGGAAAGTCGTGGTTCTGTCAAAACCTGCAGCCTTCTGTTTTCTGTGGTGGAATGATTTCTAACTCAGCCTGAAAGGAAGGACTGAAGTTAGAAATCATATTGTGAGTGTTTGACAGCTTCACAGAGCTGTCAAACGCTGATATTTCATCTGTCAAAAGCTCTTGACAGATGAAATGTCAGTCTGTGACGTCACCTGTTGCCAGGTGGCCCTTAGTTGGCCTGCTGAGCCCACTGGGCGGGCTCAACAAGGTCAATCAAGGGAAAATACAGTGGGTTGGCCACATCTCGATGGAGGCGGGTTCACAAGCCAGACTGTGTGATTCCCGACCCCAACCCGACTCCAACTTCAAAATCCAGCCCATACTCTCTCACTCCATTAGCGCACACACAAAAACACACCTGTTAGTAATTCCCAGCATTTCACAAGTTTTGCATTGCTCTCCACTATTAATCCCAGCTGCTGAATTAGAAGAAAACGTTGATTACATTGGTTCAACCAGATCCACCCAAAATAGTAGAGAGATGGTGCTATAACCAATTCATCTCTCAATGCTTGTCACCAAACTTTGTTGTGCACATGATGACCTGATGCATGCTGGGACCAAACAAGGGCAGAACATCACTTAATGACAACCCAGGGCCTATCAAGGAGCTAATTTAGCAACAAATCTAGCTGCTCAAAACTGGGCAACCATGAGGCGCTGTGGGCCATCAGCAGCAGCAGAATTGTATTACACCACAATCTGTAACCTCATGGCCCGGCATATCCCTCACTCTACCATTACCATCAAGCCAGGTGACCAACCCTGGTTCAATGAGGATTGTAGAAGAGCATGCCAAGGGCAGCACCAGGCGTACCTTCACTTGAACCATGCTGGGACCAGTGTCTTGGCGAATCGAATAACTAGGGCTGTAGATAGTGCTTTAAACTAAATAGTGGGGGGGAGGGTTAAAGCGAGGGGAAATTTAGAAAGTTAAAGAGAAAGAACAGAGCAATAGTGCAGGGTAGCGATATGGACAATGAAAACCAGAGTGTGACAGGAAGGGACAGAGCATACAAACATAAGAGTGCACCAGCAAATAAGATCAGAGTAGGGAAAAATGATAAAAAGACAAAATTAAAGGCTCTTTATCTGAATGCACGTAGCATTCGTAAAAAGATAGATGAACAAATAGAAATAAATGGGTATGATCTAATAGCCATCACAGCGACGTGGTTGCAATGTGACCAAGGCTGGGTCTGAATATTCAGGGGTATGTGACATTTCTGAAGGATAGACAGAAAGGAAAAGAAGATGGGGTAGCTCTGTTAATAAAGAATGAGATCAGTACAATAGTGAGAAATGATCTTGGCTCGGAAGTTCCAGATGTAGAATCAATTTGGATGGAGGTAAGAAATAGTAAGGGAAAGAAGGCACTGGTGGGAATAGTCTATAGGCCCCCTAACAGTAGCTACACTATAGGACAGAGTAAAAATCAAGAAATAATGGGGGCTTGTAAGAAAGGTACTGCAATAATCGTGGGCGATCTTAATCTTCATATAGATTGGACAAATCAAATTGGCAAAAGCAGCCTTGAGGACGAGTTCACAGAGAGTATTCGGGACAGTTTCTTGGAACAATACATTGTGGAACCGACCAGGGAACAGGCTATTTTAGATCTGGTAATGTGTAATGAAACAGGATTAATTAATGATCTCATAGTAAAGTATCCTCTAGGGAAGAGTAATCATAACATGATAGAATACCACATTCAGTTTGAAGGTGAGAAACTTGGGTCTGAAACTAGAGTATTAAACTTAAATAAAGGCAATTATAAAGGTATGAGGAGAGAGTTGGCTAAAGTGGACTGGGAAAATAGATTGGAAGGTAAGATGGTAGAAAAGCAGTGGCAGACATTTAAATAGATATTTCATGACTCTCAACAAAGATATATTTCAGTGAGAAAGAAAGACTCAAAAAGAAGGGTGAACCAACCATGGCTAACTAAGGAAGTTAAGGATGGTATCAAATTGAAAGAAAAGGCATACAATGTTGCAAAGATTAGTGGTTGGCCAGAAGATTGGGAAAACTTTAGAAACGAGCAAAGGATGACTAAAAAAAGAATAAAGAGGGAGAAAATAGCTTATGAGAGTAAACTAGCAAGAAATATAAAAACTGACAGTAAGAGCTTCTACAAGTATATAAAAAGGAAGAGACTAGCTAAGGTAAACATTGGTCCCTTAGAGGACGAGACTGGGGAAATAATAATGGGAAACAAGGAAATGGCTGAGGCATTGAACAAATATTTTGTATCTGTCTTCACAGTAGAGGACACTAAAAACATCCCAGTAATCGTAGAAAATCAAGGGGCAAAAGGAAGGGACGAACTTAAAACAATCACTATCACCAGAGAAAAAGTGCTAGACAAACTTATGGGTCTAAAGGACCTGATGGCTTGCATCCTAGGGTCTTAAAGAAGTGGCTACAGAGATAGTGGATGCATTGGTTGTAATTTTCCAAAATTCCCTTGACTCTGGAAAAGTTCCAGCGGATTGGAAAACTGCAAATGTAATGCCCTTATTCAAAAAAGGAAGAAGGCAGAAAGCAGGAAACTATAGGTCAGTTAGCCTAACATCTGTCATTGGCAAAATGCTCAAATCCATTATTAAGGAAGTAGTAGCAGGGCATTTAGAAAATCAAAATACAATCAAACAGAGTCAGCATGGTTTTATGAAAGGGAAATCGTGTTTGACAAATTTATTAGAGTTCTTTGAGGAGGTAACAAGCAGGGTGGATAAAGGGGAACCAGTTGATGTAGTGTACTTGGATTTCCAAAAGGCATTCAACAAGGTGCCACATAAAAGGTTACTGCATAAGATAAGAGCTCATGGTGTTGGGGGCAATATATTAGCATGCTAACTAACAGAAAACAGAGAGTCGGGATAAATGGGTCATTTTCAAGATGGCAATCTGTAACTAGTGGGGTACCACAGGGATCAGTGCTGGGGCCTCAACTATTTTCAATCTATATTAATGACTTGGATGAAGGGACCGAGTGTACTGTTGCCAAATTTGCTGGTGATACAAAGATAGGTGGGAAAGCAAGTTGTGAGGAGGACATAAAGGGGTAGAAATTAGGTCGCGCCCCATTTGGGGCGCAAATATCGTCTGGACGCAAATATTAGCGCCTGGCGCTAATTATCGGCACTGACTGGAAACTTCACTTTTACCGCCCCGGGAGGTGAGTGGAGCGCTAAAGCAGGTGCTGCACACCTGTCTTAAGGTGCAAAGGCCAAGGAGTGAGGCGCTAACTCAGAGCGCTGGCGAAGCTCATGTAATGTCAGTCAGCAATGGAACACACACACAATGGCACGGGCCAGTTCTTAAAGGGGATGGTTAATCTTGCTTTCCATCCACATCCTGTTCATTGCAGCCTTGAATCTCGGCCTGGAGAGACTTGCACATCAAATGTGCTGGAAAGAACAATGGAGAGTACCAGGCAAAGAGCTCAGAGTGCAGCTCCCACAGTCTCTGCTAAATCGATACAAGGAATGGCAAATCAAAATGAACCTGCAAAGTGCTGCTCAGTACCCAAAACTCCTTCCCACAACGTTGAATCTCTCCAGAAGTCTCTCCCTCTCTCTCTCAGAATGCGTAGTTCAAAAATGCCACCAACAATAAAAGACAGGAAGAGGCCCCCTTTAAATAGCGCCCCCCCCAGCCCCACAGCGATTGATAGCGTTCCAGTCTTCTGGTCGTTGGATGCGCCAGGCGGTAAGGCAGGGGGCGCCACTCAATTTCTGCTCCGGGGCGCCACAAGGGCGTTGCACCATGGAATGACGTCACAATCTGCGCGCGCAGGTGGTCGCAGCGGTAAGTTTTAGCGCCGCCGCACAATCTCAAATTAAGTTCTCGAGCGGCGCAAACATCGCTGCGCCCGGGCGTTAGCGGCTTTGCGCCCCATTAGCGCCCTCTTAAGGCGCTAACGGGAGGCGCAACCAACTGAATTTTTACCCCAAAGAGTCTGCAAAGGGATATAGATAGGTTAAGTGAGTGGGCAAGAATTTGGCAGATGGAGTATAATGTGGGAAAATGTTAAGTTATCCACTTTGGTAGGAAGAGTAGAAAAGAAAAATATTATTTAAATGGAGAAAGACTACAGACTGCGGCGGTACAGAGGGATCTGGGTGTCCTCGTACGTGAAACACAAAAAGTTAACATGCAGGTGCAGCAAGTAATTAGGAAGGCAAATAGAACGTTGGCCTTTATTTCAAGGGGGATAGAGTATAAAAGTAGGGAAGCCTTGCTACAACTGTACAGGGTGCTGGTGAGACCACACCTAGAGTACTGTGTACAGTTTTGGTTCCCTTATTTAAGGAGGGATATACTTGCATTGGAGGCAGTTCAGAGAAGGTTCACTAGGTTGATTCCTGGAATGGAAGTGTTGTCTTATGAGGAAAGGTTGAGCAGGTTGGGCCTATACTCATTGGAGTTTAGAAGAATGAGAGGTGATCTTATTGAAACATATAAGATTCTGAGGGGGTTGGACAGGGTAGATGTTGAAAGGATGTTTCCCTTTGTGGGGGAATCTAGAACAAGGGGGCATAGTTTCAGAATAAGGGGTCGCCCATTTAAGACGGAGATGAGGAGGAATTTCTTCTCTCAGAGGGTCATGATTCATTGGAATTCTTTACTCCAGAGAGCTGTGGAATCTGATTCATTGAATATATTCAAGGTTGAGATAGACAGATTTTTGAGTAACAGGAGAGTCAAGGGTTATGGGGAACAGGCAGGAAAGTGGAGTTGAGGCCAAAATCGGATCAGCCATGATCTCATTAAATGGCGGAGCAGGCTCAAGGCCAAATGGCCTGCTCCTACTCCTATTTCTTATGTTCTTAGGTTCTTATGTTCTTACCTAAAAATGAGGTGCCAACCTAGGGAAGCTGCAACACAGGACTACATGCATGCTAAACAGCAGAAGCAGCATGCTATAGACAGAGCTAAACGATCCCACAATCAACAGATCAGATCAAAGCTCTGCAGTCCTGCCACATCCAGTCATGAATGGTGGTGGACAATTAAACAAATAACAGGCGGAGGAGGCTCCACGAATATCCCCATCCTCAATGATAGCGGAGCCTAGCACGCGAGTGCAAAAGACAAGACTGAAGCATTTGCAACCATCTTCAACCAGAAGTGCCGAATGGATGATCCATCTTGGCCTCCTCCTGAGGTCCCCACCATCACAGAAGCCAGTCTTCAGCCAATTCAATTCACTCCACGTGATATCAAGAAATGACTGAGCGCACTGGATACAGCAAAGGCTATGGGCCCCGACAACATCCCGGCTGTCGTGCTGAAGACTTGTGCTCCAGAACTAGCCGCACTCTAGCCAAGCTGTTCCAGTACAGCTACAACACTGGCATCTAGCCGACAATGTGGAAAACTGCCCAGGTATGTCCTGTCCACAAAAAGCAGGACAAATCCAATCCAGCCAATTACCGCCCCATCAGTCTACTCTCAATCATCAGCAAAGTGATAGAAGTTGTCGTCGAAAGTGCTATCAAGCGGCACTTACTCACCAATAACCTGCTCACTGATGCTCAGTTTGGGTTCCGCCAGGACCACTCGGCTCCAGACCTCATTACAGCCTTGGTCCAAACATGGACAAAGAAGCTGAATTCCAGAGGTGAGGTGAGAGTGACAGCCCTTGACATCAATGCAGCATTTGACCGAGTGTGGCATCAAGGAGCCCTAGTAAAATTGAAGTCAATGGGACTCTCCACTGGCTGGAGTCGTACATAGCACAAAGGAAGATGGTTGTGGTTGTTGGAGGCCAATCATCTCAGCCCCAGGACATTGATGCAGGAGTTCCTCAGGGGAATGTCCTAGGCCCAACCATCTTCAGCTGCTTCATCAATGACCTTCCTCCATCATAAGGTCAGAAGTGGGGATGTTCGTTGATGATTGCACAGTGTTCAGTTTCATTCGCAACTCTTCAGATAATGAAGCAATCTATGTCCGCATGCAGGAAGACCTGGACGACATTCAGACTTGGGCCGATAAGTGGCAAGTAACCTTTGTGCCACACAAGTGCCAGGCAATGGCTAACTTGAACAAGAGAGCATCTAACCACCACCCCTTGACATTCAACGGCATTACCATCGCCGAATCCCCCACCATCAACATCCTGGAGGTCACCATTGACCAGAAACTTAACTGGACCAGCCACATAAATACTGTGGCAACAAATGCAGGTCAGAGGCTGGGTATTTTGCGGTGAGTGTCTCACCTCCAAACTCCCCAAAGCCTTTCCATCATCCACAAGGCACAAGTCAGGAGTGTGATGGAATGCTCTCCACTTGCCTGGATGAGTGCAGTTCCAACAACACTCAAGAAGCTCAACACCATCCAGGACAAAGCAGCCCGCTTGATTAGCATCCCATCCGCCACCTTAAACATTCACTCCCTCCACCACCGGCGTACCATGCTGCAGTGTACCATCTACAAGATGCACTGCAGCAAGTTACCAAGGTTTCTGTGACAGCACTTCCCAAACCCGCGATCTCTACCACCTAGAAGGAGAAGGACGGCAGGCGCATGGGAACACCATCACCTGCAAGTTTCCCTCCAAGTCACACACCACCCTGACTTGGAAATATATCGCTGTTCCTTCATCATCACTGGGTCAAAAACCTGGAACTCCCTCCCTAACAGCACTGTGGGAGCACCTTCACCACACGGACTGCAGCAGTTCAAGAAGGCAGCTCAGCACCACCTTCTCAAGGGCAATTAGGGATGGGCAATAAATGCTGGCCTTGCCAGTGACGCCCACATCCCAGGAACGAATACAAAAAAAAATCATCTGCCTGTATTATTTCACTATGGATGGCACCAAGCAGGCCCCCTATCCTTACAGGGGCCTGACCACCATCAGCTGAAGAAAGCTGAGCAACCAACTGTTAACGCCTTCTGCAGCAGTTCCTGTTACAGTTGTCTCTGGCTGTACTCTGTCATGATGCCATCCAATACATTAAGGAGGAGGCCCAACACCACCACTCTACAGCATCCCACACCAGAGATCCAGGACATAAACAAACTGAGGCAGTTCACTGAAGCTGCAATGGACTTGTGTAATCAAGCTTTTAGGACGTGCTGAGTGAAGGCCAATCATAGAGCTTGGTCCCAGAATTATGCCAGACCACCTTCATACACCAGTTACTAACAATCCTCAAGTTTACTTTGGGCAGTTTGAATGCAATATGGAAACCCCATACCATCCCAGACAAAACAAGAAAATAAAAATTGCAAATATACCAATGCGAATTTCAAATGTATTGTTTGTCTATCATTAAGGAATTTAAAATGTGCAACAAGAGATATAATCAACTGTTGTTTGTGTTTACTCCTTATCCTATTTTAACATACAGGTTTCTAATACTAATATCTTCCTTCATGTTACATTAGTAAATGAATGAATTCTTTCCTCTCTTGATCACGATATAATGGGTGCACCATGAAAGCAGCAGATTAATGGTTCATTTTGCTAATGTGTCCTATGTTTATTCAAATGTGTCAATTAAACAAACTTAACATGCTGGGGACATGAAGAAGAATGGAATAAATAGCTGAGCGAGGAAAAAAATTGTGAATGGAAATCTTTACGTAAAAGTGAAACAGAAAATCAGTACTGCAACATTTGATTGTTTTTTCCCATCTTTGTTGCACTTGCTTTCCCAGACACATTTGCCAACAACAGAATACTTGCTGGATGTTTTCATTTTAGGATTTTGCTTTTTCGCATTGTTTTTTTGATACCAAGTTCGTGAGCAGCAAGGCTCAAATAGTTCAAAATGTACCAGTTCCCCCAAAACACACATTTTCGATCTGCTTTAGGAACCCTTGAGTTGACCTTTATCTTTGGAAAGAATCGTCAACAGTTCCAGGTATTTTAAGTAGGACCGTTGTCATTAGTCAGTGTATTATGTAAGACCACAAGGGGTAAAAATTCAGTTGGTTGCGCCTCCCGTTAGCGCCTTAAGAGGGCGCTAATGGGGCGCAAAGCCGCTAACGCCCGGGCGCAGCGATGTTTGCGCCGCTCGAGAACTTAACTTGAGATTGTGCGGCGGCGCTAAAACTTACCGCTGCGACCACCTGCGCGCGCAGATTGTGACGTCATTCCATGGTGCAACGCCCTTGTGACGCCCCGGAGCGGAAATTGAGTGGCGCCCCCTGCCTTACCGCCTGGCGCATCCAACGACCAGAAGACTGGAACGCTATCAATCGCTGTGGGGCTGGGGGGGGCGCTATTTAAAGGGGGCCTCTTCCTGTCTTTTATTGTTGGTGGCATTTTTGAACTACGCATTCTGAGAGAGAGAGGGAGAGACTTCTGGAGAGATTCAACGTTGTGTGAAGGAGTTTTTGGTACTGAGCAGCACTTTGCAGGGTCATTTTGATTTGCCATTCCTTGTATCGATTTAGCAGAGACTGTGGGAGCTGCACTCTGAGCTCTTTGCCTGGTACTCTCCATTGTTCTTTCCAGCACATTTGATGTGCAAGTCTCTCCAGGCCGACATTCAAGGCTGCAATGAACAGGATGTGGATGGAAAGCAAGATTAACCATCCCCTTTAAGAACTGGCCCGTGCCATTGTGTGTGTGTTCCATTGCTGACTGACATTACATGAGCTTCGCCAGCGCTCTGAGTTAGCGCCTCACTCCTTGGCCTTTGCACCTTAAGACAGGTGTGCAGCGCCTGCTTTAGCGCTCCACTCACCTCCCGGGGCGGTAAAAGTGAAGTTTCCAGTCAGTGCCGATAATTAGCGCCAGGCGCTAATATTTGCGTCCAGACGATATTTGCGCCCCAAATGGGGCGCGACCTAATTTCTACCCCCACAAGTCTTTTAACTGCAGAAAATACAGCTTGCTCCTTTTTGTTTAGAAAGCCAAGGTGACAGATTAAGGCCCATTAGTGCAGGATACCACCAAGGTTGAAAAAAAGTAAGAGAAAATTGGGTAAACCAAGTTTGGGTTTTAAAAGCCTGAAGCTGTGAGATAAAGGATAGGCCGAGGCAAAGAAGGAGCCCCCGAGATCTGAGGTCTTGGGAAAGACTGAGTTAAAGTAGGCCGCAGTGTGATGAGTCTTGTTTTGAACACACTAAGGGTGTAGGGAGAAGAAAAGCATATCGGCTTCTGGGATGTAGAAGAGGAGGGGAAAGTTGAGAGAAGCAATGGTCTTAGTATAATCAATAAAATAGAGAGGCAAGAAAAGTTTCAATGGAGATGGAGATTTGAGGCAGAAGGTGAGGGAAGGATTCCAAAATCAGACAGGTAAACACAATGATGAGACAATATATTTTCACCATTAATTCGACATTCAATATCAGGCTTCGGACAAACAACCAGCTCAAGCTTTTCTCTTAAAAGATTATGATGCCATCTGAACTCTTAATTAGATTACAGTCTGTGGGAACTGTCCAGTGTTCTGTGGGTAAACTTGAACTTTTTCATTATTTTCACTGCAACATTTGCAGAGATATCTGGACAACAGGCATGTCTGCTCCTGAACATTGTTAAAAGAAAACTGAGCTCACTGTAAACAGAAATTAACTATCACTTTTCTTTTAAATTTGCTTTTCTTTGCACCATTAATATTCATCATAAAGGGTAGAGGTGGAAGTTGGTGACACAGGGACCTTAATATTAACCTCCCCATGACAGGCGGGAGAAGGTCTGGAGGAGTAGTTAAACCCTAAAAAAGGGAACGCATCTTCAGCCTGACTAGTATGCGCCCGTTGTGTTTTTACAGCGGCGGTTAGCAGCTGTCGATTGTAGCCTCTCTCTAACCCCTGCCGCGATTGGCGACCTCGCCCACCTAAAGCCTCGATCTGTAGCCTACCCTGCGATTGCCAAACCCCCCAACTAATGAATGACCCACGATTGCCCCCCAACTGATGCCTGACCCGTGATTGCCCCCCAACTGATGCCTGACCCACGATTGCCCCCCAACTGATGCCTGACCCACGATTGCCCCCCAACTGATGCCTGACCCACGATTGCCCCCCAACTGATGCCTGACCCGTGACTGCCCCCCAACTGATGCCTGACCTGCGATTGCCCCCAACTGATGCCTGACCCACGATTGCCCCCCAACTGATGCCTGACCCGTGACTGCCCCCCAACTGATGCCTGACCCGTGACTACCCCCCAACTGATGCCTGACCTGCGATTGCCCCCAACTGATGCCTGACCCACGATTGCCCCCCAACTGATGCCTGACCCGTGACTGCCCCCCAACTGATGCCTGACCCGTGACTGCCCCCCAACTGATGCCTGACCCACGATTGCCCCCCAACTGATGCCTGACCTGCGATTGCCCCCCAACTGATGCCTGACCTGCGATTGCCCCCCAACTGATGCCTGACCTGCGATTGCCCCCCAACTGATGCCTGACCCGTGATTGCCGGGGACCATCCCCAAGGGGATGAAGGTCTCCCCTCTCTGCTGGCTAAAAGCGTCCT
The DNA here is from genome assembly GCA_030390025.1 of Squalus acanthias. NCBI lineage: Eukaryota > Metazoa > Chordata > Chondrichthyes > Squaliformes > Squalidae > Squalus > Squalus acanthias. The sequence goes on from CM059428.1 coordinate 36,808,197, forward strand.
ACATGAAATGAGGTTGAACAATCAAGTTACGACAAAAAGATGAAATCATGTACAAATTAACAAATTCACTCAAAGGTGGAATGTACAGGAAATAGAAACTTCACAATGGTGCAATATGGGCGGGGGTGAGGTCTAAGGTGGAGATTTAAGAAATGTTGTTGGGTCAAAATAAGGGAGCTGCTCCTGCTCCTGCTCCGCCACCGTAACTTCGTTGCACTTCTGGTGGCGGAGCAAAGCAATTCCGAGAAAATTCTGGGCCCAGGTGTCAAGCATGGAAAAGTGTTGCAATTCCCCTGCACCAAAGTGTTCAGCATGCAAAGTTTCTACAAAAATCATGTTTAACCCCTACATTGTATGGAGAAATCTGCATTGCAGGAAGAAGCGCTGATAGTTAATCCGGATAAACTCAAAAGTCACTCTTAACTTCATCCCTATGCATATATAGAATTACAGATTTAAATTGATAAACCCACAGCTCACAGCACTCTGCCAGCAGGGATTAGTTCTGTATTTAGGCCAATCACATATTACAGTTATGGAAAAGTAGTCTGGGTCAATGGAGAAACCATTGAATAGGGGATTTTCTTTTACATCCATACTAATACATAAAATTATGTAGAGTCTACAGCACAGAAACAGGCCACTGGAATTCTGCATGATGCCTAACTCAGCATGGAATCAGCAAGTGACATGATCACCCTATCTTGCAGATACACAGGATTAGCAAAAGCAACACAAGAAGGTTTCACCTGGTACCTCTTGATTGTTCAAAAGCAAGTTTCCATCCTTTCCCCAGAGCTCAATGTTAACTATTCTGAGCACTCTTTCTTCAAGAGTGGTCAAGTTGCACATGGCTTAATAGAATCATTAGGAACAGGAGTAGGCCATTCAGCCCCTCGAGCCTGCTACACCATTCAATTAGCTCACGGCTGATCTGTACCTCAACTCCATTTATCCGCCTTAGCATCAATGTTCCCTGTAATTTTTTTGCCCCTTTAACACGCTGTGCGGCCCATTCAAAATTCCGCGCATGCGTGTTTTTTTCAATTTAAAAGCTGGCTCACCAGCTGCGCAGGACCCTTAAAGCGCTGCGAGGCCGTGCAGCTTAAAGGGAACATTGCTTCGTACCATATCCCTTGATACCTTTACCTAACAAAAATCTATCAATCTCAGTCTTGAAGTTCCAATTGTCCCAGAATCCACAGCCTTTTGGGAGAACTTCATAGTTCTACTATCCTTTGTGTGAAAAAGTGCTTCCTGATTTCCCTCCTAAATGGCTTAGCTCTAATTTTAAGATGATGCCCCTTCATTCTCAAATCCCCATCAGAAGGAATAGAATAGTTACCCTGTATCAAATCCTCTTAACATTTTAAACACCTCAATCAGATCACCCCTCAATCTCTGATAGTCAAGGGAATACAAGCCACGTTTATGCAACCTGTACTCATAATTCAACCCTCTAAAACCTGGTATCTTTCAAAGAGCTGACAAGGATGGGCTGAGTGGCATCCTTCTGTGCTCTATAAGTCTATCAATAATTAAAGTATATTTAACAGGCTCCTCTGGGCCCCACAAGAATAATCTGGTCTGCTGCCACCCTGAGCTCCCTACCCCAGGATTATGACCCCCGCCCCCCCCGACATACCTTGCTGCTGACCGGGCTTGAATCCAGCAAGCTGCATCGGAACGCCAGTTTGGGGCAGGCAGCTTGCCAATCCTAGTTAAATGAGACCTGGGCCTTATAACGGCACTAGCCTCTTCACTGCCAGAACAGGCGATGTGCCACCTAATAGTTAAAATCGACCTCAATGAATGGACAGTAGTGCCCATTTTCACATTTTCCTAAAAGAATTCCAGGGATCAAATGCTCACATGGTCCTCTTACAGAAGTTGTTGTCTGTGATGTATGTACTCTTAGGAGCTAAGTCCCCACTACTTATAGCGGACGTGTTGGTGTCAACACAATTTGCCCGCCATACAAGAGCAAACGCTCCAGCAATGGAGAGCTGAACGGGGCTGAAGTACGCAGCAGTCTGGCCAGTTTCGCTGCTGGTTCAGGATTGAAATGAAAGGAGGTCTAGAGAACCACAGGAGTGACTGATGGCAGCGGGGCTGTCTAAAAGGACTTAATGACAGGTAATCGTACTTTAACGAGGTGCGAACAGCTGCTTGAGCTGCCAGAAATTCTTTCTTCTTAGGCAGTCCCTCGAAACCGAGGATGACTTGCTTCCACATTAAAAATGAGTTCTCAGGTGACTGATGAGTCCAATGCAGGACCTACAGTCTCTGTCACAGGCGGGGCAGACGGTGGTTGAAGGGGCGGGTGGGTGGGGTGCTTCGGGTTGACGTGCGCTCCTTGCGCTGCCTGTGCTTGGCTTCCGCTTGCTCCCAGCGAAGAGACTCGAGGTGTTCGGCGCCCTCCCGGATGCTTCTCCTCCACTTTGTGCGGTCTTGGGCCAGGAATAGTCAGCGCGCTTAATACGGTTTAAGCGGCGCCTTTGTAATTGACGCCTCTGGTAACGGTAAATGATTACCGCCATTTGCCCGATATAGGCGGATGTCCAGGATAAGCGGGGACAGTGTAAGTGGTGGGGACTGTACCAGTTGCCAGTATTCGAATGCTAGGATTTGATTCATTGGGAATGAATAGGTTGTGCGATTTAACCCGAATATTTTCTCTCCCATTCACTTCATGCTTCTAATCTTCCCAACTAAGAGCTTCTACCTCTGACCTCTCCACCTTCTACCGCTTAACCTGAACTTATATCATTAAATACTTTATCAAACTCAACTGTTCCCAAGAGTGGGGATCATGGAAACGTTATTGCTATATTTTTAGGCTTTACTCAGATATATTCAAGAACTCCAGTTACTCCCTGTGAACTGAACGGTGACCTTACAACAACAACTTGCATTTATATAGCGCCTTTAATGTAGTAAAACGTCCCAAGACACTTCACAGGAGCGTTATCAAATAAAATTTGACAACGTAAGGTGGCCAAAAGCTTGGTCAGAGAGATAGGTTTTAAAGGAGCATCTTAAAGAAGAGAGAGGCGGAGAGTTTTAGGGAGGGAATTCCAGACCTTAGGGCCTAGGCAGCTGAAGGGATGGCCGCCAATGGAGGAGCGGTGAAAATCGAGGATGAGCAAGACAATTATGCATATAATGGCTGGGTTTTCTATCGCTGCGGTCACCAGCCCATGATTTTCCGCCCATTAAAGTGAAGAGGAGGAAATTCTTCGGTTGGCCTGTACAGAAATGGAAAACTCCTGCCTAAATCTGGTACTGCAACTTTGGCCATGGGTCAAACTGAAACCCTCGTTCCCTGTATTTAGCTTACTGGATGCGACAGGACGCCTCTCGTTACCTGATAGTGGACAAAAAGGTCCCATCTGATCGTGGTTTAGGCTACAACCTACAGATCAGGTTTATTATAAGTAACAGATAAGCAGTAGCGATATACCAGCTTGCACTTTTTATATTTAATGCAGAACCTTTAACTAACACCATCTCCTCGAGTACAAAAATAACAAAAGAACCAACACTATTGATTATGCTAACCTTGGACCAGAGCCTTCACTGGAACTCGTGTACATTGAGATTCATAATGACCCAAGAAGCTCTATAAAACTATGTCACATGACTTGTGGCACAGCGATAAAAGAAAAACTGCAGTTAGAACTGCTTAACCTTTTGATCTCAGGAAACAAGAGGGTAATTGACAGATTTAATACAAATATCCATTTGAATACAGCTATCCAGGAGGAAAGGTTTCCTCAAGTACCTATCCATAGACTAATTGCTAAGTGAAAGGTTATCAGGAAGCACTTGTATCAATGCTGATGACTTTGCAATTAAAATTTATTAAGGTCAAGACTCAATTGACCATTCACAAGGCAAGCAAGTAAACACGGTTGCAATTAACACATCAACACACAAAGCATTTTGTCGGATCACAGCTTGGTTCTGAGTGTCCTGGTGACTTTGCATTTTCAGCTAGGCTAGATAAAATTGAAGCTCTGTCACAAATGGATTCAAAATGTGAAGATGCTCTCTATTTGTCATAACCATGTCACAGACAGGAACCAGTCAATGATGGGTAATGTAGTATTGTTAGAGAAGTATCCTGGAGTTTTTGATCAACCACCTTCGGCATTTGGAGAAACTTTGCAGATCTTGCCCCCCCCAGAGGTAAGGAGGTTAGGTAGAGTCCACAAATGAGGAAATGATTGGCAGGAACAAACAGGGCCCCTTGTGCTTCATGTCCCCGCAAGCTGTTCATATCGCAGGGTCATGTTTTTAATACTGGTCATACCTCTGCTCCCATGCCTTTTCTGTCCTCATAGAATTTCATAGCACAGAAAGAAACCATTTGGCCCACTGCTCCTGCACTGGCTGTCTGAAAGAAAGATCCGTTTAGTCCCTTTTAAAACACCTCTCCTTACCATCTTGCCAATGAATGGAAGTAACCTATCACTATTAACATATCCCTTCATAATCTTTAATCACAATCATGTTTTCCACCTCCCTCCCAGGTCTTCAGCCAACATGGTCATGTTCTCCATTTTAAACCTTGCTGACTCCTCCCTCCTTTCATCATAAATGTCACAGAACAGTATCGGGGCCTGGGCTATTCCATCCTCCTGTCAGACGTAAAAACAGCCTTTCCTTGCAGTAATAAGGTGGCTTCACGTTGGCTAGAACAACTACACAATAACAACAACAACAACTTGTATTTATATAGTGCCCCTCCCTATCTCTGTAATCTCTTCCAGCCCCACAACCAACAACAACAACAAATTGTATTTATATAGCACCTTTAACATAGTAAAACGTCCCAAGGCGCTTCACAGGAGCGTTAAAACAAAATTTGACACCGAGCCACATAAGGAGATATTAGCGCAGATGACGGTCAAAGAGGTAGGTTTTAAGGAGTGTCTAAAAGGAGGAAAGAGAGGTAGAGAGGCGGAGAGGTTTAGGGAGGGAATTCCAGAGCTTAGGGCCTTGGCAGCTGAAGGCAAGGCCACCAATGGTTGAGCGATTAAAATCAGGGATGCTCAAGAGGCAAGAATTAGAGGAGCGCAGATATCTCGGAGGGTTATCTGCCCTAGCCCTGATCTCGCACCTTTCTCCAGTTTCTCTCTGATCTACCCTCATGACCTCTCCGAGCTCATCTTGTCCATGAGACCCACTTCCTGCTCCCTAACCCTATTCCCACTAAACTGCTGACCACCCAACTTCCTTTTCTGGCTCCCATGTTAGCTGATATTGTTAAAGGTTCTCTCTCCTCAGGTACTGTCCCCCTCTCCTTCAAATCTGCCGTCATCACCCCTCTCCTCAAAAAACCAACCCTTGACCCTCTGACCTTGCGAAATACCAACCTCCCTTTCCTCTTCAAAGTCCTTGAGCATGTTGTTGCCTCCCATATCTTTACCCATCTTTCTGGAACTCCATATTTGAATCCCTCCAATCAGGTTTCTGCCCCTGCCGCAGTACCGAAACAGCTCTTATCAAAGTCACAAATGACATCCTTTGTGACTGTGACAAACGTAATCTATCCCTCCTCATCCTTCTCGACCTGTCTGCAGCCTTTGACACGGTTGACCACTCCATCCTCCTAAACGCCTCTTCACCGTCGTCCAGCTGGGTGGGACTGCACTCGCCTGGTTCCATTCTTATCTATCTAATCATAGCCAGAGAATCACCTGCAATGGCTTCTCTTCCTACTCCCGCATCGTTACCTCTGGTGTCCCCCAAGGATCTATCTTTGGCTCCCTCCTATTTATCATCTGCATGCTGCCCCTCGGCGACATCATCCGAAAACAGTGTCAGTTTCCACATGTATGCTGACGACACCCGGCTCTACCTCATCACCACTTCTCTCAACCCCTCCACTATCTCTAAATTGTCAGACTGCTTGTCTGACAGAAATTTCCTCCAATTAAATATTGGGAAGACCGAAGCCATAGACCGTGATTTCCCCTACCTCGGCGGGTCCGTGGCGGGCGACGACAGTGGCGGGTTCCAACCCCGCTGCCGGCTCCAGCCCGCAGTGTAGAATGATTTTACATTGAATGGGCTTGTTAAGCCCGCCCAGCACGTTTGCAGGCCAATTGAAGGAAGCGGGTCTGATGACGTCATTTGGTGAGGCGTCATCAGCCGGTTTCCTTAAAGGGACCACAGATTTTGACAGTTGTGCTGTCAGTGTTCTACAGCATTGAGGTGCTGCAAACACTGACAAGCACTGCACTGAGGTGCACGGCTGCACCTAGGCTCTCCCATGACTCCTTCCATATGCTTATGGAGGGAGTCACAGCACGCAGGGAGGTTCTCTTCCCTTCCAATGGGCGGAAGAGACCTCCCCAGGAGACCAACGCAGCCTGGTTGCACATTGCACAGAAGGACCCAAGCAGCGATGTCGTCAGGAGGACCAGGCGGCAGTGGCGCAAACCTTTCAATGATCTCAGTAGATCACGAAACATTACTGCTAAGCCACATTCAACCTCATCACTCTGCCTTCCCTACCCTACTCCTGCACATCCTTACTCACACCAACTTACCTTGCACCTCAACCCATCCCTCTCTATCTACATTATCACTTCCTCATCTCACTAGCCACCCCTCACACTCACCCTCATCCAAGTCCATTCTTACCAACTAACAACACACAAGGGTAGGCACTTTGGTGTTTTATACAATGTTCATGTAAAATTTCTGTTAATGTGGTGTCAAACATTGAAACCTTTATTTTCAACACTTGGACAGATCTGTGTGCACCTTTGGAAGTGGCTTAGTGAGTTGCAGTGAATGGTGAGACATAACGGTATCCCCCGCAATGGTGATGAGTGTGAAAGGAATGGCTTGGGCATTGTAGGCATGATTTATGGTGTTGTTGTGGGGTGGTGCCAACCTGGCACATCATGTGGCAGCTAGCATCAAGTAAAGTAAATCTGGCCACGGTGCAGCCATCCCTGGCCTCCCGGGCAGCAATGTGGTCGGGTGCTGATGCCCTCTGTCCTGTGCAGCATCTGCTGATTGCGGAGAAGGCTGGTGTTGTTGTTGGTGCTGCTGCTGTGCCTGGTGCTGCTGGTGTTGGAGCTGATCATGGTGGGATTCTGAGGACCAAGCTGAGATAGTTTCAAGGACACCGATGCTGATGGAATAGATGGCAGGTGAACTTAAGAGGACAGAAGCGATCTGTCAATGGTGAGAGAGATTGTTCCAATGAGGTGACTCTGGATAGAGAGTTTGCTCCAAACACTTGCAGCCTGCATAAAGCTCAATCTGTCTTCCAAATGCAATAAGCAACAGCTTCTGAGCTTGGAAAGTGAACAGCTGTGAGATGGGAGCTTTTATAGCACATTTGCAGCTGTCAAGTAATGAAATGATTCCATGGTCATACAACTTTTGACCTCTTTACCTGACGTGATCCCCGAGCAGCCCATGGGCGACCTCATAAAATGGTCCGGTGAGCTCAAAATACTTTTTAATGGGCTGTTAACAATGACCTGAATTGCCTCCCCCACCGCTGCCTGTCGGGTCTGTTCAGCCCTGACAGACCCGACATCTGGGAAAGTCGCATGGCGGCGGGTTGACAGCGGGGTCCCGACCCGCTGTCAAAAAAAAACATTTTCCCACCACCGAACATGCCCGCTGACCCCCCGAAAAATTCCCCCCATTGTCTTCAGTCCCCGCCACAAACTCCATTCCCTAGCCACCGACTCCATCCCTCTCCCTAGCATTTGTCTGAGGCTAAACCAGACTATTCGCAACCTTTGTGTCATATTTGATCCTGAAATGAGCTTCCGAACTCATATCCGCACCATAACTAAGACCGCCTATTTCCACCTCCGTAATATCGCCCGTCTCCGCCCCTGCCTCAGCTCATCTGCTGCTGAAACCCTCATCCATGCCTTTGTTACCTCTTGACTATTCCAACGCACTGTTAGCTAGCCTCCCACGTTCTACCCTACGTAAACTTGAGGTCATCCAAAACTCGGCTGCCCGTGTCCTAACTCGCACCAAGTCCCATTCACCCATCACCCCTGTGCTCGCTGACCTACATTGGCACCCAGTTAAGTAACGCCTCAATTTTAAAATTCCCATCCTTGTTTTCAAATCCCTCCATGGCCTCGCCCCTCCCTATCTCTGTAATCTCCTTCAGCCCTACAACCTCCCGAGATACCTACGCTGCTCTAATTCTGGCCTCTTGAGCATCCCTGATTTTAATCTCTCAACCATTAGTCGCCGTGCCTTCAGTTGCCTAGGCCCTAAGCTCTGGAATTCCCTCCCTAAACCTCTCCACCTCGCTACCTCTTTCTCCTCCTTTAAGACGCTCCTTAATACCTACCTCTTTGACCAAGCTGTTGGTCATCTGCCCTAATTTCTCCTTATGTGGATCAGTGTCAAATTTTGTTTGATAACACTCCTGTGAAGTGCCTTGGGATGTTTTACTATGTTAAAGGTGCTATATAAATACAACTTGTTGTTGTTGTTGTTGGTTGTAGGGCTGGAGGAGATTACAGAGAAAGGGAGGGACGAGGCCATGGAGGGATTTGAAAACAAGATGAGAATTTTAAAATTGAGGCGTTGCTTAACTGGGAGCCAATGTAGGTCAGCGAGCACAGGGGTGATGGGTGAACAGGACTTGGTACGAGTTCGGACACCGGCAACAGTCAAAGGAAAGAGATGTTGTTAAGCTGCAGCTGGAGTTAGTTTGCAGTTTTGGGCACGCCATTATAGTAAGGATATAAAAGCAAAGGAAAAGATGGAGCATAGATTCATTGGGTGAGAAATTCGGTATCGCACCGTTTGGGGCGCTAAATTTTGTAAGCTGGAAAAATTAGCGCCAGGTGCTAATCATTCTCAGCTTTCGGTAAATTCAGTGTTAGCGCTCCAGGAAGGAAGTGGAGCGTTAAATCAAGCGGGGGGACGGTAGAGGTGCAGAGCTGCACAATGACCACTGCAGCGCTGTTGGGATTCAAGGGCTCCTTCCTCCCCTAAAGGGAAGGGCCATCGCTGCAGGCTCTGCTTTTGGAACGATTTCCCTCATTGCCGACGGCAACCGGATCCTCGACGATCAGCCCCAAGCATTCTAACAGAGTGCAGGGCTGATCAATCGCGCCATTTTAAAATTTTCAAAATGCACCCTAAAGGAAGGAAACACATTTCTACTGAAGACCAGTGGCCTTACCTTTAATTAGCGCTCCCGAAGCCCCCTGCCTCCCGAACAACGCCTCCTGCAGCTGTCGGTGTTATCACCCGGCGATGCTGCAGGGGACAGAACCGAATTTCGGGTCCAGGGCGCTAACGGGGCACTGCGCAGCCAGATGACGTCACGATCTCCGGGCGCAGGAGAGCGTGGCGCTAGGGGTTACCGCTGCTGAAAACCGCCAGGTGAATTTCGCGGGCGGCGGTAACATTGCCGCGCCCGGGCAGTAAGTCGTTAGCGCCCCATTATCGCCCCCCGGAGGCGCAAACGGGAGACGCTAACCAACCGAATTTCTCCCCCATAAGGTTGTTACCAGGGATGAGGGGTTACAATTATGAAGAGATACTCGAGAAGTCAAGACTTTCTTTTCACAATAACTGAGAAGGTTAAGGGGTAACCTAATAGAGTTCTTCAAGATTATGAAGAGGTAGATTAGGTTAAATTTGAATAGACTGCTTCCATTTATCGACAAGTTGGTAATGAGAGGGTACAAATTTCCGATAAATCACACAAAGAATTTCTATTGAAGTAAATGGAAATGAAAATGGGGAGAGATGTAGAACAGGCGGCGGATCCGTATCTCCCTGTTTTACACTATTGCCAAATGTTAAAAGTACCCCCATTGAGTGTAAGCCCTTTCTGTTCATGTACGACTTAGGGTTGCCCTGGTGACCCCACAGGTTCAATGTGGAGAAGTGTGAGGTCATCCACTTTGGAGCTGAGAAAGATAAATCAGAATATTTTCTTAATGGTGAGAGACTAGAAACTGCGGAGGAGCAAAGAGATTTTGGTCTCCATGTACACAAATCACTGAAAGCTAGTGTGCAGGTACAAAACGCAAGCAAAAAGGCTCATGGAATGTTGGCCTTTATTGCAAGGGGGTTGGAATACAAAAGTGAGAAAGTGATGCTTCAGTTGTACAGAGCCTTGGTCAGACCCCTGTCTGGAGTGCTGCTTTCAGTTTTGGGCACCAAACCTCAGGAAAGATATGTTGGCCTTGGAGGAGGTACAGAGAAAATTCACCAGAAGGATAGCAGTGCTTAAAGGGTTAAGTTATGAGGACAGGTTTTATAAACTTGGCTTGTATTTAGAAGGTTGAGGGGGTGATCTAACTGAGGTGTTTAAAATGATAAAGGGATTCTTTATAAAGGTAGATAAAGAGAAACTATTTCCTCTGGTGCGGGAATCCAGAACAAGACAGCATAATCTTAAAATTAGAGCTAGGCCGTTCAGGAGGAAAAGCAGGATTTTTCACACAAAGGGTCGTAGAAATCTGGAATTCTCTGCCCTGTGGATGCTGGGACAATTGGAGCTCTTTCAAGACTGAGATTGATAGATTTTCATTGGGTAAAGGTATCAAGGGATATGGAGCAACGGCAGTAACTAGAATTGAGGTATAGATCAGCCATGATCTAATTGAATGGGGAAACAGGCTAAAGGGGCTGAATGGACTACTCCTGTTTCTATGTTCCACCTACAATGCCCTGCACTTGAGCCATTAGTGGAAGCTATGCTTTAGCGCAATGAGAGGGTTTGCGCAAAAGGATAATGGTTGTGTATGATGCTTCAAATACCTCACAGAGGGTGCAGCAGTCCCTAACAGATTTGTGTCATGATTGATGGGCCCCACAAGAAATGTAAGCATTATTAAGGAGTATATGACGTTCACCTTCCTCCTGATATCAGCAATCTTCTTCCAGGACTCAGTGGACTACTTTGACTCAGTCAGCGACCTCCTTCCGTGTAGCCTCCACTTGTACTTTTGCTGGTGAGTAGCCTTGAGGTCCAAATAGGGCTACTCTCCTTTGGTGCTTCTCCTGCAGCAGCACCTCCAGCCCTTCAGCTTCAAAAGTAGAAGTGCTGCTCATATATATCCACTGTGCCATTATGAACAATGAGTCGCCATCATAACTTGCCCTTTAATGGTGAGCTGCAGTCCCTTAAGAGTTGTTAAGGGGTTAAGTGGAGTTTTCCACTTTCCAGCCAAGTGTGCAGCTTTTTGTATGCCAGTAGCCTATTTGAATGAGGGGAGGACCTAATATTATATATCATGCATATACACATGTATACACACACATATATAATATATATAGTCAACGGAAATCAAAATTGGGAGAGGTGTATAATGGGCAACGAATCCGATATTATCCGTTTTACACTATCACCAAAAGTTAAAATTACCCCCACAGATACTAAAAGCACGTTCTGTAGCAGTAAGTATCTGTGGCTGGCACTCTCGCTCTCTCTCTCGCTCTCTCTTGCGCTTGTTAAAATGGGTCTGGTGTTATCAAGGATTCCCACTCGAAAGTGCATGTGGTCACATGTCTGAATGAAGACAAGTTGAACCCATTTGTTGAACAACCTGCTGGTGTTCACTGTCTAGTCTTACACATGAGGAGTCACCACTTGGGTGAAGGACTAGTGAGTTGCCGGTGCTTGTGGAAGCTAATACCACAGCACGAGGCATTGCCTTCAGGAGCAGAGGGAGAAAAACATCTATCAATATTCTCTAGCGTCACCAGAGAAAGAGAAAAACTCAATAAAAACTCTTCAGGAAATAAAAGAGAGGGAAATCAATAATGTGAGAACATTTGAGAATGTAAATGTGCAATGTAATTGCTTCGAAGGAGATTGATATTGAAGCAAGGCTTGAAATAATATTAGCTCCCACGGATCGAATGTCAATTATTAACAGGACCATTGTTTTATGGAGACTGAATAAGTCAAATTCTATTCTCATGACAAGAGATTTTTACTGATGTTTTGAGGTTCTGTGCACCTTAATCATCATAAACACTGCAGTGGTGCACTAGACACTGTCACAGTGTGAGAGATAGGCCAGGAAATCCTCGGAGCTGCTCCCACTCCGTCGTAACTTCGCCGGAAGTGCGCTGTAAACCCCATTTACTCATGGGGTTTTGCAAAAACCTTGGATTTCTGTCTGGGGACCTACTAGAACCTTACTTCTGTTGCTGTATACTGATTCAAAAATGTATTCCTGCAACATTCCTGTTCTCTTTGGATCACTGACACAAAGTTTAGAAGTTAGGACGGGGGCTTCAGCAGTAGGTCACTATGCGCCGAGGGGTCCCCCACACAGAAGTGTTGAAAAACCCAACCGTTGAAAAGACCTTTTGATTGATATTTGGATTTTGAAATTCCTGAGCCATCTCCTAGCGTTCATACTATTACATCTAGTTTCCATAGACAGGAGGCAGACTTGATTATCCAGGTTTTGCAGGTCTGCCACCAGTCTATGAAACCAGATTATAATCGTGTAAACAGCAGTTCATGGAAGCCAAGCTCTCAGAATCAGACTTAAAATAAAAGCCAGTTAAGAGACGGTCTTTGAGAGAGTCTAGTTCTGTTTTACAAAGTTCTGGTATCGGTTATAACAACTTCCTTCAACACAACTCAGCATGTTATTGTTTAAGAAACTATTTGTGATGTTTCCTGGTTTCAAGTAAATATGACAATGAGACATCAAAGGCTTCCAGCTATGTTGGTGATGCAAATAAAATGCTCTACAGGTCCTGATTTGTGCATCCTGGTCTGTACATTCTGTTATCCAGTGAGAGGATCACCTTGAAAATTCTGGCTGCAACAGAACTCAAATATTTCCTGCAACTATATATGCATAATTTTCTACGTAATTTTATTTTCACAAATAGCTTCATTTCCTTGTTGCTTCATCCCACTCGCCTGACGGATAAAGTAGCAAATACTGGGAGTCTGAAACAAAAAAGAAAGTGCTGCAAATACACAGCAGGCCCCTCAACACCTGTAAAGAGAAAAGACTGCTTTGCATTTCAGATGTAAACCATTGTCAGAAACTGTTTAAGGCTCCAGACAATGAGCTGTGCCAAAATGTTAATACATTTCTCCCCCTTCACAAATGCTTATTCCCAGCATCTTGTGTTGTTGTGACTGGAGGCAGCAACTGCTTTTCAGAGACATTTGGGGGTCATTTTGATTCTGTGCGATAGTGAAAAACAGGCGATAGCGAATCGGCAGCCCGTTTTACATCTCTCCTGAGTTTGATTTCCACTGACTTCGCTGGAAATCGGGAGAGATGTAAAACGGGCTGCTGATGCGCTAACGCCCGTTTTACACTATCGCACAAAGTCAAAATGACGACCCTTTTGCCACTTGCTGATGTCAGGCATTCTCTGCTACTGGCCGCCAACTGGAAGTGCCAAAGGAAGGGTTTCTTTGTTGAATTTCAGAAGATTGGGCTTTATTTGCCCATCCCTAATTGCCCTCGAGAAGGTGGTGGTGAGCCGCCTTCTTGAACCGCTGCAGTCCGTGTGGTGAAGGTACTCCCACAGTGCTGTTATTTAGGGAGTTCCAGGATTTTGACCCAGCGGTCAATCATCACAGCCCCAGGACATCGCTGCAGGAGTTCCTCAGGGCAGTGTCCTAGGTCCAACCATCTCAGCTGCTTCATCAATGATCTTCCCTCCAACATAAGGTCAGAAATGGGGATGTTTGCTGATGACTGCACAGTGTTCAGTGCCATTCACAACTCCTCAGATAATGAAGCAGTCCATGCCCGCATGCAACAAGACCTGGACGACATTCAGGTTTGGGCTGATAAGTGGCAGGTAACATTCGCGCCACAGAAGTGCCAGGTAATGACTACCTCCAACAAGCGAGAGTCTAACCACCGCCCCATGACATTCAACGGCATTACCATCGCCAAATCCCCCACCATCAACATCCTGGGGGTCACCATTGACCAGAAACTTAATTGGACCAGCCACATAAATACTGTGGCAACAAGAGCAGATCAGAGGCTGGGTATTCTGTGGCGAGTGTCTCACCTCCTGACTCCCCAAAGCCTTTCTACCATCTACAAGGCACAAGTAAGGAGTGTGATGGAATACTCTCCACTTGCCTGGATGAGTGCAGCTCCAACAACACTCAAGAAGCTCAACACCATCCAGGACAAAGCAGCCCGCTTGATTGGCACCCCATCCACCACCTTAAACATTCACTCCCTCCACCACTGGCGTACCGTGGCTGCAGTGTGCACCATCTACAAGATGCACTGCAGCAACTCGCCAAGGCTTCTTTGGCAGCACCTCCCGCGACCTCTTCCACCTAGAAGGACAAGGGCAGCAGGGACATGGGAACACCACCACCTCCAAGTGCCCCTCCAAGTCACACACCATCCTGACTTACAAGTATATTGCCGATCCTTCATCGTCGCTGGGTCAAAATCCTGGAACTCCCTAATTAACAGCACTGTGGGAGTACCATCACCACACAGACTGCAGCGGTTCAAGAAGGCGGCTCACCACCACCTTCTCAAGGGCAATTAGGGATGGGAATAAATGATGGCCTTGCCAGCGACGCCCACATCCCGTAAACAAATTTTAAAAAAAGCTCACGTTTAAAAGGGAGATGGGAGTGTTCTGTCCATTAAGGGCTTCACTGTCTTCAAAAGAAACAACAAATTGAACACTCCCTAGTTTTCAATGTTTGAATCCCAGCAGGTGGTCTCCTCGCACTTCCGTTTGGTGACAAACGACTAACAGCAATCTGTCTGAAGCAGTTAATGGTTGCTATTAGGTAAATGGAAAACATTCACTTTGAAACGGGTTTTTTTTATTGCGTTTGCAAAGTGATAAAATTAATTAGTGCTGGAAACCAGACGTTGAGGGAGCGTTTTCTGTATTAGGTACAAGCTGGTCCGAGCCTGCAGTCATCTTTTATAGACAGTCATAAGGCACTTTTATATTTCAAGTTAGTGGTCCCAGGTAAGAGCACTCAAATAGAAACCTACAGTCTTCGTTGTGCTGCTCTCCTCTATTTAATTTTCATTTCTTCCCGCAGGCCTGTTGCAAGCTGGAAATCAACAAGTCGTGGGCGGATGGCAATAACAATTTGGTTTTGTGCGTTTAGATTTAAATGAACCCCGATGGCAGCTCACAAACTCCATGCGAATGTGGGGCTCTGATGCTTCGAGTCTTAGTGGGCCCCATCTTTAAATTAGAGAGTCTCATCAAGAGCCAGAGTAAAGCAGAACTGCCATCAATGACATTCCTATGAACATAGGAACAGGAGTAGGCCATTCAGCCCCTCGAGTCTGCTCAATTAGATCATGGCTATCTGTACCTCAACTCCATTTACCCACCCTGGCTGCATTTCCCTTGATACCCTTGCCCAACAAAAATCTATCGATCTCAGTCTTGAAAGTTCCAATTGTCCCAGCATCCACAGCCTTTTGGGGGAGAGAATTCCAAATTTCTACTGCCCTTTGTGTGAAAAAGTGTTCCCTGATTTCCTTCCTAAATGGCCTAGCTCTAATTTGAAGATGATGTCCCCTCGTTCTTGATTCCCTCATCAGTGGAAATAGTTTCTCCCAATATACCCTATTGAATTCTTTTAACATTTTTAACACTCCTGTGTGACGGGACTGTAGATGAAAACTTCCAAGAGAGTTTGCTGTACTTGTTTACACTCGAGCCTAAAGCTGGAATCCAGTTCATTTTTTCAGATTTCATTTATATCACTGAAGTGCTTCTACGGAGACCAGTTCCCTTGCTGCCGAATCCACTTCTTTATACTGAGACGTGAATTCTGCAATGATGGATAGCTGCAGATGTGGAATGGGAGTGGGTCCAGAATGGAATCGTAGGGTACACTGGAAGAAGCCATTAGGATGTGTGCTGGCTGTCAATCAGGCTGACTTCAGGGTGGGGAACACATCCCTGACGTCGCATACACGCTGTGGAGTTAAAACTCCACAGCATGCCGGGAAACCTGACCTTCCAGCCCATCATCTTTTCTGACACTTCAGCACAGTACTACAGGAGTGTTGCATTGTTGGAGATGCCGTCTTTCAGATGAGATATTAAATGGAGGCCCTGTCTGCCACCCATCCACCTTTCAGGCTAACATAAATGATCTCATGGTACTAGTTGAAGAAGAACAGGGGAGTTCTCCTGATATCCTGTGCAACATTTATCCCTCAACCAACATCAGCAAAAAAAACTACAGTGTTGAGGCTGCCGTGAAACACGAATGGAGGCTGAATCCATATGTGGAAAACAAGAAAACTTTAATTCACTGCATGGCACACAAAATGGCTGAGCTAGTCCCAGAATTCTCTGGAAAAACTCCCAGAATTCTCTGGGTAAAACCTAAGGTAATGTGCCTTAAAGGGAAGGTGCTGGAAATTTGTCCACAGACGGAAGAGTGGATTATGCCCGTTTTAGGTGGCGATCCGCCACAACAGATTCAGTGTTTTGCTGTTTATGGGGCCTTGCTGAACACAAAATGGCTTCTGTGTTTGCCTACAAAACAGTGACTACACGTCAAAAGTAATTCACTAGCTGTAAAGCACTTTGGAACTGAAGATGTGAAAGGCACTGTATAAATGCAGTTTCTTTCTTTTCTTTGTACTGAGACCGAAAATCGAAATCCAGAATCCTGTGGTCTACTTGTTTCTTTCCTGTCCAAAGGAGTGCACCCTCCACACATTGCCCTTTCCTTTTACTTACAGTCAAATGCCAGCAGCTCTGCTGCAAGAAACAAAATGCAGGGAACAGAATCCTCGCGTTTGCTTTTGCGAAATCATCTCCCTTAATCCAGCAGCAACCTCCTGGAACTACATTGGCGAAGGGAGACCTGTGCTTCTCCCCATCATAGGGACATAGGAACAGGAGGCCATTCAGCCCCTCGAGCCTGTTCTGCCGTTCAATGAGATCATGGCTGATCTGTATCTTAACTCCATCTACCTGCCTTTGGTTCCATATCCCTAAATGCCCTTCACCTAACAAAAATCGATCAATCTCAGTTTTGAAATTTTCAATTGATTCAGCCTCAACAGCTTTTTGAAGGAGAAAGTTCCAGATTTCCACTTCCCTTTGTGTGAAGAAGTGCTTCCTGACATCACCCCTGAACGGCCTAGCTCTAATTTTAAGGTCATGCCCCCTTCTTCTGGACTCCCCCTGCCAGAGGAAATAGTTTCTCTCTTTCTATCCTATCAACTCCTTTAATCAGCTTAAACATCTCAATTAGATCACACCTTAATCTTCTATAATTCTATACTCAAGGGAATATAAGCCTAGTCTATGCAACCTGTCCTCTACGATGTTAAATGCATCTCAACTCTAAGCATCCTGAGACCAGCCGTTTATAGTAATAGATTGGTTTTATGAACACTATTGAACAAAACTACGGCTGCTGTGGCACAAAAACGTGGCCCCATCCACCCACCTTCCACAAGTGTGCCCACTCCACTTAGTGTATTTCCGTCATTAGAGTTGCCAATAATGTTCCCTTTAATTTTGGGGGGGTTTCTTTAAGCGGCCACGCAGCCCATTCAAAATACCACGCATGCGCGGTTTTTCCCCATGAAAAGTCAGTGAGCCGGCTGCACAGGAGGTCCAGAGCACTGCGCGGCCACGCGTCACATGGCCGTGCAGCTTAAAAGGAATATTGTTTGCCAACCCTCCAGGATTGCCCTGAAGTCTCCAGGAATGAAAGATTAATCTCCCGGACACTGCTGCGAGCAACGCGGGAGAAAAATCATAGAGGCATTAAAAAAATAGTGTGTATTTTTAATTTTCTTTGAACGTTTTTGTTTATTCATGAGGAAAATATTGAAGAGGGGGGAAAAAAGCTGTTTGACTGACAGTCAACATTCATCCAATCAGATAACAAAGAGCCTGTTCGCTTTCCAATCAGTGTGGGAAGGTGGAGCACCATGAGGATGGACGTGTCGGACGACCAATGGCGGGAGTGTGGGGGCGGGGTGGTTGGAGGCGGGAGGTTATGTGAAGAAACCTCCACGAATACATCGAACCAGAGTTGGCAACCCTATCTGTCATGTAAAAATAGATTTGAAATAAAATGACAAAGTACGGGTGTGCTAAAATCTCCACACATCCATAGCATGTTGGCACATGTACACTTTCTGTTTGTCTCCTTTATTTTGGTTTCTCGGGCAGTATCTGCACAACCCACCAGAATCTTTATTTCGCGGGGGTGGTGGGGTGAAGGAAGTCTACCTTTAAAATAAACCATAGGAGCTCTCCTACTCATGGTTACTTTGAAATAGCAAATGAAGCAGCGTTGTTAGCTGGATCACACGTAGAACGGCATTAACGGCAGCTGTTCATCACTGCACGCTACAGCTCATCTGGAATATATTTCTGGAATTTGCTTCTCAAATATTACAGGCACCATGAAAAGACTTCTCTCCCCTTCAGGATTTGGGGAGGTTTGGAATGTGTTTAACCATTTACAACACAAGCAAGATCCCAGCCTCCAAGTCTAAAGACCTATAGCCAGATATGTGCAACATACAGACCAAACATTGACCACAAACAGTATGGGCTGCACAGTCAGTCATTGTGGTCCCAAGGAAGTTAATGGCACTTTGAGGAAAAGTGCGAACTAAAGTTCATGCCGATCCCATCCTAACAAATTAAAGCATTAAGTTTTTCCCAAGTTCTCAGCACAGCTTCAGGATTCCAATTTAGGATGTGAAAACTGCCAATAATTCCACCCACCAGCACTGGACATGGTATCCGAATGATGTAATCTGTGTGGAGTGAGAAATGCAAACATTGACTGCTCTCATTTCCTTTCCTGGTTTGTTTGCAAGAGAAGGGTTGTGTGTGTACATGTAATCTGTGAGTTTGTTAATTAAGTTACGCTGCATGGTCACTGATGGTGCAAAGAAATACTTGCTCTGAAATGATGTGATATTAGTAATAAGCACATTAATATATTTGTATGAAATACCTTTATCGGCTATTTTCAAAGGGGTGAACCCAGCATAGGCGCCTACATTAAAATAGCACACACATTTCACAGACATTTGTTAATGTGTTTGTTACTGCTATTGCACAGCATGATTTCAAGGCAACTATCTCTTTCACTGCGAACTGATGATACTACACAAATCACTACTTCATCGAGAAAGAGGTGAATCGATTGTCGTAACAAACTCATCAACAAGTTCACATGAAACTGCTTCCTCTGCTATTTTAATGAAGGCGTCAATACTGGGAACACTTTGTTAGAACAGCAGCAAAGAATTTCTTACAAAACACATTAATGTGTTTGTTACAAAAAAAATCCCATGGTAATATTGAAGAGCAGAGGCGTTCTCCTGGCCAATGTTTATCCCTCAACCACCATCACTAAAACAGATTATCTGGTCATTACCTCATTGCGGTTTGTGGGACCTTGCTGTGCGTACATTGTCTGCTGCGTTTCCTACATTACAAGTGACTATACTTCAAAAGTACTTAATTGGCTGTAAAACGCTTTGGGACGTCCTGAGGTTATGAAAGGAGCTATATGAATGCAAGTTCTTTCTTTTTCCTTCTTTCTAATATCACACGGAATTAATTTCAAGGCATCTGTTGCACCAAGAGCAAACGTCGGTGTAACTTGCACTACTACCGCCGGTCCCGTTTTAAGTTTGAGCGTTTAAAAAAATGACGAGCATCAATCAAATGGAGACAGACATCTAGCCTACCGGCTTGTTTCTATCGTTTGAAATATCATTGGCAGGGACAGCAAGCAATGCTCCATGCCTGTTTCTGAGCACGCACATGTGAAACATGTGATGTGAGCTACCAGAGTAACCGCCACCGGCCACTCACGTCACCGGTCAAATACCTGCGGCATTCGGTGCAGCACAAGTGGGATGAGTGGTTCTGCTCACGTTACATAGAATTACACAGAGTTCACAGTATAGAAACAGGCCATTCGGCCCAACAGGTCTATGCCGGTGTTTATGCTCCACACGAGCCTCCTCCCACCCTACGTCATCTAACCTTATCGGCATAACCTTCTATTCCTTTATCCCTCGTGTGCTTATCTAGCTGCCTCTTAAATGCATCTATGCTATTCGCTTCAACTACTCCTTGTGGTAGAGAGTTCCACATTCTCAGCACTCTGAGTAAAGAAGTTTCTCTTGAATTCCTTAATGGATTTATTAGTGACTCCCCCACAAGTGGAAACATCTTCTCTACATCTACTCTATCAAACTCCATCAGAATTTTAAAGACCTCTATTAGATTACCCTCAGTCTTCTCTTTTCTAGAGAAAAGAGCCCCAACCTGTTCAGTCTTTCCTGATAGTTATAACCTCTCAGTTCTGGTATCATCCTTGTAAATCTTTTTTGCACCTTCTCCAGTGCCTCAATATCTTTTTTGTAATATGGAAACCAGAACTGCGCACAGTATTCTAAGTGTGGTCTAACCAAGGTTCTCTGCAAGGTTAACATAACGGGGGAGAAACTGGCCTCCTTTGCGCCTCCTGTTAGCGCCTTGGGGGATGATAACGGGGCACTAAGGGCTTACCGATCGGGCGCGGCAAAATTACCGTCGCCCGCAAACTTCCATGGCGGGTTAGTGCTGGCGCTAAAACTTACCGCCTCGATCTCCTGCGGCACGGAGATTGTGACATCATCCAGTGCACAGCGCCCCATTATCGCCCCGCATGTAAAATTCACTTCCGCCCCCTGCAGCATCGCCGGGCGTCAACAACGGCAGCTGCAGGAGGCGCTTTCACCTCAGCTGGTCGCTTGGGGAGCGCTAATTAAAGGCAGTGGTGGTCAGGTAGGCCAAAATTTAATAATGTTCCCAGTGTGCTATATTTTGATTTTTTTTCCAGCCTGCGATTGATCAGCCCTGCACTCTCTTAGAGGGTTTGGGGCTGCTATGCGCGTATCGCAGGTGCCGTCGATGACCATTTCCTAGCCTTAGCTTCAATGACCACAGCATTGGCCCTTCCCTTTAAGGGAGGGAAGGAGCCTGTAAAACCGGCAGCGCTGCATGGAACATTGTGCAGCGCTCTGCCGCTACCGTCCCTCTCACTCCCTTTAGCGCTCTAAGGGACGTGGTAGCGCGTGATTAGCGCGCCACTTCCCTCTTGGAGCGCTAAACCAGAAGTTCCCATCGGAATCAATCATGTAGCGCCCGCCGATACTTCTGCGCTCCTGCAAAAGTTATCGCCCAAAATGGGGCGCTACACAATTTCTAGCCCAACCTCTCTATTCCTCTACAAATAAGCCCCAGTGCTTTGTTTGCATTTTTATGGCCTTGTTAACTTGTGTTGCTGCTGTTAATAATTTGTGAATCCGTACTCCTAGATCCCTTTGTTCCCTTGCCCCATTTAGGTTTTTTTTCTAAGGAGTATGTAGCCTCCTTATTCCTCCTACCAAAATGCACCACCTCACACTGTGTTAGTCTGCTGAGCAGGCAGCAGCATTGCAGCAGGAGAGTACGATCAAAATAACCCGCGATTATTTTAATCATTCTCATATCTACACCTCTTTGAATCAGCGTAAGCTTCCTGAAGAGTGGCTGAGCGTGTGATAAAGAGATTCTGGTAGCGCAGGTAATCTGCTTGATAATTACAGGCCACTCAACAGGCAGCCGCTCACATATTAACTGCTTCACAATCAAGGATTGACAGCAATGGCATGTCTAGAAACACCAATCAAAAGGCCAGGTACAGTAACGGGCAAAATAAACCAGTCTTCATTCAATGCTAAGAAGATGCACACTGAAAAAGATACCTTCAACAAGTTTCTGCCCCCCCACCCCCAAAAAACAAGAAAGCCAGTATGTGGGGTGAGTGGAGGGAGCTGCCGAGCCGTAGGTTGCTAGGCATTGGGGTCCAGAGGGCAGCATCCTAAGTAAACACAAGCCTAATATTACAGCTGTTTTTCTGTAGGTTTCTGCTTTAGACCAATGGTTGTCATCGCTTTATATGGAAGATTCTTGTGCCATGTTAGCCGTGGCTCAGTGGTCAGAACGTTGTGGGTTCGAGTCACACTCGAGAGACTTGAGCACAAAATCTAGGCTGACACTCCAGTGCAGTACTGAGGGAGTGCTGCACTGTCGGAGGTGCCGTCTTTCAGATGAGACGTTAAACCAAGGCTCCATCTGCCCTCTCTGGTGGACACAAAAGAACCCATGCCACTATTACGAAGAAGAGCAGGGGAGTTCTCCCCAGTTTACTGGCCAGTATTTGTCCCTCAACCAACACCGAAAAAACAGATTATCTGGTCATTATCACAGTGCTGTTTGTGGGATCTTGCTGTGCGCAAATTGGCTGCTGCGTTTCCCTACATTACAACAGTGACTACACTTGAAAAGTTCTTCATTGGCTGTAAAGCACTTTGGGACATCCTGAGGTCGTGAAATACACTATTTAAATGCAAGTCTTTCTTTTGATGTGTTGATCCCTGTTACTAAGTGAAACATTAACATTATCTCATTTTCAAATGATCCATCAGTTCTGTCTGGCGTGCAGTGTACATAAAAGAAAAATCAGCCTTGGTACCTTTAATCACGAAGCCTGTATATTGCTTCAGGCAGACGGTAGCAAGTTACCTTTCATCTCTGTCGTATTGCAATAGTGGTGGTAACAGCCAGGCATGAAACGAGTGTTTGGCTGTGATTGCACAGCAATGCAATGGCCATTCATCACACACACTGCTGTCCCTGTTGGAAAGTACAGGAGAAAGCCCACCTAATAGTAAATGAGGGCCAGATTGGACCCTTTTGTCATGCCGCCCTCTCCAATGCTGTTTGTAGCCCTGGCTGGAGCCTTACACTGCTGCAGACTCCAGCAATATCTGTGGGAGGGCCAAGGGGTTGTGGAGAAGAGGGAAATTTTGCCGACAGTGCTGGAAATAAAGCCAACTTCTCGTCAACCTCATCTTTGCTGACATTAGTAAAGGCTTAAAATTCAGTGATAAATCAGAAGCTCTGCCAGCTCCTTTCCTTTTAGGCTGAAGAAGTTGAAATTTTCTTTACATTCTCCCCCAAAACCACTTTGCAATGGTATTTCCCATCCTGCCTTCAACACTTTCCTAACAACCCTGCTTCTTCTGCAATGTCCTAAGTCTCCACATCCCGTCCAGAATTATTCCGATTCCTGTTTGGTGTCTGCCTTTCAAATATCATTCTAAATTCTATATAATGTGGTGTTGTTATAGACTACCTATAGTTTTTAAATTCATTTTTGGGATGTGGACATCGCTGGCAAGGCCGGCATTTATTGCCCATCTCTAGTTGTGGTGGTGGACCTTCTTCTCAGTTTATGAGTCAAGAGTCAACCAAGTTGGTGTGGGCCTGGAGTCACATATAGGCCAGACTGACAGGTTTCCATCCCTAAAGGATAGGAATGAACCAGTTGGGTTTTTACAACAATCCAACAGCTTCATGGTCACTTTTACTGATACCAGCTTTTTATTTCCAGCTTTGTTTAACTGAATTCAAATTCTGAATTTGTCATACTAAGATTTGAAATCACATTCTCTGGATTGTGAGTCCAGTCCTCTGGATTACTGGTCCAGTAATATGGCCACTACGTTATCGTACCCTGGTTTGTGTTAAAGGCATGAAAAATGTCAGAAACCTGCTCATGACAACTACCAACATTGTTTTTTGACATTTGCTCTCCTGAAAGCACCAACTCTTGCTGGGCCACACAAGCACCGACACCCTTCCAAGTACCTTGGTCAAGTGGCATTCTGCAAAGCGTGAGCCGAAACAGGGAAGGTCAGCAGGCTATTCAAACATAGAAGGAATCGTAGCCAAGCCCAATCCCCTCTCTGTCCAATATCCAAATGCACGCCCTTTCCGGAAGGGGTCACTGTATAGCAATCAGGGTAGGAATCCCAATGGATTTTTATCCCACTCCCACAGTGGAAACACTGAGGCTAACCACTGCCTCGGCCGAGATCAGCTAACTGAGCACAGACTGGGGATTGAACAAGATGCCATCTGGTAGAAATGTGCCACACTATACGGTGCCATATTTGTACCGAAAAGAGTCTTGCGCATCTGTAGACGTCACACTTTAGCAGTCACACTTCAGATGCCTACTTCTTTGTGTTAAAATCCCTCCATGACCTCACCTCTCCCTATCTCTGTAATCTTCTCAAGCCCTATACTCCTCCAAAATCTTTCTGCTCCTCCAATTCTAGCCTTTTCAACTTTCCTGATTTTCATCACTCAACCATTGGCAGCCATGCCTTCAGCTGCCTAGGTCCTAAACTCTGGAATTCCCTCCCTAAGCCTCTCTCTCCTCCTTTAAGGCACTCCTTTACACCTACCTGTTTGGGCAAGCTTTTGGTCACCTGTCCTAATATCTCCTTGCGTGGATCGGTGTCAAATTTTGTTTGATAATCGCTCCTGTGAAGCACCTTGGGAAGTATTACTATGTTAAAGGTGCTATATAAATGCAAGTTGTTGTTGTTGTTCCTGACTCACTGCATGCAACACCATGGGAGATCTGCTAGCTTGTTTAAATAAAAAATGTCAAAATCTATGCATGATTTCGCCAGTTGTTGCCAGAGAAACATGCAGGCCATTGCGTTGGAGCATGTACTATATAAACGATTCAAATTTTAAAAGTGGCCAGCTGTGTTGGGTAACAGATGTGCTGCTTCTAGGAAAACCCACATTTAGTAACACAGTAACTGTCTAAACATGGCAAAGTAACACAATCAGCGCTGTCACTCCACCAAAAAAAAGGTCAGGAAACTCTACGTCTATCACTCTGGTATTTCCAAAGTGAGGTAGAAATTCACATGTTCAGTACACACTGAAGTTAATGGAAAACCCTGTTGGCCCCAAGGATTACAGGAGTGCACTGTCCGCAGAGCTGGGAAAGTATTGACATTGTGCATTGCCAGCATATTTTTAAACCAAACTGTCCACACTGTAGATAAACTAGAGTTGGCTTATTTGAAGGATGACACTGTGTAGTGCACACAAGATAACAACTGGAGACAGAAACCGGTCAGTTGGAAAGTGTAAACAAGGTGCAGTGGCCTGACCGAAACCACTTCTCAGAACTCCACAATCATCTCTTGTGCTGTCAGACTGCTAGTCCAACATCAGCTCAGGTTAAACCAAGCCATTCAAAGTCTGGTTGCGTTCAAATGCCTCCATGGCCTCGCCCCTCCCTATCTCTGTAACGTCCTCCAGCCCTACAACCCTCCAAGAACGCTGCATTCCTCCAATTCTGGCCTCTTGTGCATCCACAATTTTCATCGCTCCACCATTGTCAGCCATGCCTTCAGCTGCCTAGGTCCTAAACTCTGGAATTCCCTCCCTAAACCTCTCTGGCTTTCTACCTCTCTCTCTCCTCCTCTATGATGCTCTTTAAAACCTACCTCTTTGACCAAGCTTTTGGTCACCTGTTCCAATATCTTCTTATGTGGCTCAGTGTCAAATTCTGTCAGATATCACTTCTGTGAAGCGCTTTGGAACGTTTTACTACATTGAAGGCATTTTTAAAAAAAATTCGTTTATGGGATCTGGGCGTCGCTGGCAAAGCCAGCATTTATTGCTCATCCCTAGTTGCCCTTGAGAAGGTGGTGGTGAGTTGCCTTCTTGTTGTGAAGGTACTCCCACAGTGCTGTTAGGTAGGGAGTTCCAGGATTTTGACCCAGCGACAATGAAGGATCGGCGATATACTTCTAAGTCAGGATGGTGTGTGACTTGGAGGGGAACTTGGAGGTGGTGGTGTTCCCATGCGCCTGCTGCCCTTGTCCTTCTAGGTGGAAGAGGTCACGGGTTTGGGAGGTGCTGCCGAAGAAGCCTTGGTGAGTTGCTGCAGTGCATCTTGTAGATTGTACACACTGCAGCCACGGTACGCTGGTGGTGGAGGGAGTGAATATTTAAGGTGGTGGATGGGGTGCCAATCAAGCGGGCTGCTTTGTCCTGGATGGTGTTGAGCTTCTTGAGTGTTGTTGGAGCTGCACTCATTGAGGCAAGTGGAGAGTATTCCATCACATTCCTTACTTGTGCCTTGTAGATGGTGGAAAGGCTTTGGGGAGTCAGGAAGTGAGACACTCGCCGCAGAATACCTAGCCTCTGACCTGCTCTTGTTGCCACAGTATTTATGTGGCTGGTCCAGTTAAGTTTCTGGTTAATGGTGACCCCCAGGATGTTGATAGTGGGGGATTCAGCATTATATAAATGCAAGTTGTTTTGGTGCCACGTTTGACTCAGAACTGAGATTCATACCCCACATCTTATCCATCACCATGACCACTAATTTCCACCTCTACAACATTGCTAGCTTCTACCCCTAGTTCAGTCCCTCCATTGCCAATCTCTTTATCCACACTTTCGTCACCTCTGGACTGAATTTTTCAGGTGTCCCGCTCGTTGACGAACCATCATCCAACCTCTGTAAACTTCACTCATCCAAAACTCCACCACCTGTATTGAGTCCTGCACCTAGTCCAGCTCGCTCATCACTCGTTGACCTGCACTGGCTCCATCCTCCGACGTAAAATCCAAAATCTTCATCCACATCTTCTGATCTCTCCACAGCCTTGCCCCTCTCTAACCTGCAACCTCCTTCAGATCCTTGTATCCCATCCTCCAGTACTCCACTTCTGGCCTTTGCCCCACTGCTCTTGGCAAAGTCTTCAGTTGCAAGCGGCATGAACTTCCTCTCTAAACCCCTCTTCCTCTTCTCCCCCCACCTTTGAAAACCTCCTCAAAACTTTTCGTATTGACCTAACTGTAAGTTACCCCTCCATATCTCTCCCATATGACTTGCTGTCTGTTCCTTTACCATTTTATTTATTTCCTGTTTCTGTGAAGTCCCTCGGGACATTTTCTAATGTTAAAGATGCTATATAACTGCAAGTTATAATTGAAAGCTGTATCAAGTTATGTTAAACTTATATAGAACCTTGGTTAGACC
Organism: Squalus acanthias; assembly: GCA_030390025.1. Classification (NCBI taxonomy): domain Eukaryota; kingdom Metazoa; phylum Chordata; class Chondrichthyes; order Squaliformes; family Squalidae; genus Squalus; species Squalus acanthias. The sequence continues at coordinate 36,835,120 of CM059428.1, forward strand.
ACACTTATAGTGCTGTGCTCATTGTAAAAATAACTTACAAGGATGATACCAGAACTGAGAGGTTACAACTATCAGGAAAGTCTGAACAGGCTGGGGCTCTATTCTCGCGAAAAGAGATAATTGAGAGGTGACCCATTAGAGGTCTTTAAAACTTTGAAGCGGTTCTCTAGGGTAGACATAGAAAAGATGTTTTCACTTGTGGGAGAGACCAGAACTAGGTGCCACAAATATAAGATAGTCATTAATAAATCCAATAAGGAATTCAGGAGAAACATCTTTAAGCAAAGAGTGGTGAAAATGTGGAACTCGCTACTGCATGGAGTGGTTGATACGATTAGCATAGATGCATTTAAGGGGAAGCTATATAAGTACATGAGGGAGAAAAGATTGAAGGATATTGATAGAGTGAGATGAAGTAAGGTGGGAGATGGCTCGTGGGGAGCAAAAACACTGGCATAGACCTATTGGACCGAATGGTTGTTCCTGTGCTGTTATACAAAGATGAAAAATCTGCACAATTGTTGCACAAAAATGCCAATATCAACATAAATCTGGCACCAAACCAGTGGTATAATGGGAGTGTATATTACTTTAAGCTAAAGCAGTGCACATGTTTCAATTTCTCATCAGATTCTCACAAAACAGGGATCTGACTACATTAATCAGTCTTGGTTCCAGTATAACAGGAGGTACATTTCCCTCTGCGTCTTAAGCTAAGGAAAATTTTTACCTAACTGTCAAAATAAATCAAAGATTTCTTCAGCTTTCCTGCCCTCTATTCATTCTTAAATCCTTAGCAGGTAAAAATATCACAACTGTGCCCCAGACAACACCACGTGGAAGGTCAGCTAAAATATATATCCTATGAAGCTGGTCTGCTCTGCGGTCTGAAACAGAAAGGACAGAAAGAACTTGCATTTACATAATACATAAACTCAGGACGTTCCAAAGTGCTTCACAGCCAATGAAGTACTTTTGAATTATACTCACTGTTGTAATGTAGAGAAATACAGCAGCTAATTTGCACACAGCAAGGTCCCACAAAGAGCAATCAGATAAATGACTTAAATGGGGGTGAAATTGATCTTCGGCAGTAGTGCAGAATGGGTGATGGTGAATCGGCAGCCCATTTTACACCATGCCTGATGTTCTTTTTCATTGACTCCATGGAAAGAAAATTTGGACGGGTGTAAATCGGACTGCCGATTCACCATTGCCCATTTTGCGCTACCGCTGCAAACCAATTTCACTCCCAATCTGTTTTAATGATGTTGGTTAAGGGATAAACGTTGGCCTGGATACCGAGAGAATTTCTCTGCACTTCTTCAAATAATGCCATGCGATCTTTTACATCGACCTGAAAGGGCACACTGAGCCACAGTTTAACATCTCAGCTGAAAGGCAGAACCTCTGACAGTGCAGCACTCCCTCAGCACTGCAACAATTTGGCCGGAATTTTGCCGAGGCTCAGAGGGCGGGATTGGAGGCGGGTCAGAGGTTAAATTCACAATGATTGACGGCGGGTTCCGAACCTGCCGTGATCCCGCCTCCACGCAACTTTCCCGAGTGTGGCATCTCCAATTTGCAAACGGACCCGATACCAAGCGGCGGGAAAGGGATTAAAGGCACTTAACTACCTATTAAGTGGTAGTTTAGAGCTATTTTCACAGGGTTTTTGGATTTTCCAGCTTCTAGATCGGGTTTCACGATGTTCTGACAACACGCCAGGTATGTGTGGCGTGAACACCAGCGAGCTGGAGACTTCACAGCTGCAACTGCAGTGTAAAAGCTGCACTCTCAAATCTTGTCATTTAGAAATCTGTGAGGTTGCTGATTGAATAAATTGGGGGGCATATTCTGTGTTTAGGCTGCAAGTATGTGTTGTGCACTCTAGATCCACAGTAACCTCATTGAAGCGGGGAGCAGCCTTAGGTTTGTGCGCTGCCATACCTGCAGCAGCCAGCACTTCAGGGAACAAAATGGAAATAAATCTGCAGATGGGACATGGCTCCTTTAAATAATCAGTCCAACATCGCTTCATCAGACGCGAGCAACTGACCCGCACCCAGCAATTGCCTTGGAGAACCCACACGTCGGCCTTAACGAGGCCAATCAATGGAAAATTTCAACTGCAGGGCGGCGGGAACCAGGAGTGGGTCCGGAACCCGCCGAACAGCGGACCCGCTACCATCCCGCCTCGAGGCGCAAAGTCGCGGCCAAAGTGTCAGCCTAGATGATGTACTCAAGTGTCTGGAGTGGGGCTCCAACCCACAGGTGCCAGCTGTGGCTCAGTGATAGCACTCTTGCCTCTGAGCCAGAAGGTGGGGGGTTCCAAGTCTCACTGCAGAGACATTACAATAAACTTGTACTGTTGTGCCAGCAGGTTCAGAATAAGGCAAAATTGTCCAAAACTGAGTTTGTCTTCCAGTGTACAGCAAGCCAGCTTCTAGTGTCAAATTATTTTACCGCAGGATTTTTCTGTGGCCAGTAACAGAGCATTTTTATTACCAAGTGAAACATTACTTGTGGTGAATCGTAAAAACTCTAACTGCCAGATAGTTTTATAAAGTAAATTGCAACACAATGTGTTGTGTTCCAGTACATCAATCGAAGATCTGGTGCCAAGTTCCAATATATATACCGGCCTAGGGTGTTGCGTTCCAGTATATCAATCCAAAATGACGTGCCATGTTCCAGTACATTATTCCAATACGAGACATTGTATTCCAGTACATTATTCCAATACGAGACGTTGTATTCCAGTACATTATTCCAACACGAGACATTGTGTTCCAGTACATTATTCCAACACGAGATGTTGTATTCCAGTACATTATTCCAACACAAGACGTTGTATTCCAGTACATTATTCCAACACGAGGTGTTGTGTTCAGGTACATTATTCCAACACGAGACGTTGTGTTGCAGTACATTATTCCAACACGAGACATTGTATTCCAGTACATTATTCCAAAACGAGACGTTGTGTTCCAGTACATTATTCCAACACAAGACGTTGTATTCCAGTACATTATTGCAACACAAGACGTTGTGTTCCAGTACATTATTCCAACAAGGGACGTTGTATTCCAGTACATTATTCCAACACGAGTCATTGTAATCTAGTACATTATTCCAACACAAGACGTTGTATTCCAGTACATTATTGCAACACAAGACATTGTGTTCCAGTACATTATTGCAACACAAGACGTTGTGTTCCAGTAAATTATTCCAACACAAGACGTTGTGTTCCAGTACATTATTCCAACACGAGACATAGTGTTCCAGTACATTATTCCAACACGAGACGTTGAATTCCAGTACATTATTCCAATACGAGATGTTGTGTTCCAGTACATTATTCCAACACGAGACGTTGTATTCCATTACATTATTCCAACACGAGACGTTGTATTCCAGTACATTATTCCAATATGAGACGTTGTGTTCCAGTACATTATTCCAATACGAAACATTGTGTTCCAGTACATTATTCCAATATGAGACGTTGTGTTCCAGTACATTATTCCAACACGAGAGGTTGTATTCCAGTACATTATTCCAACACGAGACGTTGTATTCCAGTACATTATTCCAACACGAGATGTTGAATTCCAGTACATTATTCCAATACGAGACGTTGTGTTCCAGTACCTTATTCCAACACGAGATGTTGTATTCCAGTACATTATTCCAACACGAGATGTTGTGTTCCAGTACATTATTGCAACACGAGGCGTTGTGTTCCAGTACATTATTCCAACACGAGACGTTGTATTCCAGTACATTATTCCAACACGAGACGTTGTGTTCCAGTACATTATTCCAACACGAGACGTTGTGTTCCAGTACATTATTCCAACACGAGACGTTGTGTTCCAGTACATTATTCCAACACGAGACGTTGTGTTCCAGTACATTATTCCAACACGAGACGTTGTGTTCCAGTACATTATTCCAACACGAGACGTTGTGTTCCAGTACATTATTCCAACACGAGACATTGTATTCCAGTACATTATTCCAACACGAGACGTTGTATTCCAGTACATTATTCCAACACGAGATGTTGTATTCCAGTACATTATTCCAACATGAGATGTTGTGTTCCAGTACATTATTCCAACACAAGACATTGTGTTCCAGTACATTATTCCAACACGAGACGTTGTGTTCCAGTACATTATTCCAATACGAAATGTTGTGTTCCAGTACATTATTCCAATACGAGACGTTGAATTCCAGTACATTATTCCAATACGAGACGTTGTATTCCAGTACATTATTCCAACAAGAGACGTTGTGTTCCAGTACATTATTCCAACACGAGACGTTGTATTCCAGTACATTATTCCAACACGAGATGTTGTATTCCAGTACATTAATCCAACAAGAGACGTTGTATTCCAGTACATTATTCCAATATGAGACGTTGTGTTCCAGTACATTATTCCAACAAGAGACGTTGTATTCCAGTAGATTATTCCAATACGAGACGTTGTGTTCCAGTACAGTATTCCAACACGAAACGTTGTGTTCCAGTACATTATTCCAACACGAGATGTTGTGTTCCAGTACATTATTCCAACACGAGATGTTGTGTTCCAGTACATTATTCCAATACGAGATGATGTGTTCCAGTACATTATTCCAATACGAGACGTTGTATTCCAGTACATTATTCCAATACGAGAGGTTGTGTTCCAGTACATTATTCCAACACGAGATGTTGTATTCCAGTACATTATTCCAATACGAGATGTTGTGTTCCAGTACATTATTCCAACACGAGATGTTGTGTTCCAGTACATTATTCCAACAAGAGACGTTGTATTCCAGTACATTATTCCAATACGAGACGTTGTGTTCCAGTACATTATTCCAACAAGAGACGTTGTGTTCCAGTACATTATTCCAACACAAGACGTTGTATTCCAGTACATTATTCTAACATGAGACGTTGTGTTCCAGTACATTATTCCAACACAAGACGTTGTATTCCAGTACATTATTCTAACATGAGACGTTGTGTTCCAGTACATTATTCCAACACAAGACGTTGTATTCCAGTACATTATTCCAACACAAGACGTTGTATTCCAGTACATTATTCCAACACGAGACGTTGTATTCCAGTACATTATTCCAACACAAGACGTTGTATTCCAGTACATTATTCCAACAAGAGACGTTGTGTTCCAGTACATTATTCCAACAAGAGACGTTGTATTCCAGTACATTATTCCAACACGAGACGTTGTATTCCAGTACATTATTCCAACACGAGACATTGTGTTCCAGTACATTATTCCAATACGAGACGTTGTATTCCAGTACATTATTCCAACACGAGACGTTGTGTTCCAGTACATTAATCTAACATGAGACGTTGTAATCCAGTACATTATCCAACATGAGACGTGGTGTTCCAGTACATTATTCCAATACGAGATGTTGTGTTCCAGTACATTATTCCCACACGAGACGTTGTGTTCCAGTACATTATTCCAATACGAGGTGTTGTGTTCCAGTACATTATTCCCACACGAGACGTTGTAACCCAGTACATTATTCTAACACGAGATGTTGTATTCCAGTACATTATTCCCACACGAGACGTTGTGTTCCAGTACATTATTCCAACACGAGACGTTGTGTTCCAGTACATTATTCTAACACAAGACGTTGTATTCCAGTACATTATTCTAACATGAGACGTTGTAATCCAGTACAGTATTCCAACACGAGACGTTGTGTTCCAGTACATTATTCTAACACGAGATGTTGTATTCCAGTACATTATTCCAATACGAGACTTTGTGTTCCAGTACATTACTCTAACACGAGATGTTGTGTTCCAGTACATTATTCCACATGAGACGTTGGGTTCCAGTACATTATTCTAACACGAGATGTTGTATTCCAGTACATTATTCCAATACGAGACTTTGGGGGAAAAATTCAGTTGGTTGCGCCTCCCGTTAGCGCCTTAAGAGGGCGCTAATGGGGCGCAAAGCATCTAGCGCCCGGGCGCGGCGAAGTTTACGCCGCTCACGAAATTAACTAGACATTTTGCGGCGGCGCTAAACACTACCGCCACGATATCCTGCGCCGGCAGATCGTGACGTCAGTCGAGTGCGCAACGCCCCGGTATCGCCCCGGAGCGGATATTGAGTGGCGCCCCCTGCCTTACCGCCTGACGCTAGCAACGACAAGTTGAGGGGAGCGTTCTGCAGTCATGAAGGGAAAGGGGGAGCGCTATTTAAAGGTGACCGCTTCCTGCCTTTTATTGTTGGTGCCATTTTTTAACTACGCATTCTGAGAGAGAGAGAGAGAGACTTCTGGAGAGATTCAACGGTGTGTGAAGGAGTTTTGGGTACTCAGCAGCACTTTGCAGGTTCATTTTGATTTGCCATTCCTTGTATCGATTTAGAAGAGACTGTGGGGGCTGCACTCTGAGCTCTTTGCCTGGTACTCTCCATTGTTCTTTCCAGCACATTTGATGTGCCGGTCTCTCCAGGCCGAGATTCAAGGCTGCAATGAGCAGGATGTGGATGGAAAGCAAGATTAACCATCCCCTTTAAGAACTGGCCCGTGCCATTGTGTGTGTGTTCCATTGCTGACTGACATTACATGAGCTTCGCCAGCGCTCTGAGGTAGCGCCTCGCTCCTCGGCCTTTGCACCTTAAGACAGGTGTGAAGCGCCTGATTTAGCGCTCCAATCACCTCCAGGGGCGATAAAAGTCAAGTTTGCAGTCGGTGGCGATAATTAGCGCCAGGCGCTAATCTTTGCGCCCGGCCGATAATTGCGCCCCAAATGGGGCGATACTGAATTTCTCCCCCTTTGTGTTCCAGTACATTATTCTAACACGAGATGTTCTGTTCCAGTACATTATTCCACACGAGACGTTGTGTTCCAGTACATTATTCTAACACGAGATGTTGTGTTCCAGTACATTATTCCATTACGAGACGTTGTGTTCCAGTACATTATTCCAACACGAGACGTTGTATTCCAGTACATTATTCCAACACAAGACGTTGTATTCCAGTACATTATTCCAATACGAGACGTTGTATTCCAGTAAATTATTCTAATACGAGACATTGTGTTCCAGTACATTATTCCACACGAGACATTGTGTTCCAGCACATTATTCCACATGAGATGTTGTATTCCAGTACATTATTCCACACGAGACGGTGTGTTCCAGTACATTATTCCACATGAGACGTTGTATTCCAGTACATTATTCCAACACGAGACGTTGTATTCCAGTACATTATTCCACACGAGACGTTGTATTCCAGTACATTATTCCACACGAGACGTTGTATTCCAGTACATTATTCCAACACGAGACATTGTGTTCCAGTACATTATTACAACATGAGACGTTGTGTTCCACTACATTATTCCAACACGAGACGTTGTGTTCCAGTACATTATTCCAACACGAGACGTTATATTCCAGTACATTATTCTAACACAAGACGTTATGTTCCAGTACATTATTCCAACACGAGACGTTGTGTTCCAGTACATTATTCTAACACAAGACGTTGTGTTCCAGTACATTATTCCAACACGAGACGTTATATTCCAGTACATTATTCTAACACAAGACGTTATGTTGCAGTACATTATTCCAATACGAGACGTTGTGTTCCAGTACATTATTCCAATACAGATGTTGTGTTCCAGTACATTATTCCAACACGAGATGTTGTATTCCAGTACATTATTCCAACACGAGACGTTGTGTTCCAGTACATTATTCCAACACGAGACGTTGTATTTCAGTATATTATTCCAACATGAGACGTTGTATTCCAGTACATTATTCCAACACAAGACGTTGTATTCCAGTACATTATTCCAACACAAGACGTTGTATTCCAGTACATTATTCCAACACAAGACGTTGTATTCCAGTACATTATTCCAACAAGAGACGTTGTGTTCCAGTACATTATTCCAACAAGAGACGTTGTATTCCAGTACATTATTCCAACAAGAGACATTGTGTTCCAGTACATTATTCCAACACGAGACATTGTGTTCCAGTACATTATTCCAACAAGAGACGTTGTATTCCAGTACATTATTCCAACACGAGACGTTGTATTCCAGTACATTATTCCAACACGAGACATTGTGTTCCAGTACATTATTCCAATACGAGACGTTGTATTCCAGTACATTATTCCAACACGAGACATTGTATTCCAGTACATTATTCTAACATGAGACGTTGTAATCCAGTACATTATTCCAACATGAGACATTGTGTTCCAGTACATTATTCCAATACGAGGTGTTGTATTCCAGTACATTATTCCAATACGAGATGTTGTGTTCCAGTACATTATTCCAACAAGAGACGTTGTGTTCCAGTACATTATTCCAATACGAGGTGTTGTATTCCAGTACATTATTCCCACACGAGACGTTGTAACCCAGTACATTATTCCAACACGAGACGTTGTGTTCCAGTACATTATTCCAACACGAGATGTTGTATTCCAGTGCATTATTCCAACACGAGACGTTGTGTTCCAGTACATTATTCCAACACGAGACGTTGTGTTCCAGTACATTATTCTAACACAAGACGTTGTATTCCAGTACATTATTCTAACATGAGACGTTGTAATCCAGTACAGTATTCCAACACGAGACGTTGTGTTCCAGTACATTATTCTAACACGAGATGTTGTAATCCAGTACATTATTCCAATACGAGACTTTGTGTTCCAGTACATTACTCTAACACGAGATGTTGTGTTCCAGTACATTATTCCACATGAGACGTTGGGTTCCAGTACATTATTCTAACACGAGATGTTGTATTCCAGTACATTATTCCAATACGAGACTTTGGGGGAAAAATTCAGTTGGTTGCGCCTCCCGTTAGCACCTTAAGAGGGCGCTAATGGGGCGCAAAGCATCTAGCGCCCAGTCGCGGCGAAGTTTACGCCGCTCACGAAATTAACTAGACATTTTGCGGCGGCGCTAAACACTACCGCCACGATATCCTGCGCCGGCAGATCGTGACGTCAGTCGAGTGCGCAACGCCCCGGTATCGCCCCGGAGCGGATATTGAGTGGCGCCCCCTGCCTTACCGCCTGACGCTAGCAACGACAAGTTGAGGGGAGCGTTCTGCAGTCATGAAGGGAAAGGGGGAGCGCTATTTAAAGGTGACCGCTTCCTGCCTTTTATTGTTGGTGCCATTTTTTAACTACGCATTCTGAGAGAGAGAGAGAGAGACTTCTGGAGAGATTCAACGGTGTGTGAAGGAGTTTTGGGTACTCAGCAGCACATTGCAGGTTCATTTTGATTTGCCATTCCTTGTATCGATTTAGAAGAGACTGTGGGGGCTGCACTCTGAGTTCTTTGCCTGGTACTCTCCATTGTTCTTTCCAGCACATTTGATGTGCAGGTCTCTCCAGGCCGAGATTCAAGGCTGCAATGAGCAGGATGTGGATGGAAAGCAAGATTAACCATCCCCTTTAAGAACTGGCCCGTGCCATTGTGTGTGTGTTCCATTGCTGACTGACATTACATGAGCTTCGCCAGCGCTCTGAGGTAGCGCCTCGCTCCTCGGCCTTTGCACCTTAAGACAGGTGTGAAGCGCCTGATTTAGCGCTCCAATCACCTCCAGGGGCGATAAAAGTCAAGTTTGCAGTCGGTGGCGATAATTAGCGCCAGGCGCTAATCTTTGCGCCCGGCCGATAATTGCGCCCCAAATGGGGCGATACTGAATTTCTCCCCCTTTGTGTTCCAGTACATTATTCTAACACGAGATGTTGTGTTCCAGTACATTATTCCATTACGAGACGTTGTGTTCCAGTACATTATTCCAACACGAGACGTTGTATTCCAGTACATTATTCCAACACAAGACGTTGTATTCCAGTACATTATTCCAATACGAGACGTTGTATTCCAGTAAATTATTCTAATACGAGACGTTGTGTTCCAGTACATTATTCCACACGAGACATTGTGTTCCAGCACATTATTCCACATGAGATGTTGTATTCCAGTACATTATTCCACATGAGACGTTGTGTTCCAGTACATTATTCCACATGAGACGTTGTATTCCAGTACATTATTCCAACACGAGACGTTGTATTCCAGTACATTATTCCACACGAGACGTTGTATTCCAGTACATTATTCCACACGAGACGTTGTATTCCAGTACATTATTCCAACACGAGACGTTGTGTTCCAGTACATTATTACAACATGAGACGTTGTGTTCCACTACATTATTCCAACACAAGACGTTGTGTTCCAGTACATTATTCCAACCTGAGACGTTGTGTTCCAGTACATTATTCCAACACGAGACGTTGTGTTCCAGTACATTATTCCAACACGAGACGTTATATTCCAGTACATTATTCTAACACGAGACGTTATGTTCCAGTACATTATTCCAACACGAGACGTTGTGTTCCAGTAAATTATTCTAACACAAGACGTTGTGTTCCAGTACATTATTCCAACACGAGACGTTATATTCCAGTACATTATTCTAACACAAGACGTTATGTTGCAGTACATTATTCCAATACGAGACGTTGTGTTCCAGTACATTATTCCAATACAGATGTTGTGTTCCAGTACATTATTCCAACACGAGATGTTGTATTCCAGTACATTATTCCAACACGAGACGTTGTGTTCCAGTACATTATTCCAACACGAGACGTTGTATTTCAGTATATTATTCCAACATGAGACGTTGTATTCCAGTACATTATTCCAACACAAGACGTTGTATTCCAGTACATTATTCCAACACAAGACGTTGTATTCCAGTACATTATTCCAACACGAGACGTTGTGTTCCAGTACATTATTCCAATACGAGACGTTGTGTTCCAGTACATTATTGAAAAGGGAAAGGTTGTATTACAGTACATTATTCCAACACAAAATGTTGTGTTCCAGTACATTATTCCAATATGAGACATTGTGTTCCAGTACATTATTCCAACACAAGACGTTGTATTCCAATACATTATTCCAACACGAGACGTTGTGTTCCAGTACATTATTCCAACACGAGGTGTTGTGTTCCAGTACATTATTCCAACACGAGACGTTGTGTTCCAGTACATTATTCGAACACGAGACATTGTGTTCCAGTACAGTATTCCAATATGAGACATTGTGTTCCAGTACATTATTCCAACACGAGACGTTGTGTTCCAGTACATTATTCCAACACGAGATGTTGTGTTCCAGTACATTATTCCAACATGAGACGTTGTGTTCCAGTACATTATTCCAACATGAGATGTTGTGTTCCAGTACATTATTCCAACATGAGACGTTGTGTTCCAGTACATTATTCCAACATGAGATGTTGTGTTCCAGTACATTATTCCCATATGAGAAATTGCGTTCCAGTACATTATTCCAACACGAGACGCTGTGTTTCAGTACATTATTCCAATACGAGACATTGTGTTCCAGTACATTATTGCAACACGAGACGCTGTGTTCCAGTACATTATTCCAACACAAGACGTTGTATTCCAGTACATTATTCCAACACGAGACATTTTGTTCCAGTACATTATTCCAATACAGATGTTCTTTTCCAGTCCATTATTCGAATATGAGACGTTGTGTTCCAGTACATTATTCCAACATGAGACGTTGTGTTCCAGTACATTATTCCAACACGAGACATTGTATTCCAGTACATTATTCCAACACGAGACATTTTGTTCCAGTACATTATTCCAATACAGATGTTCTTTTCCAGTCCATTATTCGAATATGAGACGTTGTGTTCCAGTACATTATTCCAACATGAGACGTTGTGTTCCAGTACATTATTCCAACACAAGACGTTGTATTCCAGTACATTATTCCAACACGAGACGTTGTGTTCCAGTACATTACTCCAACACAAGATGTTGTGTTCCAGTACATTATTCCAATATGAGACGTTGTGTTCCAGTACATTATTCCATCACGAGACATTGTGTTCCAGTACATTATTCCAACACGAGGTGTTGTGTTCCAGTACATTATTCCAACACGAGACATTGTGTTCCAGTACATTATTCCAACATGAGACGTTGTGTTCCAGTACATTATTCCAACACGAGATGTTGTATTCCAGTACATCATTCCAACACAAGACGTTGTGTTCCAGTACATTATTCTAACACGAGACGTTGTATTCCAATACATTATTCCAACACGAGACGTTGTATTCCAGTACATTATTCCAACACAAGATGTTGTATTCCAGTACATTATTCCAACACGAGACGTTGTATTCCAGTACATTATTCCAACACAAGATGTTGTATTCCAGTACATTATTCCAACACGAGACGTTGTATTCCAGTACATTATTCCAACACAAGATGTTGTGTTCCAGTACATTATTCCAACATGAGACATTGTGTTCCAGTACATTATTCCAACACAAGATGTTGTGTTCCAGTACATTATTCCAACACGAGACATTGTGTTCCAATACATTATTCCAACACGAGACGATGTGTTCCAGTACATTATTCCAACACAAGACATTGTGTTCCAGTACATTATTCCAACACGAGACGTTGTGTTCCAGTACATTATTCCAACACAAGATGTTGTGTTCCAGTACATTATTCCAACACGAGACGTTGTGATCCAGTACATTATTCCAACACGAGATGTTGTGTTCCAGTACATTATTCCAACACGAGACGTTCTGTTCCAGTACATTATTCCAACACGAGACGTTGTGTTCCAGTACATTATTCCAACACGAGACATTGTGTTCCAGTACATTATTCCAACACGAGACGTTGTGTTCCAGTACATTATTCCAACATGAGACGTTGTGTTCCAGTACATTATTCCAACACGAGACGTTGTGTTCCAGTACATTATTCCAACATGAGACGTTGTGTTCCAGTACATTATTCCAATACGAGACGTTGTGTTCCAGTACATTATTCCAAAATGAGACGTTGTGTTCCAGTACATTATTCCAACACGAGTCATTGTGTTCCAGTACATTATTCCAACACCAGACGTTGTGTTCCAGTACATTATTCCAACAAAAGACAGTACATTGTTCCAAAACGAGACGTTGTTTTCCACTACATTATTCCAACACGAGATGTTGTATTCCAGTAAATTATTCCAATACGAGACATTGTGTTCCATTACATTATTCCAACACAAGGTGTTGTGTTCCAGTACATTATTCCAACACGAGACATTGTATTCCAGTACATTATTCCAACAAGAGACGTTGTATTCCAGTACATTATTCTAACACGAGACGTTGTGTTCTAGTACATTATTTCAACACGAGTCATTGTATTCCAGTACATTATTCCAACAAGAGACGTTGTATTCCAGTACATTATTCCAACACAAGACATTGTGTTCCAGTACATTATTCCAACACGAGACGTTGTATTCCAGTACATTATTCCAACACAAGACGTTGTGTTCCAGTACATTATTCCAATACAGATGTTGTATTCCAGTACATTATTCCAATACGAGACGTTGTGTTCCAGTACATTATTCCAACACGAGCTGTTGTGTTCCAGTACATTATTCCAACACAAGACGTTGTGTTCAGTACATTATTCCAATACGAGTCATTGTATTCCAGTACATTGTTCCAAAACGAGACGTTGTGTTCCACTACATTATTCCAGCACGAGATGTTGTATTCCAGTAAATTATTCCAATACGAGACATTGTATTCCAGTACATTATTCCAACACAAGGTGTTGTGTTGCAGTACATTATTCCAACACGAGACGTTGTATTCCAGTACATTATTCCAACACAAGATGTTGTATTCCAGTACATTATTCCAATACGAGACATTGTATTCCAGTACATTATTCCAACACAAGATGTTGTATTCCAGTACATTATTCCAACACGAGACGTTGTATTCCAGTACATTATTCCAACACAAGATGTTGTATTCCAGTACATTATTCCAACACGAGACGTTGTATTCCAGTACATTATTCCAACACGAGATGTTGTGTTCCAGTACATTATTCCAACATGAGACATTGTGTTCCAGTACATTATTCCAACACAAGACGTTGTGTTCCAGTACATTATTCTAACACGAGACGTTGTATTCCAATACATTATTCCAACACGAGACGTTGTATTCCAGTACATTATTCCAACACAAGATGTTGTATTCCAGTACATTATTCCAACACGAGACGTTGTATTCCAGTACATTATTCCAACACAAGATGTTGTATTCCAGTACATTATTCCAACACGAGACGTTGTATTCCAGTACATTATTCCAACACGAGATGTTGTGTTCCAGTACATTATTCCAACATGAGACATTGTGTTCCAGTACATTATTCCAACACAAGATGTTGTGTTCCAGTACATTATTCCAACACGAGACATTGTGTTCCAATACATTATTCCAACACGAGACGATGTGTTCCAGTACATTATTCCAACACAAGACATTGTGTTCCAGTACATTATTCCAACACGAGACGTTGTGTTCCAGTACATTATTCCAACACAAGATGTTGTGTTCCAGTACATTATTCCAACACGAGACGTTGTGATCCAGTACATTATTCCAACACGAGATGTTGTGTTCCAGTACATTATTCCAACACGAGACGTTCTGTTCCAGTACATTATTCCAACACGAGACGTTGTGTTCCAGTACATTATTCCAACACGAGACATTGTGTTCCAGTACATTATTCCAACACGAGACGTTGTGTTCCAGTACATTATTCCAACATGAGACGTTGTGTTCCAGTACATTATTCCAACACGAGACGTTGTGTTCCAGTACATTATTCCAACATGAGACGTTGTGTTCCAGTACATTATTCCAATACGAGACGTTGTGTTCCAGTACATTATTCCAAAATGAGACGTTGTGTTCCAGTACATTATTCCAACACGAGTCATTGTGTTCCAGTACATTATTCCAACACCAGACGTTGTGTTCCAGTACATTATTCCAACAAAAGACAGTACATTGTTCCAAAACGAGACGTTTTTTTCCACTACATTATTCCAACACGAGATGTTGTATTCCAGTAAATTATTCCAATACGAGACATTGTGTTCCATTACATTATTCCAACACAAGGTGTTGTGTTCCAGTACATTATTCCAACACGAGACATTGTATTCCAGTACATTATTCCAACAAGAGACGTTGTATTCCAGTACATTATTCTAACACGAGACGTTGTGTTCTAGTACATTATTTCAACACGAGTCATTGTATTCCAGTACATTATTCCAACAACAGACGTTGTATTCCAGTACATTATTCCAACACAAGACATTGTGTTCCAGTACATTATTCCAACACGAGACGTTGTATTCCAGTACATTATTCCAACACAAGACGTTGTGTTCCAGTACATTATTCCAATACAGATGTTGTATTCCAGTACATTATTCCAATACGAGACGATGTGTTCCAGTACATTATTCCAACACGAGCTGTTGTGTTCCAGTACATTATTCCAACACAAGACGTTGTGTTCAGTACATTATTCCAATACGAGTCATTGTATTCCAGTACATTGTTCCAAAACGAGACGTTGTGTTCCACTACATTATTCCAGCACGAGATGTTGTATTCCAGTAAATTATTCCAATACGAGACATTGTATTCCAGTACATTATTCCAACACAAGGTGTTGTGTTGCAGTACATTATTCCAACACGAGACATTGTATTCCAGTACATTATTCCAACACGAGACGTTGTATTCCAGTACATTATTCTAACATGAGACGTTGTGTTCCACTACATTATTCCAGCACGAGATGTTGTATTCCAGTAAATTATTCCAATACGAGATATTGTATTCCAGTACATTATTCCAACACAATGTGTTGTGTTCCAGTACATTATTTCAACACGAGTCATTGTATTCCAGTACATTATTCCAACAACAGACGTTGTATTCCAGTACATTATTCCAACACAAGACATTGTGTTCCAGTACATTATTCCAACACGAGATGTTGTATTCCAGTACATTATTCCAACACGAGACGTTGTGTTCCAGTACATTATTCCAACACGAGGTGTTGTGTTCCAGTACATTATTCCAACACGAGACATTGTGTTCCAGTACATTATTCCAACATGAGACGTTGTGTTCCAGTACATTATTCCAACACGAGACATTGTGTTCCAGTACATTATTCCAACATGAGACGCTGTGTTCCAGTACATTATTCCAACACAAGACATTGTATTCCAGTACATTATTCTAACACGAGACGTTGTGTTCCAGTACATTATTCCAACACGAGACGTTGTATTCCAATACATTATTCCAATACAGATGTTGTGTTCCAGTCCATTATTCGAACATGAGACGTCGTGTTCCAGTACATTATTCCAACACAAGATGTTGTGTTCCAGTACATTATTCCAACACGAGATGTTGTATTCCAGTACATCATTCCAACACAAGACGTTGTGTTCCAGTACATTATTCTAACACGAGACGTTGTATTCCAATACATTATTCCAACACGAGACGTTGTATTCCAGTACATTATTCCAACACAAGATGTTGTATTCCAGTACATTATTCCAACACGAGACGTTGTATTCCAGTACATTATTCCAACACAAGATGTTGTATTCCAGTACATTATTCCAACACGAGACGTTGTATTCCAGTACATTATTCCAACACGAGATGTTGTGTTCCAGTACATTATTCCAACATGAGACATTGTGTTCCAGTACATTATTCCAACACAAGATGTTGTGTTCCAGTACATTATTCCAACACGAGACATTGTGTTCCAATACATTATTCCAACACGAGACGATGTGTTCCAGTACATTATTCCAACACAAGACATTGTGTTCCAGTACATTATTCCAACACGAGACGTTGTGTTCCAGTACATTATTCCAACACAAGATGTTGTGTTCCAGTACATTATTCCAACACGAGACGTTGTGATCCAGTACATTATTCCAAAACGAGACGTTGTGTTCCAGTACATTATTCCAATACGAGACGTTGTGTTCCAGTACATTATTCCAACACGAGACATTGTGTTCCAGTACATTATTCCAACACGAGACGTTGTGTTCCAGTACATTATTCCAACACGAGATGTTGTGTTCCAGTACATTATTCCAACACGAGACGTTCTGTTCCAGTACATTATTCCAACACGAGACGTTGTGTTCCAGTACATTATTCCAACACGAGACATTGTGTTCCAGTACATTATTCCAACACGAGACGTGGTGTTCCAGTACATTATTCCAACATGAGACGTTGTGTTCCAGTACATTATTCCAACACGAGACGTTGTGTTCCAGTACATTATTCCAAAATGAGACGTTGTGTTCCAGTACATTATTCCAACACGAGTCATTGTGTTCCAGTACATTATTCCAACACCAGACGTTGTGTTCCAGTACATTATTCCAACAAAAGACAGTACATTGTTCCAAAACGAGACGTTGTTTTCCACTACATTATTCCAACACGAGATGTTGTATTCCAGTAAATTATTCCAATACGAGACATTGTGTTCCATTACATTATTCCAACACAAGGTGTTGTGTTCCAGTACATTATTCCAACACGAGACATTGTATTCCAGTACATTATTCCAACAAGAGACGTTGTATTCCAGTACATTATTCTAACACGAGACGTTGTGTTCTAGTACATTATTTCAACACGAGTCATTGTATTCCAGTACATTATTCCAACAACAGACGTTGTATTCCAGTACATTATTCCAACACAAGACATTGTGTTCCAGTACATTATTCCAACACGAGACGTTGTATTCCAGTACATTATTCCAACACAAGACGTTGTGTTCCAGTACATTATTCCAATACAGATGTTGTATTCCAGTACATTATTCCAATACGAGACGTTGTGTTCCAGTACATTATTCCAACACGAGCTGTTGTGTTCCAGTACATTATTCCAACACAAGACGTTGTGTTCCAGTACATTATTCCAATACGAGTCATTGTGTTCCAGTACATTATTCCAACACAAGACGTTGTGTTCAGTACATTATTCCAATACGAGTCATTGTATTCCAGTACATTGTTCCAAAACGAGACGTTGTGTTCCACTACATTATTCCAGCACGAGATGTTGTATTCCAGTAAATTATTCCAATACGAGACATTGTATTCCAGTACATTATTCCAACACAAGGTGTTGTGTTGCAGTACATTATTCCAACACGAGACATTGTATTCCAGTACATTATTCCAACACGAGACGTTGTATTCCAGTACATTATTCTAACATGAGACGTTGTGTTCCACTACATTATTCCAGCACGAGATGTTGTATTCCAGTAAATTATTCCAATACGAGACATTGTATTCCAGTACATTATTCCAACACAAGGTGTTGTGTTCCAGTACATTATTTCAACACGAGTCATTGTATTCCAGTACATTATTCCAACAACAGACGTTGTATTCCAGTACATTATTCCAACACAAGACATTGTGTTCCAGTACATTATTCCAACACGAGATGTTGTATTCCAGTACATTATTCCAACACGAGACGTTGTATTCCAGTACATTATTCCAACACGAGATGTTGTATTCCAGTACATTATTCCAACACGAGACGTTGTGTTCCAGTACATTATTCCAACACGAGGTGTTGTATTCCAGTATATTATTCCAATACGAGACATTGTGTTCCAGTACATTATTCCAGCACAAGACGTTGTGTTCCAGTACATTATTCCAACAGAAGACGTAGTGTTCCAGTACATTATTCCAACACAAGACGTTGTGTTCCAGTACATTATTCCAACACGAGACGCTGTGTTCCAGTACATTATTCTAACAGAAGACGTTGTATTCTACTACATTATTCCAACACAAGACGTTGTGTTCCAGTACATTATTCCAATACAGATGTTGTATTCCAGTACATTATTCCAACACAAGACGTTGTGTTCTAGTACATTATTCCAACACGAGGTGTTGTGTTCCAGTACATTATTCCAACACAAGACGTTGTGTTCCAGTACATTATTCTAACATGAGACGTTGTGTTCCAGTACATTATTCCAACACGAGACGCTGTGTTCCAGTACATTATTCTAACAGAAGACGTTGTATTCTACTACATTATTCCAACACAAGACGTTGTGTTCCAGTACATTATTCCAATACAGATGTTGTATTCCAGTACATTATTCCAACACAAGACGTTGTGTTCTAGTACATTATTCCAACACGAGGTGTTGTGTTCCAGTACATTATTCCAACACAAGACGTTGTGTTCCAGTACATTATTCTAACATGAGACGTTGTGTTCCAGTACATTAGTCCAACACGAGACGTTGTATTCCAGTACATTATTCCAACACGAGACATTTTGTTCCAGTACATTATTCCAACACGAGACGTTGTGTTCCAGTACATTATTCCAACACGAGACGTTGTATTCCAATACATTATTCCAATACAGATGTTGTGTTCCAATCCATTATTCGAATATGAGACGTTGTGTTCCAGTACATTATTCCAACACGAGACGTTGTATTCCAGTACATTATTCCAACACAAGATGTTGTATTCCAGTACATTATTCCAACACAAGACGTTGTGTTCCAGTACATTATTCCAACACGAGACGTTGTGTTCCAGTACATTATTCTAACACGAGACGTTGTGTTCCAGTACATTATTCCAACACGAGATGTTATATTCCAGTACATTATTCCAACACGAGACATTTTGTTCCAGTACATTATTCCAACATGAGAGGTTGTGTTCCAGTACATTATTCCAACACGAGATGTTGTATTCCAGTACATTATTCCAACACAAGACGTTGTGTTCCAGTACATTATTCCAACACGAGACGTTGTGTTCCAGTACATTATTCCAATACGAGACGTTGTATTCCAGTACATTATTCCAACACGAGACATTGTGTTCCAGTACATTATTCCAACACGAGACGTTGTGTTCCAGTATATTATTCCAACACGAGATGTTGTGTTCCAGTACATTATTCCAACACAAGACGTTGTATTCCAGTACATTATTCCAATACGAGATGTTGTGTTCCAGTACATTATTCCAACACGAGATGTTGTGTTCCAGTACAATATTCCAACACGAGACGTTGTGTTGCAGTACATTATTCCAACACAAGACATTGTGTTCCAGTACATTATTCCAATACGAGACATTGTGTTCCAGTACATTATTCCAATACGAGACATTGTGTTCCAGTACATTATTCCAACACGAGACGTTGTATTCCAGTACATTATTCCAACACGAGGTGTTGTGTTCCAGTACATTATTCCAACACGAGTCATTGTATTCCAGTACATTGTTCCAATACGAGACATTGTGTTCCAGTACATTATTCCAACACGAGACGTTGTGTTACAGTACATTATTCCAACAAAAGACATTGTATTCCAGTACATTGTTCCAAAACGAGACATTGTGTTCCAGTACTATATTCCAACACGAGATGTTGTATTCCAGTAAATTATTCCAATACGAGACATTGTGTTCCAGTACATTATTCCAACAGGAGGTGTTGTGTTCCAGTACATTATTCCAACACGAGACATTTTGTTCCAGTACATTATTCCAATATGAGACGTTGTGTTCCAGTACATTATTCCAACACAAGACGTTGTATTCCAGTACATTATTCCAACACAAGACGTTGTGTTCCAGTACATTATTCTAACACGAGACGTTGTGTTCCACTACATTATTCCAACACAAGATGTTGTATTCCAGTACATTATTCCAACACAAGACGTTGTGTTCCAGTACATTATTCCAATACGAGACGTTGTGTTCCAGTACATTATTCCAACACGAGCTGTTGTGTTCCAGTACATTATTCCAACACAAGATGTTGTGTTCCAGTACATTATTCCAATACGAGTCATTGTGTTCCAGTACATTATTCCAACACAAGACGTTGTGTTCCAGTACATTATTCCAATACAAGTCATTGTATTCCAGTACATTGTTCCAAAATGAGACGTTGTGTTCCACTACATTATTCCAGCACGAGATGTTGTATTCCAGTAAATTATTCCAATACGAGATGTTGTATTCCAGTAAATTATTCCAATACGAGACATTGTATTCCAGTACATTATTCCAACACAAGGTGTTGTGTTCCAGTACATTATTCCAACAACAGACGTTGTATTCCAGTACATTATTCCAACACAAGACATTGTGTTCCAGTACATTATTCCAACACGAGATGTTGTATTCCAGTACATTATTCCAACACGAGACGTTGTGTTCCAGTACATTATTCCAACACGAGAATTTGTATTCCAGTACATTATTCCAACACGAGATGTTATGTTCCAGTACATTATTCCAACACAAGACGTTGTATTCCAGTACATTATTCCAATACGAGATGTTGTGTTCCAGTACATTATTCCAACACGAGACGTTGTGTTGCAGTACATTATTCCAACACAAGACATTGTGTTCCAGTACATTATTCCAATACGAGACATTGTGTTCCAGTACATTATTCCAATACGAGACGTTGTGTTCCAGTACATTATTCCAATACGAGACATTGTGTTCCAGTACATTATTCCAATATGAGACATTGTGTTCCAGTACATTATTCCAACACGAGACGTTGTATTCCAGTACATTATTCCAACACGAGGTGTTGTGTTCCAGTACATTATTCCAACACGAGTCATTGTATTCCAGTACATTGTTCCAACACGAGACATTGTATTCCAGTACATTATTCCAACAAGAGACGTTGTATTCCAGTACATTATTCTAACACGAGACGTTGTGTTCCACTACATTATTCCAGCACGAGATGTTGTATTCCAGTAAATTATTCCAATACGAGACATTGTATTCCAGTACATTATTCCAACACAAGGTGTTGTGTTCCAGTACATTATTCCAACAACAGACGTTGTATTCCAGTACATTATTCCAACACAAGACATTGTGTTCCAGTACATTATTCCAACACGAGATGTTGTATTCCAGTACATTATTCCAACACGAGACGTTGTGTTCCAGTACATTATTCCAACACGAGATGTTGTATTCCAGTACATTATTCCAACACGAGATGTTATGTTCCAGTACATTATTCCAACACAAGACGTTGTATTCCAGTACATTATTCCAATAAGAGATGTTGTGTTCCAGTACATTATTCCAACACGAGACGTTGTGTTGCAGTACATTATTCCAACACAAGACATTGTGTTCCAGTACATTATTCCAATACGAGACATTGTGTTCCAGTACATTATTCCAATACGAGACGTTGTGTTCCAGTACATTATTCCAATACGAGACATTGTGTTCCAGTACATTATTCTAACACGAGACGTTGTGTTCCAGTACATTATTCCAACACGAGATGTTATATTCCAGTACATTATTCCAACACGAGACATTTTGTTCCAGTACATTATTCCAACATGAGAGGTTGTGTTCCAGTACATTATTCCAACACGAGACGTTGTATTCCAGTACATTATTCCAACACAAGATGTTGTATTCCAGTACATTATTCCAACACAAGACGTTGTGTTCCAGTACATTATTCCAACACGAGACGTTGTGTTCCAGTACATTATTCCAATACGAGACGTTGTATTCCAGTACATTATTCCAACACGAGACATTGTGTTCCAGTACATTATTCCAACACGAGACGTTGTGTTCCAGTATATTATTCCAACACGAGATGTTGTGTTCCAGTACATTATTCCAACACAAGACGTTGTATTCCAGTACATTATTCCAATACGAGATGTTGTGTTCCAGTACATTATTCCAACACGAGATGTTGTGTTCCAGTACATTATTCCAACACGAGACGTTGTGTTGCAGTACATTATTCCAACACAAGACATTGTGTTCCAGTACATTATTCCAATACGAGACATTGTGTTCCAGTACATTATTCCAATACGAGACATTGTGTTCCAGTACATTATTCCAACACGAGACGTTGTATTCCAGTACATTGTTCCAATACGAGACATTGTGTTCCAGTACATTATTCCAACACAAGACGTTGTATTCCAGTACATTGTTCCAATACGAGACATTGTGTTCCAGTACATTATTCCAACACAAGACGTTGTATTCCAGTACATTATTCCAACACAAGACGTTGTGTTCCAGTACATTATTCTAACACGAGACGTTGTGTTCCACTACATTATTCCAACACAAGATGTTGTATTCCAGTACATTATTCCAACACAAGACGTTGTGTTCCAGTACATTATTCCAATACGAGACGTTGTGTTCCAGTACATTATTCCAACACGAGCTGTTGTGTTCCAGTACATTATTCCAACACAAGATGTTGTGTTCCAGTACATTATTCCAATACGAGTCATTGTGTTCCAGTACATTATTCCAACACAAGACGTTGTGTTCCAGTACATTATTCCAATACAAGTCATTGTATTCCAGTACATTGTTCCAAAATGAGACGTTGTGTTCCACTACATTATTCCAGCACGAGATGTTGTATTCCAGTAAATTATTCCAATACGAGATGTTGTATTCCAGTAAATTATTCCAATACGAGACATTGTATTCCAGTACATTATTCCAACACAAGGTGTTGTGTTCCAGTACATTATTCCAACAACAGACGTTGTATTCCAGTACATTATTCCAACACAAGACATTGTGTTCCAGTACATTATTCCAACACGAGATGTTGTATTCCAGTACATTATTCCAACACGAGACGTTGTGTTCCAGTACATTATTCCAACACGAGATGTTGTATTCCAGTACATTATTCCAACACGAGATGTTATGTTCCAGTACATTATTCCAACACAAGACGTTGTATTCCAGTACATTATTCCAATACGAGATGTTGTGTTCCAGTACATTATTCCAACACGAGACGTTGTGTTGCAGTACATTATTCCAACACAAGACATTGTGTTCCAGTACATTATTCCAATACGAGACATTGTGTTCCAGTACATTATTCCAATACGAGACGTTGTGTTCCAGTACATTATTCCAATACGAGACATTGTGTTCCAGTACATTATTCCAATATGAGACATTGTGTTCCAGTACATTATTCCAACACGAGACGTTGTATTCCAGTACATTATTCCAACACGAGGTGTTGTGTTCCAGTACATTATTCCAACACGAGTCATTGTATTCCAGTACATTGTTCCAACACGAGACATTGTATTCCAGTACATTATTCCAACAAGAGACGTTGTATTCCAGTACATTATTCTAACACGAGACGTTGTGTTCCACTACATTATTCCAGCACGAGATGTTGTATTCCAGTAAATTATTCCAATACGAGACATTGTATTCCAGTACATTATTCCAACACAAGGTGTTGTGTTCCAGTACATTATTCCAACAACAGACGTTGTATTCCAGTACATTATTCCAACACAAGACATTGTGTTCCAGTACATTATTCCAACACGAGATGTTGTATTCCAGTACATTATTCCAACACGAGACGTTGTGTTCCAGTACATTATTCCAACACAAGACGTTGTATTCCAGTACATTATTCCAATACGAGATGTTGTGTTCCAGTACATTATTCCAACACGAGACGTTGTGTTGCAGTACATTATTCCAACACAAGACATTGTGTTCCAGTACATTATTCCAATACGAGACATTGTGTTCCAGTACATTATTCCAATACGAGACGTTGTGTTCCAGTACATTATTCCAATACGAGACATTGTGTTCCAGTACATTATTCCAATATGAGACATTGTGTTCCAGTACATTATTCCAACACGAGACGTTGTATTCCAGTACATTATTCCAACACGAGGTGTTGTGTTCCAGTACATTATTCCAACACGAGTCATTGTATTCCAGTACATTGTTCCAATACGAGACATTGTGTTCCAGTACATTATTCCAACACGAGACGTTGTGTTCCAGTACATTATTCCAACAAAAGACATTGTATTCCAGTACATTATTCCAACACGAGACGTTGTATTCCAGTACATTATTCCAACACGAGACGTTGTATTCCAATACATTATTCCAATACAGATGTTGTGTTCCAATCCATTATTCGAATATGAGACGTTGTGTTCCAGTACATTATTCCAACACGAGACGTTGTATTCCAGTACATTATTCCAACACAAGACGTTGTGTTCCAGTACATTATTCCAACACAAGATGTTGTGTTCCAGTACATTATTCCAACACGAGACGTTGTGTTCCAGTACATTATTCCAACACAAGACGTTGTGTTCCAGTACATTATTCCAATACGAGACGTTGTGTTCCAGTACATTATTCCAACACGAGACATTGTGTTCCAGTACGTTATTCCAACACGAGACGTTGTGTTCCAGTACATTATTCCAACACGAGATGTTGTGTTCCAGAACATTATTCCAACACAAGACGTTGTATTCCAGTACATTATTCCAACACGAGATGTTGTATTCCAGTACATTATTCCAACACAAGACATTGTGTTCCAGTACATTATTCCAATACGAGACATTGTGTTCCAGTACTTTATTCCAACACGAGACGTTGTGTTCCAGTACATTATTCCAATACGAGACGTTGTGTTCCAGTACATTATTCCAATACGAGACATTGTGTTCCAGTACATTATTCCAATACGAGACATTGTGTTCCAGTACATTATTCCAATACGAGACGTTGTGTTCCAGTACATTATTCCAATACGAGACATTGTGTTCCAGTACGTTGTTCCAATACGAGACATTGTGTTCCAGTACCTTATTCCAACACGAGATGTTGTTTTCCAGTACATTATTCCAACACAAGACGTTGTATTCCAGTACATTATTCCAATACGAGATGTTGTATTCCAGTACATTATTCCAACACGAGACGTTGTGTTCCAGTACATTATTCCAACACGAGACATTGGGGTAAAAATTCAGTTGGTTGCGCCTCCCGTTAGCGCCTTAAGAGGGCGCTAATGGGGCGCAAAGCCGCTAACGCCCGGGCGCAGCGATGTTTGCGCCGCTTGGGAACTTAACTTGACATTGTGCGGTGGCGCTAAAACTTACCGCTGCGACCACCTGCGCGCGCAGATTGTGACGTCATTCCATGGTGCAACGCCCTTGTGGCGCCCCGGAGCGGAAATTGAGTGGCGCCCCCTGCCTTACCGCCTGGCGCTTCCAACGACCAGAAGATTGGAACGCTATCAATCGCTGTGGGGCTGGGGAGGGCGCTATTTAAAGGGGGCCTCTTCCTGTCTTTTATTGTTGGTGGCATTTTTGAACTACGCATTCTGAGAGAGAGAGGGAGAGACTTCTGGAGAGATTCAACGTTGTGTGAAGGAGTTTTGGGTACTGAGCAGCACTTTGCAGGTTCATTTTGATTTGCCATTCCTTGTATCGATTTAGCAGAGACTGTGGGAGCTGCACTCTGAGCTCTTTGCCTGGTACTCTCCATTGTTCTTTCCAGCACATTTGATGTGCAAGTCTCTCCAGGCCGAGATTCAAGGCTGCAATGAACAGGATGTGGATGGAAAGCAAGATTAACCATCCCCTTTAAGAACTGGCCCGTGCCATTGTGTGTGTGTTCCATTGCTGACTGACATTACATGAGCTTTGCCAGCGCTCTGAGTTAGCGCCTCACTGCTCAGCCTTTGCGCCTTAAGACAGGTGTGCAGCGCCTGCTTTAGCGCTCCACTCACCTCCCGGGGCGGTAAAAGTGAAGTTTCCAGTCAGTGCCGATAATTAGCGCCAGGCGCTAATATTTGCGTCCAGACGATATTTGCGCCCCAAATGGGGCGCGACCTAATTTCTACCCCATTGTGTTCCAGTGCATTATTCCAACACGAGACGTTGTATTCCAGTAGATTATTCTAATATGAGACATTGTGTTCCAGTACATTATTCCAACACGAGGTGTTGTGTTCCAGTACATTATTCCAACACGAGATGTTGTGTTCCAGTACATTATTCCAACACGAGATGTTGTGTTCCAGTACATTATTCCAATATGAGACATTGTGTTCCAGTACATTATTCCAACACGAGACGCTGTGTTCCAGTACATTATTCCAATACGAGACATTGTGTTCCAGTACATTATTCTGACACGAGACGTTGTGTTCCAGTACATTATTCCAACCCGAGATGTTGTATTCCAGTACATTATTCCAACACGAGACATTTTGTTCCAGTACATTATTCCAACACGAGATGTTGTGTTTCAGTACATTATTCCAACACGAGACGTTGTATTCCAATACATTATTCCAATACAGATGTTGTTTTCCAGTCCATTATTCGAATATGAGATGTTGTATTCCAGTACATTATTCCAACACAAGACGTTGTGTTCCAGTACATTATTCCAACAGGAGACGTTGTATTCCAGTACATTTTTCCAATACGAGATGTTGTATTCCAGTAGATTATTCCAACACAAGACATTGTGTTGCAGTACATTATTCCAACACGAGATGCTGTGTTCCAGTACATTATTCCAATACGAGACATTGTGTTCCAGTACATTATTCCAATACGAGACGTTGTGTTCCAGTACATTATTCCAACACGAGATGTTGTGTTCCAGTACATTATTCCAACACGAGATGTTGTGTTGAAGTACATTATTCCAACATGAGACGTTGTGTTCCAGTACATTATTCCAACACGAGATGTTGTGTTTCAGTACATTATTCCAACAAGAGTACATTATTCCAACACGAGATGTTGTGTTCCAGTCCATTATTCCAACATGAGACTTTGTAATCCAGTACATTATTCCAACACGAAACGTTGTGTTCCAGTACATTATTCCAATACGAGATGTTGTGATCCAGTCCATTATTCCAACATGAGACTTTGTAATCCAGTACATTATTCCAACACGAAACGTTGTGTTCCAGTACATTATTCCAACATGAGATATTGTTTTCCAGTACATTATTCCAACACAAGACGTTGTGTTCCAGTACATTATTCCAACACGAGATGTTGTGTTCCAGTACATTATTCCAACACGAGACGTTGTGTTCCAGTACATTATTCCAACACGAGACGTTGTATTCCAGTACATTATTCCAACACGAGGCGTTGTGTTCCAGTACATTATTCCAATACGAGGCGTTGTGTTCCAGTACATTATTCTAACACAAGACGTTGTGTTCCAGTACATTATTCCAATACGAGATGTTGTATTCCAGTACATTATTCCAATACGAGGCGTGTTCCAGTACATAGTCAAACACGAGACGTTTTATTTCAGTACATAGTCAATCAGAAGGTGTTGCGTTCAGTATATTAATCCAAGATGGTGTGGTTTTTTCAGTGTATCTTTGTAAATTATTAGAAGCAGCCAGATATCTATCTTTTTAATGGTGATGTCACTCAATATCAGTCTGCATCAACAAGCACATAAAGCCGCACAAGTAAATGGTGCAATACTGAACAATCTCTCTAAACAGGGTCTGTTTAGTACATTCTGTAACAATCTCTGTTTGTAAAAAAAAGATAATTTTTATACTTTCTGTAATACGACTGCTGCCATGATTATGAAAATTTAATTCAGAACATTTTAATTGTTGCTGATAACCACAGCACTGTTCCAAGTGGTGATAGACTAAAGGTCACCTACGTAATTGTCCAAATAATAGTATCCAACGATATTTAACGGAGAATAAGAGGCTGCTAGGAGCGTGCAACAGCACAGCCTGTGGTGTAGTCAAGGAAGCATGGAAGGAACAGTTAGAAGAAATCCAATTTTACAAATCACCTGAAGACCAGCAGTGCATTACACCCTTGAACACAAGGTACAAACCATTTTCACCTTTATAGTACACAGAGCAGATAATGTATGTAACCCACATACAGCAGTTATCCAAGAGTGGGGCCCACAGAATCATGGATGAGAGCAAGCTGTGCAGGCCTTTCACAGGGGCAATAAATTCCAATGTTCTCCTTAAAATATAAGAAAATGAATTCATTATATTGTAATTCTGATTAATATAAGCATGGAAGGTACATTGATGGTGAGGAATAAAGTTAAAATACAGGCAGCTCCAAGAGTGCTGTATAACTCACCATGAAGCAATTCTAAATTTCTAGCTTACTTATTTTTGACATTCTCAATAATGCAAGAATATAAAAAAGTGTTATTGGTGTGCAGCAAGGAGAGCAGGGAGTCTCCTACAAATCCTGTGGTTACTGAGCTGAGTAAATGATGGGTATATAGCATTCACTCAGTTACTATTTCTATATATTTGTTGTCTTTTTGAATCTGACTGTAGAATATGATCTATATTAGCAGAAAGTGCAATCGCAATGAATTCAATTCTGAAACAACATATTATTCTTTGTCTGTTTGGTATTTTATACCAACTTTTATCATTTAGAATAGTGATTCTCTTCCTCGCTAACTCTTCGTTTCATGGTCTTCACTTCTCCTACCATCTCTAGTTATGCAACAAGTTTATAGTTATTCCAATAACCAGATTTTGAGGCAATTCATTCTGCATCTGCCAATCACAGAGGTGACCAATTATTGCCTGTATATTTTCTTCCTTACCGTGTTGCATTGCATTTCATCAGTTATTTCCACTGGTTTGTATATGCCTATTATATCCTGATAGCTTTTATTTATTTAAACAAATAAGCTGAAAAATCTTTGGGGTATCTCAGTATCTGGTGCATCTGCTGCTCTGAGCAGAGCAAAGGGCCCCCTCCAGTTCTCCCATCTTCTACAGCAATTAAGGAGACCAAAACTGGGCAGTTAGATAATCATGACATAACCCGATCAACAATAATCAGCTTTCCTTTGTTCTCACAGTTTGTTTGTACACCTGTTCAAATATATTTAAAATTAACAATGCAAATTTAATGACATTAATAAAACAATTCACAATTCACAATTTTTTAAAGTTGAAATGTAAGTTATTACATTAGAAATGCAAGGGTGGTATTTTTTTGAGAGTATGTTAACATTAGAAAATGGTATTTTATTTTAACAAGGAGATAAGTAAATAATTTTACCACAGAGGGAGCTACAACTCTTCACAGTTAAACTGAAGCATTAGGGAATCAATGCATAAACCAAATACAATATCTTGTGTGTTGAAAGATTCATCAATAAATCGATGTCTATTATCCAAGTAATAAAATTAAACAGACCTAAAGTGTGAAAGTGACGGCCCAGCTACCACAGGCCTGAGCCAAGGTGGTGATCAGACAAAATAATCACCAACTACCAGTCTCAGTTGACATTCAATAGGAAAGCATTTGTGAACTATCCCTGGATAGCCTCAGATTTGTGAGTGCAGTGAACAGGAGAGGAAATGTCAACAATTGTTTGTGAAACTGAGCAAACCTGGTGAACACAGCCAGGAGTTCTTATCATTTGGCTATCCATTGTCCAAATCTTACATTTTCCAGACCTACCTTCAACTTAGCTGCTCCGGTTACAATTAAGTTAACTGCAGCATTTCATAAAACTTCTATTGTTTTGGTCTGGGACAACACCATGATTAAAGACAACCACCATTTTATGTAGCATTTGTCATATAAAATGAGGTCAAAAGATTGCTTTACAAGATGGAGAGATGGACACCCAGAAGGAAAATGGGGACAAGGGAAAGAGGAGACTGAAGGCACAGATAAAGACATGGATTTTGAGGGAGGTAGAAAGCAAAAGTGATTTGGGGAGCGAATTCCAGAGAAGTAGGGATTCAGTGAAAGATCAGCATCTAGAGATGGTGGGAGGGGGAACAAGCGGGAAGCAGAAAATTTCAAAATGTGCAGGCACCAATTTGAAGGGATATATTTAATAATGAGGAAGAATGCGATGAATACAACAAGGTATTAATAAACTTGCAGAATGGGAGCTTAATTGGCAAATGAATTTCAATATAGGTAAGTGTGCGTTGATGCATTTTGGTAGGAAGAATAAGGAGGCCACATACTGCTTGGAAAATAAGAGTCTAAGGGCTAGAAATTCATTATAGCCCAGGAATGGGCGATAAAATTAGAAAAGCTGGAGTATTATCGCCAGGCTCTAATGCTTTATACTTCACAAAAAATTAAGTCTCACTGCTCAAAGAAATGATTGGGGTGCTAATTTAAGCCTTAAAGCCCAATCTCATTGGCATTACACTCAAAGGGTCCTGGGTCAACGTCCGGCTCGCGGTCAAAGCCATCGAGTCGCTAAAAGTGGCACTGGGCCCCGACTCCACTAGGTGTATCGAGGAGGCTCAAGCACGTGGGGCGATCCCGTCCGAGCTGACCTCCGTTCGGACGGAATTCCTCATCGGCGCCCGGCCCCGAATCCTCCCTCGGGAGCCGCCGCCTCACCACTTGAGCCTTCTCAGGGGAAATGCCCTCCGTGCCCTTTCATTCCGCACAGAGGCGTTTCCTGTACGGGCTGCTCCTGCACACTCTCCACTTTGCCATCTTCGTCTGCCGTCCGGACACGCCTTGGCGTGCCATCCTGCCGTCCGGCGGAGGCGAAGGTCCCCAATGGAGGGCTCTCTACGCGGGAGTCTTCCCTTGTTCTATTGGGGACTTGGCCTGGAGGCTGTTGCACGGAGCAGTCCCGTGCAATAGGGTTTTAAATAGGTTCACGGACTCCCAGGCTGCTTGCCATTTTTGCGGCCTGGAGGAGTCCGTCTTTCATGTATATATAGAATGTGAGAGGTTGCAGCCCCTCTTTCATTATTTGAAGGGGCTGCTCCTCGATTTTTGGTTGCACTTCAGCCCCACGCTCCTGATCTACGGTCACCCGGTGCGGAGTGGAGCGGGCAGGTCGGAGGACCTCCTCGTAGGACTGCTCCTGGGCCTGGCTAAAAAAGCCATTAATTGGTCCAGGCAGCGGGCGGTCGAGGGGGTCGTTCAGGCCCGATTGCCTGCCTCTCTTCCGCGGCCATGTTCGCGCCCGGGTGGCCCTGGAGATGGAGCATGCGGTGTCCGCTGGCCCGCTTGAGTTTTTCCGCGACCGGTGGGCGCCGCAGGGACTGGAGTGCATCGTCACCCCGGGCTACCAAATTTTAATTTAATTTGTTAAGGTTTATTTAAAGTTTTATTGATTTACAGTTTATTTGGTTAACCACCCAAATTTAAAAGAGTACACTCAAAGGGTGAACCAATATCAGGTGCAGTCTAATCGCTTGTCATCACTGCCACAGGCTTTTTCCAGTTCTTAAAGGGGAAGTTCGTTGATGCTGCAGAAACTCATTCTCAGCACTGCTGGCTGTGCAGCTGCCTCAGCAAGGAGAAGCAGGTCAAGTAGAAGGAGCCGGACGACTCAAGCAGCAGATCCGCGCCCCAGGGAGAGAGCCTGCAGATTCTGCGATCAAGCATTGGAGGCGTTGGTGTTCGCTGTGGAGAGACGGAGGGTGGTGCTCTATCCAGCAAGTGGCAGGAGGCCCTGGCCGCAAGTCTTCCGCACCATGTGGAAGGAGGTAGCAGCATGTCTCGGGCAGCACTGTGGTCCCCAGGACCCACACACAGTGCAGGAAGAAATTTAACGACCTCACTCGGGTGGTCAGGGTGAATCAATGCTTCAACAAATGCTACATACCACCATCTCAACCACAGTCTTCACACACTGCCCAAAGCACTACACCCCCAGCACTTACCTACCAACAATCTCTACCTACCAACACCCACACCCACATCTCACACCTTGCACACAATGACAGCTATTCAACTGTGGCAGGTACATCACCCAAACACATTGCTCCACACTCACTCACACACTTTCCTTTCTTTTGCAGGCCAAGGTGGCTCACAACAGGAGGGAGCAGGAGCGCACTGGTGGGGGACAAGCCGACACCCAACCACTGTCTGCGCTGGAGAATCGAGTGCTGCAGATTATTGGGTGCCAGGTGGTGGGCGCCATGGCCACCGGCGACGTTGACCCCCTTGGGGACAACAACGGTATGTTCATCACTACTCCTTCTTCTCACATCCCACTTCCCTCTCACCCCACAAGCGTTTCGCACTTTCCAGCTAATCATGCTGTATGCATGCATTTCTCCCTTCCTGCCCGCTCCCCTCACCTTAACCCGACTCTTGTGCCTTTATGCTTTCAGATAATGAGCAAGCACTGGAGCAGCCTGTCCCTGAGGGCACCGCTGAGAGCGAGGCGGGAGAAGAGGAGGAGGAAGAACACACCGCGTCATTGCACGTCTGACCTATAGGCACCAGCTCAGATACTGGCACTACGCGTTCTTTAGAGGCTCGTATAGTAGCGGGATCTGCACAGGGTGAGGCACAGGGGACAAGTGGGCTGCAGCAAGGCCAGGGGGAAAGGGTAGCTCGGGAGTCAGCTGCCCGGTGGGCGAGTTCGCGCGTGAGTTCTGCTGCGCAGGACTCAGATGAGGACCTCGATGGGGAGGCGTTTAGAAGAAGGGTGATGGGCATGCACACTGAGATGATAGATGCAATAGGAAGGGTGCCTGAGAGTCTCTCAGCAACGATAAGGAGCGTGGAGGAGTCCACCTCCAACATTGCACAAGGCTCTGTGCAAATCATGGAGCCCATCATTTCCAGTCTGCAAAGGATGGCAGACTCCCAGAGAGACCGTGGCGACCCAGACCTCATGCCGCGTGTGATGGGCGATGTGGCAGCTTCCATTGCAGCACAGGCGGAAGCAAGGCAACGTCTTAGTGCTGTAATGCAGTCTATGCTTGGTGACATCCAATCTCAGACTGCTCTCATGCAGTCTCAGCTTGATGCCACGCAAGCTCTGACTACTGCCATCGTGGCTGGGTCTACCACCATCGACCGGGGCTTTCACGGTGTCGCAGCAGGCCAGCAATTTGTGCTCCAACAGATTGCTAGGGATGCTTAGGTGCTGCCCCGAGGGAGTGGCAGTGGGTCAGCGGAGCAGGAACCTGCTGTCCTCTCTCAGGATGACAGCATTCCTGCTCCCACCACTGCCACTCCGCCATTGCCCTTGTCGCTGCCTGTCATCCAGCCAGCCCAGACTGCCGTCGCCCAGTCTGAGGTGGTGCAGTCTACAGCCGGGCCTTCCATGCCGAGAGCTGGTCTAAGGCGTCCTGCAAGGCCATCTGAAGTCTCCCACACGGA
Organism: Squalus acanthias; assembly: GCA_030390025.1. Taxonomy (NCBI): domain Eukaryota; kingdom Metazoa; phylum Chordata; class Chondrichthyes; order Squaliformes; family Squalidae; genus Squalus; species Squalus acanthias. The sequence continues at coordinate 36,869,275 of CM059428.1, forward strand.
CACTCAGCAGCCTTCACCAGCCCTGTTGCAGCCATTGGGCCAACATTTCGCAGGAGCACTAGAGTAGGCAAAGGCACAGTAACGAGGGGCACTAAGGGATTGCACAAGGGTGAATAATTCATATTGTTGTTGTAAATATGTGTTCACTTATTAGTGATAAATTTATTAATTTAGTTTGGATTCTTTTGTGGTGTGTCTCATTTCAGCTTTGCGCTGTGATATGGCATGTGACAGGGATGGAGTGATGGGGCTGTGGTGAGCAATGGGGATCTGGGGTTTAATTTATTGGAACAGCAGTCTGATGAGGCGCCCTTCCCAAAGGCCGATTGAGTGGCTGCCTCCTCCCTCGCTCCTGTTCCTCGTCCTCCTCCTCCTCTCCCTCTTCCTCCTCCTGAGGTGGTCCCGCAATCCCTGGTGGCAAGGGCTGGGCCCTCATGATGGCCATGTTGTGGAGCATGCAGCAGACCACCACGAAATGGGATTCCCACTCCGGCGAGTACTGGAGGGCTCCTCCCGAGCGGTCAAGGCAGCGGACCCGTTGCTTGAGCACCCCAATGGTCTGCTCAATGATGTTCCTGGTCGCAGCATGGCTGTCATTATATGAGTGCTGAGCAGGAGTGTTGGGGTTGCAGAGGGAGTCATGAGCCAGGTGGAGAGCGGATAGCCCTTGTCTCCGACCAGCCAGCCGCGAGCTTGACGTGGTGGCTGGAAGAATGCTGGCACACCGGTCTGGCGCAGGATGAAGGCATCGTGGCTGCTGCCAGGATAGCGGCCATTGACATTGAGGATTCGCTGTGTGTGGTCGCACACCAACTGCACATTAAGTGAGTGGTAACCTTTGCGGTTACGGAAAGTCTCAGGATTGTTATGCAGTGCCCGCAAAGCCACGTGGGTGCAGTCAATGGCACCCTGCACCATGGGGAATGCCGCTATCCTGGCAAAGCCACATGCACGCTGGTCCTGCTTCTCTCTGGTGATGGAGAAGGAAATGTAGTCTCTTCTCCTACTGTAGAGAGCCTTTGTGACCTCCCGGATGGATGGCGAACTGCGAGATGTTAGCTATTTCTCCTGTTGCAGACTGGAAGGATCCGCTGGTGAAGAAATTGAGGGCGACGGTGACCTTGACTGCCACCGAGAGAGCCGTCCTCATCCTGATCTGAGGCTGGAGGTCTGGTTGCAGGAGGTGGCAGAGTTCTGTGACTACCTCCTTGGTGAAGCGGAGCCTTCTAATGCACTGCTCCTTGCTTAATTGGAAGTAGGAGAAGTGCTCTCGGAATACCCTCAGAGGGGAAGGTCTCCTGTTGAGAGCCCTGATGGCCCTCCTCCTCCCTCTGGCCACATGTTCCAGTCTTTCTCGCTGCCTCCGCTCCCTCCGCTGTAGATCCTGGAGGGCCAGGTCGACTGCCAGTACAGCCCCCATTAATGTAAGCTAAGTGTAGCACTTTGATCTTTTTTAAGAATAAATGTACTACTTTTTAGTTACCACAACACTCCTGATACAAAAGAACATTTAAATTACTGAATTAAACTGTTGCACAATGTCAAACTGACAAGAAAGCACTGAAACTCCACTAACCTGACAGCTGCGACTCATTACTCATGATCCTTTTAAATAACGTCCCTGGAGCCGGCTTCCACCTGCTTGACGCCTCCTCTCCCTGTCGTTGTCTGGTCGAGGCGCTAAGGCAGGTGGCGAAAATCAATTTTGCAGATCGGGCACCCAGTGAGCGTTGCACGCTCACTGACACCACGATCTGCCCGGCGTTGAAGTCCCCGGCGGTACCTCGTACCAGCGGCGCAACCGGGTGTCTGGATTTCCCATGCGTCGCTGGATTCGCCTAGCCCCGGCGCTCCTGCATCAGCGCCCCGGTAGCGGCAGCTAACCAACTGAATTTTTCCCCCCAAGTGGGGTAGAGAAGCAAAGGGATCTAGGGGTACAGATACACAAATCACTAAAAGTAGCGACGCAGGTTAATAAGGCCAGAAAAAAAGCAAACAAAGCACTGGGGTTCATTACTAAAGGGATAGAATTAAAAAGCAGAGAAATTATGTTAAACTTATATGGAACCTTGGTTAGACCACACTTGGAGTATTGTGAACAGTTCTGGTCTCCATATTATAAAAAGGATATAGAGGTGCAAAAAAAATTCACAAAAGTGATACCAGAATTGAGAGGATATAATTACTTAGAAAAGCTGGAACAGGCTGTGGCTCTTTTCTCTAGAAAAGAGAAGGTTGAGGGGTGACCTGATAGAGGTCTTTAAAATTATGGAAGGGTTTGATTGGGTAGAAGTAGAGAAAATGTTTCCACTTATGTGGAGTCCAAAAGTAGAGATCATAAATATAAGATAGTTAGTAATAAAACCAACAGGGAATTCAGAAGAAACGTCTTTACCCAAAGAGTGGTGAGAATGTGGAATGCACTACCACAGGAGTAGTTGAGGCAATTAGCATAGACTTACTTAAGGGGAAGCGAGATAAGCACATGAGGGAAAAAGGAAGAGAAGGATATTCTGATAGGGTAAGATGAACAGGGGTGGAGGAGGCTTGTATGGAGCACAGTCCAGTTGGGCCGAATAGCCTGTTTCTGTGCTGTAGACACTATGGGGGTAATTGTAACCCCAAAAAACAGGTGGGTTGGGGTCAGGTGGGAGGTTAAAGTGTTAAAAAACGGAATTCCGTACCCGACTCCAACCCGCCCACCTCCGGTTTTAACAGAGGCGGGACGGGGGGCAGGCAACCAATCCGCACACAGGAGGCGGGTCATTCATTTAAATATTATAATGAGGCAGGCGTACCTCAGATTTAATCACCATTTTAAATTTAACTCCGGCTGGTCGGAGTTCTCAAGCCTTGAGGAACCCTCCAGCTAAAGTAAGGCGAGGACTGCTGGATCTAGGAATTAAGTGCCTTGACACTTACCTCCTGGATCCAGCATCCCTGCCTCACCCACTCGCTGATCCCCCCCACGAGGCCTCCGATCCCCCCCACGAGGCCTCCAATCCCCCACACGAAGCCGCCGATCCCCCCACAAAGCCGCTGATTCCCCCCCGCGAGGCCTCCGATTCCCCGCCCCCCCCCCCCCAGAGGCCTCTAATCCCCCACACGAGGCCTCCGATCCACCTCAAGGCCTCCAACCCCCACAGAGGCCTCCAATCTCCCACACGAGGCCTCTGATCCACCCTGAGGCCTCCAACCCCACCAGAGGCCTCCAATCTCCCACCAGAGGCCTCCGATCCCCACACAAGGCCTCCGATTTCCTCCGCCACCCGAGGCCTCCGATCCTCCCCCTCCAGCCCCCGAGCCCTCCGATACTCCCCCCCTCCAGCCCCTGATCCTCTTCCCCCCAATGCTCCCTCTGTCAGCCCTGATCCTCTTCCCCCGCAGATGCTCCTCGTCGGCCCCGATCCTCCGGCCCTGACCCTCCCATCCCCCAATGCTCCTCCGGCCCGATCCTCCCCCACCCCCCCCGCCAATCCTCCAGCCCCGATCCTCCCATCCCCCAGTGCTCCTCCGGCCCTGATCCTCCCATCACCCAATGCTCCCTCGACCCCGATCCTCCGACCCCCGATCCTCTGGCCCCCGATCCTCTGTCCATCTGGTTGGCTGTGGGTGGGAAACAGGTTTGAAATGCAAATCAGGCCTTGCTGTTAAATTCAGCAGGGCCTGTGGGAAACCTGTTCTCCCAGGTTTCCCGACCACTTTCTAGCCCCGCACACCCCCCACCCCCCACCCCCAACCGCTCCCAACCCACCTCCAGATTAAAATTCCGGTCTTTGGCCCCGATATTTACAGATATTAACTGCAGGACATCTTTTTAATTTTTTCTGCAGGTTTCCCACCCGACAGCCTGCTTGATTGACAAGCTGGCTGCCTGTCAGGTGATCGCAGGGGTGTCGGAGTGAATATTGTGGAGGTGGGGGGGGGGGGGGGCGGGGGCCGTCGGAGAGACCATGGGGAGGGGGGTGGTTCACAGGGTAAGCTTGTTGGGCCTGGAAGAAACACTCCTGCTCCTGCTGGCCCACAAACAGTGCTGTAAAGGCGCTTACCTTATGGATGCAGCCCTTCTCATCTCCTTTTAGCTGCCGGGTTTCTCAAGGCTTGGGAAACCCAGCCGACATGAGTTAAAAACAGCCTCCTTAAAAGGTTTCAATAACCGACCCACCTCCTGAGAGCAGATTGGATACCTGCCGCCCGTCCCGCCTCCGTTAAAACCAGAAGTGGGCGGATTCGAGGCAGCTTGGGTTCAGATTTGAAATTGTTAACATTTTAACTTCCCACCCAACCTAAACCCACCTGTTTTGGGGGGGTAGAATTCCCCCCTATGTCTTTCCTTAGTAATTTGGCCATTTCAATGCTCGGATTTGTAAAAGTACATCTTATTTTCTTACATGTCAATTTCTGAATTTTCCAGTGGAATATTGTGTAAGACCACCCTTGAAGAGTAGCCCACACCTTTGGTGCTTGACTATGAACATACAAAATGGACAGGAAAAGACCAACTAGTCCATCCAGCCTGTATCATACAGACATGGTGGAGCTTACATTGATCATCAACCCATGCCCCAGTCATGCAATATCCAAGGAGAGGCGGAAAATCCTTAGGTCAATTTAGGATAAAAAACTCTTGGAAAATTCCTCTCCAACCCCAAAAAGAAACCAAGCAAGTTTCAAGAGCCTACAGTAACTGATAACACTCGGGACTTCTGGCTCCATCTAACTTCTACAATTCAAGATGTCTCCGCATGCAGGAACTCATCCAGCTACCTCCTGAAAGCCTGTGGAAAATCCATATGCACACACATACTTTCTGGCTACTGCACTCTTGACCCAAGCCCCAGCCATCTGGGCACTTCTCAATTGTGGCTTTGCAAGAGCTGAAGTTATACTACATTTGTGCGAGCCTGCTTACTAGAGCTGTTCTCACACTTTGTTGCTTTCATGAAATTAAGAATCAGATTACCTTTGGTCTCTCATGATACACTGGTCTTTTTGTGTCGATACACATCAGAAACCAGCAAGTTCTTGCAGATGCTCCTGCCATTATAGCGAGCCATTGGATACTGGTGTACACCTCATTTTATGTAAGGTGGAGGGTATTTTACACTGCATTCACACTAAAAGTTCAGTTTCATTGCTAAGTGGTTTTGGTTTCATACACCATCCCGAGCTTCTGGAGTGTAAATCAAGTGTCAAGGTCCAATACAACTCTAAAGTGAAGTGGGGTGAGAGAGTAACTCCCTCAAAGAGTCTCACTCTTCTTTGCTCCAGTATCAGGTCAAATCCTCACTCCAGATTCAGGCTGCATTTACACTGTAACTGCAGAGTCAGTGTATAGAAAAACTATTTCACACAGATACTACTGTTATAGCGTGTGTGAATCCTGCATGGAAAAAAAATGATCTGGTCAGAAAGAGTGAAAGATCATGCATTTTGGGTGTGTTATAACTCAGAGAACACAAAGATTGGAATACAGTGCAAGGCAGTTACTGTACACCAAGAAGTTCAGCTGTCACTATAAGCCCTAAAAGAAAAACTCAAGCAGTTTATCAGCATCATGTTCCCTACAAAATGCATTACATGCTTGAACTGTGCACCAGCCTGCGACACGCTACACAATATTTACAGGCAAAATTCCCAAACCAGTTTTAATCCCTCTGTGGAATGTTATGCCAGACAGTGATAGTCCTTAAAACTCCCAGGATTACATCATCTGATTTGAGCTGCAGTAAAGTTGGCTTTTAGAGCACTCCACATTAGAGGAATAATGAAAACTTACATCTATAAAGCCTCTTTCATGGCAAAATGTCTCAAAAGCACTTAACACAATTAATTACTTTTTTGAAGTTCAGGTTCTGTCGTTACGTAGGCAAAATAATATACCATGTGCATACTATAAAGTCAACAATAGATAAACCATTAATTTTGGGTCGCAAAGTCTATTGCGATAAGCATATGATGAATTATAATGCTTCACAGAGCTTTCTACCGCAATTGCACGTGTTCATTAACACTATCACTATACACCGCTATAACATACTACTATCATTCACTGGTGTACTGTACAGTACCATACATGTTCTAGGGTAGCTCAACCCCTTGGATCAGTTTTCTAGCTCTGCTTCAGAAAGGTGATGGAGGATTCAGTGAATCTGTTTATTTGACATCAACTTGAACCACTGTCCAACACAGTAATCAAATCTCCTGACGCTGCTTGTTGTGGAAAGGAGACCATTGACTTTGAGGAAGGCGGATGAGCTTATCGCCGCACCTTGCGAGATTAAAGATTGGGTTATCCTAAAAAAAATATTTTCTACAGAGCAAAACTAGTCATGCCACGTTAGATTCTCTGTTTATAACATTAACTATTGAAGCAGACTCAAATTCTTCATGTTAAATAATAAAAGGAGCTGCTGTTTCAATATATATATTACACCACTGAAACAATTTTACATGAAACCATTCTGCACTGATTCAGCCAATGAATCTGCATTAAACAGTTGAAAATGTTACACCTATGGTAGACACCATGTTTGATGACTCAATTATAACCCATCTTCTCTTCATGGGTAGTACAACTATGGTGTCTGCTCTGTTGAGTTTCTAAATGGTAGCCCCAGGGACTCCTTCAACACATGCTTCAAAAGCCCGAGGAAGTCACCCTAGTTAAGTCTTCATAATAAATAAGTAATGGGTAAATGAGTCAAATTCAAAGCAATAACTTTGAGCAATTTGAACAGAATGCAGGTTTGGAGAAATAATGTCAAACCTAATTGCTTTAAAACATTTACCAAACTAAAGCAGAATGGGAAATAACAACAGAAAACGTTGGAAACACTCAGCAGGCCAGGCAGCATCCGTGGAGAGAGAAACAGAGTTAACGTTTCAGGTCTGGGACCCTTCCCCAGACCTGAAACGTTAACTCTGTTTCTCTCTCCACGGACGCTGCCTGGCCTGCTGAGTGTTTCCAGCGTTTTCTGTTGTTATTTCAGATTTCCAGCATCCGCAGTATTTTGCTATTGTAAAGCAGAATGGGTGTAGGTTCAATATCTGATGAGCTCCCATTCAACATCTACTTCTTTATAATACTACGCAATACGCTTCGGGGACTGTTCACATTTATTCAATTCCGACTAATTTTATTCAGCCACTTTTAAATGCTGCACTTGGAAGTAATATCCCCACATGTTTCATATACTTTGAACACAACAAACAGATTGCTTAATGCTCATGTGGCAGAGCAGGAAAATGTCAAGTAGTCTTTCAACTGCTGCACTCTATAGGGATGCAACTTTGGTTGAATTTAATATGGAGCAAGTGACTTTGTTTGCAAAATATTTCAGTAATAACTAAAGTTGGACTCACCCAATGGCTCAGTGAGTTTATCCAGTTGTGTAGCTGAGCCAGGGGTCCAAATCTGATATCTGCTCTGTGTTGAGTTAGCTGATCTCCACCAACATGGTGGTAAATTGAGTTCAGTGCCCTTGGCATCATGAGAGGAAAATTGGCCAGGGTTCTATCTAGCAATCCCTGTTTGAAGTGTGCATGTGTGGGCATTAGGTGAGGAAGCGGTCAGGTACGGCTACCTTGGTTGAATAGCCGACTGGCACTCACTGTGAAGAACCACACAGATGATTAAAGGCCACTTGGTCAAAGTACAAGAGGACAAGGCCATCTGTGAATCTGTATCCCTGCAAGGAGTCAAAGGCTCCAGGACAGGAAGGGAGAAATCTGGCATGGGAAAATGTTGTTCAAAAAGTTGTAAGGGGACTTGGTAGTACAGTTTGTTAGCCTCTCTCTCTGGGTCTAGGTTTGGACCCAGCTAAAACTTATTGTGGGTAATTTTGACTTTGGGCAATAACGGATCAGCCGCCCATTATACACCTCTCCCGATTTCCATTGACTTCAATAGAAATGAAAATCGGGAGAGATGTATAATGGGCAGCTGATGCGATTTTCGGCCATTTTACTGCAGGTGTAGTAAACGTTTAGGCCCAGGCACATTGATGAGGTTGAGTTTCTCGGTATCGAACTCGGCTATATGAGTTGGGAATGTTTGAGGACGATGCTAGTTGCCCAAAGTGTTCCATTTTCCCATCACCAGCATTCTCATCTTAATTAGCACAATTTTTTTAAGTTGTTCAGATTTTAAGTTAGTCATGCATTTTGTGAGGTGTTAAGCAGCACAAACAGGCAGGCTACTGCTAGACCGTACTCCTGTGTACAGATGACCTACTGCAGGAGGCATCATGAAGCAATGACACTTACAGGAGCCACCCTGTAACAGCTCAACGGTGTCCTTAACCATTCCAGTTAGTGCACTGTCAAGTTGGACTCAATCACCACTTTCAAACAGCAGTAATTCAGCCAGTTGCTAAGTAAGTTGATATTTTCACTGCAGTGATTGGGGACAACAGTAAGGGAGTTGAAAACACTGGGCTCAATTTATAAAACTGCTATGGTGAGCATGGAGGAACAGGGGAAGTCACTCATCTTTTGTTGGAAGATTCATCACCCATACATTTATGTAAAATATTGTGTGATGCCTTCATCTAGCTCTTGCACTCATTTTTGCTTAAAGGGGACAGGCTGAAACAGGAACAAAATGTTCCGTTACTTTTAACAGTTTCAGTGACCCATAAGCTACATGTTTGACCCCATTTTAATTAAGAACAGTTTAATGCCCCAAATATTCTAGAAACCTAATCCAACTCAGAATGTCTTCTTAAAAAAAAGAAAAAAACATTATTCTACCACCAGTTGGTAAGAAATTGATGGTAATGAGCTTGACATAAACGTCATATGCGTGTGCCTTTTGCAACACGACATCAATGAACATTCAAGTAGCACACTGTGAACATTCAAGAGTCAGCTGTGGCTCAGTTGGTAGCACTCTCGCCTTCTGAGTTAGCAGGTTCAAGTCCCGCTCCAGAAACTTAAGCACAAAAACTTAGGCTGATACTCCTGAGGTCCCCACAGAAGCCAGTCTTCAGCCAATTCGATTCACTCCACGAGATATCAAGAAACGGCTGAGCGCACTGGATACAGCAAAGGCTATGGGCCCTGACAACATCCCGGCTATCGTGCTGAAGACTTGTGCTCCAGAACTAACCGTACCTCTAGCCATGCTGTTCCAGTACAGCTACAACACTGTCATCTATCCGACAATGTGGAAAACTGCCCAGGTATGTTCTGTCCAGAAAAAGCAGGACAAATCCAATCCGGTCAATTACCACCCCATCAATCTACTCTCAATCATCAGCAAAGTGATGGAAGGTGTCATCGACAGTGCTATCAAGCAGCACTTACTCACCAATAACCTGCTCACTGATGCCCATTTGGGTTCCGCCAAGACCACTCGGCTCCAGACCTCACTACAGCCTTGGTCCAAACATGGACAAAGGAGCTGAATTCCAGAGGTGAGATGAGAGTAACTGCCCTAGACATCAAGGCAGCATTTGACCGAGTGTGGCATCAAGGAGCCCTAGTAAAACTGAAGTCAATGGGAATCGGGGGGGGAAACTCTCCACTGGCTGGAGTCATACCTAGCACAAAGGAAGATGGTTGAAGGTCAATCATCACAGCCCCAGGACATCGCTGCAGGAGTTCCTCAGGGCAGTGTCCTAGGCCCAACCATCTTCAGCTGCTTCATCAATGACCTTCCCTCCAACATAAGGTCAGAAATGGGGATGTTCGCTGATGACTGCACAGTGTTCAGTGCCATTCACAACTCCTCAGATAATGAAGCAGTCCATGCCCGCATGCAGCAAGACCTGGACAACGTTCAGGCTTGGGCTGATAAGTGGCAGGTAACATTCGCGCCACAGATGTGCCAGGCAATGACTATCTCCAACAAGCGAGAGTCTAACCACCACCCCTTGACATTCAACGGCATTACCATCGCCGAATCCCCCACCATCAACACCCTGGGGGGTCACCATTGACCAGAAACTTAACTGGACCAGCCACATAAATACTGTGGCAACAAGAACAAGTCAGAGGCTGGGTATTCTGCGGCGAGTGTCTCACCTCCTGACTCCCCAAAGCCTTTCCACCATCTACAAGGCACAAGTAAGGAGTGTGATGGAATACTCTCCACTTGCCTGGATGAGTGCAGCTCCAACAACACTCAAGAAGCTCGACACCATCCAGGACAAAGCAACCCACTTGATTGGCGCCCCATCCACAACCTTAAACATTCACTCCCTCCACCACCGGCGTACCGTGGCTGCAGTGTGTACCATCTACAAGATGGACTGCAGCAACTCACCAAGGCTTCTTCGGCAGCACCTCTCAAACCCGTGACCTCTTCCACCTAGAAGGACAAGGGCAGCAGGCGCATGGGAACACCACCACCTCCAAGTTCCCCTCCAAGTCACACACCATCCTGACTTAGATGTATATCGCCGATCCTTCATCGTCGCTGGGTCAAAATCCTGGAACTCCCTACTGCACTGTGGGAGTACCATCACCACACGGACTGCAGCGGTTCTAGAAGATGGCTCACCACCACCTTCTCAAGGGCAATTAGGGATGGGCAATAAATGCTGGCCTTGCCAGCGACGCCCACATCCCATAAACAAATTTTTTTAAAGTCACTCTTTGTGCTCAAGTCTGGTCAGCAGGCTATTCAACAACAAAAGCATCACAGCAGGGCTCCAATTGTGTCCTCATTTCACAGCCACACACACTCACTTCAATCGGGCAGGTCACTAGATAGCAATCAGGAGTGGGAACACTGGTTGATTTTCCCTTTTCTAGTCCAGGGAGCTGATGGTAACTGTAATGTCCCTACCATTATCCCAGCTGAGATCAACTCACTTAGCACAGTCCAGCAATCAAATCTGATCCACACTAATGCTAGGCATAGCAAAAACTCACTGAGCTATCAAAAGGAGTCTAGTTTCCTCTTCCTCTTCAATGTTTTTTTAAATATTAGGGGAGAATCCTAAAGTGCCTCGTGAAAATTGTCACCTGCTCATTTAATTTCTACATAATTAGCTGTTTCTGTTGCAGTGGGCCGTATCTTTACAAATCATTATCTTTTTTCAGGATGTCCATTCTGGGAGCAGTGAATAATCTTAGAAATTTGTGATTAGTAATCAATAATGGAGAAAACAAGATTCTGGGTAAGAGATTTTTTTTGTTTCTGAAAGAGCCATGGGCGTCATTACTATAAGAAACATCCCATCATTTTTTTTTTTTAAAGAAACACTGTCATCAGGAAAACCTCCTCCATTGTTTATGCTCATTGATGTAAATCACATAGAAACATATCACTATGTAATTTGAGTGTGATGTCATAAGCTCACAGTCTTTCTGCCTGTTTTCCTTCCTCCCTTAACAAAAATAGATTTAGCAAACAGTTTCTTCATGATGACTAAACATCTTTGTTGCTAAGATGTAAGAACTGGAAAGAAATAGGGAGGCAGTGATATAAATGTTTTTAAATGAATAAATTATATTCCTAAGGAATTACCGATGAGTATTTTTGATAGCTGAAAAGAATACTGAGCTAGTATAGATATGAATCATTCACTTTGGTTAGAAAAGGTCTTTTGAAAAAGGAGTTATATTATTTATACATCTGAGGAGCAGATTTTAAAGACATAACGGAAAGTTGCTTCCTTACTATTTGAAGTCAAAACATTTGAGAACTGTATTGCCAACATATTTTTAAAATTGTAACAGATTTTCTGTGCAAACATAATGAGTATAGAATATGCCCCACACAAATTTTCAACTAAATCTATCTAACTGGAAGTCTAGCATCTAGTGTGCATCTGTTACACTTTAATGTATACAAAATCCACGTCATATTTGCTTGATTGGCTCAAGTATGAATCTTAAGTAAGCAACAAGTCACAACTGCTGTAACTAAACAATATGATTTCCCAAAATATTCCTGAACAGGTAAAGTTACCAATCAACAGCTAGCAAGGATAATGCAAAATACTTTTTGAAAATTCTTTCATTTGCCATTTTGCTTTCTCAGTAACTCATATTGTTAATTTAATCGTGATACATTGCAATTGGTTCCTTTATGATATTTAAGCCAATCAAATGTCACATACATTTGCACGTGTAATGGATGAACAGGAGACACAGGACATTTAATTAGATAGATTCAGTAACCCAAGGATATAATAACCAAAAATAAAGTTTGTAAAGTAACAAATAAACTTAAAATACGCAAAAAAAACTTTTAAATTTCATCTGATGCTGGAAATCTAAGCAAGTTAACCAATTACGCTTTGCGCACAGAAGCCTACCCTTCCTCAGAGACCTTGAATTTTGCTCTTTTCTTGCTTTCCCTGTTTTGAGTCTTCTCTCTAATTTTTGGGGACTTTATTCTTGCGCACACTTTCAGACCTCTGCACAGGTGCGCCTGCAGTGCCCAGCGATGGAGGAGGAGTGACTCATGTATCTGGCACATCGTTAAAGACAGATACAAATGTAGGTTTGAAGTCTGGATCTTTTGGAATTTGCTTAAGCAGATGGTTGGGATGAATAATACTTTGTTTTGATAAATTGACACATTCTGTCAGGACTCTTAAATTTGATAAAAGGTTTCTCTGCTGTTTAACAAAAAAGGCAATTTCTTTCTTGCAGTGTAACAAAGATGGGATTATATAAAACAAATATGTTGTTGATGAACAGTATGTATTTTCAGGATTTGGAAATGTTGGGATTGCATGATTGCAACTGCCACCAAAGATGCCAACCACCATACAAATTTTCGTGGGATATGTGGAACATTCTTTGTTCCAGTCCTACTCAGGTCCCCTCCCTCACCTCTTTTTCCGGTACACTAATGATTGTATCAGTGCCGTTTCCTGCTCTCGCCCTGAACTAGAAAATTTCATTCACTTTGCTTTCAATTTCCACCCTTCCCTCACCTTCACATGGTCCATCTCCGACTCTTCCCTTCTCTTCCTCGACTTCTCTTTCTCCATTTATGGGGATAGGCTATCGACAAATATCCACTGTAAGCCCACTGACTCCCATAGCTACCTGGACTACATTTCCTCCCACCCCGTTTCCTGTAAGGACTCGATTCCATTCTCCCAGTTTCTCCGTCTCCATTGCATCTGTTCTGACAATGCCACCTGCCATACTAGTGCTTCCGACGTGTCTTCCTTTTTCCTCAACCGAGGATTCCCCTCTACCGTGGTTGACATGGCCCTCGACCGTGTCCGTTCCATTTCCTGCACTTCTGCACTCACCCCTTCCCCTCCCTCCCAGAACCATGATAGGGTTCCCCTTGTCCTCACCTTTCACCCCACCAGCCTCCACATTCAACAGATTATCCTCCGCCATTTCCACCAATTCCAGCGTGATCCCACCACCAAACACATCTGCCCCATCCCTCCCCTTTCAGCATTCCGAAGGGACTGCTCCCTCGGCGACACCCTGATCCACTCCTCAATCATCCCCCAATACCCCTTCCCCTTCCCACGGCACCTTCCCGTGCAAGCACAGAAGATGCAACACCTGCCCTTTTACATCCTCCCTTTCCACTATCCAGGGCCCCAAACACTCCTTCCAGGTGAAACAGCGATTTACTTGTACTTCTTGCAATTTAGTATATTGTATTCACTCCTCTACATTGAGGAGACCAAACGCAGATTGGGTGACCACTTTGCAGAACACTTCCATTCAGTCCGTAAGCGTGACCCCGAGCTTCCGGTCGCCTGTCACTTTAATTCTCCGCTCCACTCCCACTCTGACCTCTCTGTCCTCGGCCTCTTACACTGTTCCAATGAAGCTCAATGTAAGCTCAAAGAACTGCACCTCATCTTTCAATTAGGCACTTTACAGCCTTCTGGACTCAACATCAAGTTCAACAATTTTAGAACATAATCTCTGCCCCTAATTTTTCAGGTGGCAGCTGCCATTCCCATTTACTCCTCTTCTAGACCCATCTTTTGTTTCTTTACTTGTCCCATTACTGTCTCCTTTTGCTTTGTACAATCATACCTTTTGTCATTTAATCTCTCCTGCCTTCCACCCTATCACAGACCTTCCCTTTTGTTCTTTCCTCCCCTCCCCCCTTTCCCTGCCCCTGCACTTGCTTAAAATCTGTTACATCTCTAACTTTTTCCAGTTCTAACGAAAGGTCATCGACCTGAAACGTTAACTCTGTTTCTCTCTCCACAGATGCTGCCTGACCTGCTGAGTATTTCCAGCATTCTCCATTTTTGTACCATACAAATTATGTTGTGTTGAGGCAAGTACATCCACTTCCTATTTGCCAAGGACACACTGGACAATGAAGCACAGCCTATGATTCATCCAACCTACTCGTCAGACACAGATTACTTTGAACAGTCAAGGAATTTGGTACTGAAGTGGATAAATCCTTTGAATGATACAGCACAGATAAAACTACACACCTTAGGAGTGAGATATGTGAGTCTTTCTCAATGAGTGGACATGAGCATAACGAGAGAGAGAGAATATTGCATTGTTTAATTCATCATGTGCAACACCATGTGAGGTCTTCTTGCAAGGAATATATACCTCCTAGCAATGCCATGCCTATGATAACCATAGGATGGGTAAATAACAGACAGCATCTAACAAAAAGTAGCTTATTCACATCTAGCAATGATCCCAATATGAAATTTTCCTGGTGGTAAATACAGAATCTCATGAAGGAAAGAAAGACTAACAGTTCTTGATTTACAACTTCACAACTACCACCCCTACCCCTGGCCTGACAACTACAACCCTGACCACCCCCCACCCCCACCCCCCCCACACACACACCAGCAGCACATGTCAATTTCAGATAAATTTCAGAAAATCTTTGAGTATTGGTGGGAAGGTTGTTTGTATTGTATACAAGAAGGCTGGACTAGCACTCCACTGTGGTGAAATCTGAAAACATTGATGTTACCTCTCATGCTTCCTAATGAACCATGCATTATCTGTATGTATAGTCAGCCAATGCAATTGGTCCAAAATATTTTAATTCACTTTAACTTCCTCCACCCCCTCCCCCCACTCCCCTTATGCTCCAAGTATTGGACAAACATGAAGGTCAATACCAAGTTACTTTGTATCTAATATTTTACCCAAGTTTCACATACATAACAGATGTTGTAGCCATTATCATTGAATTATAGACATGCATAACAGCCTTGAATCCATAATAGCATTGAACCCATTTAGGTATCACTGAAGAAGAGCATGGACAAAAATAGAAAAGAAAATAATGAAAAGCAGTTGATGCTTTTCAGTACAGAACAACATAAATTCCTGAAGGAGAGACAATACATTGTAATTATTTACCTGTGTTGTCTCAATGTACATTTAAATTCTTACTAAATTATATATTCCACCATGGTTCACCATCATACAGTGGAAATGTTTATATAGGAAAAAAATAGATAAATGAAAAAGGATCATTTTGTTGACTTCAGCGTGTAGACATTGAGAGATATAAAGCAAAAAATGGCATACCTGAAATTCATCCCGTATCCCGCTCATTAAAATAATCCAAATGCCACCGTCTTCACAACCAATAGTTCCCATTTTTCAAATTCAGGAAAATCCCAGATCCAATTTGTAAAAAAACAATTGCCAGAGAAGTCAAGTCCAATTATATCCCATTTTGGCCAGCTCATCATTCAGTCATTGCTCCCAATATTTAACATTGAAAAATTATGTACACCTCATAATATGTCTTGCAATTTCCTCCATCAGGTTGTGGGTCCACAATAGCACAGGTAAAGCATATAAATCCACTGTCATTCGGCTCTCAGAAGGTGTAAAGATCCATATTGTCGATTCATCCAGGCATGTTCTTGGGATGGGTACAAAACCCTGTGCCAGTAACTCCCTAGCAGAAGAAAACAATTAGTTAGCCAGTTAAAACTTATATCTTTTCTACATTCTAAATTATTTAACTTTTATTCCACCTAAAGTGGAGCATCCTCAATTAATTAAATATCCCATGTACCCTGTAAAATTATTCATGGGTAACTTTTGTTGAACAAGGATCACCTGCATTATAAAGCCTAGCAGGCAAACAATATACGTCCAGAAAATGGAAGTGAAATCTCAAATGGACATTAGAAAGCTATAGGATGTTCTGTACCTAGACTTCCAAAAAGCTGTTAAGACAAAGTTCTACTTAAAAGTTTGTTACTTAAGCTTAGTTATGGAAATTCAGGGTAAAATCTGGAAATGGATAAGAAACGGTTAGATACTGGGATGGGAGGACTAATGGGTTTTGTTCTCGGTGGATGAATTAGGATGGGTCAAAAGACCATTCTCATCTGTATCTGCTGTGAACGCTGTATGGACGATTCAAAATTGATAGGCTGGTCATGAGCCTGTTACTGATGGGAGAGCAGTATATGACTGATGTCCGATTACAGCTCATCTCAGTTATGGTTTCTCCAAAGAATTGGGAAATTTTAACCACGGCTAAGCAACCTTTTCAAATGACCTTTTCAAAGAATTACTCCAATAAGTTAATTTTTGATTTGAGAAATGGCTTTTACTTGGTCATTCAGATGGAGCCTCTTCAGGAATAGTTAATACTGTAACTTTAAATAGATTTGGGGAAAGAATGTCATTTTTTAAATAGTCATTTCTATCATGATTCTATTTTTTTTTAAGTTAGTATTAAATTGGTAATATCATTTTATCTTAAAAGTCAAACTGCACTGTACAGAACTGGCAAGAACTCCATCAGCATCCCAAGAAATAATTAATTGTGAGAATTTGCATGTCATACGTGATGGGCATTCATTTCATTTACATCCCTCACCCTCTCCAACTCTCAACATTGTACGTACTATGTCACTCCATTATAGTCAGCAACTTAAGATTCCATCAGTAGATTGACAGCATTAAATTGAATTGTGATTGAAAGCAACATGGGATGAGAAAGGGAGAGAGAGAAAAGAAAGGAAGAAAGAAAGAAAGAAACTTGCATTTACATATGATCTCCGTTTTGCCCTTACTACCCCAAGGTGGGTGAAGTTAAATGTAATTTTTACCTTTGTGACAGTGATTTTAAACAAAGGGTATTGATGGAATCACAACTCACTTTACCTCACCATTTTTTGAATCAGTTTACTTCCAATCAGCAGGTGCAATGTGGGTACAAAAATAATGCGATCACATATACTTTTAGGTCACAATCTCATCCAGTGCCAATGGGCTTCAAGGAACCAAATCTGCACTGTGTTTCATTCCAATCCATTTCTTCGTGCAGAATACTGAAATGTCACACTATTTTTTAAAACTGATAGGTGCAAAAGTAAGCGAAAACAACTAAAAATGTGACCAATCGTTGACTTTAAAGCAAACACTAAAGAAAATCAATATAAGTGTAGTTTGATGGGAGTTGTTGAAACCATGATGGAAATCTGTCTAGTTCTACTTGGAATGGTCTAAATATATTCCACAATTAAATCTCTTAGTTATACCTCTCTTTCGTTATAGTCCAATAAAGCATATTTTTAACCATAAGGATTCTGTTACCACCATACATTTACTCATTATTCAAATATTAAATGCATTTGAAATATTGTAAAGGAAACCCTTTTTGTTAAACTTTTGTTGTGGGATTAGTTTTTTAAAATATTTTTTAAAATCCATTCTGGGGCAAAAGCTATTACAGAACAAAACAAGAAATAAAAAGAAATCAGGAGAAAATGAAATTTTTGATTAGATAGACTATAAGAAAAATAAATCAACGAATTATTAACTGGGTAAATGCGGTACTATACAATGGTCCTCTATCACGAGGAGTCCCTGGGTAACAAAAGAACAGGGAGTGGCTGAACTCTGTTTAAAATCGATGAAAGTAAAGAAGCTCCAAATCTTAGCCAGAAAATGAATGATCATCGACTTACCCCAATTCCAAGTAACTCTCACTTGTATCTAGTTAAGAATGTGTTGTGAATTTCTGGTCGCACAATACAATGTATCTGCCTGGAGTCAGTATAGTGACCCCATGATCTATTGTTTAACTCCGGCATTGTAAACTACACCCGAGACCTAATGTACAGTCATCCGTTTGGCTAAATTTCTAATGTTCCATATAACATAATAAACAGCAAGATTAAACATCTCTGAACTAGAATCTAGTTGCAAAAGGTACCAGACATACATAGCATTTATGCTGTCTCCGCTGGTTTAACGGCAGTGCAAAGCATCGCAAACTATTTTGTTAATTCAAGATTCCTGATCAACGTGTTTCAATACCTTTATTTGATAAAGTTGCGCCATACATATTTTAGGCAAGTTCAAACTTCCGTTTGTAGTCCATATGAAAAGCCAAATATTCTTCCAATACAAGTAGCAAAACTATTCAGATCGGTCTTTGTCCAAAAAAAGCCACACACGGGGGACAAAGAGAAAGAGGAAGCGAGTAACAGACAAAGGCTGACAGTGATATGAGTTAAAGAAGGAACAGTTCGTCCCACAACCTTAAACAAAGAACTTGCATGTTTTGGATTAGTCCTGGACGATTTCTATCCTTAAAATCTCCAATATAGGACTCAAGACATATGCAAAAGTGATGTCCATGTATTTTTTCTCTGTTGATGATAACTGCTCACAGAGGTGTTCTTACCTTGACTTGAGGTCCATCGTCGATATGAATAAAATCGAATTATATCCATCCCAGATACTAACTCAGCATGTTTAAACCCCATTGTTTTGGAGTGGAGAAGCTATATTTGGAAACTAGCATTTATTGACAATCTGGCGCATTAACTGTTGCTCGAAGGAAAACGACGCAACTTTTGCAGCACGAAGTTTCAAACCAGCGCAAACATACATTATCCTCAAAAGAAACACAAGAAATGCTGGTGTTATTGCTATTAATTGAGAAGAGAGAGAGGAGCCCGGGGTGTTGTGATATTTATTTGTAGTCCTTGATAAACGACTGCTGCTAACTACTGTAAAACAGGCGACAGATCCCAAGTGCTCGTGATCAAATACTTGTCTTCACAAGTTCGATTTCACTGTCATTTTTTTTATCCCCGTGCCTTTAAAATGTTCCGATTATGAGATATTTTCAATCTGAAATAGATGCAAAACTGTCAACAATTCCTTATTAAAGCGCCAAGCAGAGGTCACCCATGGAAATCTAGACGTGATATTTCCGCCGATTTCATCTTTGTTTCATAACATCACCCGCCACAAATCACCAACTATTCACCTTGCATTTCGATGTAAACGCAATTCGATGCCAGTTGGTGTTCGATGTAGTCACTGTGAGTAGTTATTGAGGCCCGTGGCTCTTTTTTAAGACGAATTACAGTGTGATGAATCCAAACTGAGAACAAAGACTTACTCAGGCCTTCCGAGTTCAATATCAGCCGCTACAAAGGAGGCGGCAGTTCGCCACTCACTTCCTACCTGTTGCACGCATACTGTATATATTTTTAAAACAATAATCTCTTCTATTTCCACTATTTTTGCCACGCCTGGCGTGGAATCAAAACGAAGCCAGACCAAACAAAAAGTTTATCACGGGCTGCTTGACATTAAACTGATCACCGCCCTGCAACAAAAAGGGGGCCATTCCATCAACTTTCACTCTCTCCAGCGCGGGTTTTAAATCTTCCCTTTATACCGTCACATAGAGTAAAGCTGTCAAGACATTAGGGGGGGGGGGGGAACCTCCTTAAAAAAAACTTACCCCAGAGGCATGGAAATGGTCATCACCTGCAGCCCCAGATCGCAACCCCTCCAAGAATGTGGAGAGTGCTGTGTGTCTGAGGGTTAATTCTCTCTGATCTCTGTCAAGCCTCCCTGACTAGAACAAAGGAAACTCCTCTCGCCACTGCGTAAAAGGCTTTTGTATTTAACTTTGGTGCTGACGCGCTCACGCACTCTCTCCTCTCACAGCCGCTCGCAGCCCAACTTCTCACCATCCTATAGCAGTGACATCCCCCCACCCCTCCCTACACACACACACACACCAAGACAACTCACATCTCGCTAGAGTTTGTTGTGTTTTGGTTTTGAGTGCTGTTTTAGGTGGAGCTTGGATTTTTTTTTTATATAAAGTTTGGAAGCCTTGACAACAGTTTGCCTTTGTCCTCACTTGAGAAGAGGTTCTGGCCGCGCCTTTGCTGGTTTGTAGCCCCTTGAACCCCGACCTGGGAGGGGGAAACACAGGAGCTGGGAGATCACCCAGAGGAGGGAGGGAGAGAAAAAGAAAGAAAAGTTCAGATCCGAAGCCTGTAGGCTGGGGTGGGGGGGCATGATTGTGGAGATTGCAGCGAGCTCTTGTGTGAGAGAAAAGGGGAACAAGGAACAACAGAGATCTTCCGAGAACAACAATATCCGAGCGACAACAAGGGACATCTCGGCATCACCTCTAGTCAGTGTGACAAGACCTCGGAATCCCAGGCAGCACACTCCGGCACTGACAAGGAGATTAGTCCCAACGCAGATTACGGTATCTCGTCAAAGAGAAACAGTCTGGACCATTCACAGAAACCCAAGCACGTCAGCGTGTACTTTCGTGTGATTACAGATTCAATATCAGCCGAAAGGGCCCTTAGAAAGGGAGAGCTTCCTGGAAATAAAAGCAACTGAAACTGCGAGCCCGACTGGAAAGTCTCTCGTTCCTTTTCAGAATTTATGGCATCGTCACATTACCTGAGCTCTGTCTGTTTTTTTTAATATAAATACAACAATGGAGAAGGGCATTGAAGGTTTGGTAAATATTTCATTCCGGACTGATTGAGACTGGTCTACCAATTTATCTCTCCTTGGCAATCACAGAGAGAACACGGCGCGGTGATCTACAAGCCCCAACACTTGTTAACACTTATCCATTCAGAATTGTGCACGGATTGTTGGAATGTTGCATTGGGTAGAGGGAAGAATTATTTAGCAGCGATCTCAACGTTTTATGTTAGCAAATTAAACCTGGCATTAACAACAACAACAACTTGCATTTATATAGCACCCTTAACGTAGTAAAACGTCCCACGGTGCTTCACAGGAGCGTTGGAGCCAGGTAAGGAGATATTAGGACAGGTGACCAAAAGCTTGGTCAAAGTGGTAGGTTTTAAGAAGCGTCTTAAAGGAGGAAAGGTGGAGAGGTTCAGGGAGGGAATCCCAGAGTTTAGAGCCGAGGCAGCTGAAGGCACCACAGCCAATGGTGAAGCAATGGAAATCAGGATGAGGAGGTTACAGAGATAGCGAGGGTTGAAAACAAGAATGAGAATTTTAAAATCGAGGTGTTGCAGGACTGGGAGCCAATGCTGATCAGCAAACACAGGGGTGATGGGTGAACTGGACTTGGTGTGAGTTAGGATATGGGCAGTAGAGTTTTAGATGATCTCAAGTTTATGGGGGGGGGGGGGGATGCAAGGTGGGATGCTGTGCTGGCCGGAGAGCTTTGGAATAGCTGAGTCTAGAGATAACAAGGGCATGGATGAGGGTTTCCACAGCAGATGATCTGAGGCTGGGTGGAGATGGGCGATGTACAGTGATGGAAATAGGCAATCTTGGTGCTGGAGAGGATATGGGGTGGGAAACTCAGCTCAGGGTCAAATGTGATGCCAAGATTGCGAATGGTCTGGTCCAGCCTCAGACAGTTGCCAGGGAGAGGGATGGAGTTTGTGACAGCCAGGGACCTAAGACAATGGCTTCAGTCTTCCCAATATTTAATTGGAGACATTAAGAAATTAATTAAGAAACACATACTGACCTAATCAGGTAACACAAAGGCTGCAATAAGTTATTTGGGTATTAACAGTAAAGTTACAATTGCTGATCTCAGGAGATTCTCATCCCGTCATTTAGTCGTGGATTGGAACTGTACTTCATATAACAATTGTCAAAGGTTAACTATCTCTCAGACTAACTGTTGTCAAGCTAGCAGAGTTCATAAATAACCAGTTATTTACACCAATTTGCTGATGTCACCCATGAGCTGTGATTGATAAAGTTAATTTATTTTTTAGTACTTCACTAATGACGACATGTGCTTCTTGTACAAAGTAATCGACCGTGAGACTCCCACCGCCACCGCCCACTTGTACTCGGAATAATCCCCCCAGAGCAATCCTCCACAGCAACCGTGACTGTGGAGCGAACAGCCCATCAATCTCTGGTGCTACTGGCGACGTCTGACAGGCCCGAAAGACGAGCATAAATGATAGTAGGAGCACAGGTATAAATCAAGTAAACAGAGGAATAAATAATTCTCCACACAGGGATATAAACGGCACACACAAATACAAATAATCAGCATAACCCGAGCATCAATAATCACAATAAGGAGAGTGATGGGACCATATAAACACAATACAATAACACAAGCTGAAACACGAGTGTAATTAAGCATATAAAGAGAGTATAACAACACAAACACGAGTGTAAGCAACCATATAACCAGAGTATAAGTATACAAACATAAGTGTAAGCAGTTAAATAAACATCGATTTGGCGTTAAAATTGCTTCCAGATGATCATATAATAATGTATGGATGTTCAAATTTACGTTTGCACCCTAAATACTTCAAATGCCTCGGTGAGCCAGTTCCTGTATCAGTGGAGACTTGTATATAAAAATGTCGCCTGGTATTATACTGGGTCAGAATCGAAAGTAATATGAGTTAGCCCAAGAAGTGTAATTCAGTGCAGGCAGTGTACCTATAGAGGTAAAGCGAGTTTTCCACAGTGTCTCAACTGATAGCACTGCGGTCTCTGGGACAGAAGGTTTTGTTTAAGTGTTGTTATGAATTAAACACGTCATCTTGACTTCTCATACTGTTGGAAACACCATCTTTTGATTAGACATTAAAGATGCCCCTGTTTACCTGATCCTGTGGCTCTGGTAGATATTGAAGATCCCGCAGCACTATTCGAAGAAGAGCAGGGAGCTCTCCCAGTCTTGCCGCCAACATTCCTCCCATACCTACTTGGGAAATAAGTATATTAAGGAATATGGAGAAGGGATGGGGAATTGGGATTCAAATGAGGAAGAGCTGCCATTGTTAACACAATGGTAGAGCACACTCGATGGGCCGAATGGCTTACTCTGATTCCTATGGAACAGGCACTACCAAAAGCAGAATAACTGGTGGGTTATCTCATTGATGCTTGTGGGAGTTTGCTGTTCATAAAATGGCTGCCATGTTTGCCTACATAACAACAGTCACTGCACTTCAATGTAATTTGAGATACTTCGGAGACCTATAAAATGCTATATAAATGCAAATCTTTCCTTTTCCTTGCCCCACAGTGAGCAATTAATAATTATGAATAGCAGATAACTTACTCCAGTTTGTATCCATCCACCCCACACACACATGACTATATAATCCTACCTCTGCTGACTTTGCATTCTTCCGGTCCCCCCACCCCCCAATTCCCCCATCTTCTGATGGTGACTCACACTGGGGCATGATTCTATGGGCACCAGTGGCCCTCAGGTACCTCACCCAAGTGGCCATGCTTGATGTGTGAGCTTAAACATTGAATGTCATTGGACATCGCAGCCAAACCTAATCCTGTCAGTCCTCCCCATTCCTGGCAAGGGACTCTGGGCAGCAATCTGCACTGGAAATCCTCCCATACGACACGAATGCTGAGACCAATTGTAGCATGTACAGAACCATCCTCCTATGATCAATTAATTCAGCACAGGTCAGAATCGTAACCTGGAATCCTCCTGGTCCGTACAGCTCAGCGCCACACCAGGGAGTCCATTTACCTATAACGCATAAGAGGAACCCGAATCTTAACCCTGAATAGGGCAAGCTTTTCATCTATCTCTTACACGTTTGCTGCTTATTGAAACTGCAGTCAAAATTATAATCGAGTCTAATAACAAGATGGTTGTCAGTTATTTCATGAAATGCTGCTGAAGCTGCACTAAATTGAACACTTTAATAGATGGAAAAATGTGTTCAATAATATAAACTGAAATAACCCCAACGTCATTGAAGTTTATGGTTTGAAAACCCTTTTATAGTTTACAGTATGCAGTTATCAGGTCTATTACAGAAGATTTGTAATTCTTTTAAAGTTTCATTTTATTATTACCATTTTACTATTGGACTAGAATAGTATTGCGTTACCCGATAAAAAGGAAGCCTCTGTTGTGGCTCTACAAATGCTGTAATTCGGTGCCAACTCCTGTGGTATTTCCACAATCACCAAGGAATTCCATATCATTACATATATATGCTGGAGCATCGTCACTACCTTCACTCCCACCCTCAGTGATAAATTCAACTCTCCTGCTTTCTATTCGTCGGACAGAATGTTGTGCAGAATCAAGAGATTAAATGCGATATAAAGTAAAGTACTACATTCTTTTGCTTTCAGCCATTGTTGATTGGTCTCCATATATATTTATTCATGGCTCTATAGAGAAAAAGATTTGTATTTATCTTATCACATAGCTCATTATTTTTGCATACCGTAAATTACTTTGAACTACACTGAATATTGTAATATAGACAAATACACTCCCCATCTTGCATACAAGAATATCCCACTAACAACAGTGAGATGAATAAGCTTTTATTTTGTGATTTGGCTGGGGGAGTTTAGGACACTAGAAAAACTCCCTGATCTTTTTTGAACAAAGAGCTTTATCATAAGATCTTTAACATATCCAACTGAACTACACACCACAGGAACAGGCAGATGGGATTTCAGTTTATTATTTCATCTGAAGGACTAACCTCCAAAAATGCAGGACTCCCTCAGTGCCACACTGGAATGCAAAGCTATGTTCTTAAGCCCTGGATCGGGCTTGAATCCACAATCTTCTGATTCAGAGGCAAGGCTAACTGAGCCAAGTCATCAAGGTGCAGCCTAACTTAATATGTCTGTCTGTATTTCTCTATCCATCCATAAGGAATTAGAAGGTTTTCTGATTGTTGGGTACACCAGAAACGTGACACTGAGCCACACTAACCATGAAGGTTACAAGTTCAATTTACGATCTACTCTAAGTTACCCCAGTGAGGGCAGCAGTTGGGACACCGCAACTGTATCCAATATCCCCACAAGTAGAAAGAAAAAATGTCACCAGGATTTTCACTCCTGGTTGCTATGTATTGAGACCTGCTAGAAAGATGGCAAGCGTAGATGTCAGGTAAAAGCCAGTTTTGGGGTCATTTGTAATATCCCCAATAGCCTGCCAACACTCATTATCTGTGCTCACACATGAAGAATGGAGGGCTGCTGGCTCCTATGGAACGGTACCCCAACGTGAGTCATCACCTTCAGAAAAGGATAGACGAAAATGTGGGTGGGGCTTGAAGGGAAAGAACATTAGAAACCGTGAAAAGGTAAAAGATTATCTACCCTATCAAACCTGCTCCATCCACAGACAAGGTACAATCCATTGTACCATGAACTGTAACTAAGTACAGGAAACTTTCGTTTATCCGGCACCCAAATATCCGGAATTCTCGCTTAACCGGCAAAAATCATCCTCCGAAAACTCCTCTCAAATAACCGGCAATGTTGCCGAGTCACAGTCGAGTCTCCGCGAACGCCGAGTGCTCCGAAAACTCCTCTCAAATAACCGGCAATGTTGCCGATCCCGAGTCCGAGACCGAGTCCGCGAACGCCGATTTAGTCAGTAGGGGTACTTTTCAAAAGTGCCACTACTCGGCCACCTGGCGCTGTCGGAAGTCCGAAACACTGCAGTAGCAGGATTTGATTCTCCCGCGCTGCCTGGAGTCTCTTTGTTAAAAATAGCCTCGGTAGATATAACTCTCCGTTATCCGGTACTTTCGATAAACCGGCACCACGCCGGTCCCGTCGATGCCGGATAAACGAAAGTTTCCTGTATTTCATTTCCCAATCCTGTAAACTAAACCAAGCAAAATTCCAGAATACATGTCTAAACTTATGTTCCACATCCTTGCTTGATATGGTATCTCAAATCTTTTCAGCAGCTCTTGAACTGCTGAATTTTATCATCTCTATATTATACCTACCATCATGATCAATGCACCTATGTTTTATTGGCATGAGGCTTGTGAAATTAGAGTCACTTCAAGCAAAAACAGTATGCTGCTGCTAATGTTGTGGGATCTGCCCCATGTACACTGCAGGGTGGATTGTACTGCATCGGTGTAACAATTGCATTGATGCTTAAAAGCACTTTAATAATCTTATAAGGGGTCTCGGGAGACAGTGCTCAAAATGGAGATCCTTGATCTTTTTTCTCCTCAGCTCTGTCACTTCAGCTGATTCTCCTAATCAAGTGTTCTTTGCCGGTCGGAGTCTAATAACTCCCACAGCTGAAACTGAGAGAATCCAGTTTCAAGGGTTTCGTTTTAAGTAGAGATTTCATAACAGCTCATGAGACCCATGAAAATGATGTGTCCAATCTGTGGCGATTGCACAGTACTGTTGACAGTGCCAGTATCCTGCAAGTGCCTTTAAAGTTGTGAGTTTCAGATCTGGCTGTAGACCTTCCCTGACGTCCAGCAAAGGTCTATATAGAGCAATGATGTAAAAAAAAAATTGAATCTAATTTGGTTTACTTTTGTCACAGGCAGCATTGTTGACTCTGGAAGAGAAGGTGTGCAACACCACTTGAGGTGGTTCTCCAATCCTCCAGCATGACCAACTATCACCTATCCCTCTCAAAGAGAAGGGTGAGGGAGGGTGTAAGTGAGCTCTCTTTGAGATAAAATTGGCTTCATAATGCCATGCCAGGTGATTAGAACCCCGTAGATACTCAGCTGCAGACTCTGCAATCTAGTATCTGAGCCAGAAAGGTCTGTGGCATTCCAGTGCCCAACTAATAACTGACTGGTAAGATATGCTTATTAATGGGACCTGAGAGGATAGGCCTGTCACTACACATTAGGCTTCTTCCCATTTGGTTCCTGGTAACCCAGCAAGCCAATGGCTATGGTGATCCTAGATCAGGAGTGTTCAAGCTTTTTGGAGTACTGAGGTGCTTCCTAGGGTGCTTCACGTGGCACATCAAAAAGTTTAAATCAATATTCCTATTAATTTACATATATTTCAGATCTTAGTGTTCTGATTTAGGATTTATCCAACAACCAAGCTACAGTGCTAAGAACAGACCTTTCCAAAACTTCACTCTTACAAAATTCAAACAGCACAAATCAGCGAATAAGAAATATAAGCACAACTACTCTGTGTTGCCTAGGCTTCATGATCCAGATTACTATGGGCTATAATTTGGATACCCCAGTTCTAGCTGAACAAGCAGCAAGAAGTTTACCAATGTTGCTTACTGGTAAGCTGCATGGTTTTAGCTGGCTAACCTCCACCAACACTGCGATAGACACTTGAGGGACCCAAAGTTTTAGTGGTTGCTAACATCTACCCAAGTGTGCACTCAGCATCACAATACTTCCCATGGATTTCTCAGTAGTTTCACACTGTGACAGTCAGGTTATTTTTTTAAATTCTACACCAGCATTAAGTGCTACCTCTTTACAAAAATACACATTGGGAGACTAATGGTTTACAAAAATGAAACCAGCAAGTTGCCCTGGCCAGATAGATCAAAGCAGCATAGTTGTGAGCATGACACTGTGCCCACAACAAGAATGGTTTGTTGACTAAAAATACCAGCCTCTGCTCTGTGGTCTATTTAATCATCATAGCACATTGCATGCATACTGGAGGTATTTGGTATTTTAGAAGTTTTCCTTTTTGGGAGAAAGCTTACCATTTGGATGTACAACTGAGATATGCTTTCAGGGGGTGGGGGGCGGTTGCACATGCTATTTCAGTGATGTGGTTGTGTCCCGAATGGGTTTGGCACCATCATATGTACCAGGTAATTAATTTTAATGAAAAACTGAAAGTAGTGAATTAGGCAAAGAAGTATTTGGTACAATACAAAATCAGTATATGACTTGAAATGGCAAAAGCTCCTCTTGTGCAGTTAAGCAACCATGGTAATTAGATAAGGTAAGAGACATTATCAAGGTAGAAGAAAAAGAATGCACAAATGCAAGGCAAAGTGGAAATCCAGCAAATTGGGAGAGCTATAAAAAGCAGCAAAAGGATACAAAGAAAGTAATAAGAGATGCAAAAAGGAATATGAAAACAAACGTTCAAGGCATATGACAGCTAACAGTAAAATATATTACAAATATATTAAGTTAAAAAGAGTGATAAAGGGGAATGTGGACCGATTAAAGACACAGGTGAGACTATAATGGACAATAAGGAAGTGGCTGATTGTTAAATGAATACTTTGCATCTGTTTTTACATTAGAGAAAGAGGAAAAAATACCAGTGGCGCAAGGGAACCTAAAAATAAGTCAAAGGGAGGAACTTATTGGATTTAATGTAAGTTTAAAAAAATGGTATTGGAGAAAATAATGGGACTTACTATATGCAAATCTCCAGGATCTGATGGTTTCCACCTCAGGGCATTAAAAGAAATTGTGGATGCATTTATCATAAGTTTCAAAGCTTTCTAGATTCAGGAATTTTTCACCAGAATTACACCAGGGATTAGAGAGGTAAATTATGAGGACAGGTGGCATAAACTTGGCTTGTATTCCCTTGAGTATAGAAGGGGTGATCTAATCAAGATGTTTAAAACATTAGAAGGGTTTGATAGGGTAAATATAGATAGATTGTTTACTCTGATGGGGAGAATCAAGAATGAGCAGACATAATCTTAAAATTAGAGCTAGCCCATTCAGGAGGGAAATCAGGAAGTACTTTTTCACACAAAGGGTAGTAGAAATCTGGAATTCTCTCCCAGGCTGTGAATGCTGGGACAATTGGAGCAATCAAGATTTAGATTGATAGATTTTTATCAGGTAAGGGTATCAAGGGATATGGAGCTAAGGCACATAAACAGAGTTGAGGTACAGATCAGCCATGAGCTAATACAAAGGAGAAACAGGCTGGATGGGTTGAATGGTCTATTCCTGTTCCTATGTTTCAGTCTGCATGAATGTATCATAAATCTGATACTGAATATCAAACCCTGGATAATAAATTTTTTCAGCTGGAAAAAACAGATTGATGACACTGCTGTTCATTCTAACCCTGAAACAAACCTGCAGTTCCTGTTAACTCGAACCCTAAAACAACCTGCTGTTCCTGTTAACTCGAACCCGAAAACATGCCCACTGTTTCTGTTAACTCGAACCCGAAAACATGCCCACTGTTTCTGTTAACTCGAACCCTAAAACATGCCCACTGTTTCTGTTAACTCGAACCCCAAAACATGCCCACTGTTCCTGTTAACTCGAACCCTAATTCATGCCCACTCTTTCTGCCAACTCGAACCCTAAAACATGCCCACTCTTTCTATTAACTCGAACCCTAAAACATACCCACTGGTTCCATTAACTCGAACACTAAAGGATACCCACTGGTTCTGTTACCTCTAACCCTAAAATATGCCCACACTTTCTGTTAACTCCAACCCTACAACCAACCTGCTGGTCCTGTTAATTCTGACCCTAAAACATGCCAACTCTTTCTGTTAACTCGAACCCTAAAACCTGCCCACTGGTTCTGTTAACTCGAACCCTAAAACATACCCACTGGTTCTGTTAACTCGAACCCTAAAACATACCCACTCTTTCTGTTAACTCGAACCCTAAAATATACCCACTGGTTCTGTTAACTTGAACCCTAAAACATGCCCACTGTTTCTGTTAACTCGAACCCTAAAACATGCCCACTGTTTCTGTTAACTCAAACCCTAAAACATGCCCACTTTTCTGTTAACTCGAACCCTAAAACATGCCCACTGTTTCTGTTAACTCGAACCCTAAAACATGCCCACTGTTTCTGTTAACTCAAACCCTAAAACATGCCCACTTTTCTGTTAACTCGAACCCTAAAACATGCCCACTCTTTCAGTTAATTCTAACCCTAAAACATGCCCACTGGCTCTGTTAACTCGAACCCAAAAACATACCCACTGTTTCTGGTAACTCGAACCGTAGAACATGCCCACTCTTTCTGTTAACTCGAATACTAAATCATGTCCACTCTTTCTGTTAACTCGAACCCTACAACCAACCTGCTGCTCCTGTTAACTCGAAGCCTAAAACATACGGACTTGTTCTGTTAACTCGAACCCTAGAACATGCCCAGTGTTTCTGTTAACGTGAACACTAAAACATACCCACTGGGTCTGTTAATTCGAACCCTAAAACATGGCCACTCTTTCTGTTAATTCTAATCCTAAAACATACCCACTGGTTCTGTTAACTCGAACCCTAAAACATGCCCACTCTTTCTGTTAATTCTAATCCTAAAACATACCCACTGGTTCTGTTAACTCGATCCCTAAAACATACCCATTGGTTCTGTTAACTCGAACCCTAAAACATGCCCACTCTTTCTGTTAATTCTAATCCTAAAACATACCCATTGGTTCAGTTAACTCGAACCCTAAAACATACCCACTGGTTCTGTTAACTCCAACCCTACAGCCAACCTACTGTTTCTGTTAACTCTAACCCTAAAACATCCCCACTCTTTCTGTTAACTCCAACCCTACAACCAACCTGCTGTTTCTGTTAGCTCGAACGCTAAAACAAGCCCACTGTTTCTGTTAAATCTAACCCAAAATCATGCCCACTGTTTCTGTTAACTCGAACCCTAAAACATTCCAATTCTTTCTGTTAACTCGCACCCTAACACATACCCACTGGTTCTGTTAACTCGAACCGTAAAACATGCCCACTCTTTCGGTTAACTCGAATACTAAAGCATGCACACTGTTTCTGGTAACTCGAACCCTAAAACATACCCACTCTTTCTGTTAACTCAAACCCTAGAACAGGCCCACTGTTACTGTTAAATTGAACTCAAAAACAGGCCCACTCTTTCTGTTTACTCGAACCCAAAAACATGCCACCTGTTTCTGTTAACTCGCTGCCTAAAATATGCCCACTCTTTTTGTTAACTCGAATCCTAAAACATACGCACTGGTTATGTTAACGCGAACCCTAAAACAGGCCCATTGATTCTAGTAACTTGAACCCTAAAACTGGCCCACTGGTTCTGTTAACTCTAACCCTAAAACATGCCCACTCTTTCTGTTAACTCTAACCCTAAAAATGGCCCACTGGTTCTGTTACTCTAACCCTAAAACATGCCCACTCTTTCTGCTAAGTCTAACCCTAAAACAGGCCCACTGGTTCTGTTAACTCCAACCCTAAAACATGCCCACTGTTCCTGTTAACTCGAACCCTAAAATAAACCCACTGTTCCTGTTAACTCGAACCCCAAAACATGCCCACTCTTTCTGTTAACTCCAACCCTACAACCAACCTGCAGTTCCTGTTAATTCTAACCCAAAAACATGCCCACTCTTTCTGTGAACTCGAACCCAAAACATGCCCACTCTTTCTGTGAACTCGAACCCTAAAACATACCCACTATTTCTGTTAACCCGAACCCTAAAACATGCCCACTCTTTCTGTTAACTCGAACCCTAAAACATACCCACTGTTTCTGTTAGCCCGAACCCTAAAACATGCCCACTCTTTCTGTTAACTCGAACCCTAAAACATACCCACTGTTTCTGTTAAATCTAACCCAAAAACATGCCCACTGTTTCTGTTAACTCGAACCCTAAAACGTGCCCACCCTTTCTGCTAACTCGAACCGTAAAAGAAGCCCACTCTTTCTGTTAACTCGAATACTAAAACATACCCACTGTTTCTGGTAACTCGAACACTAAAACATGCCCACTGTTTCTGGTAACTCGAACACTAAAACATGCCCACTGTTTCTGTTAACTCATGCCCTAAAACATGCCCACTGTTTCTGTTAACTCGAACCCTAAAACAAGCCCACTGTTCCTGTTAAATTGACCCCAAAAACAGGCCCACTCTTTCTGTTAACTCGAACCCTAAAACAGGCCCACTGTTCCTGTAAAATTGACCCCAAAAACAGGCCCACTGGTTCTGTTAACTCTAACCCTAAAACATGCCCACTCTTTCTGTTAAATCTAACCCTAAAACAGGCCCACTGGTTCTGTTAACTTGAACCCTGAAACAGACCCACTGTTTCTGTTTACTCGAACCCTAAAACATGCCCACTCTTTCTGTTAACTCTAACCCTAAAACAGGCCGACTGGTTCTGCTAACTCGAACTCTAAAACATGCCCCCTGTTCCTGTTAACTCGAACCCTAAAACAGACCCACTGTTTCTGTTAACTCGAACCCCAAAACATGCCCACTCTTTCTGTTAACTCTAACCCTAAAACAGGCCGACTGGTTCTGCTAACTCGAACCCTAAAACATGCCCACTGTTCCTGTTAACTCGAACCCTAAAATATACTACTGTTCCTGTTAACTATGTAAAATTCGCAATTATCGCGATTCGAAATAACGAGATAAAGCAGATTCGTTTCATCAGTTTTATTTCAACGAAATGCTGTCATGATTAAACAGGACACAGAAGCCTGTAAAATGGCCGCCGCGCCTCGTGGCAGAAGCTTCCAGAATTTTCAGTGGGCAGACAAGATGGCGTTCGAATAAACATTTCAGTATAAGATTGGTTAATACGCAGCAAACACTGATAAAGACAGGATGCAACCTGTCTGCATTCAACACAATAGCAAGAGATATAAGTGCTGGAATCGTTTTCCATGCACAAGTAAGGACCATTGTACTGGGCAATCGAAGGCCCATCCAGATACATCAATACGCAAATTCCCCACGGCTCTACAATGAGAGAGCCATTCTCGGGTGCTTACACAAGTATTCGGAGGCCCCCAAAACCCCGCCAGGGAGGCTCCTAGCCGGTTCCACAATGGGAAAAACATTAACGGGTAGTTGGCCAGTCTCAGGTGCTACCGAAACCCATTACAAACAAGAATCACCCCATACTGAGAATTTTGAGCGCCAAGATTTTACAAAAGATGAACATTAAGATTTGGGCGGGAGATAAGGGAACCCAGCACTATAACTATAGACAACAAATGTCCATCGCTCTCTTATTCCCTTGATTCGTGCTCTTATCTCTGCGGACTCTTGACTCAGGCTGAATTCTGCTGGACGAGCAGCCATCTGTTGCCTCTGGACTCTAGCCGTGCTGGACGGTTACTCGAATGTTGGGTGGAGCTCAAGCAGAACGAGCCGCCCCGACGAAGACCAGTGACCGGGTGCACCATCCCGAGCGTCGGTAAACGGTGTTTTGGACCCGAAGGCCCGACAAGACGAGATGAGAAGAAAAGAACAAGAATCCACGTGCCGCCGCGGTCAGTAAACCCCGACCGCGCCCGTAAATATAAAGACCATTTTTTAACTCTATCAGGTTGCTGCCGAACCAGTGGAAGACTCTCTTTCGAATTCTATCGACAACCGGTGTCAATACAGGAAGACTCTTCTTTGAATTTTACCGGTTAACTGGTGTCGGTCCAGAAAGACTTTTCTTTGAGTTCTACAGCCGGGCCCGAGCACTGTCGAGTTCTTCATGACAACGGGGAGCCCAGCCTGCTAGCCGGAGCAGAGAAGATAAACAAGTGGGGTACAGAGACCCCTTCCAACACGTGACAGTCAGGTGTTGCAGCAAAACAAGCCGAGTGCCTCGTTTAAAATTCTCCGAAGTATCACGAGTGGTGAGCATGTTTCCCAATCCTACAAATCTAGATTAGTGTAGGTATTGATAGGGGAGGGTGGTTTATTAAGGATAAATATAATGTGTTCCCCTTTTTACGATGTGCCGTGCGTTCCTCATTACCCTAGACCAAGTTTTATGAATGTATGTATACTTGTACTGTCATTAATTTGTGCCTACGACATGTACTTCATGATTTTGGACGTTATGCAATAAAGATTTCCATTTCGCACTATTCAACCGGGTCTATTTGTGTTTTCTCTGCATTACTGCTCTCGCACCTAAGTCCAGTGTTAGAACCGTAAGGGTGAGTGGGTCGAACCACTCACAGGTGCTTATTGCAACAAGGCTGGCCGGAGACCAGAGCAAGCAATAGTATTAGGCAACGAAGGCCTAACACCGCACAAGCACCTATGACCGAACCCCTTACAACTATAACCCTAAAACATACCCACTGTTTCTGGTAACTCGAACCCTAAAACAGGCCCACTGTTTCTGTTAACTCGAACCCTAAAACATACCCACTGTTTCTGGTAACTCGAACCCTAAAACATACCCACTGTTTCTGGTAACTCGAACCCTAAAACATGCCCACTGGTTCTGTTAACTCGAACCCTAAAACATGCCCACTCTTTCTGTTAACTCGAAACCTAAAACTTGCCCTCTCTTTCTGTTAACTCGAACCCTAAAACATGCCCACTGTTCCTGTTAACTTGAACCCTAAAACATGCCCATTCTTTCTGGTAACTCCAACCGTAAAACATGCCCACCCTTTCTGTTAACTCGAAGCATAAAACTTGCCCTCTCTTTCTGTTAAAACGAAACCTAAAACTTGCCCTCTCTTTCTGTTAACTCGAATACTAAAACTTGCCACCTGTTTCTGTTAACTCGAAGCCTAAAATATGCCCACACTTTTTGTTAACTCGAAGCCTAAAATATGCCCACTGGTTCTGTTAACTCGAACCCTAAAACAGACCCATTGTTTCTGGTAACTCCAACCCTGAAACATGCCCACTCTTTCTGTTAACTCAAACCCTAAAACGGGCCACTGGTTCTGTTAACTCGAACCCTAAAACATGCCCACTCTTTCTGTTAACTCTAACCCTAAAACATGCCAACTGTTCCTGTTAACTCGAACCCTAAAATATACCCACTGTTCCTGTTAACTGGAACCCTAAAACGGGCCACTGGTTCTGTTAACTCGAACCCTAAAACATGCCCACTCTTTCTGTTAACTCTAACCCTAAAACATGCCCACTCTTTCTGTTAACTCTAACCCTAAAACAGGCCCACTGGTTCTGTTAACTCGAACCCTAAAACATGCCCACTCTTTCTGTTAACTCTAACCCTAAAACATGCCAACTGTTCCTGTTAACTCGAACCCTAAAATATACCCACTGTTCCTGTTAACTGGAACCCTAAAACATGCCCACTCGTTCTGTTAAGTCGAACCATAAAACATGCCCACTCTTTCGGTTAACTCGAAACCTATAACATGCCCTCTCTTTCTGTTAACTCGAACCCTAAAACATAGCCACTGTGCCTGTTAAATTGAAAACTAAAACATGCCCATTCTTTCTGGTAACTCCAACCGTAAAACATGCCCACCCTTTCTGTTAACTCGAATACTAAAACATGCCCACTGTTTCTGTTAGCTCATACCCTAAAACATGCCCACTGTTTCGGTTAACTCGAACCCTAAAATATACCCACTGTTTCTGGCAACTCGAATACTAAAACAGACCCACTGTTTCTGTTAGCTCATACCCTAAAACATGCCCACTGTTTCTGTTAACTCGAACCCAAAAAGAACCCCACTGTTCCTGTTAACTCGAACCCTAAAACAGACCAACTGTTCCTGTTTAATTGAACCTGAAAACAGGCGCACTCTTTCTGTTAACTCGAAGCCTAATATATGCCCACTGGTTCCGTTAACTCAAACCCTATAACAGACCCATTGTTTCTGGTAACGCGAACCCTAAAACATGCCCACTGTATCTGTTAACTCTAACCCTAAAACCTGCCCACTGTTCCTGTTAACTCGAACCCTAAAACAGGCCCACTGGTTCTGTTAACCCGAACCCTAAAACATGCCCACTCGTTCTGTTAACTCATACCCTAAAACATGTCCACTGTTTCTGTTAACTCGAACCCTAAAACAGACCCATTGTTTCTGGTAACTCGAACCCTAAAACATACCCACTGGTTCTGTTAACTCAAACCCTAAAACATGCCCACTCTTTCTGTTAACGCTAACCATAAAACAGGCCCACTGGTTCTGTTAACTCGAACCCTAAAACATGCCCACTGTTCCTGTTAACTCAAACTCTAAAATATACCCACTGTACCTGATAACTCGAACCCTAAAACAGGCCCACTGGTTCTGTTAACCCGAACCCTAAAACATGCCCACTTGTTCTGTTAACTCGAACCCTAAAACATGCCCACTCGTTCTGTTAACTCAAACCCTAAAACATGCCCACTTGTACTGTTAACTCGAACCCTAAAACATGCCCACTTGTTCTGTTAACTCAAACCCTAAAACATGCCCACTTGTTCTGTTAACTCGAACCCTAAAACATGCCAACTCGTTCTGTTAACTCAAACCCTAAAACATGCCCACTGTTTCTGTTAACTCGAACCCTAAAACATACCCACTCTTTCGGTTAACTCAAAACCTACAACATGCCCACTCTTTCTGTTAACTCGGACCCTAAAACATGCCCACTGTTTCTGTTAACACGAACCCTAAAACACGCCCGTTGGTTCTGTTAACTCGAACCCTAAAATATGCCCACTCTTTCTGTTAACTCTAACCCTAAAACAGGCTGACTGGTTCTGCTAACTGGAACCCTAAAACATGCCCACTGTTCCTGTTAACTCGAACCCTAAAATATACCCACTGTTCCTGTTAACTCGAACCCTAAAATATACCCACTGTTCCTGTTAACTCGAACCCTAAAACAGGCCCACTCATTCTGTTAACTCGAACCCTAAAACATGCCCACTCTTTCTGTTAACTCGAATACTAAAACATGCCCACTGTTTCTGTTAACTCGAATACTAAAACATGCCCACTGTTTCTGTTAACTCAAATACTAAAACATACCCACTGTTTCTGTTAACTCGAACCCTAAAATATACCCACTGTTTCTGGTAACTCGAATACTAAAACATGCCCACTGTTTCTGTTAGCTCATACCCTAAAACATGCCCACTGTTTCTGTTAACTCGAACCCCAAAACATGCCCACTCTTTCTGTTAACTCTAACCCTAAAACAGGCCGACTGGTTCTGCTAACTCGAACCCTAAAACATGCCCACTGTTCCTGTTAACTCGAACCCTAAAATATACCCACTGTTCCTGTTAACTATAACCCTAAAACATACCCACTGTTTCTGGTAACTCGAACCCTAAAACATGCCCACTCTTTCTGGTAACTCGAACCCTAAAACATGCCCACTGGTTCTGTTAACTCGACCCCTAAAACTTGCCCTCTCTTTCTGTTAACTCGAACCCTAAAACATGCCCCTGTTTCTGTTAACTTGAACCCTAAAACATGCCCATTCTTTCTGGTAACTCCAGCCGTAAAACAACCCACCATTTCTGTTAACTCGAACCCTAAAACTTGCCCTCTCTTCCTGTTAAAACGAAACCTAAAACTTGCCCTCTCTTTCTGTTAACTCAAATACTAAAACATGCCACCTGTTTCTGTTAACTCGAAGCCTAAAATATGCCCACACTTTTTGTTAACTCGAAGCCTAAAATATGCCCACTGGTTCTGTTAACTCGAACCCTAAAACAGACCCATTGTTTCTGGTAACTCGAACCCTAAAACATGCCCACTCTTTCTGTTAACTCTAACCCTAAAACAGGCCCACTGGTTCTGTTAACTCGAACCCTAAAACATGCCCACTCTTTCTGTTAACTCTAACCCTAAAACAGGCCCACTGGTTCTGTTAACTCAAACCCTAAAACATGCCCACTCTTTCTGTTAAATCTAATCCTAAAACATGCCCACTCTTTCTGTTAACTCGAACCCTAAAACATACCCACTGTGTCTGTTTACTCAAAACCTAAAACATACCCATTGTTTCTGTTAATTCTAACCCTAAAACATACCCACTGGTTCTGTTAACTCGAACCCTAAACATGCCCACTGTTTCTGTTAACTCATACCCTAAAACATGCCCACTGTTTCTGTTAACTCGAACCCAAAAACATACCCACTGTTCCTGTTAACTCGAACCCTAAAACAGACCCACTGTTCCTGTTAAATTGAACCCGAAAACAGGCCCACTCTTTCTGTTTACTCGAACCCGAAAACATACACACTGGTTATGTTAACGCGAAGCCTAAAAAAGGCCCTGTGTTTCTGTTAACTCTAACCCTAAAACATGCCCACTCTTTCTGTTAACTCTAACCCTAAAACATGCCCACTCTTTCTGTTAACTCTAACCCTAAAAAAGGCAGACTGGTTTTGTTACTCTAACCCTAAAACATGCCCAATCTTTCTGCTAAATCGAACCCTAAAACATACCCACTGTTCCTGTTAGCTCGAACCCTAAAACATACCCACTGGTTCTGTTAACTCGAACCCTAAAACATACCCACTGGTTCTGTTAACTCGAACCCTAAAACATACCCACTGGTTCTGTTAACTTGAACCCTAAAACAACACCACTCTTTCTGTTAACTCCAACCCTACAACCAACCTACTGTTCCTGTTAATTTTAACCCTAAAACATGCCCACTCTTTCTGTTAGCTCGAACCCTAAAACAAGCCCACTGTTTCTGTTAAATCTTACCCAAAGACTTGCCCACTGGTTCTGTTAACTCTAACCCTAAAACGTGCCCACTCTTTCTGCTAACTCAAACCGTACAACATGCCCACTCTTTCTGTTAGCTCATACCCTAAAACATGCCCACTGTTCCTGTTAAATTGAACCCGAAAACAGGCCCACTCTTTCTGTTTACTCGAACCCTAAAATATGCCACCTGTTTCTGTTCACTCAAAGCCTAAAATATGCCCACACTTTCTGTTAACTCGAAGCCTAAAATATGCCCCCTGGTTCTGTTAACTCGAACCCTAAAACAGGCCCATTGTTTCTGGTAACTCGAACCCTAAAACATGCCCACTGGTTCTGTTAACTCTAACCCTAAAACATGCCCACTCTTTCTGTTAAATCTAACCCTAAAACAGGCCCACTGGTTCTGTTAACTCGAACCCTAAAACATGCTCACTCTTTCTGTTAACTCTAACCCTAAAACAGGCCGACTGGTTCTGCTAACTCTAACCCTAAAACATGCCCACTGTTCCTGTTAACTCAAACCCTAAAACATGGCCACTCTTTCTGTTACCTCCAACCCTACAACCAACCTGCTGTTCCTGTTAATTCTAACCCTAAAACATGCCCACTTTTTCTGTTAACTCTAACCCTAAAACATGCCCACTGTTTCTGTTAACTCGAACCCTAAAACATACCCACTCTTTCTGTTAACTCGAACCCTAAATCATACC
Organism: Squalus acanthias; assembly: GCA_030390025.1. Taxonomy (NCBI): domain Eukaryota; kingdom Metazoa; phylum Chordata; class Chondrichthyes; order Squaliformes; family Squalidae; genus Squalus; species Squalus acanthias. The sequence goes on from CM059428.1 coordinate 36,908,357, forward strand.
CACTGTGTCATAGAAACATAGAAACATAGAAGATAGGAGCAGGAGTAGGCCATTCGGCCCCTCGAGCCTGCTCCGCCATTCAATGCGATCAAGGCTGATCATCCAAATTCAGTACCCTGTCCCTGCTTTCTCCCCATATCCCTTGATCCCCTTAGCCTTAAGAAATATATCTAACTCCTTCTTGAATATATTTACTAAATTGGCCTCAACTGCCTTCTGTGGTAGAGAATTCCACAGGTTCACCATTCTCTGGGTGAAGAAATTCCTCCTCATCTGAGTCCTAAATGGCTTACCCCTTATCCTTAGACTGTGACCCCTGGTTCTGGACTCCCCCGCCATCGGGAACAGCCTTCCTGCATCCTGTCTGTCTAGTCCTCTTAGACTTTTATAAGTTTCAATGAGATCCCCTCTCATTCTTCTAAACTCTAGTGAATATAAGCCTAATCGACCCAATCTCTCTTCATACGTCATTCCTGCTATCCCAGGTATCAGTCTGGTGAATCTTCGATGCACTCCCTCCATGGCAAGAACATCCCTCCTCAGATAAGGCGACCAAAACTGCACACAATACTGAAGGTGTGGTCTCACCAAGGCCCTGTACAACTGCAGCAAGACATCCTTGCTCCTGTACTCGAATCCTCTCGCTATGAAGGCCAACATACCATTTGCCTTCTTAACCGCCTGCTGCACCTGCATGCTTACCTTCAGCGACTGGTGCACAAGGACACCCAGATCTCGTTGCACTTCCCCTTTTCCCAATCTATTGCCGTTCAGATAATAATCTGCCTTCCTGTTTTTGCCACCAAAGTGGATAACCTCGCATTTATCCACATTATACTGCATCTGCCATGCATCTGCCCAATCACACAACCTGTCCAAATCATACTGGAGTTTCTCTGCATCCTCCTCACAGCACACACACCCACCCAGCTTTGTGTTGTCTGCAAACTTGGAGATATTACATCTAGTTCCCTCGTCTAGATCATTAATATATATTGTGTATAACTGGACGTCCTAGCACCGATCCCTGCGGTACCCCACTAGTCACTGTCTGCCACTCGGAAAAAGACCCGTTTATTCCAACTCTTTGCTTCCTGTCTGCCAACCAGTTCTCTATCCAAGTCAGTACCTTACCCCCAATCCCATGTGCTTTAACTTTGCACGCTAATCTCTTATGCGGGACCTTATCGAAAGCCTTCTGAAAGTCCAAATACACCACATCCACTGGTTCTCCCTTATCTATTCTACCAGTTACATCCTCAAAAAATTCCAGTAGATTAGTCAAGCATGATTTACCTTTTGTAAATCCATGTTGACTTTGTCCGATCCTGTCAGTTTTCCAAGTGCTCTGCTATTACATCTTTTATAATGGACTCTAGCATTTTCCCCACGACCGATGTCAGGCTTACCGGTCTATAATTCCCCGTTTTCTCTCTGCCACCTTTTTTAAATAGTGGGGTTACATTAGCTACCCTCCAATCCATGGGAACTCTTCCAGAGTCTATAGAATTTTGGAAGATGACCAGCAATGCATCTACTATTTCTAGGGCCACTTCCTTAAGTACCCTAGGATGTAGATTATCAGGCCCTGGGGATTTATCGGCCTTCAATCTCATCAATTTCCCTAACACCATTTCCCTACAAATACTGATTTCATTCAATTCCTCCCTCTCATTAGACCCTATGTTCCCCGACATCTCTGGGAGGTTATTTGTGTCCTCCTTTGTGAAGACAGAACCAAAGTATGTATTTAATTGGTCCGCCATTTCTTTGTTCCCCATTATAAATTCCCCTGATTCTGACTGCAAGGGACCTACGCTTGACTTCACTAATCTTTTTCTCTTCACATATCTATAGAAGCTTTTACAGTCAGTTTTTATGTTCCCTGCAAGCTTACTCTCATACTTTATTTTCCCCCTCTTAATTAATCCCTTTGTCCTCTTTTGCTGAATCCTAAACTGCTCCCAATCCTCAGGTTTGCTGCTTTTTCTGGGCAATTTATATGTCCTCTCCTTGGATCCTATGGTATCCCTAATTTCCCTTGTTAGCCATGGTTGAGTCACCTTTTTTGTTTTATTTTTATGCCAAATAGGGATGAACAAATTCTGTAGTTCATCCATGCGATATTTAAATGTTTGCCATTGCCTATCCACCGTCAACCCTTTAAGTAACATTTCCCAATCCATCCTAGCCAACTCGCGCCTCATACCATCGTAGTTTCCTTTCTTTAAATTCAGTACCCTAGTCTCTGAGTCAACTACTACTTCACTCTCCATCTTAATGAAGAATTCTATCATATTAACTTTAACCCTAAAACATGCCCACTCTTTCTGTTAACTCGAATACTAAAACATGCCCACTCTTTCTGTTTACTCGAACCCTAAAACATGCCCACAGTTTGTGGTAACTCAAACCCTAAACATGCACACTCTTTCTTTTATCTCGAACCCTAAAACATGCCCATTGTTTCTGTTAACTCTAACCCTAAAACATACCTACTGGTTCTGTTAACTCGAACACTAAAACATGCCCACTCTTTCTGTTAACTCGAATACTAAAACGTGCCCACTGTTTCTGTTAACTCTAACACTAAAACATGCCCAGTCTTTCTGTTATCTGGAGCGATCATAATATGATCGAATTCTTCATTAAGATGGAGAGTGAAGTAGTTGACTCAGAGACTAGGGTCCTGAATTTAAATAAAGGAAACTACGATAGTATGAAGTGTGAGTCGGCGAGGATGGATTGGGGAGCATTACTTAAAGGGTTGACAGTGGATAGGCAATGGCAAACATTTAAAAATCGCATGGATGAACTACAGAATTTGTTCATCCCTGTTTGGCATAAAAATAAAACAAAAAAGGTGACTCAACCGTGGCAAACAAGGGAAATTAGGGATAGCATAAGATCCAAGGAGAGGACATATAAATGGGCCAGAAAAAGCAGCAAACCTGAGGATTGGGAGCAGTTTAGAATTCAGCAAAGGAGGACACAGGGATGAATTAATAGGGGGAAAATAGAATATGAGAGTAAGCTTGCAGGGAACATAAAAACTGACTGTAAAAGCTTCTATAGATATGTGAAGAGAAAAGGATTGGTGAAGTCAAGCATAGGTCCCTTGCAGTCAGAATCAGGGGAATTTATAATGGGGAACAAAGAAATGGCGGACCAATTAAATACATACTTTGGTTCTGTCTTCACAAAGGAGGACACAAATAACCTCCCAGAGATGTCGGGGAACATAGGGTCTAATGAGAGGGAGGAATTGAATGAAATCAGTATTTGTAGGGAAATGGTGTTAGGGAAATTGATGAGATTGAAGGCCGATAAATCCCCAGGGCCTGATAATCTACATCCTAGGGTACTTAAGGAAGTGGCCCTAGAAATAGTAGATGCATTGCTGGTCATCTTCCAAAATTCTATGTACTCTGGAACAGTTCCCATGGATTGGAGGATAGCTAATGTAACCCCACTATTTAAAAAAGGTGGTAGAGAGAAAACGGGGAATTATAGACTGGTAAGTCGGACATCGGTTGTGGGGAAACTGCTAGAGTCCATTATAAAAGATGTAATAGCAGAGCACTTGGAAAACAGTGACAGGATCGGACAAAGTCAACATGGATTTACAAAAGGTAAATCATGCTTGACTAATCTACTGGAATTTTTTGAGGATGTAACTGGTAGAATAGATAAGGGAGAACCAGTGGATGTGGTGTATTTGGACTTTCAGAAGGCTTTCGATAAGGTCCCGCATAAGAGATTAGCGTGCAAAGTTAAAGCACACGTGATTGGGGGTGAGGTACTGATTTGGATAGAGAACTGGTTGGCAGACAGGAAGCAAAGAGTTGGAATAAACGGGTCTTTTTCCGAGTGGCAGGCAGTGGCTAGTGGGGTACCGCAGGGATCGGTGCTAGGACCCCAGCTATTCACAATATATATTAATGATCTAGACGAGGGAACTAGATGTAATATCTCCAAGTTTGCAGACAACACAAAGCTGGGTGGGCGTGTGTGCTGTGAGGAGGATGCAGAGAAACTCCAGTATGATTTGGACAGGTTGTGTGATTGGGCAGATGCATGGCAGATGCAGTATAATGTGTATAAATGCGAGGTTATCCACTTTGGTGGCAAAAACAGGAAGGCAGATTATTATCTGAACGGCAATAGATTGGGAAAAGGGGAAGTGCAACGAGATCTGGGAGTCCTTGTGCACAAGTCGCTGAAGGTAAGCATGCAGGTGCAGCAGGCGGTTAAGAAGGCAAATGGTATGTTGGCCTTCATAGCGAGAGGATTCGGGGACAGGAGCAAGGATGTCTTGCTGCAGTTGTACAGGGCCTTGGTGAGACCACATCTTCAGTATTATGTGCAGCTTTGGTCGCCTTATCTGAGGAAGGATGTTCTTGCCATGGAGGGAGTGCATCGAAGATTTACCAGACTGATACCTGGGATGGCAGGAATGACATATGAAGAGAGATTGGGTCGATTAGGCTTATATTCGCTAGAGTTTCAAAGAATGAGAGGGGATCTCATTGAAACTTATAAAATTCTAAGAGGACTAGACAGGCTAGATGCAGGAAGGATGTTTCCGATGGCGGGGGAGTCCAGAACCAGAGGTCACAGTCTAAGGATAAGGGGTAAGCCATTTAGGACTGAGATGAGGAGGAATTTCTTCACCCAGAGAGTGGTGAACCTGTGGAATTCTTTACCACAGAAGGCAGTGGAGGCCAATTCATTAAATATATTCAAGAAAGCGATAGATATATTTCTTAAGGCTAAAGGGATCAAGGGATATGGGGAGAAAGCAGGGACAGGGTACTGAATTTGGATGATCAGCCATGATCTCATTATGTGGCGGAGCAGGCTCGAGGGGCCGAATGGCCTACTCCTGCTTCTATCTTGTATGCTTCTATGTTAAATCGAATACTAAAACATGCCCACTGTTTCTGTCAACTCATACCCTAAAACATGCCCACTGTTTCTGTTAACTCATACCCTAAAACATGCCCACTGTTTCTGTTAACTCGAACCTTAAAACAGGCCCACTGTTCCTGTTAAATTGAACCCGAAAACAGGCCCACTCTTTCTGTTTACTCGAACCCTAAAACATGCCACCTGTTTCTGTTAACTCGAAGCCTAAAATATGCCTACACTTTCTGTTAACTCGAAGCCTAAAATATGCCCACTGGTTCTGTTAACTCGAACCCTAAAACAGGCCCATTGTTTCTGGTAAATTGAACCCTAACACAGGCCCACTGGTTATGTTAACTCTAACCCTAAAACATGCCCACTCTTTCTGTTAACTCTAATCCTAAAACATGCCCACTCTTTCTGTTAACTCTAACCCTAAAACATGCCCACTCATTCTGTTCACTTGAAACCTAAAACATGCCCACTGGTTCTGTTAACTCGAAACCAAAAACATGCCCAATGTTTCTGTTAATTCTAACCCTAAAACATCCCCACTCTTTCTGTTAACTCAAACCCTAAAACATACCCACTGGTTCTGTTAACTCGAAACCAAAAACATGCCCACTGTTTCTGTTTACTCGAACCCTAAAACATACCCACTGGTTTTGTTAACTCGAAACCAAAAACATGCCCACTGTTTCTGTTAATTCTAACGCTAAAACAAGCCCACTCTTTGTGTTAATTCTAACCCTAAAACATGCCCACTCTTTCTGTTAATTCTAACCCTAAAACATGCCCACTCTTTCTGTTAATTCTAACCCTAAAACATGCACACTCTTTCTGTTAACTCAAACTCTAAAACATACCCACTCTTTCTGGTAGCTCAAATCCTGAAACATACCCACTCTTTCTGTTAACTCAAACACTAAAACATACCCACTCTTTCTGTTTACTCAAACCCTAAAACATGCCCACTCTTTCTGTTAACTCAAACACTAAAACATACCCACTCTTTCAGTTTACTCGAACCCTAAAACATGCCCACTCTTTCTGTTTACTCGAACCCTAAAACATGCCCACTCTTTCTGTTTACTCGAACCCTAAAACATGCCCACTCTTTCTGTTAATTCTAACCCTAAAACATACCCACTCTTTCTGTTAATTCTAACCCTAAAACATGCCCACTCTTTCTGTTAATTCTAACCCTAAAACATACCCACTCTTTCTGTTAATTCTAACCCTAAAACATGCCCACTCTTTCTGTTAACTCGTACCCTAAAACATGCCCACTGGTTCTGTTAACTCGAACCCTAAAACATGCCCACTGTTTCTGTTTCCTTGAACCGTAAACATGCCCACTCTTTCTGTTAACTCTAACCCTAAAACATGCCCACTCTTTCTGTTTCCTTGAACCGTAAAACATGCCCACTCTTTCTGTTAACTCGAACCCTAAAACATGCCCACTCTTTCTGTTAACTCGAATATTAAAACATGCCCACTGTTTCTGTTTCCTTGAACCGTAAACATGCCCACTCTTTCTGTTAACTCGAAGCCAAAAACAGGCCCACTGGTTCTGTTAATTCGAACCCTAAAACAGGCCCATTAGTTCTGTTAACTCTAACCCTAAAACATGCCCACTCTTTCTGTTAACTCTAACCCTAAAACATGTCCACTCTTTCTGTTAACTCGAATACTAAAACATACCCACTGTGTCTGTTTACTCGAACGCTAAAACTTACCCACTGTTTCTGTTAATTCTAACCCTAAAACATACCCACTGGTTCTGTTAACTCCAACCCTAAAACAGGCCCATTGTTTCTGTTAGCTCGAATACTAAAACATACCCACTCTTTCTGTTTACTCGAACCCTAAAACATGCCCACTCTTTCTGTTTACTCGAACCCTAAAACATGCCCACTCTTTCTGTTAACTCGAATACTAAAACATGCCCACTCTTTCTGTTAACTTGAATACTAAAACATGCCCACTCTTTCTGTTAACTCGAATACTAAAACATGCCCACTCTTTCTGTTAACTTGAATACTAAAACATACCCACACTTTTTTTTAACTCGAACCCTACAACCAACCTGCTGCTCCTGTTAACTCGAACCCTAAAACATACGGACTTGTTCTGTTAACTCGAACCCTAAAATATACCCACTGTTTCTGGTAACTTCAACGCTAAAACATGCCCACTGTTTCTGTTAACTCGAACCCTACAACATACCCACTGTTTCTGGTAACTTTAACCCTAAAACATACCCACTCTTTCTGTTAACTCGAACCCGAAAACATACCCACTGTTTCTGGTAACTCTATTCCTAAAACATACCACTGTTTCTGTTAATTCTAACCCTAAAACATACCCACTGGTTCTGTTAACTCAAACTATAAAACATGCCCACCGTTTCTGTTAACTCTAATCCTAAAACATTCCCAGTGTTCCTGTTAACTCAAATCCTAAGACATACCCACTGTTTCTGTTAACTTGAATACTAAAACATACCCACTCTTTCTGCTAACTCGAAGCCTAAAATATGCCCACTGGTTCTGTTAACTCGAACCCTAAAACATGCCGACTGGTTTGTTAACTCGAACCCTAAAACAGGCCCACTGGTTCTGTTAACTCAAACCCTAAAACATGCCCACTCTTTCTGTTAACTCTAACCCTAAAACAGGCCCACTGGTTCTGTTAACTCAAACCCTGAAACATGCCCACTCTTTCTGTTAACTCGAACCCTAAAACAGGCCCACTGGTTCTGTTAACTCTAACCGTAAAACATACCCACTGTATCTGTTAACTCTAACCCTAAAACATCCCCACTCTTTCTGTTAACTTCAACCCTACAACCAACCTACTGTTCCTGTTAACTCGAACCCTAAAACATACCCACTCTTTCTGTTTCCTTGAACCGTAAAACATGCCCACTCTTTCTGTTAACTCGAACCCTAAAACATGCCCACTCTTTCTGTTAACTCGAATACTAAAACATGCCCACTGTTTCTGTTTCCTTGAACCGTAAAACATGCCCACTCTTTCTGTTAACTCGAATACTAAAACATACCCACTCTTTCTGTTAACTCCAACCCTACAACCAACCTGCTGCTCCTGTTAACTCGAACCCTAAAACATACGCATTGGTTCTGTTTACTCGAACCCTAAAACATGCCCACTCTTTCTGTTAACTCGAACCATAAAACATACCCACTGTTTGTGGTAACTCGAACCCTAAAACAAGCCCACTCTTTCTTTTAACTCGAACCCTAAAACATGCCCATTGTTTCTGTTAACTCTATAACCCTAAAACATGCCCACTCTTTCTGTTAACTCGAACCATAAAACATACCCACTGTTTGTGGTAACTCGAACCCTAAAACATGCCCACTCTTTCTTTTAACTCGAGCCCTAAAACATGCCCATTGTTTCTGTTAACTCTAACCCTAAAACATGCCCACTCTTTCTGTTAACTCGAACTGTAAAACATACCCAATGTTTGTGGTAACTTGAACCCTAAAACATGCCCACTCTTTCTGTTAACTCGAACCCTAAAACATACCCACTGTTTCTGGGAACTCAAATCCTAAAACATACCCACTGTTTCTGTTAATTCTAACCCTAAAACATACCCACTGTTTCTGGGAACTCAAATCCTAAAACATACTCACTGTTTCTGTTAATTCTAACCCTAAAACATACCCACTGGTTCTGTTAACTCAAACCCTAAAACATGCCCACTCTTTCTGTTAACTCGAACCCTAAAACAGGCCCACTGGTTCTGTTAACTCTAACCCTAAAACATCCCCACTCTTTCTGTTAACTTCAACCCTACAACCAACCTACTGTTCCTGTTAACTCGAACCCTAAAACATACCCACTGTTTCTGTTCATTCTAACCCTAAAACATACCCACTCGTTCTGTTAACTCCAACCCTAAAACATGCCCACTGGTTCTGTTAACTCGAACTCTAAAACATGCCCACTCTTTCTGTTTCCTTGAACCGTAAAACATGCCCACTCTTTCTGTTAACTCGAACCCTAAAACATGCCCACTCTTTCTGTTAACTCGAATACTAAAACATGCCCACTGTTTCTGTTTCCTTGAACCGTAAAACATGCCCACTCTTTCTGTTAACTCGAATACTAAAACATACCCACTCTTTCTGTTAACTCCAACCCTACAACCAACCTGCTGCTCCTGTTAACTCGAACCCTAAAACATACGCATTGGTTTTGTTTACTCGAACCCTAAAACATGCCCACTCTTTCTGTTAACTCGAACCATAAAACATACCCACTGTTTGTGGTAACTCGAACCCTAAAACATGCCCACTCTTTCTTTTAACTCGAACCCTAAAACATGCCCATTGTTTCTGTTAACTCTATAACCCTAAAACATGCCCACTCTTTCTGTTAACTCGAACCATAAAACATACCCACTGTTTGTGGTAACTCGAACCCTAAAACATGCCCACTCTTTCTTTTAACGCGAACCCTAAAACATGCCCATTGTTTCTGTTAACTCTAACCCTAAAACATGCCCACACTTTCTGTTAACTCAAACCCTAAAACATACCCACTGTTTCTGGGAACTCAAATCCTAAAACATACTCACTGTTTCTGTTAATTCTAACCCTAAAACATACCCACTGTTTCTGGGAACTCAAATCCTAAAACATACTCACTGTTTCTGTTAATTCTAACCCTAAAACATACCCACTGGTTCTGTTAACTCAAACCCTAAAATATGCCCACTCTTTCTGTTAACTCGAACCCTAAAACATGCCCACTCTTTCTGTTAACTCGAACCCTAAAACATGCCCACTCTTTCTGTTAACTCAAATCCTAAAACATACCCACTGTTTCTGTTAATTCTAACCCTAAAACACACCCACTGGTGTGAAGGAATAAGCCCTATAACCTATTCAGAAAAATACACCATTCTATGAAAGAATTCTGGCTTTATTAAAACATGAGAAACTGGGTTTGGAAATCTGGAAGCCTCAACAATCTAAAGCTGTGATAGAATTCTGGCTACAGAGATAAGATAGTTGTTGACACTGAATCAATAACCTTATTGAAACAGAAGGTTAAAGGCTCCTGACAGTCTGAACCTTTCGGAACAAAACAAAGGTTCACCCTGTACAAGGTGTTCTAATTTACACTTCGTAAAGAGGCACAAACAGAAGGCCTTAGTAAAAATGACATCAAATGAAACGCACCTGCTGTTACACTGTTTTTTATGGTAAACTTGGAACACCTAGAGGAGAGACACAATTCTGCATTGCTACCAGCTGAGGTGACTGTAAGAATTGCAGAAGTCAGCAGAAAAATGACGAGAGATAATTAGCTTACATCAGCAGAAAACCTTAAAGGGAATACCACTGGAAAAGGGTATAAATATTGAACTCTCAAATAGGATAATAGACTCGCTGTAAAGGGGCAAAGCGATTCTCGGCTTCAGAGACAGCTCTGTAAGTCTACAACTCTTTGTATCTCAGGGATCAAAGGTACTGTATTTGATTTTGGTGGATATCCTGAATAAGACTAAGAACTGTAAAACTGTAGTGAAGTTAAGATTTGAGAGTAAGGATCTCTGATAATAAGATTGTAAAGCTTTCTCATTTTGGAACTGTTAATGTTGCGATTGACTCACCAACTGTAAATTACATGTCGGTTCTTTAATAAATCTATATAATTTTAGAATTGTCTCACATAAGACTTCTGTATCAAACTTGCGAACTCAATCTCTGTACACTCTTTGGTGAGGCATTGCAGAATTCTGGGGGAGTTTTCCGGACCCTCATAATATCCGGAATGTTACAGTCTAGTTAAACTTATTAAAAGTGCTATCTGGAGGACGGTAACATCTTCAGGTTGTTCCTTTCCTTTAGGTAGAGATGGTCCAGACCTTTAAACCCAATAAAGCGTCTTTAGGATTCAGCTACCTCAAACTTTAGTTGAAAGTGAACATCTGGGGAATATGCCTGATCTAGGGTAGCCCTAAAGGGGCTAGGACTAGTAATTATCCCTTCAATGGTTCTGTTAACTCTAACCCTAAAACATGCCCACTGTTTCTGTTAACTCTAACCCTAAAACATGCCCACTATTTCTGTTAACTCGAACCCTAAAACATACCCACTGTTCCTGTTACCTCAAACCCTAAAACATACCCACTGGTTCTGTTAACTCAAACCCCAAAACATGCCCACTCTTTCTGTTAACTCGAACCCTAAAACATACCCACTCTTTCTGTTAACTCGAACCCTAAAATATGCCCACTCTTTCTGTTAATTCGAACCCTAAAACATACCCACTGTTTCTGGTAACTCGAACCCTAAAATTTGCCCACTATTTCTGTTAACTCGAAGAATAAAACATGCACACTGTTTCTGTTAACTCCAACCCTAAAATATGCCCACTGTTTCTGTTAATTCGAACCCTAAAACATGCCCACTGCTTCTGTTAACTTGAACCCTAAAACAAAACCACTCTTTCTGTTAACTCAAACCCTAAAACATGCCCACTCTTTCTGTTAACTTGAACCCTAAAACATGCCCACTGTTCCTGTTAACTCTAAGCCTAAAATATACCCACTCTTTCTGTTAACTCTAACCCTAAAATATACCCACTGTCCCACTGTTCCTATTACCTCGAACCCTAAAACATACCCACTATTTCTGTTAACTCGAACCCTAAAACATACCCACTCTTTCTGTTAATTCTAACCCAAAAACATGCCCACTCTTTCTGTGAACTCGAACCCTAAAACATGCCCACTGTTTCTGTTAACTCGAACCCTAAAACATACCCACTCTTTCTGTTAATTCTAACCCGAAAACATGCCCACTCTTTCTGTGAACTCGAACCCTAAAACATGCCCACTGTTTCTGTTAATTCGAACCCTAAAACATGCCCACTCTTTCTGTTAACTCGAACCCTAAAACATACCCACTGTTTGTGGTAACTCGAACCCTAAAACATGCCCACTGTTCCTGTTAACTCGAACCCTAAATTTTGCCACCTATTTCTGTTTACTCGAACCCTAAAACATGCCCACTGATTCTGTTAATTCTAACCCTAAAACATACCGACTGGTTTTGTTAACTCTAACCCTAAAACATGCCCACTCTTTCTGTTAACTCGAACCCTAAAATTTGCCCGCTATTTCTGTTTACTCAAACCCTAAAACATGCCTGCTGTTTCTGTTAATTCTAACTCTAAAACATACCCACTGGATCTGTTAACTCGAACCCTAAAACATACCCACTCTTTCTGTTATCTTGAACCCAAAAACATGCCCACTGTTCCTGTTAATTCTAATCCTAAAACATGCCCACTTTTCTGTTAACTCCAACCCTACTATATACCCACTGGATCTGTTAATTCTAACCCTATAACATGCCCACTCTTTCTGTTAACTCGAACCCTAAAACATGCCCACTGTTCCTGTTAACTCGAACCCTAAAACATACCCACTCTTTCTGTTAACTCGAACCCAAAAACATGCCCACTCTTTCTGTTAATTCGAACCCTAAAACATGCCCACTGTTCCTGTTAATTCTAACCCTAAAACATGCCCACTCTTTCTGTTAACTCGAACCTTAAAACATGCCCACTGTTCCTGTTAACTCGAACCCTAAAACATGCCCACTCTTTCTGTTAACTCGAACCCTAATACATGTCCGCTGTTTCTGGTAACTCGAACCCTAAAACCAATCAGCTGTTTCTGCTAACGTTACCCCAGAAAAAAAAACATAATTTTTGCTGACTAACACGAAATAAGGTGCTTCTGCTATCTCTAACCCAGAAACTTATCCACTGTTTCTACTGGCTCAAACCCCAAATAAACTTTCTCCGCTATCGGTAAGGTCTATGGCACCAGTCTTAACGTTCAATTCCTTGAGCAGTATGTGTGTGTATAAGGTGTCAGTTTTACAAGGTTGCGATTTTATTGACGTTGATCTTAAACCTTGTATGATACCCTTCCCCCAGTGATTATGCAGTGAAACTGCTTCGAGATTGTCAGCAATTACATCGATTTCTTGTTCGAATCTCATTGTTATCAGGAAAATATGTTTGTCTTGGTTTTACTGTATTGCACAAGCCGCCCACTGACTCCCCAGCCGGGTTGGCTATTATTAAAGGCCCAGACTGCGTGGCTCAAACCACCTTTCATTCGATTTATGAGGAATGTGAAGCATGAGATCGAACAAATAATATGGTCGCTCGAAGCCATCGCCTTTTTAGTACCATCTGTTTCTATAACTTTGTGCTGGGGATTTATCTCAGTTGTCTCTTGCCTGAAAGTGTTACTATTTCTATCGATCTGATAAAGGACACGATCAAACATGAAATTATAACATCTTTTCAGATGATTGAATCCTAAATCTGCAAGTAGCGGGAAGAATGCAGACTCTTACTAGCCGTGTGGAATGAATTCCAGTGGTTGTATGGGTCACTTTTCACATTATGCACCACTAAATCATACGGTGTCTCTGTATGTGAAGTTCCAGCGTTGCAATCGTTTTTCGAGGCTTGGTATAAAATGACTGAAACACGACCTGTGCGGGTTAGTTCGCACTTTTAAGCTCTAAAATCACAGGGAGTGTGTTGCATCTTCTTTCATACGCGGCTTCAGGGTACCCCATCCTCCTGTGAAGTCTTCGGCTGAAATCTGTGTGGCACTTAATCATGAGTGACACTTCGATTAACTGTATTTCTGCATTAATAACTTTAACTGAAACACTGCGTTCAAACACCGACTAATTGGCACTGGTCTGGACATCACGACATGTCCGTCACAATTGCTACCACCTTCTAAACTGGATTTTGACCCAATGAGTTTTATTCGATATGGAGTGTGATAAGAGAATGGAGGAGATTAACGGGAAGAACAGCCTCAGTGATGCCGCCATTGTGTGTGCTCAAGCGGCGGAGTCTAACATAAAATCCTTAGGTATCTCAATTTATAGAAACCGAATGGACATTCATATACCTCAAATGGAGCTTTTGCACCCTAGTTTGGAGTTGGTAAATACTGCTTTGAAAGGAAATCAATATTTTTGCAACAGTTTTGCAATTGGAGGTAGTGAATTGTGTGTGTTTACTTAAATGACTTTAGCAGTTACATAGAATTTACAGCATAGAAACAGGCCATTCGGCCCAGCCGTTGTTTATGCTCCACACGAGCCTCCTCCCACTCTATTTACTTCATCTCACCCTATCAATATATCCCTCTATTCCTTTCTCCCTCGTGTACTTATCTAGTTTCCCCTTAAATGGTGTATTAACTCAACATTGGCAATTTAAGTGGGGCACCTTTCGATATAATGTGGGCATTCTGCAGTTATGGGATTACAGTCTGATGGACTCCTTACACTCCTGAGAAGTCGCACAACACCAGGTTATAGTCCAACAGTTTTATTTGAAATCACAAGCTTTCGGAACTGCTGCCCCTTAGTCAGGTGAAGTGAAGGCCCTTCACTTCACCTGACTAAGGGGCAGCAGCTCCGAAAGCTTGTGATTTCAAATAAAACTGTTGGACTATAACCTGGTGTTGTGCGACTTCTCACTTTTGTCCACCCCAGTCCAACACCGGCATCTCCGCATCATGGTCCATACACTCCTAGTAGTGCACAGAAACCTCTCAGTTTAGCATTAGAAACTGTGGCTCCCGGATACAAGTAGCCGTTTCTGCAACTAGGAGTCCCGTTTTAATTGATCACCGATATACTGCGTTGCTGAGGGATCTGTGGGCCCTCACCCACTCACGGAAGCTGGAAACCTTGCCTTTCAAATCGATATTTACCAATTGCAAACTCCAAACTAGAGCGTGCAGATCTTTATACTTCGGAAAATCTTTTAAAAGTTATGAAAGCACCAAGGGCGAGCAAACCGGCGGAAGTATTTGGAGAAATCTGTGACCAGGGATCTGTGTAAGGCGGCTCACCATCTTCTCAAGGACAACTAGGAATGGGCAATAAATGCTGGCCTTGCCAGCGACGCCCACATCCCATAAGCGAATTAAAAAAAAGGCGTGGGGTGGGGGTGTGAGAGCGCCCCAGGCGGACAGACCCCTGCATCCCTGCAGCCAGTACTGGATCAGGCTGCCACTTGGCGCAGTCCGGGTTAGAAAGCCTTGTGATTGTTTGCTTTCATTAGTAAAACACCATGTCAAGCCTCTAATTGCTTTCAATTAGTATCTTGCTGCAATCGCCCATACTTGTTTGTGTTGGCTGTGCTGTTTATTTGTTGACTGTCATTCTTATTTTAATAGCCCCAATGTGCCGAGTAGAATGGTACCTCGGTAGGGTTGTCAGGAACCCTGGTTTCAGATGGCGACCGTGTTCTCCTTAATTCCCCGTCCAATTTATTGCCCTTTGGAAATATAACAAATGGAAAGTAGATTGGCCCTGCCTGAGCTTGTGCTTTTAACTCCATGCGCCTCCAAGGGTTCGTACAACTTTTGTTGAGATATATTAAGTGAGATAAAACGATGTTACCGTGCTCCAGGAGCGAAAGGAGAATTATCACTTGTGATGGCACTTGAGATTGGTAATTGCTTCTCTCCCTTATATGTTCTTTCTTGTGCACCCCGATTTCCTTCGCCCCACCATTGGCGGCCCTGCCTCGGCTCTAGAATTCCCTTGCTAAACCTCTACTCTCTACCCCTCTCTCCTCCTTTAAGGTGCTCCTTAAAACCCATCCCTTTGAGCAAGCTTTTGGTCAACTTTTTTTAAATTCGTTTTATGGGATGTGGGCGTCGCTGGCAAGGCCAGCATTTATTCCCATCCCTAATTGCCCTCGAGAAGGTGGTGGTGAGCCACCTCCTTGAACCGCTGCAGTCCGTGTGGTGAAGGTACTCTCACTGTCCAAATATCGCTGTATGTGACTCCTGTGAAGCGCCTAGGGATGTTTTCTCTATAATAAAGGGACTATATCATGGTAAGTTGTTGTTGATGCTACATTGCATTCTTCTCCATACAGGATTAAAGTGAGAAAAGCGGCATGTCCTTTGGCACAAGAAGAAAACTTTTATTTATGCAGCACCTTTTCACGTTCTCGGGATGTCTCAAAACGCTTCCCAATGAGTATTGTTTTGTAGCCAGTTTGCGGATGGCAAGGCCCAGCAGACACTAATGAGATCAATGACATGTTCAATTGTTTTAAGAACACAAGAAATAGGAGCAGGAGTAGGCCATATGGCCCATCGAGCCTGCTCTACTATTCAATAAGATCATGGCTGAACTTCTACATCAACTCCACTTTCCCGCCCTATCCCCATATCCCTTGATTCCCTTAATGCCCAAAAATCGATCATCTCAGTCTTGAATAAACTCATTGACTAAGCATCCACAGCCCTCTGGGGTAGAGAATTCCAAAGAATAACAATCCTCTGAGTGAAGAAATTTCTCCTCACCCCAGTCCTAAATGGCCGACCCCGTATCTGAGACTATGACCCCCTAGTTCTAAACTCTCCAGCCAGGGGAAACTGCCTCTCGGCATCTACCCTGTCAAGCCCTCTAAGAATTTTATACGTTTCAATGAGATCATCTCTCATTTTTCTAAACTCGAATATGGGCCCATTATACTCAATCTCTCTTCATAGGACCAAGGAAAGCATACTTTGCCCCAAGACTGGCTACTTCCACCTCCATAACATCACCCATCTCTGCTCTGCCTCAGCCCATCTGCTCTTGAAACCTTCATCCATGCCTCTGTTACATTTACACTTGACCGTTCCAATGCTCTCCTGGTCAGCCTCCCAACTAGCACCCTCCATAAACTTGAGCTCATCCAAAACTCTGCTGTCAATATCCTAACTCACACTAAGTCCCATTCATCCATCGCCCCTATGCACATTGACCAACATTGGCTCCCAGCCTGCTAACACCTTGATTTTAAAATTCTCATCCTTGTTTACACATCCTCCATGGCCTTGCCCCTCTCTATCTCTGTAATCTCCTCCAGCCCTACAACCCTCAGACATCTCTGCGCTCCTCTGATTCTGGCCTCTTGCACATCCCCAATTTCCTTCACCCCACCATTGCCGGTAATGCCTAAGCTCTAGAATTCCCTCCCTAAACATCTTCACCTCTTTACCTCTCTCTTCTCCTTTAAGTCGTTCCTTAAAACCTACCTCTTTCAGCCCAACTGGTCTATGCCAGTGTTTATGCTCTACACAGCCTCCTCCAACCCTATTTCATCTAACCCTATCTGCATATCCTTCTATACCTTTCTCCCTCATGTGCGTATCTAGGTTCCCCTTAAATGCATTTGTACTGTTAAATTAAAAATACTGTAATAATCATTCAATTTAGGTTAAAGACCCGGGTTTTACTTTCGGTACTATTCTACCACCCAACCTTTTTATGAGACCCTACAAGGTGGGGCCCACAATTTCGGTTTATTTTGTGGCTAATGATCTTATTACATGTAGTAAGTACATGTCTCCATATCTCAGTGCACGTTGGCTGTGTGCAGTCACTTCCGGCATAAGAAAGTCCTCAAGTCTTTTGGAGCCGATATCTAAGGATAGGAACCAGTTATTGCTGTCGCGCTCGTTTTCATCCTTCAGCCGTGTACCAGGTTGTATAATGATCCGTGGCGCGTTAAGCGAGATTGGCAATGCAAGCTTTCGATCTGATCGTTTTAAAGCCGCCACATATATTCTCCCAAATCTACATTCCTGTTCGTGTTACAGGTTTGGACCCATCCAACCCAGAGACCGTTACTGAGTTCTGCTGATCTCTGTTGAGCCTGTTGAGTTTGGGGGGAGGGGTGGGTGGTCGCTCGTCGATTGATTTTGAGTTCGCAGGTAGTAATGAAGAAAGGTCCGTTTTAAACAGGCTAATTGCACGTCTCCAGTTCAGGCTATTTAGTCAGAATGTGGCACATGACTCGTGACCATTAGCGTTATCGTGGATTTATTAACAATCTATGGTGAATGTGACAATTTCTGTAACCCATTCATTTAAGCAATCGGTTTTAAACCGCACACAACAGCTCCTCAACACGGTGGCGCGCAGTTTTCCAATTAAAAAGCAAATTTGCAGAAATGTAAGGAGATACGCTCTGATCAAGTAAGCCCTGCAATAAAGCTCCCACACGAAGATCAGAGTTTCAGGTCGATGACCTTTCGTCAGAACTGAGGCAAGAGATAAACGCGATACAAACTCTTATTAAAAACCTACTCATATTCTGCATATCACATTTGATGACTATTAATCTTACATATATATAATTCGATTTTTATCAGCTAGCAAATGAGCTTGCATTGATTTCTGAAACCAATGTGTTAGTTCTGTGGCTACGCTAGCATTTCGCTGTTTGGCACCATAGGAACGATTCGTTCCTTACATCAGGTATTAAGTGTATCAGTCTGTAGGAGTTCATCTGCAAAAGCAAACATCTGGATTCTGGATGAACAGAACCTTGTAAAAATGCCGACTAAATAGCTTTATCACTGGGAGCGAGTCCGCAGAAAAACATCTGTACTCCAGAGCCCTTGGTGTGTTAAAAAAAACTTATGGGTACTCGATTAAATATTCGCACTTTGCACGCTTGCATTAACTCTCTGTGTCAACTTTTGGTAACTGTCTCGCAAGAAACCAAACTGAGAATTCTTTTCATTAAAATGATGACCCAGAGCATTGGCGCGTGCCTCCGTTTGAATTCCAAATCATTTCTTGTTGGCGTACATTTTTCTACAATCTTTTGTTCTTTGGTCCTTGGTCATTTTCTGTTCCGGTAGGTTGGTGTATATCTGTTACTCTGCTGTGAAAAGACATGAGAGGCTGGAGCACAGCGCCCAGTGTAATAAGCGTTAACAATCACCAAATAACCCCGCCCCGCCCCCTTGGAATCATAGACTTTACAACACAAGGAGGCCACTCGGCCCATCGTGTTTGTGCCGGCTCTTTGAGAGAGCTATCCAATTAGTTCCACTGTTTCCCCATAGCCTTGCAAATCTTTCGCTTTCAAGTATATATCCAATTCTCTTTTGAAAGTTACTATTCCACCACCCTTTCAGGCAGTGCATTCCAGATCATAACAACACGCAGCGTTAAAAAAAATCCTTATCTCCCCTCTGGTTCTTTTGCCAATTGTACTAAATCTGTGCCCTCTGTTTACCAACTCTCTTGCCTTATTTACTCTATCTAAACATAACAGGAGCAGGCCATTCAGCCCCTAGAGCCTGTTCTGCCATTCAATTAGACCATGGTTGATCTGTATCTTAACTCAACTTACCCACCTTGGTTCCCTTAATACCCTTACCCAACTAAAATTTACCAATCTCAGTTTTGAAATTTTCAATTGACCTAGCTTCAACAGCATTTTGGGGGAGAGTTTTCCAGATTTCCACGACCTTTTAGTAAATCAAGGGTGGGGTGGAGGTGCCTGTGTTACCTTTAGAGTCCAGGGGTTTTAGATTGACCGTGCAGTGCCGGCAACAGAATTTCATTTATACAGAGACAATATATATAATATATCTCTACTGGGACATGCATATATATATATATCTACTGAGACATATATACAGTATATATGCTCATTGTATGTAAAAGGTGTGGTGACTTTGGGAACCGTGCTTTCTGACATCACCCCTGAATGGCCAGGCTCCAATTTTAAGGTTATGCCGTCTTGTTCTGCACTCCCCCCAGCAGAGGAAATAGCTTATCGCTATCTACCCTATCAAATCCAGTAATCATCTTAAACACCTCTTCACCCCTTCTATATGTACAAGTAGCATTGTCCTGGCAGTTCAACAGCTAATAAACAGGCTTCCATCGTAGCAAAGCCCATTACGGCGGAAAATAATTTTTAAAAAACATTATTATTGCGAGAGATAAAACATTCTGGATGAAATATGGAGCCACTTTGGTTCTTGTTCACTACTGATGCACTTCCAACAGTAGACGGATGGGTGGATCTAAATTGTGAATGTGAGATATACAATATCCATGAAAATCCGCATCTCTTGCAATAGCAGAAGGCAGGAAAATTCGACGTGGATCCGTGCCCTTTCGAAGGGTTAAGCAATTTCCACGCAGACGTTTTATGACACAGCCGTTATAGTTAATGAGAATTTCGTGCCTCCGACGGGCACGGGGTGACCCGTATAATCTGCCCTATTCAGATTTCACTACCATTAAAGAAGCGTGAAACAGTCAGCGGCACAAATCCTACTGCATATGGCACTTGGAAATTTAGCAGACCTCATTTCCCCCTTTTTGTAAATCAAGGGTGGGGTGGAGGTGCCTGCGTTACCTTTAGAGTCCAGGGGTTTTAGATTGACGATGCAGCACCGGCAACGAATTTCATTTCTACAGAGACAACATATATAATATATATCTACTGGGACATATATATAGTATATATGCTCATTGTATGTAAAAGTGTGGTGACTTTGGGGACCGTGTCCTAATCTTTCTTCCAATAATCGACCGTTTAAATACAGAAGATTTTATTTCATTTATTGCATGGGGTGTTCAACTGACTATGTGCAATAAATATGTTAACGAGCATCACAGTGACTGACTATTTCTCCTGTGGTTTGATGCAGCTTAATATTGCGGTTCTGCTAGCTCTAACCTCCAAGACTGCCTTTGAGAGAATGTCCGTACCCAATACACACCGTCATATAATAATGTTAAAAGTGCGATATCAGCAGCTTTCTTATTGCCAGCTTCTTAGCAGCTGCTGTTTAGAATGAGTACAGATTTCGGGATCTTGCCGTTTCTGAGGATGGTACAATATGGACGCATGGTTGCCGTTTGGAAACGGTTCAAAGACATTTAAAAACGCGTTTCGTCCTCCTCAAAATCTCATCACTCAAAGTGAGAGGACGCGGTTCCCTTGGACATCCGGGGTCTGTGCCGTTCAGCTCGCAAGCTAAGATGGGCTGGGAGCCTCCCACTTCGACCTGAGTGTGGGAGGTCAGGAACCAGAGATCATCAGTCCTGCAGACAGTTCGTGAACAGACTTGTACGAAAAAAAACACTTAACGAAAAAACGATCATCATCAACTAATAACAGATGTGTCAATACTTAGCAGATTTTTTTTTAAGTTCTCGAACTGCATGGAGATGGAATACAGTAACTTTAAAAAAAACACAAACAGTGCTGGCAGCATTTGATCAAATATATTGCGCTGTATATATACATTAATTTTTACAAAATGACAAGTCTGGGCAGAATATTAGTCTCGAAAAAGTAACAAATCTGGTTAAACGTTACAACGCTCCTGTTCCTTTAAGCACGATTGTGTTCCGTAATTACAACAACAACTTGCATTTATATAGCGCCTTTAATGTAGTAAAACGTCCCAAAGAGCGTCACAGGAGCGATTATCAAATAAAATTTGACATGGAGCCACATAAAGAGATATTAGGACAGGTGACCAATAGCATGGTCAAAGAGGTCCGTTTTAAAGAGCGTTTTAAAGGTAGAGAGGCCAAGAGGTTTCGGGAGGAAATTCCAGAGTTTAGGGCCGAGGCAGCTAAAGACACGGTCGCAAGTGGTGGAGTGATGAGAATCGGGGATGTGCAAAAGGCCAGAATTGGAGGAGTGCAGAGATCTCGGAGAATTGTAGGGCTGGAGGAGATTACAGATATTGGGAGGGGCGAAGCCATGGAGGGATTTGTAAAAAAGGAAGAGAATTTTAAAATCAAGGCATTGTTGGATCAGGAGCCAATGTAGGTCAGCAAGCACAGGGATGATGGGTGAACGGGATGATGGGTGAACGGGACTTAGTGCGAGTTAGGATACAGGCAGCAGAGTTTTGGATGACCTCATGTTTATGGAGGGTGCAAGGTGGGAGGCCAGCCAGGAGAGCATTGAAATAGTCACGTCTAGAGAAAATAAAGGCATGGATGAGGTTTTCAACAGCAAATGATATGAGGCAGGGGCGGAGACAGGCAATGTTATGGAGGTGGAAGTAGGCGGTCTTGGTGATGGAGAGGATATGGGGTTGGAAGTTTAGCTCAGGGTCAAATAGGACAATAACATTGCAAATGGTCTGTTTCAGGCTCAGACTGTGGCCAGGGAGAGAGCTAGGGAACAGGATTTATGGTGTGGAGCAAAGCCAATGGCTTCAGTCTTCCCAATAATTAATTGGTGGAAATTTCTGCTCATCCAATACTGGATGTCGGACAAGCAGCGTGACTAATCAAAGGTATTGAAGGGTCAAGAGAGGTGGTCTGACATCGTGTTTTCAGATGATATTGCCAAGTGGCAGCATGGATGATAATCAGGAGAGGGCCAAGGTTAGATCATTGGGGGGACTCCAAATATAATGGTGCAGAGTGGGAAGTAAAGCCATTGTAGGTTCCCTGGCTATGACTGAATAGATAGAAATGGAACCAGGCGAGGGCAGTCCCACTGAGCTGGGCAACAGAGAAGAGGCGTTGGAGGAGGATGATGTGTCAACCATGTCAAAGGCTGCAGACAGGTTGCGAAGGATGAGGAGGGATAGTTTACCAGGTCACACTCACATAGGATGTAATTTGTGACTTTGATAAGGGCCATTTCAGTGCTCTGGCAGGAGTGGAAACCTGCTTGGAGGGGTTCAAACATGGAGTTGCGGGAAAGATGAGCACAGATTTGGTATAAGCCTTATATGAAATATATTGCTAAAATGGAATGGTATAGTAAGCTTTGCACAGCTGATATGTCAGTACAAGATTAATAAAAACACAGACCGTCTTTAACGGTGTGAGTAAGTAATCAAGCACTCCGGCTTGTTGACAAATATTTCCAAAACTGTCGATCAACAGCTCTTAAAAGATGTGTGACATCTTTTTATGTGTGAGTGATGTGATAGCTTTCTATCTCAAACAAACAAATCATTCGGACTCAGAACTCTCACAGTTTGTAAATTAAACGTGTCCCATTTTAACACATCACTCCCATCGCCAAACGCCGCAGAGACATCGCTGGGAAAGAACAAAGTGCTGGGTTGTTTTGGGGGAGGGGAAGAGAGATTGCACTTCTATCCGCCATGATCTAGGAAGACGAGCAAAGTAATAAAAGTGAGACAAATCCGCCCATTTGCCGAGCCTGTGCGAAAATTGCACAAAGAAAACCATTCCTTTAAAAGCCATTTCCTGACAAACCCTGAGACAGACCGAAATGGACTAATGACAGGCACCAAGACACCCAGAAGAGTTCCAGCTGTAATTTGACATGCGCAGATAGAAGCTGTGAGGAAAAGAGTCCGATTTTAAAAGGGACATTCTGCATTAAAGTTGTATGTGTGTTGGACACACTTTTATGAATGGTCTCACCTGCCCTTATCTGCGTCCTTAAATCCTCTGCTGAATGCTTGTCAACAGCAATAATACTGTATGTATACCGTGTTGTAAAACTTCAAAGGACACTGATTAATGCATGATTCGCGGAAGAACTATCGCGTTTAGGCTACGCTGGGTCATTTTTAGTTTACTGCTTTTGAAGTCGGGCCATTTTATTCATGAAGCTAGAATCAATATCCAGCATTTTATTGTGTATGTACGGAGGAGACAGTGTGTATTGATTCATGAACCCCCACTTTCATTTAACGCTAAGAATGCATTCAAATCTGCCATTTCTGACAGCCTAGCTTTTTAGATATGGCTTTCACTTGTTAACGTTAACCCCTACAAAAGACTGCAAGTTCTTTTAACCCTAAACCTAAACAAGACCTAATCCTGAACCTAAAGACTACAGCTTCTCCTATCCATAAACCTAAACAAGAACGAATCATAAATCTAAACAGGACCTAAGCTTAAACCTAAACAAGACCTAACCTAAACCTAAAGACTACAGCTTCTCCTATCCATAAACCTAAACAAGAACGAATCATAAATCTAAACAGGACCTAACCCTAAACCTAAAAACTGCAGCTTCTCCTAACCGTAAATCTAAACAGGACCTAACCATAAACAAAACCTAACCCTAAAGCTAAAGACTGCAGTTTCTACTAACATAATCCTGAACAAGACCGAACCCTAAACAAGACTGCAGCTTCACCTAACCCTAAACCTAAACAAGACCTAATCCCAAACCTAAACCAGACTGCAGCTTCTACTAACCCGAAACAAAACCTAGCCCTAAACCTAAACAAGACCTAACCCTAACCCGAAACAAGACTGCAGCTTCTACTAACCCGAAACGAGACCTAGCCCTAAACCTAAACAGTCCTAAGCCTAAACAAGCCTGAAGCTTCAACTAACCCTGAAAAAGACCGAACCCTAAACCTAAACAAATCTGCAGCTTCTAACGCTAAACACGACTACGGCTTCAATTAACCCTGAGCAAGACATATCCCTAAACCTGAACAAGACTACAGCTTCTGCTAATTCTAAGATTAAATAATATCTGCTCTGACAATCCTATCCACAAAACACGACGTAAAAACAAAACTAGCTCCTGCCAATTCCAAAGGAAATTAGATTCCCCCTAACTCTTCCATTAAACAATGTCGCGGGGAAGGTTCGCTGTTTTGATTGCGCCCCTAACCTCACTGAAGTGATATTTAAAAAAAAAAGTTATGTCTAATCCTTGGGTTTAAATGTGCTGTATTGCTGAAATTTGTATATTTTCTACGACGTGTGTCTTTAAAGTGCATAAAATGAAGGCATTGCGCCGCACAAAACTCCAGATAAAGCATGCAAATGGCGATTTTAGCATCTGATATTTAGGAATATTTTTGTGAGGAGTGGGTTTAGTTCATCTTATTTCACAATTAGGCTATTTAATTTGCAGTTTGCCAAAATTCTGAGATTCTCATTCGCTAACCTACTGCACAAAGCAGGCCTGTGGTTTCTGCTACCTCCAACCGTATCTAAAGAAGGTTTTCATTTCTGCTTCTTTTACCCCTCAGAGAAGGCTGCAGTTTCAGCAATCCTTCCCCTTAATGGGAAGGTTAACTGCAAAACAACAGTCGTGACAATACCCACGTGTTTATATTTTATTAAAATGTCCTTATTCTTTAGCTAAATCTCTGGCGTGGGTGATGTCACTGATTTACAGGCCTTTTGTGATTTTAACATTGCAAGTCACACTCCAGATAATTCCAGTCTCTTTATCCACACAATTCATTTGAGTGCAACCAAGGACACAGCCCCAGCACCGAAAAGTGGTCACCATCTTTTATTAACGGGTACAATGACTTAAAAGCTATTTGGATTTTTTTCTCCTTCCTAGTAATTTATGATTAGCAAATGAAAGTGTTCTTCCAAATGTTTCTTCGGTCCCTTTGAAACCTCGCAAGTCCTGTAGGAAGGGGGGAGGAGCCCGTCTACTGAAAAGCTTATTTCACAAATTCAAATACAGCCAACACGACTGCTTTATAGCTGATCCATATGGGTCTGCCTCAGCAATACTGGCTAGTTGACTCTGTGCCATGTCACTAAAGGTCTGAGCTATAACTGCGCCATGTACCATTTTAGGTCGAAAAATCTCTTTATATCAAAATGTAACGTAACATCTCCAGAACAATATCTGTGTTTTTTCTTTTGGTTGTAGTTTATACGTTGTTAAAACTTTTATTGTAATAATCTTGGACTGGCGGCGTGTTTCCTAAATACGTTTTGAAATGGGAGTCAAAAATGGAGACTGCTCGCCTTTGCTGTTCCCAAAGCAGGAATAAGGTGCCTGGTCCGCTTGTCTCTGTGGTACCCCTCCCCCTTCCCATAGCATTAATTCACCAACTGCTGCCTGCTGTGGATAGAATGGTTTCGCTCAAAAGGTTTTAACATTCGTGTAGAAGACCCCCTAACATCCAATTGTTAAGGGGTGTGCAGACTCTTTGTAATGGATTGTGCGGGGGAAGGAGAGGAGAGGAGTTGGTTTTGCCTGTTGTGGGGGGAAGGGTTTATAAAAACTCATATTGTGTTGAATCAAATATATCCTCATATGTTTAAGATGTTGGGGAGCATCAACAACTGTTAAATCATGTTTGCCAACGATTAATTAAAAAAAATTACAAAGCAAAATATTTGGCTGGCCAGCAAAAGATTATGAATATAAAAAGAACATGCTGTTAAAATGCTAAAGCGGTTATTTGTGTTCGCGTTAATATGTTACAGGCCACAGAAAACCTGCCGGCCTCCGTAATCCTAACTATATTGTGAAGCTTTGTGAAGAGCCCTATATCCAGTTGCAGTGCACAGACCACACGTTGTTCAGACTGCATTACCTCTTTCTGGTCCAGACTATACAATCTCCCCTCCCCCACCCACCTCCTCCGCCCGTCTCATCGCGGACTTCCTGGGAAAATCAGGCAGCATTCATACTGAAGTGAGTATTTAAATTACAGGATTTGAAAACCTCCGGATGGGAAGCTAACCCCGAATGCCTCCAACTGAACTCCCGTCTTGAATCTTTTAACTGCTTGGCTTCCCGTCTGTTTCGAGAGAAAAGGGAGAATTGCGTTTGGACTCGGAAACGGAAGGTAGATTATGTGAGTGAGACGTGGCGGGCACTTTTTAAAAAAAAAGCCTTTCCTGAAAGATTGTTTATGAGCCCACGTTTTGTATATTTCTGATGGAACGTCTCCTGGTTAAGAATCCGGGCTTTGATTTTAACATCCCATTTCAAACGACCCTTCTCTATGCCACAAGAGTTAAAGACATGACTCAGACAACATAGAGAGATGCGTGGCTTGTTTATTTCGAAATTGACAAGAATAAAGTAAAAATTAACATTTTTACTGACTTTTTGCCCCCCTCACACACATATAAACATAGACAGTGCTTCCGCTTTGGGTTCTTGGAACCTTTTTTTTTGCTAGCTCGTAATTCTTAGTGTTTGGAATGATTTTAGAATGTTTTTTAGTCACGTTTGGTGCGTGTACACGCTTAGTGTACGTAGATGATTGTAGCAGATTGGCGTTTTTTCTCCTTCCCCCGTTCTCCTTTGCAGTAAAACAGGGACTCAGTGGTTAGGGTTCAGTTCCAGCTGATTTTATTTCCTTCTCTCTCTCTCAAAAAACTATTTACAAGAGTATATCAACAATCTGACAGGCAGTGACTTGACACGATTAGCTGGCATGACTTTTTTTTTAAAGAAAAAAGTTGTGTTGAGGCATGATCATCTGACAGACTATACACAGCATATTGCACAGGATGGATGAAAATAAAAAAAGTTAAAATAAAAGATTTTTAAAACTAACAATCGGACAGCTACCAAGATTTTGGTTTTCGCGGTTGCTATCTTTAGTGCCTGTCACGGTAGTTTTGGACACATACAAGTAACACACAGTCTCGTGGTTTATCTAATACAGATTTAAATGTACAAAGGCGTTCGCACTTCTCTCCCAACCCCCTCCCCCATCAAAAAACCCCTACAACAGCTAAACCTGATTTCGGAACTATATATGCTAGCTTCATGCCAAAACAATATATTTAGCCGACAAGTTATAAGAATTAATAATTATTATTACAGAATGAGAAACGCAGCATAGTGCCGCGAACTCAAATATTCGATATCCAGTGGTTGAGCGCCATTTAAGGAGCGCCACATAAATGGTGTGAAGGTGCAGCATCCCTTTTCTTTGCGTTGGTGCTCAACTTCAGAAGGATCGAAATAATTACAAAATCCCGGTTGCCTACTCCCCTTACATTTCGCTAATATTTATATAGACGTGGAAGATGACTGCAGCCATTAAAATTTTTAAAGGAAGCTTTAACCGTCATCTGTTTCTGGGTACAAGTGTCCAATGGTTTTCCATGTTTAAATACTATCGAGTAGGCAGATCATAAGAGGCTACAGTGGATAGGAAGGGACGTTGTGGGTTTTGACATCTGTTGAAATACAACCCCGAAGCCAACGTAAAGGTAACTGCAACCTTAAATTACAAAACCTGCAGATTGAAGTGTGTAAACATGTGGAATTAAAAAAAAGAGGCAACGCTGTGACATCGGCCTCTTTGTTCATTATCAGGAAATCCAAACAGCGATAAACACCGATTAACACCCCCTTTATATTTTTTACAAAAATACACTGAGAAAATAATCAAACGTCTCATCTGTCTCTGTCTTTTTTTAAAAGTGTCAAAGTCTACATTTAAATATAAAATTAAAAGTTTAATTCTAGCCCTTCAGTGAAGGAGATAAAACGGTGCAGGTAATTAACAGGCCTACGAAAAAAATGTCAAAATGTTTGGCCAGTATAAATACATCCATATAAAATGGTTTCTGATTACATTTACAAGGGAAACAAAACAATACGAGGATGAAACATCGGTGACAAGAAGTTCATGTTTGTTGTAAAATTTGTGGAACATGAAACTTTTGAGGAATTTTGGTCCAGAAAATAGAGTCCAGCAGAGATTTGAGTTGCGTTAGTGATGAGGGGAAAAGAGCTGGTGACTTGGTAGGAATCATACAGAGCGCCATCTATCTGGTTTGACTCGCCCTAACACTACTAACTGTTCAAGTCTGTACAGAATCTGGAAAGATACAGTACAACATGCTATGAACCCAGCGAAATACAATAATCCAACGCCACCATTCTTCTCATGAAACACTCTCTTCGCGTGTAGATCTCACGACTTCGCGCGCGTGTGTATGTCTGTACCAATATAATTTGATTTGGCGATTTCATTTCATTTCATTCCACGGCTTTAAACGTCCAGTCTTAATGTGAAGCCCGCGTTCTCTCCGTACGTGCAAATCAATTTCAGGTTTTCCTTTTCAGTCCAGACTCGAGACTGGGCATTTTATTTTCAATGGAATCTCAGTCGCTCCTAAAACACGTCGGCACATTTGTTTGTTTTTTGCTGAAGACTTGCGATCAGACATTAGGATCACGCAAACTTACAGCACTTGGATCACAATTATTTTAATTCACGATCCCTTTTCTTCCCTCCAAGATAAAACAGCAACAGTCCGTTTCTTTCACTTGTCGCTTTTTAATACGTGAACACTAGGTTTGAAATACTTGACTCCAGCCAGTCCCCTGAAATCATTTCGCTCACCTCTGGCGTGCAGTAATCTGGGAACTCAAAGTGAGACGCGGACTCCTGCTCAAAATTAAACTCCAGATCTCTGTCCAGAGACGAACTCAAGTTGCCCAGCGTCATGCTCTCGAAAGTGGGGCTGGAACTAAGGTCCATGAGGTCGTCCTCAAACTCTTCGTCGGAAGACGAGGCCAGAGACGAAGAAGAGCAGGAGTGAGACGTGGAGGGGGTTGGCGAGATCGATCGCAAATTGCCAGGGTGTTTGCGCTGGTCTACGGGAGAATTTGGGACCCTCACCCCTGTCCCGCCTGCCAGATCTTCATAGAAACTGACCGGGTCGCTGGGTTCGGCTGAAGAACTGAGGGTCGGGCTGGCTGGCACGGCGGCTGGAGAGGTAGTGCCCTGGCCCCCGAACGACCGCCTCTCTTTCAGTTTCTTATCTACAAGGTGTTTGGAAGCGGGGCTCGTCCGCGCTTTGTAAATCGAGTGTTGGTTGGTAGTGTTTGTGTTAGTAGTGGTGCCCGACTGCGGATGCTGGTGAGTGATCGGAGACTTGGTGAGCGTACCCAAGATGATCTTGTGCGTTTTGCTGGGTTTGCTAATGCTACTATTGCTGCTACTGCTCTTTTTAGCCGAGGGTTTAGTGTTGATCTTTTCGCTTTTCTCTCCGGGTTTGCTGCTTGCACTTTTTGCCTTCTTTCTCGGTCTGTATTTATAATCTGGATAGTCCGCCATGTGCTTCAGTCGCAATCTTTCGGCTTCACGGATAAAGGGGATCTTATCACTGTCTTTCAGTAACTTCCAGCGCTTCCCCAAGCGCTTCGAGATCTCGGCGTTGTGCATGTCCGGCGACTGCTCCATGATCTTCCTCCTCTCGATCTGCGACCACACCATAAATGCGTTCATGGGTCTCTTGATGTGCCCACTGGCGGTCTTGCACCAGCTCGGCTCGTCCGTTTTCTCCCCGTCCGATGCCACGGAGTCCGCCGCGGGTGAACAAGCTATGCCCAGATCGGAAGCGCCGGAGTCGGTAGACTCTCCGGCTTGCACCGCTTCCGTGTTCTCTGCGTTGTTCGTTTGCTGCACCATGCTTTCTTTTTAAAATATATTTTTGCTCTATGGGCACTGAGGGCAAAAATAGGCTTTATACTGTAGCAGTTTGGTTAGCTTGTACTTTTTTCTGTTATTACAGAAGCTGCTATGCTTTAAAAGAGCTGCTCCTCGCGTTCGCAGAAAAGAACCTAGTTTCTTGTATAAAATGTGTATATACTTTGGCACAACCTTCCCGCTCTGACCATGCGGGAAGACTGTGTTATATAAAAAACTTGTGTCTGCTGCTTAAACCAGACGCGAACTCGCTTCGCCTTCTTATCCAGTCCCAGCCATTGTGACGTCGAGTTAAAGGTGTCCCTGCTCCGGCCAATCAGAGGGCGCCGTTTGCCCAGACCGCGTCTGTTTCCAACGCTTC
Organism: Squalus acanthias; assembly: GCA_030390025.1. NCBI lineage: Eukaryota > Metazoa > Chordata > Chondrichthyes > Squaliformes > Squalidae > Squalus > Squalus acanthias. The sequence goes on from CM059428.1 coordinate 36,938,680, forward strand.
CAGCGCCCTGCTCCGCCCCCGCGCCACCGGATTGGCTGCCAGCCGCGAGGCGCGTGCAATGAGAAGCGCCGTGGCTGACCTCATTCGAGTTTACACTACCAACTTAAAGGGGGCATGGCTGCAAATGCACTTTTTTCCCCTCCCTCCCCCCTGGCATTAAATTAAAGCTGCATTATGCCTTTTTTCTCTCCCCAAACTGGCATTTGTCCGTCCCACTGACTCAGACACGAATCACCACGAAGCTGGATCTTTTCTTGTGCTCTAACACGCACACTGTTCCCTATATGTGTGGTGTCTCTCTCTCTCTCTCTCTCTCTCACACACAAACCCTAGCAGCTAGTCGACTGATGTTAAGTTTCGCGAAATTGACACAAAACTGTGTGTCTAAATTGATATGCTGCAGTTTCACGCGAGCGAATACCAAGCACTGAAACTGATTCACAAAACACTACTGAGGAATTTTGCCTTTATGCCCGAGAGCCCGTTCCTGCGCTCTTTTACAATATTCATTTCAGCAATTCAGTACATTATTATATGACCTAAACAAATGAAACTTGCTAAACGCCGTTGGGTTAGATATTTGTAGTTTTTTTTTCCCATTTCCACCCGTACTGGAGAAGTGGATAAACGCTCGCAGTAACGTAAGAAGCACATCAAGTGGGCTGGGCATGGTAAAAGAGGCGTCAAATACATTGGGGTGACGACCACCTTTTACCGTATTGACAGTTGTAGGACGGAAAGCAAGGTACTCGATGTGCAAATAGGTTCGCCTAAACCGAAAGACGAAAAGTGTTATAGGAATAGCACAATGTTGACACAAACAGAATGTTTTATAGCAATATCTAGAGATAATAAATGTGCCGATGTTCTTCTCCGTAGACTATACCATTAATATTTAATCCCATTGCTAGTTTCAAATTAATATCTGTCATATCCGATAAACGAATCCATATATATTAGGATTCTGATCCAAACAAAAGTCAATGATGCACATATTTAACTTGCCACAGAAGTTACTGGCATACCTATGATCAGCTAAATTGCACAAGGTTTCAACCGATTTGTGTATATACATACATATAAATTTTTTTAGAATCGGTAAGGTGATATATGTAGACTGAGCACATATCTCTCAATTCTGCAGTTGCGTTGGCGCCAACTGTTATAAGACGCTAGGTGGCGTCACTGCGCCTATATACTTAACAGGCGAGTAATTTTGAGCCCTGCTTCGGGTGGGGGAGGGAAAATAAAGTGAGCGAGCGATCCCTTTTTTGCTGTACCGTGAAACCCAAAAGACAAAAAGTGTTTTCCACTGAATTTTCCCAACTCCATGTCTTTTTTTAAACCAGCCGCTCCCTCTCCTATCACGTTAACGATGGGTTTATGCTGTGATTGGAGTTCCTGTGTTATAGTTACATTTTATCAGGCCAGCCTTGTTTGCTGTATAGTTATCCTTTAAAAAGGTGAGAGCGGGACACGTGTATGTAGCTCGATGGGCTAAGTACGAGGATTTAGAAAACACGACGCGTCTGAGGGTTGTACGTAATAGAAAAGGTTACAATTTCCCAGTAGTATACGAAAAAGCAAAGCTACGTATCCAAACATCACCCCTCCAACAAGATTTTGGTTCCTGCTAATCCCAATCTTAACCTTAAAACAAGGTGGTCCTTTCTGCCAACCTTAATACTAAGGCTGTGGTGGAAAACATTTGTTAGTATTATAATCAAGTAGATCCAATGATTCATACAGCCAAATACAGCACTGCTGAAATAGAACAGGTGCATTGGGTTCAGCATTCAATCTGAAGTGGTAGGGGGTGTGTGAGAGAAGGAAGAGAGACATGATCTGGTCTCAACTGACCCACGTTGATATGTTAAACCGATATATTCGCAATATATTTATTACTCAGCTTCTCTAATGTATACATTTCACTAAAATGTGGCTAGTAATTGTTAGAACATGTTGAACGGTATCTAAAATTGAAACAAAAAGTGCTGGAAGCACTCAGCAGATCAGACAGCATTTGCGGAGAGAGGAAGGTGAGGGTTAACATCTCAGGTCTTACGACCCATCGTCAGAACCCCACAGGTCGAAAAGAGCAGAGCTTCTTCAAGGCTTTTGTTGGATGGTATCTAGTCACGGGAAATGTGGTCGACAGCAAGTTGACTGCTATAGTGTGTCACATTAATCACAGGCACGTAGATCAAACAGGGTGATGCAGGAGGTGCCCGACGTGCAAGACTGATATTGGCTCCGAAAATATCAGTGCGGTTGTCGGAGATTAGGAGGAATATTTGTGAAAATTGGAGTGCATTTCACCTGTGATCAATCTTATTCTCTTCAACTCTAATATTTAATTATTACCCTTAAAGGTTATAGTGGAAAACATTGCGGCAGAGGAGTACTAGAGTATGATTACTCTGCCATTACAACTGTGATTAAAAAGACCTGGAATGAAATTTTAAAAAAGAACTTGCATTTATATAGCACCTTTCATGTCCTCGGGACGCTTCACAGCCAATGAAGTACTTTTGAAGTGTAATCACTGTTGTAATGTAGGAAAGACAGCAGCCAATTTGTGTAATGTAAGGTCCCACAAACAGCAATGTGATAATGACCTGATAATCTGTTTTGTGATAATGTTGATTGAAAGAAAGAATAGAAAGACTTGCATTTATATAGCGCATTTCACACCCTCAGGACGTCCCAAAGCGCTTTACAGCCAATTAAGTACTTTTGAAGTGAAGTCACTGTTATAATGTAGGAAACACAGCAGGTAATTTGTGCACAGCAAGCTTAACAAGCAGCAATGTGATAATGACCAGATAATCTAAAGGATAAATATTGTCCGGGACACCGGGGAGAACTCCCCTGCTCTTCTTCCAAATGGCACCACGGAATCCTATAAGTCCAGGGCCACAGTTTAATGTCTCATCCAAAACATGGCACCTCTGACAGTGCAGCACTCCCTCAGTACTGCACTGTAGAGTCAGCCTAGATTATGTGCTCAAGACTCTGGAGTGGGACTTATGGCACCAGGGTTACACCCAATGGTATCATCAAGAACTATTGAAATTCTTCATCAAAGTTAAGAACTCTGTCCTGGTAAGTATAGAATGTTACAGCACATAATTGGACTATTATATATTATGTTACATATAAATGACCTGGACTTGGGTATCGGGAGCACAATTTTGAAGTCTGCGGATGATACAAAACTTGGCAACGTAGTAGTGAGCAGGATAATAGCAGACAAATGGCAGGTGCAATTTAATGTGGATAAATGTGAAGTGATGCACTTTGGAAGGAACATCATGGAGAGGTAGTATAATTTAAATGGTAATATAATTTTGAGGGGGGTGAAAGAGCAGAGGGACCTGGGGGGTGCACATTCACAAATTTTAGGATGGATGTCAAGGCCTTGGAGAAGGTACAGAGGACCAATTCTGGGCACTGCACTTTAGGAAGGATGTGAAGGCCTTAGAGAGGGTGCAGAAAAGATTTATGAGAATGATTCCAGGGATGAGGGACTTCAGTTACATGGATAGACTGGAGAAGCTGGGGTTGTTCTCCTTTGAGCAGAGAAGGTTGAGAGGAGATTTGATAGAGGTATTCAAAATCATGAGGGGTCCAGACAGAGTAGATAGAGAGAAACTGTTCCCATTGGCGGAAGGGTCGAGAACCAGAGGACACAGATTCAAGGTGATTGGCAGAAGAACCAAAGGCGACATGAGGAAAACTTTTTTTACGCAGCGAGTGGTTAGGATCTGGAATGCACTGCCTGAAAGGGTAGTGGAGGCAGACTCAATTGTGGGTTTCAAAAGGGAATTGGATCAGTACCTGAGGAGAAAAAATTTGCAGGGCTACGGGGAAAGGATGGAGGAGTGGGACTAGCTGAAGTGCTCTTGCAGAGAGCTGACATGGGCTCGACAGGCCGAATGGCCTCCTTCTGTGCTGTAACCATTCTATGATTCTAGGAGGTTTACCAGGATGATAGACTTCAGTTATGTGGAGAGATTGGAGAAGCTAGGAATGTTCTCCTTACAGCAGAGAAGGTTAAGGGGAGACCTAATAGAGGTATTCAAAATCATGAGTGGTTTTGATAGAGCAAGTAGGGAGAAACTGTTTCCTCTGGGAAGTGGGTTGGTTACCAGAGGTCACAGAGTTAAAATAATTGGCAAAAGAACTAGAGGGGAAATTAGGAGATTTTTTTCACACTGAAAGAGTGGTGGAAGCATATTCCATAGGAACTTTCAAAAGGCAATTGGATATGTAGTTGAATAAGACTAATTTGCAGGGTTATGGGGAAAAAGTTTGGGCATGGGACTAAATTGGACAGCTCTTTCAACGAGCCAGCACAAGCACGACGGACCGAATGGCCTCCTTCTGTGCTGTAAGATTCTATTCCGCCCACTAACGCTGTGTCCCTCTTTTTCACCACCTGAAAATCGAGCCCAATCCCATTTTCCTGCTCGCATTCCATACCTTTTTCTTAAAAAAATAGACAGCAGTTTGTGGCAAAACAATCCACATTCTAGTCTCTGTGCGAAGATTTTGTTAAACCTCCCCTTTAATCAGGGGATGATTCTTACTCTAAAGGAAATAAATTTCAAGAATACAAAACGAATCTTACATTTCGCCACCTTGCTGCGTGCCAACTCGTCTCCACCCTCCCTTCCCCCACTTCCAACAATCTACTCCAGCTGTAGCTGACCAAATTGAAGCAGATGATCTCTTTGTAAAATCCAGAGCAAAAGCACTACTCTGGACCACACACATTTCTAACTGTTTACCCAGTGGATTAAAAAAAACCTGAAACCTTATTTAGGGAATTTCTACCAGGAGGCAAACACCTATATTCGATTACTCAAACATACTAATTCCAATAATATATACTTTTTACGTACCGGGGAACTGTGCTACTGAAAACTGCTCAAGGCGCAGTCGCTCATGAAAGTACAGGTTGAAAAGAACGCGTTATTGCGCTGCAGTTCAGACCCCTGAAACACCAGCAGAATTTGCCTCAGGCAGTACTTGACACCCAAAAAGGACGAACGGACTCCTGACAAATGCGATAAAGGAGGCAATTGCGAACTCCAAATTTATGAACGACCTTAAAAATAGCTGGGTTTGGAGCTTTACTTGAAGGCTCACTCAGCGCCCCCTCCTCCCCGGAGAATGTTGATCACTAACAGTGACTTTCCCACAGACAGACAGGGCAATGACCTCCAACCAATATGACAATTAGCAGGCAAGGACCCCCCTCCCCCTGACCCGACCGAACCCCAGAGACCACGAACAAATTGATTCAACCTTAAACTCGCATCGCTTCCAGCAAAGACACAGCTATGCCAAGAAACCTAATGCATCAACGTGCTGCTTCGGCAAGCTAGGGTAATGAAACTGCAGCATGGATTCATATTACATGTATAAATGTAAACTCTGGAAAATTAAATTAAAAAAAAGACAAAAAACATTGTCTAATGAAGGATAAAATGAAATACAGCTCGCGGCTATCTCTAAAGGAAAACGTTCAGAACACCTGCTTTTACCATTATTAAATGGCAAGATATTAAACAAATGTCAAGCAGCCAGAAATTCCGGCTTTTTCAGCGTAGGTGGAACAGAAGAGTTTGCACTGGAGCAGTTTAGAGTAAAAGACATGGCGAGCTCGGAACAATTATCAAATTAATCCCCGCAAGGAGGTAGTACAAATTAGAACATGGTCTGGTTAGTTAGTGTTATTTAGTAATTTGCTGCTAACATTTTTGTTCGATTTATGGTTATCATAATGCCTCTGACATGTTGCATCGTTTCGAAGTAAAATTGTCACGTGTAGCCGCGCATAATTGTACTTTGTAGCGATATCTGTTTATGGTGTATTACTGGGAGGGGGAATCTAAGGGATAACAAACTAATAGTTTCATAAATGCGCGTCTATTTCCTATTGAGGAAAACAAATAATTCGTGGGTTTAAGATGCGCGCAGAACAGATTTTTTCTTTGCTTGTTCAGATTCAATCCCTAAACCAATTTATGATGCCTTCTTCAAATTACCGCCGACAAAAGGACGGTGGGGAAGCGGGCGCTTGGCACACAATGACAACCTTTGAGGCGCGTCTATTCTCGCTGTTGCCGAGCGCTCTTGTGTTTAGCTGTTGCTGTGTGTGCGAGTGTGAGAGAGAAAGGCGCTGGAAAGCGCACAAGAGGCTGAGCGGCAGCTGACACGCGAGGCCTGTCAATCAAAGGGGCACGTGCGGTGCGAGAGGCGACAGGTGCGGAGCGCGCGGGGCGGGGCCGGGCCACCAGGTAACGCGCTACACGTGCCAGCGCGCGGCGCTTCTCCAAGGGAGCCAGGTGGCGGCGGCGGCCAACTCAGGTAAGCAATGCCCATCTGCTTTGGCGTTGTCTGCGCGACTCCAGTGCGCATTGTTTAGTATATTTACACAATTTTTTTTTAACAGACCGGTACCAAATCCATGTGCCCGTCTCGAAGGTACTGCCAAACTAAAAGCTGCATTAAAAATAATGCAATGCCCGGCTGTCAAAGTTGTTATGCATTACAGCCATCGGCTGGATATTCCTTGGCTATAGATCTGTAATACTGTTTGATACGCTGTGCCGTGTTGTTGGACACGTGAGAGTATTTCTCCCCTACCCTCTGTAATCCAAGGACAGTAATTTACAAATGCCGGAATCTCTCCGAGGGTTCGAGTTACAACCTCAAATAAAATATAGCATATTGGTCCTTTACTAGTTAGAATTTAAGTGAAAGTCAGTCACGCCTCCCCCCCCCCCCCCCCCCCACAAACCATAATATTGTGGATATTTCTAAATTTTGCCTTTTCACTTCATCATTTACTAATAACCCATTGTGTATATCATTTTTGCAAAAAAAAGTTGTAGATGTAATGAGCGTCTTCGTCCTCCGTAATATCGCCCATCTCCGCCGCTGCCTCAGCCCATCTGCTGCTGAACCCCTCAACCATGCTTCTGTTACCTCCAGACTCGACTATTCCATTGCTGTCTTGGCAGGCCTCCCACCTACCACCATCCATAAACTTCTGCTCATCCAAAACTCCGCTGCCTGTTCACCCACCACCACTGTGCTCATTGACCTACATCGGCTCCCAGTCTGGCAATGCCTCAACTTTAAAATTCTCATCCTTGTGTTCAACTCCCTCCATGGCCTCACCCCTCCCTAACTCTACAGCCTCCTCCAGTCCTACAACCTTCCAAGACCTCTGCACTCCTCCAATTCTGACCTCTTGCGCATCCCCAATTTTCATCGCCTCACCATTGTCGGCTGTGTCTTCAACTGTCTAGGCCCTAAGTTCTGGAATTCCATCCCAAAACCTCTCTGCCTCTCCACCTCTGTCCTCCTTTAAGTCACTCCTTAAAACCTACCTCTTTGACTAAGATTTTAGTCACCTGTCCTATCTCTTTAAGTGGCTCGGTATCAAATTTGTCTGTACAGTGCTTTATTTTTCAGATCATACTTTTAAAAATGTCAAATATTGTTCCTGTTTCTGTTACCTTCAATCATAATCAGTCATTTTGATTATATAACAGTTTTCCTGTTAGTTTGTGGTCTTTTAATTGATAAGTACTGATAAGATAGGGCACGGGACAAGAAAAAGTCATGTTCCCATGAAGTGTACTTCTTCCACAATGTACAACCTCCACTATTGGGGACTCCACTTAAGATATTTAAGTTTCTGAGCAAAGTTTCTCCTTGCCTTCAAATCAATGTCATACAAAACTCTAGAACTTTCTTCCTATATTATTCATCATTAAGAAACTTTTAGATGAACGGACAGTTGTGAAATGGGCAGTTAACATGGGAAATTTACATTACTTCCACCACATTGAGTCAGTTCAGGGAATGGTCAACATTACAATAGTTGGAGGCCAAAGGTTACTGCATTGGATAACTGGGCAAGAGTACTCACTTTGTACTTTTGCTCTCAACATTAGAAAGTTACCTATTTTGCTTATGGATTATCATAATTAGACATGTCCAGTGTTAGGTGATCACATTCTAGTAGAATTTGTGTCCAAAAGCAACACAGTCCCATTTTCTATCTGATTAATGATAAGAAAGCATGAGTAATATAACCTGTGAGAGATTCTATTTTTATATCACACATTCCTGAGTTACATAGGCTAGTGTCATTGGCTCCAAATTATTTTGGATATTCTTCTGAATTGTAGTCTCCAGGAAATATAATAAAGTATATGTAATCCCATTTGTAGCATAGAACAAATTTTGATTGTGCATTTGTACTACTAAAGCAAAATACAAATTTATTACCAAAATATAAAACTTAATGCTTTTTTATACTGTGTCCAAAGACAGCATTTTGATCAGTGAGACTATCACTGCTTTAGCTGTACAAGTATTTTTTTGAACTGAGTGCATAATTACAGGTAGTCAAATCCACCTATATGCAAATCCAATATAAACAAACCTCAATCAAGTCTCAATTTGTTCCTGATTTAGTCATCACTATTAATTGTATTGATGTTTGCTTTGCTAGAAAATTCTGTTGTGTATCAAAAGGTAGACTAGCAAAGGCTGAAGATGTTTGTATGTTCAACAGCGTCAAAGTGACAGTAGTCCTCCCGCCCCCCCCTCCCCCCAGGAAAATACGAATGCAGGAAATCTGAAATTAAAATTAAAAATGCTAATGCTGGAAACACACAGCAAGTCAATCAACATTTGAAAGTTTGGGTATAATCCTTCATTAGAAATCTGATAAATGAAATCTCCAGGTTTTGTTTTACCAGCACACCGTCAATGACACGATCATTCTCAAACTATATGCTCAACAGTGACTATATGACAACATTTTAACCAATAGCCCACTTTCCATTATTTCATCTAATAGAGGTAATGATATATTTTACTTAATACAGTGCTGGTGGTAGGGTTGTGTTACACTGAAAATAAATAACATTTTTGAGTTGTGTTCAGTGTTGGTGATGGTCATATTAGTACAGATATAGTTGTCAATTTAATTTTAGATTTTGTTTTGATCAAATCCTGTCTTTACTTCAGATGAGGCCTCTTTCCCCGCACCCCGCACTCCCCGCCCAACTTTCCCAGTTTTTTTCCTCCTCCTCCTCCTCCTCCCCTCATGCTTCAGGAATGCTATAGTGTTATTGTATATGTGGTGGATGAACAAACCTCAAGAAGGTTTCATCAGATTTCTGGTGAAAGATTACACCCAGAGTTTTCAGGTGCTAAATGATTTGCTGTCTGTACTTCTATTTTTATTTCAGATTTCTGGCCTTCACAGTTTTCTTCTTGCCTGAAGACATTCACTGGGCTGTTCAGTTCAGGCTCTAGAAAAGGCAAGTACAGTTTCTTATCAATTTATCAGAAATGTATTTTCTTACAATTGGGCTATCAATCCCAGTTGGGACGATTAAGTGCTAAGAGCTTCTGCAATTATCCAGTTTTTTCACGGGTCACTAACTCAGGCATTCAAAATAAGTTGACAAGCCACTTTTAAAAGTGCTTAGAAGTTCTGTCAGTTTCTCTGAAGCAGTCCCTTAACGCTGGAATAAAAATATTTGAGAGTGAGCATAATTACAATGAGCTAATATGTTAATTATTTTTCATCTGGGAGACAGAAAGGGTGTTTATGTTTAAATTTCTGTTTTGCAGAGGGTGAAGGCGGGCCTAATGTTACTGAATGGGAACAAAACGTCTTATTGTGTTAGGGAAGTCAGGCTGGAATCACACTGAAAAGAACCCCTTGTCATGAAAAGTACTCCATCTGCAATCAGATGAATAGGCTGCATGCGTGTGTGTCTCAGCCTCAGGTCTAATAGACTGGCAATCTGATTTTAACTTGTAATTTGTGTTTTCTTCTGTTGCCAGGACTGGCAGATGCAAGAGGGTGTCCGTTAATGTTCAAGTTCATTACTCCCTTCCAAAAGAGGTCTGACTGATCATAATTACAGAAGGGGTTTGATCTTGAACTCTTTGTGTGTGTATTGCAGCTTGCCTTCGTATCTTGGTACGATTGTGCCTTTCTTTCTTTTTTTTCCTTTAAAAAAAAAACAAACTGCTGTTTCAAAAATATAATTGCTAACCATCACTTGCTACATCTAAAGCATAGCAGCAATGTCACAAAGTGTTATAAATATCAGTGTAAAATGTCTTCCAGTGATTATATCCTGCCCTTTAACTACATGAAAACATATTTTGAAATCAACAGTATAAAATGAGTAATTTAGGCATGCAGGTGTCTGAAGAATTGGCTGCCTACTTAACTTCAGTGAAAGATAGACCCCTGCACTTAATTCTCATCAATTGTTATCAGAATCGTTATAATCAAAACCAATCAAACCCCTGAGTGCTGGAGCATCAAATGCTATAAAATGTAGAATTCAATTTTTACAATTGTAGAGGTAAAAAGAAAACATCAATGCGAGAAATCTGAAATAAAAATTGAAATTAAATTCGAAAATGATCATCATATAAAAGAGAAAGATAATCCTTTATCAGAATGTATGCTGAAGCTTAACACTTGAGTTATCTTTTCTTTCTGATGCTGATTGAGCTCCTGTGCATTTGCATGATTTTCTGTTTTTATTTAGGGTCTTTTTTTGAAAGTGGTTGATTGCAATGTGTTCCTGCATGCTGCATTTTCCTATTAAATTTAGGTATATTAACTCTGATGATAAAGAAATAACTTGCATTTATATAGTGCCTTTCACATCATAAGGATGTTCCAATGTGCTTCACAAAAAAATGAATTACTTTTGAATTGTAGTCACTGTTGTAAAGTAGGCAAACGTGGCAGCCAATCTGCACCCAGCAAAGTCTCACAAACAACACTGAGATAAACGACCAGTTAATCTGTTTTGGTGATGTTGACCAAGACACAAGAAAATTCCCCTTTCTTTGAATAGTGCCATGGGATCTTTAACATCCATCTAAACAAGCAGTTGGGACCTCATGTTTTAATGTTTTGTCCAAATGACAGAACCTCTGACAATGCAGCATTCCCTCAGTACTGCACTCAGTGAGAATCTTGTAAAATTGTAAACACTGAAAACTACAAAGTGAGAACAGAGAACCTTGCACATTTATGCATATATTAGCAATGATATCGCAGAGACCAGTGACAGGGCTAGGTTTGGCTGACTTGGCAGGAAGGGAACGGAGCTGGGAATGGAGGAATGCCAACTTACCTCACCCGAAGGCCGAGCCAGGAGCCGCACAGACTTGTGGTCTGAACCTGGAAGCAGAAGACAGGTAACATAGGTTCCTGGGAGCAGGATAGAAATGGTCCTCCAAAGCGACCCTGGCTGATCTCATTTGATTGGGGGGTGATGCCCCTACTGGCAGAGACTATTATTCTTTTGAGTATTAAATAAAAATAGGTATATACTGTAATAGTATTTTATCTACTCAGGATATTTCCATGCATATGCAAGAGTCTTATCTCTTTTCTCGGTCAGGGACTGACTTTAGATGCCTGGGCATATAAGTTACACCAAAACTCACTGCCCTCTATGAAGGAAACTTTCCTTAGCTCACCTCTTCTAACCAGCATCTACTCTAACTCCTACACAATGACAATGCCTGCTCTCCAAAAGTGTATCATTGAGTGAAGCGCTATGAGACTTTTCAATGATGTGATAAGGCATTATATAAATACAAGTTATTTTTCTTCAATCAGGTGGAATTATTTGTACATACATTTTGATGAGGCTAACGCAATAAAGATAAATATCCCTCCCCCCACCTCCTATCTATTCTAGATTTTACCAGTCAAATTCTCAACCCATAATTCCAAGTCATGGACAGTCACATCTCTAAATTCTTCTGGGCGGCCAGAATTATGCCTTTAGTTCACTCAGCTTCCAAAAAAGGAAAGAGGACTCAGTCTCCCAAAACAAAAATGGAGGATACAGCCATCCAAGCATCAGGCATTACTACCAAACAGTCCAAATGCAGCAAGACCTGGACAACATTCAGGCTTGGGCTGATAAATGGTAAGTAACATTTGCGCCACACAAGTGCCAGACAATGACTATCTCCAACAAGAGAGAGTCTAACCACCTCCCCTTGACATTCAGTGGCATTACCATCATAGAATTCACCCACCATCAACATTCTGGGGGTCACCATTGACCAGAAACTTAACTGGACCAGCCACATAAATACTGTGGTTACAAGAGCAGGTCAGAGGCTGGGTATTCTACGGCGAGTAACTTACCTCCTAACTCCCCAAAGCCTTTCTACCATCTACAAGGCACAATGCAGGAGTGTGATGGAATACTCTCCACTTGCCTGGATGAGTGCAGCTCCAACAACACTCAAGAAGCTCAACATCATCCAGGACAAAGCAGCCCGCTTGAGTGGCACCCCATCCACCACCATAAACATTCACTTCCTCCACCACCGGTGCACCGTGGCTGCAGTGAGTACCATCTACAAGATGCACTGCAGCAACTCGCCAAGGCTTCTTCAACAGCACCTTCCAAAACCGCAACCTCTACCACCTTGAAGGACAAGGGCAGCAGGCGCATGGGAACACCACCACCTGCAAGTTCCCCTCCAAGTCACACGCCATCCTGACTTGGCAATATATCGTCGATCCTTCATCGTCGCTGGGTCAAAATCCTGGAACTCCCTACCTAACAGCACTGTGGGAGTACCTTCACCACACAGACTACAGCGGTTCAAGAAGACGGCTCACCACCACCTTCTCAAGGGCAATTAGGGATGCACAATAAATGCTGGCCTTGCCAGCGACGCCCACATTCCGTGAATGAGTAAAAAAAATCCAAGGGATCATGGCCTGGCCCCTGACCTTGTATGCACAATAGGATTCTAGTAGACAGGAACTCCCCCCCAACCCTGAAACATCCCCTGGCCCAGCTGACTCACAGAAATATAAAAAAACAAAGTTGGTTCAACCCTAGTGAAAGCACAACCACATCAAGAAAGATTAATGTACTCCTGCGAGCACTGCTTAATCAAAATGTACCGTAAATATAAACTCTTAAATACAATAATTATCCAATATTTTTTCCTTTGCAGAGTTTGTCAAGACAATGGTGACTAATTGTACAAATCAGAAAACATATGACTTTATAGCATCTTGAAAACTAAATTCACACCTTCAGATATAGTACACATGAATTTCAGTTCTATATCATGGTCATCTGGTGACCTATCGGTTCTATTGATTTGTTTATTGTTAGAGTAGAAACAAAGTTACAGAGTTCACCTCAGCAAGAGCCCACAACAAAGAACCTAGCAGCAATTTGAATCTAATCGTACATATATGCCCCATAAGGACTTATGCTGGCAGCAGCTTTGTAAATACCTGTGATTTGATTGAGTGCTTTAAATTTCCATACTTAATCAAATAGTCAATAGAAAACTGTAATGTTTGATTGGATTTTTTGAAATTAATAATTACAGTAGTTTGTTCTAGTAATTGGAGATCAGATCTGTTGTGACAATCCCAACATTTACATTCCAAATTTATCCCGGCACCATGTATATCAGCTTCTGGGGTTGGTTTCATGTCAGAACCAATTCAAGAGTAGTACAAAAATGCTCATCAGATTTCTTGGCTACATCTGCTCTATTCCACCCACCACATCCTACTGTTCTATCTGTCATATGTTCCACCCGCCACACGTGACCATTACCACACTCAAAGTAAGCTGCACAAATACACATACTTATACAGCAGCCTGGAGTGCGCGCATGCAAGAAAACACAGTTATGGGTACAAACTGCCCAGTACGAGTTATGCGTATACGTTTCATCTGCAGTCATTGACTTCAGTACTATACACTCAGATTATAGTACCAGATTTCAGTACAAAAATAGGATTAAAAAGAAGGTTCCCTGCTGCCAGGCATGCAATTACAGTACAGCCATTATACTGAAAGTTTGCCACGTTTTGACAGCAGTTGGATTTTATGTGTAATATCAACCCCAATAAGCAGTTAGACAAACAAAAAATACATAGGCTAAGTCCCTGTATGCAATATCCTCTGGATGAATGTTGATAGTGATCATTATACATCAGTTGTTCTACATAATTATTCGTTGCCGGAACAAATATAATAAAATGTGAGTCACAGATTTAACAACACTTATTGTAACTCAATGTATCAAATATTCTATGATGTCTGCTTTCAACGTTGATTTAGACTGAAAACTCACCTGGATTTGTAAAATTTGCATCTTTGCCAGGTTGAGCTTTCAGATGAGCCTTCCCTTCCTCTCTTTTCTGTTGCACAGCTTCCAGCAGTTCACTTTTGAACAAAAAAACTTGCAACAATTTGCAAAGAAGTGGCACAGTTATAAAACCAACTACTGGTATTTGCAAACTTAGTCAGTTGTACCATTGTTGGAAATGACACCATCCAGATACATAAACTGCCTGACCACTTTCAACTGTTCATAGTGATTCTTAGGGTACATAGGAAGGAACATGGGAACTGGCCACTCAGCCCCTCGAGCCAGTTCCGCCATTCAATTACATCATGGCTGATCTGTATCTTAACTCCATCTACTCGCCTTGGTTCCGTAACCTTTAATACTCTTGCCGAACAAAAATCTATCAATCTCAGTTTTGACATTTTCAATTGACCTAGCCTCAACAGCTTTTTGAGGGAGAGTTCCAGATTTCCACTATCCTTTGTGTGAAGAAGTGCTTCTTCACATTATCCCTGAATGGCCTAGCTCTAATTTTAAGGTTACGCCCCCTTGTTCTGGACTCCGCCACCAGAAGGAATAGTTTCTCTCTACCCAATCAACTCCTTTGATCCTCTTAAACACCTCAATTGGACCAATCCATAATCTATGCAGCATTTGACACGGTTGACCACTACCTCTGATTTGTCACTCTGCTTATCCGACAATTCAGTACTGGATGAGCAAAAATTTCTCCAATTAAATATTGGGTAGACCAAAGCCATTGTCATTGGTGCCCACTACAAACTCCGTTCCCTAGCCACCAACTCCATCGCTCTCCCTGGCCACTGAGGCTGAACCAGACCGTTCGCACCCTTGGTATCTAATTTGACCCTGAGCTGAGCTCCGATTCCATATCCTCTCCATCACCAAGACCACCTACTTCCACCTCCGTAACATTGTCTATCTCCGCCCCTGCCCCAGCTCATCTGCTGCTGAAACCCTCATCCATGCCTTTGTTACTTCTAGATTCGACTGTTCAATGCTCTCCTGGCCAGCCTCCCATCTTGCACCCTCCATAAACTTGAGCTCATCCGAAACTCTGCTGCCCGTATCCTATCTCGCACCAAGTCCCATTCACCCATCACCCCTGTGCTCGCTGACATAGATTGGTTCCCGGTCCGGCAACGCCTTTATTTTAAAATTCTAATCCTTGTTTTCAAAGCACTCCATGGCTTCACCCCTCCCTATCTCTGTAACCTCCTCCGGCCCTAAACCCTCCAAGACCTCTGCGCTCCTCCAATTCTGGCCTCTTGCGCATCCTTGATTTTTGGCAGCTATGCCTTCTGCTGCCTAAGCCCTAAACTCTGGAATGCCCTCCCTAAACATCTCTGTCTCTCTACCCATTCTCTTCCTTTAAGACACTCCTTAAAACCTACCTCGTTGACCTGTCCTAATATCTCATTATGTGGCTCGGTGTCAAATTTTGCTTGATAATGCTCCTTTGAAGTTCCTTGGGATGTTTTGCTACGTTAAAGGTGATATATAAATGCAAGTTGTTGTTGTTATACTCCAGGAAATACAAGCCTAGTCTATGCAACCTGTCCTCAAATTTAACTATTTTAGCCCCGTTATCTCTCTGAGTAACCTACAGCTAGGACAAGGCTGATTGATATATAACCTCGGGTTTCTTAAGACTGATTATTATTCTGTAGCTAGTAGTGGCTGTGGCAAAGCAACCAGTGTTGAATTGGAGCTTTTTCCTTTACATGCTTCCCACAGACTATCCCTTCCATCACTTTGGTGTGCACAGAAGATCAGCAAAGTAGAAAATTTTGCTGAAGGTTCAAAAATGAATGGAAATACTAATTTCACCTATTAATATAATGAAGGCTATTATTTGATTCCTCCCTTTGGCAATGTCTATATGACGGTCCGTCCATCCATGAGCAATATAGGAGGGTAGCAGGTTTAATGCCTGGTCTATGCTGAGTAAGCTGCTCTCAGCTGAGGCAATAGCGAGGATGCTACAATTGGTTTCAGGGCCCTGAGCTGGAAAGGGGGTGAAGCTCAGCCAAGTTTCAGCTCCTCATTCCTGTCCGTGACTTGTGCTGGAAGTTGTGCGGACATTGGATGAGGACAGGAGAGGGTTTGGCTTTGACGCCCCCAAAGTTAAATAGCTTGTTAGCACTTTTGGAACTTGCATAAAAAACAAGTTAACACCTTCAGGAGAGGATGGAAGAGGGGAAATATTTTTTTAAATCCAGTGTTCAAAATAATAGTGTTCCCCTCTTATGAATGAACTATTGTAATAGACGATTCAGAGAATTGAATAGATAGTACAAGTGGCATAACAAGAAATTCAAATCAGTAACTTTTTCAGTGAGGTGTGGAGCAAAAGGAAAATAAAATTGAAGACATGCCTTCTAAATTTGATGCATTTTGAAGCATATTTTCCATCAGTGTAAATTGCTTTTATTTGACTGGTTTTAACGGACCAAATCAAATGGGTGGGTGCATGTGATTTTGCTGTGGATAACTCAGTGCCATACAAATCAGCTATGAAAAAAAATGGATATCGTGAATGCACACTTCATTAGTTGTTAAATTGGCATTTACTGATAGCAATTTCTCTAATCTGGTTGCGGCGTGCACAAAACAGCTCCACAAAAATGTAGTAAATTCCAATCTACCTGGAAAGCTGAGTGTTCACAGAAAGGAAATTCCAGGTCTAAAAGAGATTGTGTTCTCCCATTTTAGAGAATTGCTATTCCCTCAGCTGGAAACAATGCACTTGTTAGTCACAGAAGACACAACAGATCCAGTGATGCACACATTATTGTTGCTCAGTAGTTTCAAATCTACAGCAGTAAATATCATGGCCCTGATATTCTGTGGCGCTACCATTGGTGTTCTGTCATAACTGCAGCAGAAAACCCAGAGAAATAAAAGAAAGACTTGTATTTAAATAGTATCTTTCAGGACCTCTATAATTCTAGGATGTCCCAAAATGCTTTACAGCCAATGAAGTACTTTTTTGAAGTGTAGTCACTGTTGTAATGTAGTAAATGTGGCAGCCAATTTCAAGATCATCTGTTTTAGTGATGTTAGTTGAAAGATACATATTGGTCAGGTCACCGGGAGAGCTCCCCTGCTCTTCTTCGAAATAGTGCCATAGGATCTTTTACGTCTACCTGAGAGAGCAGACGGGGCCTCAGTTTAAAGTCTCATCCGAAAGACGGCACTTCTCACAGTGCAGCACTCCCTCAGTACTGCACTGAAGTGTCAGCCTAGATTTTGTGCGCAAGTCTCTGGCATGGGCTTGAACCCACGACCTTCTGACCCAGACGCAAGAGTGCTACCAACTGAGCCACAGCTGACATTGCGCATTTATTGTCATTTCACTGGGGTTACCACTGGACTCCTGTTGAAGTTACAACCGGAGACTAGGGGGGGAAAATTCAGTATCGCCCCGTTTGGGGCGCAATTATCAGCTGTGCGCAAAGTTTAGCGCCTGGCGCTAATTATCGCCTCCGACTGCAAACTTGGCTTTTATCGCCTCTAGAGGTGATTGGAGCGCTAAATCAGGCGCTACACACCTGTCTTAAGGTGCAAAGGCCAAGGAGCGAGGCGCTACCTCAGAGCACTGGCGAAGCTCATGTGATTTCAGTCAGCAATGGAACACAGACACAATGGCGCCAGCCAGTTCTTAAAGGGGAGGGTTGATCTTGCTCTCCATCCACATCCTGCTCATTGCAGCCTTGAATCTCGGCCTGGAGAGACCTGTACATCAAATCTGCTGGAAAGAACAATGGAGAGAACCAGGCAAAGAGCTCAGAGTGCAGCCCCCACAGTCTCTTCTAAATTGATGCAAGGAAGGGCAAATCAAAATGAACCTGCAAAGTGCTGCTCAGTACCCAAAACTCCTTCACACAGCGTTGAATCTCTCCAGAAGTGTCTCTCTCAGAATGCGTGGTGCAAAAATGTCACCAACAAAAAAATGCAGGAAGCGTTGGCCTTTAAATAGCGCTCCCCCAGTCCCTTCCTGACTGCAAAACGCTCCCCTCAACCTGTCGTTGCTAGCGGCAGGCGGTAAGGCAGGGGGCGCCACTCAATATCCACTCCGGGGTGTTGCGCACTCGACTGACATCACGATCTGCCGGCGCAGGAGATCGTGGCGATAATGTTTAGCGCCGCCGCAAAATGTCTGGTCAATTTCGCGAGAGGCGCAGATATCGCAGCGCCCGGGCGCTAGTTGCTTTGCGCCTCATTAGCGCCCTCTTAAGGCGCTAACGGGAGGCGCAAACCAACTGAATTTTTCCCCCTAGTAGTCCTGTGTGTTTACTTTCAAATAACTAATAGCATTGGGATGCTTGTGCTGATTTAGAAAGGGTGACAATAGGCTAAATGGGGTACATTTTCATCTTCACCGTTAGGGCGGTGATCTGATGGAGCGGATCGCCTGCCCTAATAGAACCCACCTGATTTTCATTCCATTGATTTTGATAGAATGTTAATTGGGTGGGTTCTATAAAGGGTGGGCAATTTGCTCCATCAGATTACCATCCTGGCAGTGAAAACAAAAATCTATGCCCAACTTTGAAAAAGACCAGCAAGTAATTATTCTAAATTAGATTGTACTTGGACTTTTTATCCAGTTGTAAGAGTCACAAATTTTATTTTGTTGTAGTCCAGCACTATCGGCCTGTCCCACGATTTCACCCTCATTTATAACTGAGAAACACTGAAAGCACAAGTTTGAGTAATGAAAGTTGCAGCTACAGCTGGGCTGGAACTGTCTATTTGGTATTTGCTTTACGAAATAATACAACCCGTCCATGCCAGTGTTTATGCTCCACTTGAGCCTCCTCCCGTCTTTCCTCATCTAACCCTATCAGCATAACCCTCTATTCCCTTCTCCCTCATATGCTTATCTAGCTGCCCCTTAAATGCATCTATGCTATTCGCTTCAACCACTCCCTGTGGTAGCAAGTTCTATATTCTCACCACTCTCTGGGTAAAGAAGTTTCTTCTCAATTCCCTATTTGATTTCTTGGTGACTCCTATATTGATGACCTCTAGTTATGCTCTTTCCCACAAGTGAAAACACTCTCTGTATCTACTCTATCAAAACCTTTCATAATTTTAAAGACCTCTATTAGGTCACGCCTCAGCCTTCTCTTTTCAAGAGAAAAGAGACCCAGCCTGTTCACCCTTTCCTGATAGGGATAACCTCGCATTTCTGGTATCATCCTTGTAAATCTTTTTTGCACCCTCTCCAGCGCCTCCACATCGTTTTTATAATATGGCGACCAGAATTGCACACAGTACTCCAAGTGTGGTCTAACCAGGGTTTGAAACAAGTTTAGCATAACTTCACTACTTTTCAATTCTATACCTCTAGAAATAAACCCTAGTGCTTGGTTTGCTTTTTTGTGGCCTTATTAACCTGTGTCGATACTTTTAGTGATTTGTGTATTTGTACTCCTAGATCCCTTTGTTCCTCTACCCCATTTAGATTCCCTATTTTTCTTACCAAAATGTAATAGCTCACATTTATCTGTGTTGAATTTAATTTGCCAATTATATGCCCATTCTGAAAGTTTATTAATGTCTTCTTGTAATTTGTTGCAGTCCTCCTCAGTATTGACTATTTCCCCCCCCCCCCCCCCCAATTTGGTGTTGTCCGCTAATTTAGAAATTGTGTTTTTGATTCCAAAGTCTAAATCATTAATATAAATTGTGAACAGCAGTGATCCCAGCACTGATCCTTGTGGAACACCACTTCCCACCTTCTGCCACTTTGAATAGCTACCCTTTACCCCTACTCTCTGCTTTCTGTCTTGAAGCCAGCTAGCTATCCAATCTGCTACTTGTCCCCTGACTCCGCATCCCCCGACCTTACTCATTAGTCTATTATGTGGTATCTTATCGAAGGCCTTTTGAAAATCTAGATAAATTACATCTACTGCATTACTGCATTACCCTTGTCTACTCTCTCTGTTACCTCTTCAAAAAATTCAGTTTAGTTGGTCAAGCAAGACTTCCCCTTTTGAAATCCATGCTGACTATTATATTTTTCATTTCTAAATGTTCTGCTATTTTCTCCTTTCGTAGGGATTCCATTATTTTTCCTACCACTGATGTTAAGCTGACTGGCCTGTAGTTCCCTAGAAATGTTCTATCTCCCTTCTTCAATATAGGTATTATGTTAGCTATCTGCCAGTCCTCTGGCACCACACCTTTTTCTAATGAATGACTAAATAGGTGTAGTAATACCTCTGCTATTTCTTCCCTAGATTCTTTTAAAATGCGCGGATGTAATCCATCCGGACCAGGGGTTTAATCCTCTTTGAGTTTCATTAATTAATTTAGTATATCTCGTTTTATTTTAAATGCAGTTAACTCATTACTAATCTCATCATCTGATGTCATCTCCACCTGTTCTATCTCCCTGGTAAATACTGAAGCAAAGTAATTATTTAATATTTCTGCCATCTCTCTATTGCTACCTGTGGTATTATCCTGTCCATCCCTGAGTGGCCCTATTCCCATTCCGACCTTCCTTTTTTTATTTATGTGCCTGTAAAATATTTTACTAATTCTGTTTTATGTTCCTTGATAATTTAATTTTATAGTTGCTCTTTTTTTGGTTTTTGACTTCTGTCCTAATCCCTTCATATTCTCCCTTATCATGCTCTTCCCCTGCTGTCCATGTACTTAATGTACTTGTATGCCTCTTTCCTTACCCTCAATTCTTCTCTTAAGGCTTTATTCATCCACACTGTCTCATTAGTGTTTAGCTTGTTCTTGTTTATTAGCGGAATATATTTTTCTTGGACTCTGTTGAACATCGTTTTAAATGTTTCCCATTGCTATTCTACATCATTGTTTGCCAATACTGTTGTCCATTTTATTTTCCCAAGTTCTATTCTCAGCCCCTCAAAACCAACTTTTCTCCAATCTATTACCCTGGTCTTTGTCATACCTATGTCCTTCTCAATTATTATCTTAAAGTGTATTATATTATGGTCACTATTGCCTAGATGTTCCCCTAATTTTACTTCTCTTATCTGCTCTGGTTCATTCCCCATTACTCGATCCAGTAGTGAATCCTCCCTTGTTGGGCTTTTTACATATTGGGTTAGAAAGGAGTCCTGTACACATTGTAGGAATGCCATTCCCTTATCCCCTTTACCTACCTCTTCTGTCCAATTAATATCTGGTAGTTGAAATCACCCATGATTATTATTCTATGTTTTTTACTAATTTCCCTAATTTGTCTGCATATTTCTTCCTCCCTTCCACTATTAGGTGGTCTGTAGACTACCCCTATTAGTGTGATTAATCCTTTATTATCTTTTATCTCTATCCACATGAATTCTATTTCTGTCTTGCTGATAGCTGCGTCACTTTTTTCTACTGCCATTATGTTATCCCTAATAAGTACAGCCACTCCAACTCCCCTTTTCCCCTCTCTATCTTTTCTAAATATGTTATATCCTGCAATGTTTCTCCTTTTTTTTCTGTAGCCACGTCTCAGTAATCCCTACTATGTCTGGTTCCTCGCAACACATGATTGCCTCCAGCTCCCCTGTTTTATTACGGACACTGTGTGCATTGCTGTACAGACAGATTAACTCATTTTTAATAGCAGTTCCTTTCACTTTATTTTTAACCATCTTTTTAAACTCCTGTTCTATAACTATTTATTCCCTGGCCATCACTGTCCTCCCTTACTTTACTCTTTCCTATGCTCTCCTTTCCTGTTTTGTTTATATTTAGGCTGGTTTCATTTCTTGTAGATCCCTCCCCCCGTCTTACTAGGCTTAAAGCCTTTGCCACCTCCCTATTTACCCTTTCCGCTGGGACACGGGTCCCATCCCATCGGTACAGCTCCTTTCCCAGTACTGGTGCCAGTGTCCCATGAAAAAGAACCCCTCTTTCCTACACCAGTCCTTTAGCCACGTGTTAATTCTCCTGATTTGACTGTTTCTATGCCAGTTTGCATGTGCAATTTGCATGCTTCCCTAATATTGTGTATAACAGGAAAACAGTAGGATCTGATGTATTTGAATATATGAGGAAAAATCTTTATGATAACATATATAAAATTGAAGTCTTAAAAATGTAATAAAGAATGTTGCCATCTTACAAATGATCCCAATCAATAAATGATGGTAAAGCTATTCATACCACTACATTTATAAACAAATGCTGACATGTACTTTGATTCTACATCAATTCATCTTACCTGTTATTTAATGTTCTAGCTATAAAATATGATAATCAAAAAGAGAAACATGTTTTATCACCAGTTCTGTGGAACATAATTCTATTTGGAGAGAATAAATATTTACTGAGATAATTTTAGTAGAAGATGTAATGCTGATGGAAAATATAATAGATACAAAATGCATTTTGTGCATATTTGATAATTTGCACCTTTTTGCATTTAGAAAAGGGGAAGAAACATATATTACAATTATTGAATGATTTAATTGGGATAAATACTTCCTTAGAATTCAAGTTTGTGCAAAGTTACTCTATTACAAATAATTTTGAGCGCAAGTGGACAAAGAGAGACTGAACCACACAGAAAGTGAACTGGCTGAGCCAAGGAACAGTCATCTATCTACAACAAACAGTGGGCAAAAGACAATTAACCTCTAGTGCAAGGGACCTATTGCAGAAGTAGTGCTGGGAAACTCCTATTATCTTGCATGGGGACAGACTGACACATACTTTTTTAAAATTACATTTTGTCCCTTTGCATGAGGTCTCCATCATACCCTGACAAACAGTGACCAACTAACCAGTTACCCTCTTGCATCTGAAACCAGCTGAGCACTGTGTTCTACACAATGAATTTGAGATAAATATTTATTGATCATCTGTCTTGTCATTGCTGGTTATACATCACAATTATTAATATTCTATTGAAATGAGAGCTATGCAGTTATTAAAATATACCAAACACCATTGCTGGCATATTATTATAGTAAACTCTTGTTTAAACGGCACTTTATCATCCGGAATACTTTAATAACCGGCAAAATAGATATATCTCAATACAAACAACACCTCAATAACCGGTAGTCTTGCCGATTCTACCATACATTTAATGGAACATTCTGTAGGTGAGTACCCAATTATACAGTACATTTCTTGATTTTTTATTTTTGTTTGTGTTAAAAATTGCCTTGGTAGGTATACCTCTCTGTTATTCAGAATTTTTCATCAACCGGCACCATCTTGGTCCCATAGGTGCTGGATAAGAAAGAGTTTACTGTATTAAGCTACTTAAATTCTCTTTCGGGGAACAATATATTTAAAAAAAAGTCAGCTATTAGCTTTAAATATTTTTTATTCCAACATATTCTGGTCTAATATTAAGAAATGTTGCTCTTCATAATACTAACTCATAGGGGGAAAAATTCAGTCGCGCCCCGTTTGGGGCGCAAATATCGTCCGGGCGCAAAAATTAGCGCCTGGCGCTAATTATCGCCACTGACTGGAAACTTCACTTTTAGCGCCCCGAGAGGTGATTGGAGCGCTAAATCAGGCGCTGCACACCTGTCTTAAGGCGCAAAGGCCGAGGAGTGAGGCGCTAACTCAGAGCGCGAGCGCAGCGCAGGTGCTGCCAGTTAGCGAGGGAACACAGACACACTGGCGCCGGCCAGTTCTTAAAGGGGGGGGGGGCGATCTTGCTCCCCAGCCACACCCTGCTCATTGCAGCCTTGAATCTCGACCTGGAGAGACCTGAGATTCCATTTTCCAGCCAAGGATGGAGAGGGCGAGAGAACGAGCTGAGCGCTTCACCGAGCGGGCCTTGGATGCTCTGGTTGGCGCGGTGGAGCGCCGAAGAGCAATACTGTACCCAGAGAGTGGCAGGAGGCCTTTGCCGCGCGACTACAGAAGAGTGTGGAGGGAGGTGGCTCAGCGCGTCTCCTCCAGGAGCATGGTGCCCAGGACCCATGTCCAATGCCGGAAAAAGTTCAACGACCTCACTCGGGTCGTCAGGGTGAGTGGCTTTTTTGCAATACCTCTCCATCCCTCCATCTCAACCTCACTCTATGGCCAGAGGGTCTTAAAACCACAATTAACAACACTCATCCAACACCTATGGCCCTTTCATGAAGCACACACACACATTCCATACTTTGCATACAGTAAGGGCTATTCACCTATGGGAGGCACATCAGGCAAGACCATGGCTGCATACAGTAAGGGCTATTCACCTATGGGAGGCACATCAGGCAAGACCATGGCTGCATACAGTAAGGGCTATTCACCTATGGGAGGCACATCAGGCAAGACCATGGCTGTATATTTACTCAGACGCCGTCCTTTTTCTTGCAGGCCAAGCTGGCGCATAATAGGAGACAGCAGCAACGGACGGGTGGAGGGCGGCCTCAGCTGCAACCCCTCAGCGATCTTGAGGAGCGTGTCCACAGGATTGTGGCAAGCCGGGTGATCGGTCCCGTCGCCACTGGAGACGCCGACCCCGTTCTGGACAGCAATGGTAAGGTCATCACCTTTTTGTCCTCTGTCCTTCCACTTGTCCCTCACAACACCAGCCTTTGACACTTTCAATCCAACTTACTAACTCGCTGCACTTATTCCTCCCTTACTGCCACCCTGTCCTCACGCTAAAGCCACTCTTGTACCTCCCTGCTTTCAGATGGTGATTCACCAGCTGAGGAGACGGGCCCTCAAGCTGCCAGTGGGAGTGAAGCTGCAGCCGAGGAGGAAGAGGAAGCCGGAGCATCAGTGCCACCCTCTCCCGAGGAAGGCCCATGCCGACACTGGGAACACGCCTTCCCTGGAGGGGAGCAGGGGGGAAGGGTCTGATGAGGGTGAAGCTCCAGGACCCAGCGGGCTGCAGCAACGCGATGGGGGTAGGGAAGCTCGGGGGCCTTCTCCCCGGAGGGAGAGTATGCCAGCGAGTCCTGCTGCACTGGACGCAGAGGAGGAGCGGCTGATCGCGGAAATGAACACCCAGGCGGTGGGCATGCACACTGAGCTCATGGCTGCAGTGGGTAGGGTGCCCGAATGCATTGAAGCACTGGCAAGGAGTGTGGAGCACTTCGCTGCAGCGCAGGCGGATGCGACACTGAAGCTCAGTGCTGCAATTCAATCTCAGACTGCTCTCATGCAGACTCAGATTGAGGCCACGCGAGCACTGTCTGCTGCCATCCTCGCTGGTTCGTTCACATTTCCCCGGGGCTCTCACCGCGCCGCAGCAGGTCAGCAATCTGTGCTCCAGCAGATTGCTCCGGATGCTGAGGTGCTGCCCCGTGGGAGTGCCAGTGTGCCGGTCGAGCAGGGAGTTGCTGTCCTCGCTCAAGATGACAGCATTCCTGCTGCCACCACTGTCACTTCTCCACTGCAGTTGCCACCGCCTGTAGGACAGACTGCTGCTGCCCATGCAGAGTTGGTGCAGTCTGCAGCCGGGCCCTCCAGGCCCAGAGCTGGTCGAGGCCGTCCCTCAAGGGCATCTGCATTGTCAGGGCCTGACAGTCAGCAGCCTTGCTGCAGCCACTGAGGTCCCATTACGGAGGAGCAGCAGGGTAAGAAGGGGGAAGGGCGCACGGGAAGGAGTTCACCCTCGATGTAGGAGGTGTGACAAAATGCTGGTCATTTTTTTATTAAAGGCCGAGGTTCGTGGTCAAACTTTTGTTGAGTGTTTTGCACATGATCTCCAGGTTGTGAGAACCAGTTATGGTAATGACTGTCTTTTTGTGTTTATTTGTATGAGTTTGACATGAAGAAATGACACACACAGAGTTTGTAAAATAAATAAGTTTTGGTACTCAAAATATACATGTTTGGTGTTTGGAATCATTGGTGCCTTGGCCGGCTTAGGGGTTGCGTGTTGGGTTCATTCATGCTGTTCTCAATGGCAGAAGCCATTTCCACAGCAGGGGCCTAGAAGCAGCTTGCTATCAGCCGCTGACGGACGGCCCTTGCAGTTTCACCATTGTGGGCCGCCCTCACGCCTTGGTGCTGCTGCTGATCATCCTCCTCCTCCTCTTCCTCCTCCTCCTCTGGTGGTGCTCCAAGGCCTGGTGGCATTGGCTGGGTCCTGAGGATTGCCATGTTATGCAGCATGCAGCACACAACTACGATGTTGGAAACTCGCTCAGGCGAGTACTGCAGGGCTCCTCCAGAATGGTCGAGACAGCGGAACCGTTGCTTGAGCACGCCGATTGTGTGCTCCACGATGTTCCTGGTAGCTTGATGGCTCTCGTTGTACCGCAGCTCAGCAGGGGTGTTGGGCGTACGGAGCGGTGTCATCAGCCAGGTGCTCAGTGGATACCCCTTGTCCCCGAGAAGCCAACCAACTGGCTGATGCGGTGCCTCGAAAAGTTCTGCCACAGTAGTCTGGCGCAGGATGAAAGCATCGTGGCAGCTGCCAGGATACTGGGCATTGACAGCGAGTATCAGCTGTCTGTGGTCACAGACCAACTGAACATTCAAGGAATGGAACCCCTTTCTGTTCCGGAAATCCTCGGCATTCTCATGCGGAGCACGCAAAGCCACATGCGTGCAGTCAATGGCGCCCTGCACCATGGGGAAGCCCGCTATCCTCGCAAAACCCAGAGCGCGTTCTTGCTGCTTGTCTGGGGTCATGGGGAAAGAGATGAACTCTCGTCTCCTTTTAAAGAGGGCATTTGTGACCTTCCTGATGCAGCAATGCACCGCGAACTGGGAGATATTGGCGATGTCCCCAACAGCAGATTGAAATGAGCCAGTAGCATAAAAGTTCAGAGCCACTGTGACCTTCACTGCCACCGACAGAGACGTCCTGGACCTCAGTTGAGGCTGCAGATCTGGCTGCAGCAGGTGGCAGAGCTCAGTGACCACCTCCTTGCTGAAGCGCAGCCTTCGCAGACACTGCTCCTCAGACATATGAATGTAGGAGAGCTATTCACGATATACCCTGGGAGGGTAAGCTCTCCTGTACAGACGCCTGTTGGCCCTCCTCCGTCTGGCCATCATTGCCACTCTCTCTCTGCGTCTCTGTCTCCTCCGATTCAGCTGGCGCAGGACGACGCACCCCATCAGTGCAGCCCCCATATCTCTTAGCAAGCAAAGTTATGAAGGCCAGAAACCAAAGTACCAGCGAAGTTAGGATGAGTAGCCAAAACTACCTCACACAGCGTTGACTCAATGCAGAAGTCTCTCTTTCTCTCTCTCCGAATCTCTCTCTCTCTCTCTCTCTCTCAGAACGAGTGGTGCAAAAATGTCCACCACAGAGAAAGACAGGAAGAGGCCCCCTTTAAATAGCGCCCCCCACAGCGAATGATAGCGTTCCACTCTACCGGTCGTTGGATGCGCCAGGCGGTAAGGATGGGGTCGCCACTGAAATTCTGCTCCGGGGCGCCACAAGGGCGTTGCACTCTCGTATGACGTCACAATCTGCGCGCGCAGGAGATCGCGGCGATAAAGTTTAGCGCCGCCGCAAAATGTCTAGTTAAGTTCCCGAGCGGCGCAAACATCGCTGCGCCCGGGCGCTAGCTGCTTTGCGCCCCATTAGCGCCCTCTTAAGGCGCTAACGGGAGGCGCAACCAACTGAATTTTTCCCCCATGGAGTCATGGGGGAAAAATTCAGTTGGTTGCGCCTCCCGTTAGCGCCTTAAGAGGGCGCTAATGGGGCGCAAAACATCTAGCGCCCAGGCACGGCGAAGTTTGCGCCGCTCGCGAAATTAACTAGACATTTCGCGGCGGCGCTAAACACTACCGCCACGATCTCCTGCGCCGGCTGATCATGACGTCACTCGAGTGTGCAACGCCCCGGTATCGCCCCGGAGCGGATATTGAGTGGCGCCCCCTGCCTTACTGCCTGACGCGAGCAACGACAGGTTGAGGGGAGCGTTCTGCAGTCATGAAGGGAAAGGGGGAGCGCTATTTAAAGGTGACCACTTCCTGCCTTTTATTGTCGGTGCCATTTTTGAACTACGCATTCTGAGACAGAGAGGGAGAGACTTCTGGAGAGATTCAACGTTGTGTGAAGGAGTTTTGGGTACTGAGCAGCACTTTGCAGGTTCATTTTGAGTTGCCATTCCTTGTATCGATTTAGCAGAGACTGTGGGGGCTGCACTCTGAGCTCTTTGCCTGGTACTCTCCATTGTTCTTTCCAGCACATTTGATGTGCAGGTCTCTCCAGGCCGAGATTCAAGGCTGCAATGAGCAGGATGTGGATGGAAAGCAAGATTAACCATCCCCTTTAAGAACTGGCCCATGCCATTGTGTGTGTGTTCCATTGCTGACTGACATTACATGAGCTTCGCCAGCGCTCTGAGTTAGCGCCTCACTCCTCGGCCTTTGCGCCTTAAGACAGGTGTGCAGCGCCTGATTTAGCGCTCCAATCACCTCCCGGGGCGTTAAAAGTGAAGTTTCCAGTCAGTGGCGATAATTAGCGGCAGGCGCTAATTTTTGCGCCCGGACGATATTTGCGCCCCAAATGGGGCGCGACTGAATTTTTCCCCCATAGAGTTATACAGCACAGAAAGAGGCCCTTCGGCCCATCGTGTCCGCGCCGGCCATCAAGCCCTATCTATTCTCATCCCATTTTCCAGCACTTGGTCCGTAGCCTTGTATGCTATGGCATTTCAAGTGCTCATCTAAATGCTTCTTGAATGTTGTGAGGGTTCCTGCCTCTACCACCCTTTCAGGCAGTGAGTTCCAGATTCCAACCACCCTCTGGGTGAAACGCTTTTCCTCAAAACCCCTCTAAACCTCCTGCCCCTTACCTTGAAACTATGCCCCCTGGTTATTGACCCCTCTACTAAGGGGAAAAGTTCCTTTCTATCTACGCCCCTCATAATTTTGTACACCTCAATCAGGTCCCCCCTCAGCCTTCTCTGTTCTAAGGAAAACAACCCCAGCCTGTCCAGTCTCTCTTCATAGCTGAAGCACTCCAGCCCAGGTAACATCCTGGTGAATCTCCTCTGCACCCTCTCCAATGCAATCACATCCTTCCTAAAGTGTGGCGACCAGAACTGCACACAGTATTCCAGCTGTGGCCTAACTAGCGTTTTGTACAGCTCCATCATAACCTCCCTGCTCTTATATTCTATGCCTCGGCTAATGAAGGCAAGTATCCCATATGCCTTTTTAACCACCTTATCTACCTGTCCTGCTGCCTTTAGGGATCTATGTACATGCACACCAAGGTTCCTCTGATCCTCTGTCCTTCCTAGGGTCCTACCATTCATTGTGTATTCCCTTGCCTTGTTAGTCCTCCCAAAATGCATCACCTCACACTTTTCAGGGTTAAATTCCATTTGCCACTGTTCTGCCCATCTGACCAACCCGTCTATATCATCCTGTAGCCTGAGGCTTCCCTCCTCGCTATTTACCACCCCACCAATTTTCGTGTCATCTGTGAACTTACTGATCATACCTCCTACATTCATATCTAAATCATTAATGTACACTACAAACAACAAAGGACCCAGCATCGATCCCTGCGGTACACCACTGGACACAGGCTTCCAGTCACAAAAACAACCTTCGACCATCACCCTCTGCCTCCTGCCACTAAGCCAATTTTGAATCCAATGTGCCAAGTTGCCCTGGATCCCATGGGCTCTTACCTTCTTGACCAGTCTCCTATGCAGGACTTTGTCAAAAGCCTTACTGAAGTCCATGTAGACTACATCAACTGCACTACCCTCATCCACACACCTAGTCACCCCCTCGAAAAATTCAATCAAATTGGTTAGACATAATCTCCCCCTGACAAAGCCATGCTGACTATCCTTGATTAATCCTTGCCTCTCCAAGTGGAGACTAATTCTGTCCCTCAGAATGTTTTCCAATAATTTCCCTACCACTGATGTTAGGCTCACTGGCCTGTAATTCCCTGGTTTATCCCTACTACCCTTCTTGAATAATGGTACCATGTTCGCTGTTCTCCAGTCCTCTGGCACCTCCCCTGTGGCCAGAGAGGTTCTGAAAATTTGTGTCAGAGCCCCTGCAATCTCCTCCCTTGCTTCACACAGCAGCCTGGGATACATCTCGTCTGGGCCTGGGGATTTATCCACTTTTAAGCCCGCTAAAACCGCTAGTACCTCCTCCCTCTCAATACTAATTAAGTATATCACAATCCCCCTGCCTGATTTCTATGCCTACATCGTCCTTCTCCATCGTGAACACAGATGCAAAATATTCATTTAAAACCCCACCTACATCTTCTGGCTCTACACACAGATTGCCACTTTGGTCCCTGATGAGCCCTACTCTTTCCCTGGTTATCCTCTTGCCCTTAATATACTTATAAAACACCTTGGGATTTTCCTTTATTTAGCCCGCCAGTGGTATTTCATGCCCCCTCTTCGCTCTCCTAATTTCTTTTTTAAGTACCCCCCTGCACTTTCTATACTCCTCTAGGGCTTCCACTGTTTTTAGTCCTTTGTAACTGCCAAAAGCCTCCCTTTTTTTCCTAATCCATTCTCGTATATCCCTTGACATCCAGGGTTCCCTGGGCTTGTTGGTCCCACCCTTGACCTTTACGGGAACATGTTGCCGTTGTACTCTATTTCCTTTCCGAAAGACTCCCACTGCTCTGATGTGGATTTTCCTACAAGTAGCTGATCCCAGTCCACTTTGGCCAGATCCTGCCTTATCATATTAAAATCGGCCTTCCCCCAATTTAGAACCTTTATTTCCGGTCCATCTTTGTCCTTTTCCATGACTACCTTAAATCTCACCGAATTATAGTCACTGTCACCAAAATGCTCTCCTACTAACACTTCTACCACTTGCCCGGCTACATTCCCTAGAATTAGGTCCAGTACCGCCCCCTCTCTTGTAGGACTTTCTACATGCTGGCTCAAAAATCTGTCCTGGATGCACTTTAAGAATTCCGCACCCTCTAAGCCTTTCACACTCTGACTATCCCAGTTAATATTGGGGAAGTTGAAATCCCCTACTATTATTACCCTATTATTTCTACACTTCTCTGAGATTTGCCTACATATCTGTTCCTCTATCTCCCCCTGACTGTTTGGGGGCCTATAGTACACTCCCAGCAAAGTGCTTGCCCCCTTTTTGTTTTTAAGTTCTACCCATATGGCCTCATTAGAGGAACCTGCTGAGATATCATCCCTCCTTACAGCAGTAATTGACTCCTTGATTAATATTGCGACACCCCCTCCTCTTTTACACCCCCCTCTGTCTCGCCTGAAGATTCTATACCCCGGAATATTGAGCTGCCAGTCCTGCCCCTCCCTCAACCATGTCTCTGTGATAGCAACAATATCATACTCCCATGTGTTCATCAACACCTTCAATTCATCTGCCTTACTCGCAAGACTCCTTGTATTAAAATAAATGCCATCCAGCCTTGCCATACTCCCTTGTGCCGTTATATATTTGCTCTGCCTTCCAGGCTGACTTGTTTTTTCCTCTATATTTGGCTGTGCATCACCTCCTACTATAGCTCCACTCCACATCCCATCCCCCTGCCAAGTTAGTTTAAACCCCCCACAAACAGCACTAGCAAACCTCCCCGCAAGGATGTTGGTCCCGTTCCGGTTCAGGTGCAACCCGTCCGACTTGTACAGGTCCCACCTTCCCCAGAAGCAGACCCAGTGATCCAGGAAACTAAAGCCCTCCCTCCTGCACCAACTCTTTAGCCACGCATTCATCTGCTCTATCCTCCTATTCCTATACTCACTAGCACGTGGCACCGGGAGTAATCCAGAGATTACAACCTTTGAGGTCCTGCTTTTTAATCTGCTACCTAGCTCCCTAAATTCTTGTTGCAGGACCTCATCCCTCTTTCTACCCATGTCGTTGGTAGCAATGTGAACCACGACCTCTGACTGTTCGTCCTCCCCCTTCAGAATGCCCTGCAGCCATTCAGTGACATCCTTGACCCTGGCACCAGGGAGGCAACATACCATCCTGGAGTCACGTCTGCGGCCACAGAAACATCTATCTGTTCCCCTTACGATAGAATCCCCTATCACTATTGTACTCCCACTCTTTTTCCTCCCCTCCTGTGCAGCTGAGTCACTCGTAGTGCCACGGACTTGGCTCTTGCTGCATTCCCCTGAGAAACCATCTCCCCCATCAGTATCCAAAACGGAAAATCTGTCGGAGAGGGAGATGGACCCAGGGGACTTCTGCACTACCTTCCTAGTTCTTTTACTCTGTCTGACGGTCATCCATTCCCTGTCTGCCTGTGCCCTCTTTACCTGCAGTGTGACCACCTTGTTAAACGTGCTATCCACGAAGATCTCAGCTTTGCGGATGCTCCACAGTGACTCCAGCCGCAGCTCCAGCTCCGAAACGCGGATTTCGAGTAGCTGCAGCTGGAGACACCTCCTGCACATGTGTTCGCCCTGGACACCTTAAGTGTCCCTGACTTCCAACATAGCACAGGAGGAGCACTCCACGCTGCCAAGCTGCCCTGCCATGTCCTACCCTTAATTTACTCCCTTTAAATTAAAGAATATTAAATACACTAGGGACCTTACTTCCCTTTAAACACTACCTACTCTAAACTAGAGACCTTACTTTTACTTTAATGACTGGAATGTAGAAATACTGTAGAAATACTCACCGCTGGGTCTCTGTCCCCTCGTGCAGCTTTTTAGTTCCTGCTCTCCTGGAAGCAAAGTCGCAGCTTAACACTCTGTTCC
Source organism: Squalus acanthias (assembly GCA_030390025.1). Taxonomy (NCBI): domain Eukaryota; kingdom Metazoa; phylum Chordata; class Chondrichthyes; order Squaliformes; family Squalidae; genus Squalus; species Squalus acanthias. The sequence goes on from CM059428.1 coordinate 36,971,520, forward strand.
AATCTGCACTCAGGTCTCCTCCCCACCCCCCCCCCCCCCCCCCCCACCCCCATCCCATATAATTCTGCTAGAATGTCTTGTGATTTGGCCTTTAATAAGACAATAACAGCCCCTTAACATGTAAATCTTTTCTGCTAATTTTCTATATGCATTTTAGTCGCATTTACATTTTCATTAAACTTTACACATAGGCAAATATACCCCTCATAATATTAATATAATATATTAATTACTTGCCAAGTCAATGGCATTTGGAGATGTACTTCAATCAGGAAGCAATGTTTCTTCAATTGGGATGATTACACAATTTTGCTTTTCACTGCCGAGATCCAACTATTATATTTCCATGATGTTCAGTTTAGCAATGAGTCACATTATCGATCTGAAAAGACACCCAAAGGGAATCAATGGCCCGGAATTTGCAGTCAGCGGTGAAGCAAAGGGGTTTGCTGCTGGTCCCGAAGTAAGCTTCGCACAAAGATCTTGCGATCGAGAATTTGGGGTTTTCTGACTCATAGTTGAAATCAACGTAGTATCATGGGAATCCCATAGTACGAGCTGCTGTGACATCAACAAGTTGTCTAAGCAGCCAATCAAAACGCAGAATTCTCACAGACAATGAAGCAGGAAGTGGGTAAGGGGGGTGGGATGCGGGGCAGGCACAGCGCAGCCTGTGGAGGAGCAGTGAATGACAGACCGCAACTTCAGGATTTCCGCATTAGGCTGCACATGTGTTAAATCCTGAAGTTGCGGTCAGTTTCAAAGGTGAAATGACGGTGAACGCTGCCAGTTCATTGTCATCAGGACTGCAAATTTGGGTCATTATTAACACATAGTGGGATAAAAATTTGGATGATTTACCCCACCCATTACTGGCATAATTTAGTGAAAACACAGCAGCCGCCGCTCTTTCGCTAGCTGGAAGTGGGTCCCACGGCGTCCGCCATTTTCCGAGGGCTGGCATCACTGCCGGTAAAAGCGATAGCCCTGCAAATGTAAATTAGGGAGAGGAGGACATGCACGCCGACTTAACGTCACTTCGGCAAACTTGGACCTTATTGCTGAGTTTAGCGCTGGGTCCTGAGCTCACCATGAAAACCCAGTGTTCAGTAGACTGACAGAGGTGCTGTCAGCACTTCTTAAAGGGACACACACATCTTTCAGGTAAGTTTGCATTTCAGCTTTTGGGCTAGACTTTTTTTTATTTTATTGAAGTGGTGGCTTGCTGCAATACAAGAAGTGCTGCTGGATGCTTGCAAGGCCTCGGATGGTAAAGGAAGACCTCTAAGAAGACAGAAAATGCTGTAAATACTTAGCAGGTCAGGCAACATCCGTCAAGAGAGAAACAGAGTTCACGTCTCGGGTCGAGATGCTGCCTGACCTGAATATTTCCAGCATTTTATGCTTTTATTTCAGATTTACAGTGTCCACTCGGGAGAGGGAAGAGGAAGACGCAGAACATTAGAAACAGCAGCAGGAGTAGGTCAATCGGCCCCTCGAGCCTGCTCCGCTTTCTATTTCTCTCCCCCCACCAGACCCTGTACCTCCTCTCTCCCCCAGACCCTGTACCCCCCCTCTCTCTCCCCCCCAGACCCTGTACCCCCTCACTTGCCCAGACCCTGTATCCCCTCTCTCTTCCCCAGACCCTGTACCCCCTCTCTCTCCCCCAGACCCTGTACCTTCCCTCTCTCCCCCAGACCCTGTACCCTCTCTCCCCCAGACCCTGTACCCTCTCTCCCCCAGACCCTGTACCCCCTCTCCCCCAGACCCTGTACCCTCTCCCCCCAGACCCTGTACCCTCTCTCTCTCTTAGAAGGAAGGATGCAACCCAGACAGCCCCTTTCTGACCAGGATATTCGGGATGGAATCATCCACCTGCGGTACCAGTGACCACAACTCCAATTCCCCTTTCAACATTTGTCTCACACCTTAGCTTCCCTCTGTTACTGACCATCACAGTGTCCTTTTGGCCACAATGCTGAAATAAAAGCCACCACAAAGCAAACTTTCCAATCCAACTTTATACATCTATCATAGAAACATAGAAGATAGGAGCAGGAGTATGCCATTCGGCCCCTCGAGCCTGCTCCGCCATTTAATGAGATCATGGCTGATCATCCAAATTCAGTACCCTGTCCCTGCTTTCTCCCCATATCCCTTGATCCCTTTAGCCTTAAGAAATATATCTAACTCCTTCTTGAATATATTTAATGAATTGGCCTCAACTGCCTTCTGTGGTAGAGAATTCCACAGGTTCACCACTCTCTAGGTGAAGAAATTCCTCCTCATCTCAGTCCTACATGGCTTACCTCTTATCCTTAGACTGTGACCCCTGGTTCTGGACTCCCCCGCCATCGGGAACATCCATCTAATAGGACATCAAGAAATCAAATCATCAGCCTTATGCATTCCCTTTAGTGACTGTCTTGTGTGCGCCTTTGCCTATCCTACTGATGTCACGCAGTGCTACCCCAGTGGCTGCAGCATGACTGGTGGAAGGCTGCTGACTTTCAGTGAGGGACACTGCAAATGGCCTTGCTGATCGACCTTGAGGAGCTGGTGGCTGGGAGTGTTGAATCAAGTGACAGTGTTTCTTCTTGTTCACTCTCCTCTCCCTCTTCTTGGTCAACCACTTACTGGGCAGGCTACATTTCTTGGGTGTGTGAAATGAGGAAGGCACAAGGGTGGAGTTGTGATGACGGGAGGGCGGGAAAGCAAGAGGTGCATGCCAGAAGGAGGATAACGTATGAGGATACCAGCATCTTTTATCCTTTCAGCCCCACCGCTGGCCAAGGCCTCAGACATGCCACTGCCAAGAATGGCCAGCACTATCTCCTCCAAGGGGGTGAGGTGAGACTAGGAATGGGAGGTGTGCCTTGTGTTTGGTACAGATTGTTGGTAGGTGAGTGATTGCGGGGTAGGGCGGGGGAAGTCGTGCATTGAGAAGTGTGTGAGGTGAGTGGTGCAGTTGGTAGGAAACGGCTTTTGAAGATGTATTCACTGACCTTGACCACTGGTCTGAGGTCATGAAGTTTCTTTGGGCACTGGAGCCAGGTCATGGGGGTGACACTGCTGGCAGTGACGGCCTTGGTGATCCACTCCCACATCCTTCTTTCTGTAGGGCTCCTCGCCCCAGTAGGTACAGGACCTCTCTTGCAGTGTTGACCCCTGGCACAAAGCTGGAGTGCTGCATGCAAGACCCTGGGTGCCCCTTCTCTGGCTTGCTAAGCCATTTGTGTTAGTGCAGAAGCACTTTTCCCATTTTTTTAGGTGTGGAAGGGAATTCAACTTTAAGAGCTGAAGACTCACATTTGGAAATGTTTTTTCAAATGTTAATTTTTTTTCAGAAGCCAGTATACAGCTCAAAAATAGTATAATAGCTAATAAACAAATTAAACGTCTTATTAAAAATGAACTGATTTAAGGGCTGTAATCTAATCTTGGAGTTCAGACGACACTTTCAAAACTGCCTGAACTTCACCTCCATGGCTGTATCAAGCCGCAGCCTTCCAAATCAGCCCATATATTTTTTATCAGAAATAATGGCAGAGACAGTAATTAGTATGTTCTGATCATATGCTTTACTAAGCGTACACGTTTATCGAGACTAATTTGTTAGAGAAATCCGTGTTTCTTTGAGGAACAGCAAAAAAATCATCTGCTCTAAAAATACCCCATAAGTTAACCAACAAAATAGCTTGCATTGCAGTAGGCACTATCACAACAACTTCCATTTATATAGCACCTTTAACTTAATAAAATGTCCCAAGCCACTTCACAGGAGAGTTATCAAACAAAATTTGACCAAGCCACAAAAGGAGAAATTAGGGCAGGTGAGCAAAAGCTTGGTCAAGGAGGTCGGTTTTAGGGAGCATCTTAAAGGAGGAGAGGCGGAGAGGTTTAGGGAAGGAATTCCAGAACTTAGGGCCTAGGCAGCTGCAGGCACAGCCGCCAATGGTGGAACAAAGAAAATCTGATGAGTGAGGAGGGTCGTAGGGCTGGGGGAGGTTAGAGATAGGGAGGGACGAGGGCCATGGAGGTTTTTGAAAACAAGGATAAGAATCTTAAAATTGAGGCATTGCCGGACCTGAAGTCAATGTAGGTCAGCGAGCACAGGGGGGAGGACTTGGTGTGAGCTAAAATATGGGCAGCAGAGCTTTGGATGAGCTCAAGTTTACAGAGGGTGCAAGGTGGGAGGCCGGCCAGATATATCACACATTTCAGCAATGTATTTGTGTTAGGTGAGGTGAGGATGACAGTGGTGAAACATTATTCTTTGTTATAATTGCCTCAGTAGTAGCTGTCTTGACTCTCTAAGTTAGAAGTTTGTGCATTCAGGCCACACCCCAGGACTTGAGCACATAATCTAGACTGATATTTCAGTGCAGTAACTGAGGGAGCGCTGCATTGTTGGGCATGCAGACTTTCATGTGCGACTCCTTCTTCCTGTTCAGGTGAATGTAAAAGATCCCGTGGCACTTATCAAAGAAGAGCAGTAAGTTCTTCCAATGTCCTGTCCAATATTCATCCCTCAGCCATAACCACCAAAAATGGTTATTCATCCCATTTGCTGTTTGTGGGATATGATTGTGTGCATTTGCTAACAAAACAAGTTACTATACTTCAAAAATAATTAATTGGCTGTGAGGCGCTTCAAGACATCCTGAGGAGTTGAAAGGCACTATAACATAATTCTAATATAAAACTGTATATAAAATTTCACTATAAACTATTGCAAGTTATTTTCTGGTAAAGTGTTGCTAAATGTTAGGTGAAGCTGTACTGTAATGAACCGGTAGATAACCTTTAAAGTCAAAGGAATTGTGGAACTCTCAAAAAAATAGTAAAACCATTATAACCACAATTTCATTTGCCATACAATATTTGCTAATTCAACTGAAATGTTTCAGGGATGTGAAAATAAGTCAGTTTGTAAACAAGAAAACCTCACTTTCAGGCTTTGTAATAATCAAGATTTGCTGAGTGAGTTGTTTATAGGAAGGCTGTGAGACATAGCTACCAGTCAGTTAATTAACAGTTTCATTTGTGTGGGTTTTTTGATTAAACATCATTTTACTGTGTATATGTTCTATCAAATATCAGCTATCAGGCAGTGACTTCAAGACTGTAACCTAATCTTAGGGTTAAGGTAATGCTTGTGAGCTGCTACGATAGTTTATGCTATTCTCTGAATAGTGTTCCAGTATTACAAATCACTGTCAGGCTTTTCTACATCTGGTTCTCGTATTGTAGCTGCAGTAACTTCAATATTTTCCGATTTACTCAAATTTAAAATCCATACTGGCATCATTTAACATGGAGGTGATTATCAATATTATATACATTTTAAGGATATATTCCAGCCCTCTTTATATCTGCTGATACAGAGCAGAGTTGACAGTGATTGTTCAGACATCCATGTTGTGGAAGGTCCAGTCCTCTAAGCTGAAGGAAGACAGTGTGGGTGTGAAATGGCAGCAGGATATAAATGAGGGTATAAGTGTGTTTCTGGTTGCCTAGCCTTTACGAACAACCAATTACAATAATTTTGAAGGGTAACCAATCATTAACAGTTGGGAGGAGGGCTAGTGTGGTGTGGAGACATCAGCAGTGTATTTAAGGCCTATTCATTTCCACATTGCTTTCCATAACGTCTAGGCAAATTAGGAACCAAACTGAATCAATTATCCTGCAAAATACTTTCATATATGTGTGCACACATGCACACTTTTGTCTTCTATATTTTTGTGTAGTTCTGCAAAGAAATAAGAAAACCCTAATTGTAAAACCAGTCCAACCACTCAAAGGCTGCAATTTTGCCGGCGCTCAGAAGGCGGGTTCGGAGGCGGGTCAAGTGTTAAATTCAAAATGATTGACGGCGGGTTGGGAACCCGCCGTGAACCCACCTCCACACCAGTTTCCAAAGTGTCGGTTCTGCGCCTTCAGAACAGACCCGACACCAAGCGGCGGGAGAGGCACTTAAGGTAGTTAACTCCTTGTTAACTGTTATTTTGCCAGGCTTATTACATTTTCAACGTGTTTCCATCGTTCGGCAAACACGCCAGCTGAGTGTGTCAGGTCTTCCAATGAACTGAATCGTTCACAGCTGCAACTGCTGCATAAAACCTAACCTCATCAGTTCACTTTCAAATGCCACAAGTTGCTGATTTCATGATTTGGAAGAAACCTTTGAGTTGTATTGAGGTTGTAAGTGTGTGCTGTGAACTCTATATGCACTGTCACCTCCTTGGAATAAGCACTCTCCCCATTGACTTACTGCTGATAACATCTCATCCTCAACTGCCATATATAACAGCAGAATGGGAACCATTTATACTCTCTCATCCTGGTCCTCAGAATCAGAAGAGGATCAACCGTAGCAGCAGCAGAACCAGGCACAGCAGCAGCACCAACAACAAGAGCGCCGACCTTTTCCTCAGCCACCGGATGCTGCACAGGGCAGAGGCTGTCAGGGCTTGGCTGGCCCGCGCCGCAGGAGATACCCACAACACAGTGTTTACAGGCAGAGGATGAACTTCCTCAACATGACTGAGCAGCACTGCCAAAGGAGGCTGAGACTTTCAGAAGAGGTAGTCGCTGACATCTACACAATGCTGGACCAAGACCTGCAGCCCAGAGGAGCGGGTGGACATGCCTTACCGGTGGCTGTCAAAGTCACCACTGCCCTCAACTTCTTCGCGTCAGGGTCCTTCCAGGGATCATCAGCAGACATTAGCGACATCTCCCAGTCGGCCGCCCACAGATGCATCACGCAGGTTACCGATGCCCTCTTTGACAAGTCCGCCAATTACATCCAGTTTTCAACTGATGAAGCAATTGTTACCACGCGGGTACTAGGCTTTGTCAATCTGGCTGGCTTCCCACGGGTGCAGGGCGTCATCGGCTGCACACGTGTGGCCATCAGGGCACCCCATCACAACCCAGCAGTATTTGTGAACTGCAAGGGCTTCCACTTCCTTAACGTCCAGCTGGTATGTAACCACAGGAAGAGCATCATGCACGTGTGCGCCAAGTACCCTGGCAGCTGCCATGACTCTTGCATCCTGTGCCAGTCCACGGTGCCTCAGCTCTTCGCTCCGCCAAACGAACTTTCCGGCTGGCTCCTTGGAGACCAGGGCTATCCCCTGAAGATGTGGCTAATGACGCCAATGAGGAGCGCTACAATCAGAGCCACGTTTCCACCAGAAGTGTCATAGAGCAAACAATAGGCTTGCTCAAAATGCGCTTCGGATGCCTTGACGGATCTGGTGGAGCCCTACAGTACGCACCAGCCAGGGTCTCGAGAATCATCGTGGTCTGCTGTGCCCTGCACAACAGCGCACTGCAGCGGGGATTAGTGCTGCCTGAGGAACAAGTCGCAGAGCACACAGCCTCTTCAGAGGAGAAGGAGGAGGAGGAAGAGCCGAATGAGGCTGCAGATGAGGAACACCTGGAGGAGGCGGCTGACCCAGTGCGACCAACACGCGAGCAAATTGCTGCCCGTCAGGCAAGGGATGGCCTAATCCATGGCAGATTCAACTAACTTTAGGCAGCACAGACATGTGGCTGCCACATGCACATGAAGGCTCGCATGACCCCACTTTCACACCATAGAGCATCCCTACAGTGAACTGTGCATTCCTAGCACTTTCACCACCATTGCTACAGATGAAAGGTGCCCTCACTGTGCCACTTCCAATTGTGAGCACACATAGGGCAACGCATTGAAACATTCACATGACATTGCTTTAATACAATAAAATTAAAGAACACAAATGTAACATTGGTTTATATGAAAGCACCCAAGTGACTACCCTTGTGACTATTTATATGTTAGCTTGCTCTTATGCGTACTTCTACATGGTACTCCCCCTGTGGCTTCAGCAGATGCAGACGCAGCCTGCTCACTTCCCTGCTGCACCTGCTTAGATACCTTTGGCGGTCGTTCTCTGAGTTTTGGAGACTGTGAGGGCCCCGCCAAAGTCTGCTCCTCCTGCGGCTGTGCAGGGGCAGACTCGGCTATCTCTGTTGGGGGAGGCATCTGGGGCTTGACCGAGTAGTTGGCAATGGGATGGTCGTGTGAGCGCTTGGAGAGGAGCCCCTACTTCCATGTCCCCTTCCACCACCATCCCTCTCATCGGCCACCCGCTCTTCCCTGCTAGCAAGTAGCTGGAGAGCACTTTGCTGCACATCAGTGGGGCCATGAGGACCCATGTCTGTGCTGACATTCCTCATAACAAAGATGTCCATGAACCTCTTGTTTCTCTCCTCGATAGATTCTCATCTATCCTCCATAGCTGACCATCTATTTAGAAGTGTTACCATGTTCTCCTGAGTCTGGCGATTTATGTCCTCCATGGAGGTTGCCATCCTTTCCATGGCAGGACCTACATTTGCCAGTGCCTGCACCATGGTGCTGCTCATATTTGAGATGGACTCCTCCATTCTCTGCATACTCGCAGTCACCGTGGTTGCTAACCCAGTCAGAGCCTCCTGCACTTGCTCCTGAAGCTCCAGCACCACTCTCTGGATGGCCCCCGAGGCTCAGTGTCTGCATGCAGCTCAGCAAAGCTAGGAGCGTCCTCCGACGAGGACTCTCCACTGCTGTCCCTGTCTCCACCATCTGCTCTTGCTCACTTGTGAGTTGTGAGACACCAGGTGACAACACTATATCTTGCATTGGACTCACCGAGGTGTGCTTCTATGCGCTGGTGCAGGATGCGCTCATTTCTTCTGACGCTGCTCCCTCAGAGGCTGGAGGTTCCTCTGAGGAGTCCTCCTGCTCTTCCTCCTGGATAGTAGGGATGGGGGCTCTTGATGGTCCTGTGGGAGAGTAAAGACATGATTTAGACATGTGATATGTAGGTTGCAGACACATCCCATTGTGCACATGATGAGCACTCAATTTCTGTGAACATCAGATCCCATATGAGTCACTCCTGAATGCCAAATCCGATGTTTGGAAAATAATTCTGTCACCAGGTTTTTCGAGTGAGCCCGTCTCTCTGTCCCCCACTTTAAGCTCCTCAGCACATCCAACAATGTCCAGAGCTGACTCCTCAGCGTGGGTGAGCTGCACCATGGATGGTGGTCCTCCTCCTGTTCTCTCCCTCTCCCTCTTATTGTGGGCTCCCTTTTCCTGCAATGAGGGACAGAAGTGCAGTTTTAGTAAGAGTGATGGAATAGGTGTAAAGAATGGATAGGATACATGTTTAGAGGGAGACTATGATGGAGTGAGGTGCCAATACCAGGTTCCCTCCTTGTGAGTTGTTAGTTGTTGTCATTGCGTAACATTGAGAGTGAATGTGAGGGGTGCATAGTAAGATGGGGATGTGATTCTGTACATAGGGAGAGAGGGATGGGTGATGGTGCAAGGGATGTTGGGGTGAGTTAGTATGTGCAGGAGTAGGGCTGGTAATGCAGAGTGATGTGGATGTGAAGACAGGCACAGCAGAATGAAGGTAAATGTGCTGTTATACTCACTTTTGCTGAATGCAGGAGGTCATTGAACCTCTTCCTACACCGGACCCAGGTGCGTGTAAAGATAGACCTTGCACTGACCACCTCAGCTATTTGCAGCCAGGTTGCCTTGGTGTGCTGAGGAGGCTTCCTCCTTCCATCAGAAGGGAACAGTACCTTCTTGCGGCATCTTACTCCCTCCACAAGAACATGGAGGGAGTCATTGTCGAAACGGGGAGCAGCCTTTGTTCTATGTGCTGTCATGTCTGCAACCACCAGCACTCAGGAGCAGCAAAATGGAAGTGAAAGCCAAAGGGGACATGGCCCCCTTAAATGCAGCGGCTTCGAACGCGTCATCACCGGAGATCAGCAGACCCGCACCCACTGATTGGGCCGGGTAACGCGCACAGCGGGCTTAATAAGCCCAATCTACTCAAAATCGTTACTGCAGAGCGGCTGGAACCGGGAGCGGGACCAGAACCCATAACACCTCAGCCGCCGCGAACCCGCCTCTGAGAGGAAAATCCAGCCCATAGTCTCAACCTAAAAAACAAGCCTATTCATAAAAGGCTATCCAAATTCTAATCTTAATCGTAATACTACCCTCAAAATGAACAAGAACAAAAGTTAATATCCAGTTAAAAATGCCTTCAGGAAAAATATTTTAAAAACTGTCTCTTCATTACATAGTAAAAAGCAAGGCTAATTAAATATAATCAGACCACTTTGTGTGTTCAGCTGCTGTTGACTTTGAACCAGATGTGAGTATAACAAATACTTTATAGAGAATGCCCACATTAAAGTTTTTCCAGATTAATCTTAGTTTGTTAAAAATGTAACACCTTTACTGAGAAGTATGACTTCAAGTGTTGTGGAGTAGATAGCCTGATTTGTTTACACATAGCAGGTGTACTATAGCTTATCTTATCTGTAATATAATACATAGCAGCTGTGGACATCTGTTTCAATTAATAATTTACCAGTATTACAAGGTACTTATTCAAATATTTTGTTCAGTGTTCACTGAATAATGGAGTAGTTTCTTTTCAAACAACCTTATCAGCACTGTGGCCTGAGCAAGACGGTTTAACTGGATAATAATGTAGACAGGGACAATGTTAAAGGGAAAATACCATTCAGGTACTAAATAGCTGAAGTACAGAAATTCAAATGAATAAATGTAAACACACATGGCAAGCTGTTTTATTTTGCAATACAAAAATTCAAAAAGAGTGGCTAAGCACTGGGAGATCTGGTGAATCCCTACCCTTTGCTGACATTCACAGCAGGTTACCAATGGATGGCCAGCTGTCGGTCTCATTCAGCTTTGTCCAGCGTAGTGCTGACCAGAATCAGGTCCTGAAGGGATAATTACAAGTCCTAGCCCTTTTCGGGCTACCCCAGATCAGGCGTATTCCCCAGACGTTCACCTTCAACTAAAGTTAGCGGTAGCCGAATCCTAGAGATGCTTAATTGGGTCTAAAGGTTCAGACTATCTCTCCCTAAAGGAAAGGAACGGCCTGAAGATGTTACCGTCCTCCGGATAGCACTTTTAACAAGTTTAACTACACTGTAACCTTCCGGATATTATGAGGGTCCAGAAAACCCCCCTAGAATTCTGCAACTCCTCATGAAGAGTGTACAGAAATTGAGTTCGCGAGTTGATACAGAAATACTCTGAGAGATAATTTAAAAAATAAATCGATTTATTAAAGAACCGACATTTAGTTAACAGCTGGTATGGCAATCGCACCTTTAACCGTTCAAAATACAAATAGCTTACATTTCTTATCAGAGATCCTTATTCTCAAATCTAAACTTCGTTACATTTCCACACTTCTACTTATTTCTTAATCCAGAATATCCACCAAAATCAAATACCTTGATTACCCGAGACTCAGAGTTGTAGGCCTACTGAGTGGTTCTGAAGGCGAGAATCACTCTGCCCCTTCCCAGCGACTTCTGACTCTCTATCTGAAAAGCTCTATTTTTATACCTTTTTTTAGTGGTTTATTCTTTGAAGTTTTCTGCTGATGTAAGCTAATTATCTTCAGTGATTCTTTATTGAATTCTTTTCTATTCTTACTGTCATTTCGGCTGCCAACTCTTAGAATCTTGTCTGCTGTATAGGTGTTTCAAAAACTTATCATATCCTGGTTATTACAGATTTATCTCTTTGATGCCATTCTTTCGAAGGTCTTTCATTTCAATTCTTAATATCACCTTAACTGCTTCTTAGCAGACGTCGTGTCTCCTAACTATTCCATTTTCAATACAAATACAATGTGATTGCTTGGTGTCATCTATTGATATTATGGGGGAAAAATTCAGTATCGCCCCGTTTGGGGCGCAATTATCGTCCGGGCACAAAGATTAGCGCCTGGTGCTAATTATTGCCTCCGACTGCAAACTTGACTTTTATCGCCCCTGGAGGTGATTGGAGCGCTAAATCAGGCGCTACACATCTGTCTTAAGGTGCAAAGGCCGAGGAGCGAGGCGCTAACTCAGAGCGCTGGCGAAGCTCATGTGATGTCAGTCAGCAATGGAACACAAACACAATGGCGCCGGCCAGTTCTTAAAGGGGAGGGTTGATCTTGCTTTCCATCCACATCCTGCTCATTGCAGCCTTGAATCTCGGCCTGGAGAGACCTGTACATCAAATCTGCTGGAAAGAACAATGGAGAGAACCAGGGAAAGAGCTCAGAGTGCAACCCCTACAGTCTCTTCTAAATCGATACAAGGAAGGGCAAATCAAAATGAACCTGCAAAGTGCTGCTCAGTACCCAAAACTCCTTCACACAGTGTTGAATCTCTCCAGAAGTCTCTCTCTCTCTCTCTCTCTCTCTCAGAATGCGTGGTTCAAAAATGTCACCAACAAAAAAAGGCAGGAAGCAGTCGCCTTTAAATAGCGCTCCCCAAGTCCCTTCCTGACTGCAAAATGCTCCCCTCAACGTGTCGTTGCTAGCGGCAGGCGGTAAGGCAGGGGGCGCCACTCAATATCCGCTCCGGGGCACTACCGGGGCGTTGTGCACTCGATTGACGTCACGATCTGCCGGCACAGGAGATCGTGGCGGTAGTGTTTAGCGCCGCCGCAAAATGTCTAGTTAATTTCACGAGCGGCGCAAACATCGCCGCGCCCGGGCGCTAGTTGCTTTGTGCCCCATTAGCGCCCTCTTAAGGCGCTAACGGGAGGCACAACCAACTGAATTTTTCCCCCTATATCTTCAAAGTGTTCTGTTTGTACCTTTTACAATTTGTAAATCAAAAGCACTTCATCCAGGGTGTTTGTTTTCCTAGCCATCTTAGTTGGTTATATATATATTCGTGTTTCCTGTTTCATTTGATGTTACTTTTACAAAGGCACATGGTTTTTTTTAATGTTCTGTGCACCTGTTCGACGTGTTAGATTTTAACACTTTACTTGGGCATTGCTATTGTTTTGGTTCCAAACTGTAGACATTCTGGAAGCACCAATGGTTTGCTTCAATAGAGGCTTTGTCTCAGTATTTACAATCAATTCCCATTTCAAAAGCTTGTGGTGTTTACAACTTTTGTTATCAACTGTTCTTATCTCAAAAGCCTGTATTCTGTTTGCAGCCTGTGTTGCCGAGGCTTTCCAGACTTTTAAACCCAGTATGTCATGTATTAATATCAGAAATCTGTTCATAGGATGGTGTACTTTTCTGAAATATGGCTATTCCATTACAGTCCCATCCACCGGAAAAAGTTACCTGAGTGCAAGGTGGTATTGTAAGGGAGGATGTGGGTATTTAATTTAGAAAGTAATGTACTTTTTTTTAAATCTTAAGGAAAAAAAGAAAAGAAAGATTTGCATTTATATAGTACCTTTCATGACCTTAGGACATCCCAAAGTGCTTTACAGGCAATTAAGTATTTTTGAAGTGTAATCACTGTTGTAATGTAGGAAACACGGCAGCCAACTTGCGCACAGCAAGGTCCCACAAATGGCAACGTGACCATGACATTTTTGTGATATTGGTTGAGGGATAAATATTGGCAAGGATACGAGGAGAACTACCCTGCTCTTCTTCAGAATAGTGCCATGGGATCTTTTACGTTCACCTGAGAGAGCAGACAGGGCCTCGGTTTAAAATCTCCTGGCACAGTTTACCATGCTTATAACAAAGAAACGTGTGTATGCCTCAACCATTTTTGCTTCTTCTAAGAGAGTTCTCTTGATACCATATAGTTATTTTGTACATATAAGCAGGTAGAAAGTGCATAAAAAAGTAAGTGTTTTGTAGTTCTTATTTTCATAATGAAAAATGGAGCCATTCAATTAGCCAGTATGGAATATTTTTAAGCTTTAACATATCTGACTATACTTCCTGAAAAAAATACAAAGTGCTTCCCAATGGCTCAGTGGGTAGATGCAACACTTGAGACACTTTCATATTATCCAGTTATCTTGTTCCTGTAGGAGGAGTTCCTCTCTTATAAAAACAACATCACATTCCCTTGCACACTGATCATCGCTGTATAGCACAGAAACTCGGAGTTAAGTGAACAGGATTGATTCCCCACGTTTACTTGTGCGTAACAGGTGTCATGCACCTGATGCAGAATTATAGACCCACATTTTCAATATTCCTTGCAGGTCCCATTATTTTATACTCAGAAGTGCAAGCGAAAGAGGAAGGGCTGCCTTTGTAGTGAGCTGAATTTGTACAAAGTAATAGTGCTTTTCGTGTACACGCTGATCTATCCAGACCAAGAATGTTTGGCTGACATCAGCAGGGTGTTATGATTAGCCTTAGGCCAGGAAGTTGTGGGGTGGTGGGGGAGAGGGGGTGCTGAAATCAGCCAGGATCCATATTCCATATCATCAGTCAGTGCCTCTTGCTGGAAAATGGGAACTGAATCACACTTAGTTTTGTTGCATCACTCTTCCCCAAATGGAACAGTTTGTCAACACTAGCAGTCTAGGTTCCCAAACAAAGAATGCTGCTCTTGCACAAGGTACCAGAGGCTCCCAGCATTTTTGGAACTGTAACCATCATGAGTCAGCACCTACAGGAGATCATTACAGTGATCTGGAACGTACTGCCTGAAAAGGTGGTGGAAGCAGATTCAATAGTAACTTTCAAAACAGAATTTGATATATACTTGAAAAGGAAAACAATTGCAGGGCTATGGAGAAAGAGTAGGGAGTGGGACTAATTGGATTGCCCTTTCAAAGAGTCAGCGCAGGTATGATGGTTCAAATGGCCTCTTTCTGGGCTGTATGATTCTAGAAGAGGCGGAGCGAAAACTGAAGAAAAATATCCAACTTTCATCTCATTCAGCTTGGTCACCTCCTGGAAAATTCTATTTTGAACAAATTCCATACAAAGAACCTGATTTTGCTTTGCTTTCCAAGTAAGACAAGCATCAGAAATGTTAAAAAATCTCAAAAGAGAGAACCTGCCAGTCCAGTATAGGCCAGATGTGTAATTTTTAATTTCAGCGCAGCAGATTGCAATCCAGACGTCCTTTGGTATAGCATATGTAAGAACTTGAGATGCTGAGTGGCTGCTGTCTAGTCACATAACTAGAGATTAACTCATGGGATTAAATTTGGCTTTTTTCAAAATTGAAAATAAATCAAACGCAGCTTTGTTTTTAAAAATAGCTGCTACCAAATTACATATTACATTTAGTTTAAACATTTACACTGGAAGCAGTCCATGGAAAATGTCAATTTTATTTCCTTTTAGATAAATTCATCATATTAAAAAATGAAATAATTTCTATGCAGCACAATCTATCTTAAGCTCACCTCACAGAATGAATGCATTTCATTATATATATTATCAGGAGCCCCATAGTTCTCATTGCAAATCTGAGCCTTCCTATGTATTTGGATTGTGATTAAATAGTATACATAAAAATCTCTACTTACAGTAACTCAGAGAATCCACCGTTTCACAAGACAACATTTTACCCTGTCAAATAGAATGTAGGTGTGTGTCCCTTTGAGGCTTAAGGGTCAGTTACAGATCCGAACCTTGGTTTTGTTTGATTGGCAGGTGAATTATGGAAGTTGGGTGACGTTGTGGAACCAGTATGTTCTTGGAGAGACGGGGCTGAAATACTGTAAGAAAGAGAACTGAATGCAGGAGGGAAAAAGTGTAAATCATTGTCTAAAGTTTAATCTTTCCTACATTTATACTTAATTATCATTCTTGTATTTAAATTAATCCATGGCCTCACCCATCCCTCCATGACCTCATTCATCCCTCTCTCTGTAGGTTCCCCCATTCTACTTCAACTTCCACCCCCTGCCATTTCCCCCCACACCCCCCCCCCTCCCCCCACCCCCACCAAATTCTCCATTCCTCTGACTCCAGCTTTTTGTGCCCACCGGCTTAACTTTGCTCTGCCATTGGTGACCATGCTTTCAACCACCTAGCCCCCATGCGCCAGTATTTCCACTCCAAAACTCTCCACAGTCCTCTCCTCCTTTTAAGATGCTCCGTAAAACCCACCTCTTTGACCTAGCATTTATTCATCCTCCTCCTTGGCTCGGCATCCATAGAGCATTTTTCTACATTAAAGGTGATATATAAATGCAAATTACATAGGATTACATAGGATATACAGCACAGAAACAGGCCATTCGGCCCAACCAGTCCATGCCATCGTTTATGCTCTACACGAGCCACCTCCCGTCTTTCCTCATCTAAATCTATCAGCATAACTCTCTATTCCCTTCTCCCTCATATGCATGTCTAGCCTCCCCTTAAATGCATCTATACTATTCGCTTCAACAACTCCCTGTGGTAGCGAGTTCCACATTCTCACCACTCTTTGGGTAAAGAAGTTTCTTCTGAATTCCCTATTGGATTTCTTGGTGACTATCTTATATTGATGGCCTCTAGTTATGCTCTTCCCCACAAAAGAAACATTCTCTCTGTATTCACGCTGTCAAAATTTTTCATAATTTTAAAGACCTCTATTAGGTCACCCCTCAGCCTTTTTTCAAGAGAAAAGAGACCCAGCCTGTTCATCCTTTGCTGATATGTATACCCTCGCATTTCTGGTATCATCCTGGTAAATCTTCTCTGCACCCTCTCCAATGCCTCTATATCCTTTTTATAATATGGCAACCAGAACTGTATGCAGTACTCCTAAGTGTGGTCTAACCAAGGTTCGATACAGGTTTAGCATAACTTCCCTACTTTTCAATTCTATACCTCTAGAAATAAACCCTAGTGCTTGGTTTGCTTTTTTATGGCCTTGCTAACCTGTGTCACAACTTTTAGTGATTTGTGTATTTGTACTCTTAGATCCCTTTGTTCCTCTACCCCACCTAGACTCGCACCCTCCAAGTGATGTGGCCTCCCTATTCTTCCTACCAAAATGTAATACCTCACATTTATCTGTGTTGAACTTCATTTACCAATGATATGCCCATTCTGCAAGTTTATTAATGTCCTCCTGTAATTTGTTGCAGTCCTCCTCAGTATTGACTATCTCCGCCCCCCCCCCCAAATTTGGTGTCACCTGCAAATTTAGAAATTGTGTTTTTGATTCCAAAGTCTAAATCGTTAATGTAAATTGTGAACAGCAGTGGTCCCAGCACTGATCCTTGTGGAACACTACTACTCACCTTCTGCCACTGTGAATAACTACCCTTTCTGTCCTGAAATCAGCGAGCAATCCATTCTGCTACTTGTCCCCTGATTCTGCATTCTTTGAGCTTGTTCATCAGTCTATTATGGGCTACCATATTGAAGACCTTTTGAAAATCCAGTTAAATTACATCTACTGCATTACCATTGTCTACTCTCTCTGTTACCTCTTCAAAAAATTCAATAAGGTTGGTCAAACATAGAAACATAGAAGATAGGAGCAGGAGTAGGCCATTTGGCCACTCGAGCCTGTTCTGCCATTTAATGAGATCATGGCTGATCATCCAAATTCAGTACCCTGTCCCTGCTTTCTCCCCATATCCCTTGATCCCTTTAGCCTTAAGAAATATATCTAACTCCTTCTTGAATATATTTAATGAATTGGCCTCAACTGCCTTCTGTGGTAGAGAATTCCACAGGTTCACCACTCTCTAGGTGAAGAAATTCCTCCTCATCTCAGTCCTACATGGCTTACCTCTTATCCTTAGACTGTGACCCCTGGTTCTGGACTCCCCCGCCATCGGGAACATCCTTCCTGCATCTAGTCTGTCTAGTCCTGTTAGAATTTTATAAGTTTCAATGAGATCCCGTCTCATTCTTCTAAACTCTAGCGAATATAAGCCTAATCGACCCAATCTCTCTTCATACGTCATTCCTGCCATCCCAGGTATCAGTCTGGTGAATCTTCGCTGCACTCCCTCCATGGCAAGAACATCCTTCCTCAGATAAGGCGACCAAAACTGCACACAATACTCAAGGTGTGGTCTCACCAAGGCCCTGTACAACTGCAGCAAGACATCCTTGCTCCTGTACTCGAATCCTCTCACTATGAAGGCCAACATACCATTTGGCTTCTTAACCGCCTGCTGCACCTGCATGCTTACCTTCAGCGACTGGTGCACAAAGACACCCAGGTCTCGTTGCACTTCCCCTTCTCCCAATCTATTGCCGTTCAGATAATAATCTGCCTTCCTGTTTTTGCCACCAAAGTGGATAACCTCGCATTTATCCATATTATACTGCATCTGCCATGCAACTGCCCAATCACCCAACCTGTCCAAATCATACTGGGGTTTCTCTGCATCCTCCTCACAGTACACACATCCACCCAGCTTTGTGTTGTCTGCAAACTTGGAGATATTACATGTAGTTCCCTTGTGAATAACTGGGGTCCTAGCACCGATCCCTGCGGTACCCCACTAGTCACTGCCTGCCACTCGGAAAAAGACCTGTTTATTCCAACTCTTTGCTTCCTGTCTGCAAACCAGTTCTCTATCCAAGTCAGTACTTTACCCCCAATCCCATGTGCTTTAACTTTGCACGCTAATCTCTTATGCGGGACCTTATCGAAAGCCTTCTGAAAGTCCAAATACACCACATCCACTGGTTCTCCCTTATCTATTCTACCAGTTACATCCTCAAAAAATTCCAGTAGATTAGTCAAGCATGATTTACCTTTTGTAAATCCATGTTGACTTTGTCCGATCCTGTCACTGTTTTCCAAGTGCTCTGCTATTACATCTTTTATAATGGACTCTAGCATTTTGCCCACTACCGATGTCAGGCTTATCGGTCTATAATTCCCCGTTTTCTCTCTACCACCTTTTTTAAATAGTGGGGTTACATTAGCTACCCTCCAATCCATGGGAACTGTTCCAGAGTCTATAGAATTTTGGAAGATGACCAGCAATGCATCTACTATTTCTAGGGCCACTTCCTTAAGTACCCTAGGATGTAGATTATCAGGCCCTGGGGATTTATCGGCCTTCAAACCCGTCAGTTTCCCTAACACCATTTCCCTACAAATACTGATTTCATTCGGTTCCTCCCTCTTATTAGACCCTATGTTCCCCGACATCTCTGGGAGATTATTTGTGTCCGCCTTGGTGAAGACTGAACCAAAGTATGTATTTAATTGGTCCGCCATTTCTTTGTTCCCCATTATAAATTCCCCTGATTCTGACTGCAAGGGACCTATGCTTGACTTCACCAATCTTTTTCTCTTCACATATCTATAGAAGTTTTTACAGTCAGTTTTTATGTTCCCTGCAAGCTTACTCTCATACTCTATTTTCCCCTTCTTAATTAATCCCTTTGTCCTCCTTTGCTGAATCCTAAACTGCTCCCAATCCTCAGGTTTGCTGCTTTTTCTGGGCAATTTATATGTCCTCTCCTTGGATCTTATGCTATCCCTAATTTCCCTTGTTAGCCATGGTTGAGTCACCTTTTTTGTTTTGTTTTTTATGCAAGACGTTCCCTTTTGAAATCCATGCTGATTATTAATTATTATATTTTTGGTTTCTAGATGTTCTTCTATTTTCTCCTTTGTGATTGTGGCATTTCAACTTACTTGTCTGTGGTCTGTTACAGCTCTGGAGGAGTCAAAACTGGCAGCGAATCATGTGGAAAGAATGGCCCAATCAGGTGTGGTAGAATAAATTTGATCACCATTAAGAGTGACACTGTTAGAGGACGTGTGTGATAGCGTGTGGTAGTCACAAGAGTTTTAATATATTACTAGTGGACCTCCAATGTAATTGCTCATAGTAAGCTGCAAAATGTACTGTTTTAACCATGTCTGTCATATTTGTGTTGCTGGTTTTCTCTCTCTTCGGATTCTATCTCTCATTCTGTTCTTTGATGTTTGTCTCTGTATTTTCTTTCACTTCTGTCTTTTTTGGTTCTTTATTTGTCTTCTCTCTTTTCTTCTATTGCCCTCTTTCTCACTCTTGTTTGTTTGCCTTCTCTCTTTTCTTTTGTCATTCAGAGGTTTGACTGCCAGTTGATGGGAGGTGCAGGCATTCGTTGAAGGAAGGGATCCAGTCAGGATGGCAGGCCAGCTTTGGGTTGGGGTGGATGTGGGGTGGATTCTGGATTGTAGAGCAACTGGATGGTATTAGAAAGCAATGTCAAATGGGTGGTGCTATATCACATTTGCCACATGTCTGCTTCCCAACCCCACATTCCGTCTCCTCCCTTTGTCACCCTGTGTCATCATGACTCCCATTCTCACTCACATCACCCTGTTCCATCTGTCTTCCCCATCCATCCCCATTCTCCTCACCACACCCCACTCGTGACTCATTGCCCACACCCCTCTTCCTCTTAATCTCCTGTTTGAACCCCTCACCAATATCAGCCCAAAGCCTTCTGCTACCACTATTCACACACATCAACCTCCCACCCCACTCAGACCTTCTGTCTTCTCTCCACCAATTTTCCAATACTGTGCTCTTGTTCCCAGCCTTCCATTATATGCCGTCCCCTGCTTGGAATGAGCCCATGCTAAACATCCCAACTGAGCTCCAGACCATACTATCATGACAGATCAGCTGGAAGTGTCACAGAATTTTGATTTTTATCTACATCTTTTTCTGGGTATTTCCCCCATCCATTTCTGTTCCCTTTTTAAAATGGTGAGTGTTGATGACTGGTATAAAGGACCCCAACTGTATATGGGAGATGAATTATGTGAGAATGCCAATAAAAGTCTCATTCCAGCAACTTCTTCAAATAAATGCCATTGAAAATGAATAGAACTAAAGGATGTTAAAGACGATCATGGTTCTTTATGGTGAGACTCCCTCTTTTAACATATTGTAATCCAACCTTTAATCATGAATCAGCCACCTTGGTTTTCAGCTCATTACCAATGCCTGGCATGATATGACGCAGAAAAATTATAACAGCAGATGCTCTTTCTTGTATAATTAGAGCTGAGTTTTATCCTTTTCGCTAATGTGCGCACAAAAAGTTATTGGCCTATACATGTTTAAAAAAGGATAGGTGCATCACTTCCACTTATTGGTTTTTACATGTCTAAAAAGGTCTATATTACACAACCATACTGTTCATATTTAATTATACAGCATTTTAAATGTTATTTTCTCTTCCTACTTATTTATCCTGGTGGCATAGAAACAGGGTGCAGCTGGAAGCAACAGTAATGAGGACAGATGTTTCACAGAATTGATCCTGCTAGCAGCTGAAAACTGACTAGATTTCCTTTCACCTCCCCTGCCCCTCCCCATGACCCATACCACATCTGAGAAAGACAAGAAAGCAACTGGCTCCTAGAAATGTACCAACTTCACTCGCAATCAACTACCAAGATGTTTTTGAGGATGGCCCCCAAGAGCACTTAATCCCCGATTCTGCTTAGGTAGTGAGTCACCTCTACTTGGCACCTCCTTTTGACGGTTTTGCCAAGATTGGACGGGAAGAGAGGGAAATAAAGAGAGAAGGACAGAACACAGCAATGCTTCCAGGCAGCATAGTCAACGGGCAGGTCCTAGTTACATCACATTATAGACATTCCTAGTTCTCACTATTTTCGTGCAGCTACACATAAATCACACACAAACCAAAAGAAGCTCCCCATGATGTAAGGTTAGTAGACTGAGATGGCTCTTCCAACTGGGCCCATCTCACGAGCTCCCACTGTGCTTCATCTTGCTGCACTTAGGTCTGTAGTTCCTGCCCACACTGGACTTATGAACTGGGATGCCTGTTCTGCAGAGACAGTGTGATCACCTGTAACTACTTTTAAGTTGTTTTTTATATTGCAGCACCAGTTTGGGAGAGCAGGTGCCTCCCGGCACTATTTACATTTCCACCTGGCAGCTCACAAAAAAGTGGATCGTCGCAGTGGCCACAACAAAGTAACTAATGCAGGTTATATTTCTAAATACAGCCAACAGCAAAAGAACTATACATTTGCCATCAGCTCCCCAATGTACTTCTCCGCTCCTGCCTCAGTCCATCTGCTGCTGAAACCCTCATCTATGCTTTTGTTACTTCGAGACTCGACTATTCCAATGCTCTTCTGGCCGGCCTCCCATCCTCTACCCACTATAAACTTAAGCTCCTCTACAACTCTGCTGCCCATATCATGATGAGAGTGAGCAACTGTGGAGAAAAAGAATCAGTGTGTGTGTTTGTGGGGGCAAGGGAAGAAAGAGAATGAGTGGGTTGAGTCGTGAGTGTAAGAGAGAGAAAACAATATATTGCAGCCTGCAGTGATTAAGGTCAGTTCTTTTCAAGTTTCTATTTCCTCTCCAGCTAAGTCCACCAGAGCATATTTTTTCCTCCCTCCCTCCAAAATCCCTCCCTACTTGAAGGTGCTGATTCATGCTGCAGTTTGGGTCCATGGGTCATAGGCCACCCTCTAATACCTCACCCAAGTGACCATTCTACATGCATTAGTCTGGATGATAACTGTCAGTAGCCTATTCAACCACTCGGGATTTAAAAATAGAGCCAATTCCCGTGTTCATCCAATGTCCATGTATGTGTATTTTCCAAAAGGAGTGAATGAATAACAATTAGGATGAAAAATTGTGGCTGATTTTTCCACTCCCTAGGTCCGGAGTGCTGAGGTCATAGTAGTATCTCTAGTGTTGTCCTGGCTGAGGTCAACTAACACCCCAAACCAGGGATCTAATCAGGGATATTCTTAGTCTTGCTTTTGCCAACTGAATGATTTCCATGAACACTTCAAACTACCGCTTGTTTGGCCTACTTTGGTTCAGAACATTAGAAAGGTCAAGAATGGGAAGAGGCCATTTGACCCACTAGGAGACTGGCGCTAGAACATAGTGAAAATGTGGCTCTCACTCATCTCACTGTGAAAAAGCAATTTTGCATTCTCCAGTGCAAGACATACCCGACAATATATTTGTCTCCCCTTTTCCCCTTTCTCTCTTGCTCTATCTCTCTCTTACTGTTCCTCTTATCTTTTTCTTCTATTTTCTTCATAGCCCAACTGGCTGCAGGTCCAAGTACCCATCATTGTTTTCATTTGCTTCCTCAGGTTGGAAACTGAGAGAAAGAAAAATAGCAGTACGGAGGCGCAGTTTACGATAGCGATAGTTAAAGTCCCCTGTTAAATCATTTAGTCTCTGCAGTTTTAATGGGGCACGTTCTCTACTGCTGTTGATCCTCTCTAGTATTCTTTGGCTGGAGAGCAAGAGAAAGCAAAAGAAAACCAAGAGATCAGGATTGGTTGGCACAGTGCAGGCAGGAGAGTTGATGAGCCTCTAGTGAGGCCAGATTCTCCTGAGGCCCATATAATTAGTGCACTGATCTGGTTTATTTAGAACTCTTTTTTTGGTGAAAACACTTATCGCTTGAAACCAAAGGCAATTTTTAAAAAAGTGTTATGACTCCATGCCAACAGTTGCAACTTCTAGTTTTCCCACAGCTGTCCCTTGAGTAGTTCTATTTCCTACTATTTGGACTGAGGAACTGCACAGGGTCTTGATACAGCCAGGGCAAAATAAGGAGTAATTTGTTCAGTTCAAACACTCTAGCTCTCAAACTCGTGACCTTTTTCTTCTTTCAGTTTCCAAGGAAATGTCATAAGCTGCAATGGAGTTTATATTGCATTTCTATTCTGGAGAATCTATGAAGAGGTTGTGAAAGACTTGAGCTTTGAAGTCTCCTATTACAACAAATTGGAAGGTTCAAAATAGCAGGTTAGTCTTCTGACCACTTACAATAGGTCCAGTTGCTTTGCATATCTTTTACGTTTCAAGTAGATGTATTTTTGCAATGGGCTGGTGCTGTGGATACCAGAAGCAATGATGGCAATAAACGTCCAATTGATTGAAAGTCATTTCTTTCATTTCTGGACACCAGACCTTCCCTGCAGTGAAAAAATGTATTTCTGACCTCTATTGGCGAACTGACCATTCAGTCTACCTCATTGCTGCCTTCAGAGGGGAAGGCTCTGGAGGTGGTTCTACATTCCTCCAACAGCAGTAAAGCTGCCACCAACAATGGGGCTATTGCTAGGGCCAGAGCTGTAAAATAAAGGCTGCAGCAAATAATTTTTGTAGAGATGTAGCAGTTCCAGTAATGCCAACCCCACCGTCTCATAAATCATGAGACAGACTCGTAAAAGTCATTCAAACATAAACAAATAAAGATTGACAGTTCGTTTATAAATCTCATTGGTGGCTTTATTTAATCTCTAACAGGTCACAGCTCTTTACAAAAACTATATTACTGCATCTGAAAAGGCTTTACAAAAAACTTTTTAAAAATCCTACCTATTACCACCACCCTTTACCTGGTACCCAACACAACCACCACGCAATGCAGTCCCTGCAGCTGCCTGCCAAAGGTAAGTTTCGGGGGAAAAAAATCAAAAACACCTTCCCACGAAGACAGGAGGTGCGACCAGTGTCGCCCCAAATATGCAGATGTGGCCTGAGGACCGATTTCTATCAATCCTCGGGCCTCTTGCTTCCGAGGCCCCCCTCCTGTGTTATAAAAAAATACGCGAGGACCCCCTGTAACACAGTGAGTATTTTTTATGTATAAAAATTAGTTGTAAAATTAAGCATATATATATATTTTTGTTTTATTTATTTGATGTGAAACTTGTTGCTGGTGCTGAGCAATAATTCTCAATTCCAATGCTGGAAACACGCAGCAGGTTTGGCAGCATCTGTGGGGAGAGAGAAACAGAGTTAACGTTTCAGGTCAATGACCTTTCATCAGAACTGGTCATCAACCTGAAACGTTAACTCTATTTCTCTCTCCACCTGCTGAGTATTTTCCAACATTTTCTGTTTTTAATTTCACATTTCCCGCATCCGCAGTATTTTGCTTGTATATACCTGCTTGTATGTGAGATCTTAAAAGCACAATAATCCCTCCCCTCCCCAAGAAAGGTTATATATGGGAAATTTACAGATGGAAATCAAAAAAGCAACATCTACATTGTGGAAGGGGGGATAAAGTTCTAAAATGATGAAATTAAGAGACCTGTGAATCTCATGCATTAGGAGTGAGTCACTCATGTTGGATTAAACATGTGACTTACTCTGGATGACAATGATGATTAAACACTGCTTCATGTATTGAGAAGGGCTGCAATCCACCTCACTCCTTAATGATAAACCTGACGCCCACCAATGCCTCAAATCCTTTCTAACCACTGCCACGAGCATGGCCCAATCGCCTGCGGATCAAAGCGCCAGATACCAGGCACCGAGGAGCACGCCGTCCTCTCATCGCGTACTTAATTGTAGCGCCGAACCGTTTCGCTCAAGCCCTGCTGAGGCCCACCTCACTTCACTTAACTTCAAGGGCTGCTGTCTGGCTCCGCTGCCACTAACCTGCTACCGCATGGTGCGTACAGGCCATGAAAGCAGACAAACATCAGTAGGGTTGCTGCCTTTACCACTACGCATGTGCAGCCAGGCCGAGAAGACGGTGGCCAAAAGAAGGCAAAAAAAATTAGGTTTTACCAACGGCGGCGGACAAGTGGAGGACAAATTGTTGTTTGGATGGTGAAAGTTGCAGTGTGCAGATACGGTACAGTGTATTTTAGACGGACCCCCTGAAGTAAAAAAAAAAGACTTTCCTGAGTTGAATCGCGAGATCACAAATTGAGGTGTATTTTCATTAAAAGACGCGTGTCTCGCGATTATTTCGTGAGAGTTGGCAATACTCCAGTTCAAATTGTACAATCGCCAGTAAAGAAAGAGCGAGCTTGGATCTATGGAACACCTTTCACATGCTCACAACAATCCCAAAGTGCTTCCCAACCAGAGATTTACTTTTGAGTTCTGATTACTTTGTTATGTAAGCAAACACAGCAGCCGGTTTGAACACAGCAAGATCCCACAAACAGCAATGGCACGAATAACCAATTAATCTATTATTTTGGTGGTGTTGGTTGAACCCACAACATTCTGACTCCGAGTAGGTCGAAAGGAAAGTTAGACTGCCATGAAGGCCTGAAGTGCTGGGAACTTAATTATCTTGAAGCTCTAAAGCAAAGCAATTTAATTTTTTTAAGCCTGCATTCACTTGCAGCTCACTGGTGCAACACATCATTCTTGACAATTAATTAGACCAAAATCTATCTAATTGACTGTACCAATACAACTAGGTGTGCCCTCTCCTTTCTATCACATTGTGTGATTCTTACTTATCCTATATTTTACATGTTTGTTACTTTGGACGTTTTATTAATGCCTAAATATTTGATTCCAGGATTGGTATAACAACAGGTCCCATTCTGCATGAAAGTTATTGATGAAGATTTGGCAATCTCTCGGCAACCCAGTGCTCACCGAGCAGAATCAAGCAGTTCACTGTTGGTCCTACTGTATGGACAGTTCACTAGCATTTCAGCTCTTCCAATCGCTAACTGGTAACGAAGAACTTGTTTTATAAGGAGTCAGTCACAAATTGCATGAATTGTTACCTCAAAACAGGTTTTGTTCTCATCAAGCTGTTGAGAAGTGTCAAATAAAGTTGCATTATTTTACAAACTAACATCTTTGAGTTTAGTAAACTGTCATCTTTCCTTATTTTTAAAGCTAGTTTGAATAATTACAGGTTGATTGAATTAAGCTTCAAAAATAAAGTGTGTTTGGAAAAAGTGATCAATCGAACTGTAACTGTTATAATGGAATCCGCTTTAAAAACCTCAAATATCCTGGGTAATTCTAATCAAGTTGTTGACAAGATCAACAATTTATTAAATCAAACCTCCCAGATAAAGAAAATAATATATCAGACCTGAAAAAGGACTATCACACCAGAACCAGTAAATGACCATCACACCAGCCCGGGTAAAGGACTATCAAGCAATCAAGCAGAAGAATACAACCCCCTTCTGGGTTACTACCATCATAGTGCCTTGTTGTTAATCACAGCGGGTTTCTATTTGATGGCTATGATTGAAGGTTACCTTGACATTTCAAAGTGACATGGGGCATGTCCTTGCACACATTGAGGTACTGCATACCCTGCTTACCATATCCTTACCCATCAGCTCCAGTGCCAATCTCATGTATCGACTTTTATCGTCTGTTTGACTCCTAACTCCTTTGCCTCAAAGTATGCGGTGGATCACTTTAAGATTATTTATTGCTCCTAATGGTCAAAGCAGAGTAATAATTAAAGGAAAAAATATTTTTTCAGTGGAGTTACCAAGCATCATAGCATGTACACACTTATATTATCAGTATGTATCTGTGTTAAGATGTCTAAAAATGTTAAAAAGACAAATCTAAAGGCACTGTATCTGAATGCACGAAGCATTCGTAATAAGGTAGACGAATTAACAGCACAAATAGATGTAAACGAATACGATATAATTGCAATTACGGAGACATGGCTGCAGGGTGACCAAGGCTGGGAGCTGAATATCCAAGGATATTCGATATTTAGGAAGGACAGGTGAAAAGGAAAAGGAGTTGAGGTGGCCTTGTTAGTAAAGGATGAAATCAGAGCAATAGTTAGTAAAGGATGAAATCAGAGCAATAGTGAGAAAGGATATTGGCTCAGAAAATCAAGATGTAGAATCAGTCTGGGTGGAGCTAAGAAGCACCAAGGGGCAGAAAACATTGGTGGGAGTTGTCTATAGGCCTCCAAACAGTAGTGGTAATGTTGGGGATGGCATCAAACAGGAAATTAGAGATGCATGAAACAAGGGTACTACAGTAATCATGGGTGACTTTAATCTACATATAGACTGGCCAAACCAAATTAGCAATAATACTGTGGAGGATGAATTCCTGGAGTGTATACAAGATGGTTTTTTAGACCAGTACATTGAGGAGCCAACTAGGGAACAGGCTATCCTAGATTGGGTATTGTACAATGAGCAGGGGTTAATTAATAATCGTGTTGTGCGGGGTCCTTCAGGGAAGAGTGACCATAACATGATAGAATTCTTCATTAAAATGGAAAGTGAAGAAGTCCAAGCCGAAACTAGGGTCCTAAATCTAAACAAAGGAAACTACAATGGTATGAGGAGTGAGTTGGCTATGATAGATTGGGGAGCTTCATTAAAAGGCACGATGGTGGATAGGCAATGGCTAACATTTAAGGAACGAATGCATGAATTGCCACAGTTATACATTCCTTTCTGGCGCAAAAACACAAAAGGAAAAGCGGCCCAACCATGGCTAACAAAAGAAATTAAGGATAGTATTAGATCCAAAGAGGAAACATATAAAGTTGCCAGAAAAAGTAGCAAGCCTGAGGATTTGGAGCAGTTTAGAGTTCAGCAAAAAAGGACCAAGAGATTGATTAAGAGGGGAAAAATAGAATGAGAGTAAACTTGCAAGGAACATAAAAGCAGATTGTAAAAGCTTCTACAAGTATGTAAAAAGAAAAAGATTAGTGAAGACAAATGTAGGTCCCTTACAGTCAGAAACGGGAGAATTTATAATGGGGAACAAGGAAATGGCAGAGCAATTAAACAAATACTTTAGTTCTGTCTTCACGGAAGAGGACACAAATAACTTCCCAGAAATGCTGAGGAACCAAGGGTCTAGTGAGAAGGAGGAATTAAAGGAAATTAGTATTAGTAAAAAAATAGTGCTAGAAAAATTAATGGGACTGAAAGCTGATAAATCCCCAGGGCCTGATAATCTGTATCCCAGAGTACTAAAAGAGGTAGCCATGGAAATAGTGGATGCATTGGTTGTCATCGTCCAAAATTCTATAGATTATGGAACAGTTCCTGCAGATTGGAGGGTGGCAAATGTAACCCCACTATTTAAAAAAGGAGGGAGAGAGAAAACAGGGAACTACAGACCGGTTAGCCTAACATCAGTAGTAGGGAAAATGCTAGAGTCTATTATAAAGGATGTGATAACAGGACACTTGGAAAATATCAACGGGATTAGACAAAGTCAACATGGATTTATGAAAGGGAAATCGTGTTTGACAAACCTACTGGAGTTTTTTGAGGATGTAACTGGTAGAATAGATAAGGGAGAACCGGTGTATTTGGATTTTCAGAAGGCCTTTGATAAAGTCCCACATAAGAGGTTAGTGTGCAAAATTAAAGCACATGGGATTGGGGGTAATATACTGGCATGGATTGAGAATTGGTTAACAGAGAGTAGGAATAAATGGGTCTTTTTCAGGGTGGCAGGCGGTGACTAGTGGGGTACCGCAGGGATCAGTGCTTGGGCCCCAGCTATTCACAATATATATCAATGATTTGGATGAGGGAACCAAATGTAATATTTCCAAATTTGCTGATGACACAAAACTAGGTGGGATTGTGAGTTGTGAGGAGGATGCAAAGAGGCTTCAAGGCGATTTAGACAAGTTGAGTGAGTGGGCAAATACATGGCAGATGCAGTATAACGTGGATAAATGTGAAGTTATCCATTTCGGTAGGAAAAACAGAAAGGTAGAGTATTATTTAAATGGTTATAGATTGGGAAATGCTGATGTACAAAGGGACCTGGGTGTCCTTGTACACCAGTCACTGAAAGCAAACATGCAGGTGCAGCAAGCAGTTAGGAAGGCAAATGGTATGTTGGCCTTCATTGCAAGAGGATTTGAGTACAGGAGCAAGGATGTCTTACTACAGTTCTACAGGGCTTTGGTGAGACCACACCTGGAGTACTGTGTGCAGTTTTGGTCTCCTTACCTAAGAAAGGATATACTTGCCATAGAGGGAGTGCAGCAAAGGTTCACCAGACTGATTCCTGGGATGGCAGGACTGTCGTATGAGGAGAGATTGGGTCGACTAGGCCTGTATTCACTAGAGTTTAGAAATATGAGAGGGGATCTCATTGAAACGTATAAAATTCTGAAAGGGCTAGACAGACTGGATGCAGGAGGATGTTTCCCCTGGCTGGGGGGTCTAGAACGAGGGGTCACAGTCTCAGGATACGGGGTAGGACATTTAGGACTGAGATGAGGAGAAATTTCTTCACTCAGAGGGTGGTGAACCTGTGGAATTCTCTACCACAGAAGGCTGTGGAGGCCAAGTCACTGAATATATTTAAGAAAGAGATAGATAGATTTCTAGACACAAAAGGCATCAAGGGGTATGGGGAGAGAGCGGGAATATGGTATTGAGATAGAGAATCAGCCATGATCATATTGAATGGCGGAGCAGGCTCGAAGGGCCGAATGGCCTACTCCTGTGTTTCTATGTTACATTAAAGAGGATGTTTTGTTGATTAATGTACAAAGCGTGTGTGGGACAGACAGCAGACCAGGAAGTTAGAGCAAGAGAGAGAAGGCAAGCAAGAGTGAGCTGGGGCACATGAAATCTGGAGAGTGGCAGCCTAGTATCTTAGCACAGGAGAGAAATCAGAAGTGGCTACAAAAAAAACAAGAGCTGGAGCAGCCTGGAAACCAAAACAGGAGCTGGAGCAACCTGGAAAACCAAAACAGGGAGTTGGAGCAGCCTGGAAAACCAAAACAGGGAGCTGGAGCAACCTGGAAACCAAAAACAGGAGCTGGAGCACCTGGAAAACCAAAACAAGGAGCTGGAGCAACCTGGAAAACCAAAAACAGGGAGCTGGAGCAACCTGGAACCCAAAACAGGGAGCTGGAGCAACCTGGAAAACCAAAAACATGGAGACTGGAGCCAACCTGGAAAACCAAAACAGGGAGCTGGAGCAACCTGGAAAACCAAAAACAAGGAGCTGGAGCAACCTGGAAAACCAAAACAGGGAGCTGGAGCAACCTGGAAAACCAAAAACAGGGAGGCTGGAGCACCTGGAAAACCAAAACAGGGAGCTGGAGCAACCTGGAAACCAAAACAGGGAGCTGGAGCAACCTGGAAACCAAAACAGGGAGCTGGAGCAACCTGGAAAACCAAAACAAGGAGCTGGAGCAACCTGGAAAACCAAAACAGGGAGCTGGAGCAACCTGGAAAACCAAAACAAGGAGCTGGAGCAACCTGGAAAACCAAAACAGGGAGCTGGAGCAACCTGGAAAACCAAAACAGGGAGCTGGAGCAACCTGGAAAACCAAAACAGGGAGCTGGAGCAACCTGGAAAACCAAAACAGGGAGCTTGAGCAACCTGGAAAACCAAAACAGGGAGCTGGAGCAACCTGGAAAACCAAAACAGGGAGCTGGAGCAACCTGGAAAACCAAAACAGGGAGCTGGAGCAACCTGGAAACCAAAACAAGGAGCTGGAGCAAACTGGAAAACCAAAACAAGAATGGGAGCAGTCTGGAAAAAGAAAATATAAGAAATAGAAGCAGGAGTAGGCCATTTGGCCCCTCGAGCCTGCTCCGCCATTCAATAAGATCATGGCTGATCTTCTGCCTCAACTCCACTTTCCTGCACTATCCCCATATCCCTTGATTCCCTTAATATCCAAAAATCTATCGATCTCTGTCTTGAATATACTCAACAACTGAGCTTCCACAGCCCTCTGGGATAGAGAATTCCAAAAATTCACCACCCTCTGAGTAAAGAAATTTCTCCTCATCTCAGTCCTAAACCCCCTATTCTGAGACTGTGACCCCTGGTTCTAGACTCCCCAGCCAGGGGGAACATCCTCCCTGCATCTACCCTGTCAAGCCCTGTAAGAAATTTATATGTTTCAATGAGATCCCCTCTCATTCTTCTAAACTCAATCTCTCCTCAAAATAACTGAGGAGCAGCCTGCAACAGAGCCAGAACTGCAAAGAATGGGACCTAGAGGAAGAGGGAGTGCACAGCAGCAGAAGTGTGACTGGGAAGAAAGGAAGTGGCATCAGAACAGGGGCTGGGATGGGACAGAGCAGAGGCAGAATGAGGGGTGGACTCAAAATAGTCACCTCCTAAAATCGAGCACCAAAAGAAAAGATCTCGTACTGCAGTCTTCTACTCCCACAAGACTTCAGCTACCTGGCACCATTTTCTAATCTAGGAAATTATTTACGAATCACCAGATTTTAAAGTCACTAATTTACATTTTTTTTAATACTTAAAAAAAAGCAAATTAACACGACCCTCCCCCCTCTGGACCCAAGATTGGGTTACCTCACCACGGCCAGAAATAACTAAAAGAAAACTCATTTAAGAGACTTCATTACCATCAAAAATCTGCAGAGCAGCAAATGCCACATTTATATATAATTTACATACATCTGTGCTGCAGTCACAGTAAAAAGATTATTTCAAGACTCAAGTTTAATTAAAATGTTCTCGAGTCTTGCATTTATGCCAGAAGAAAATAAAATCAGACCCGTTTCTCTCCAAGCCATCATGCTCGCATCTTCCACCTACAAAACGAGTTGCTAAATGTCTTTCCAAGTATAGAGTACAGTTTGTCAGGTTATGGATCACAAGCATTTCCTGTCATCTCCTCCAGCTTTGTTTATGTGGGCAAATTACCAATTCCATCAGGAGGAGATTCTGCAGAGCTAAAGCCTAGACAAACATTCTGTGACTGGCGCTATTTATACTCTCTCATGTCTGTTCAGACCAAGTCCCTTCATACAACCGCTGTATGTTTTTAGTTGCATTTTTGGCAACTGCTTCCTTGACCGTAGCAGACCCACAGCTCTTGTGGCATTTTCTTTACGACACTGCATTGTGTAGTTAGTACGTGCTGCATCCACAGTGTATTGATGATGTAAGGGTGCATATTGAATCGAGTGGCAAGGGCACTGATCACGTGAAATGCTCTTTCCTGGATGGCTTTGGGTTTGAGTGTCATTGCAGCTGCACCCATCCAGGCAAATTCTGAGTATTCTGCTATTGACTTGACTTGAGGCGTGCAGATGGCAGAGACTTTGAGGGGTCAAAAGGTGTGCCACTCATCACAAATTACCCAGCCTTTGCCCTGCTTTTGTACCCACAATGATGATATGGCTGGTCCAGAAATCCTTCTGGCCAGTGATGGCCCCCAGGATATTGACAGTGAGAGACACAGTGATGGTGGTGCCATTGAAGGTCAAGGGGAGATGGCTGGGCTTTTTCTTGTTTGAATTGGTCATTACCTGGCACTGATGTGGCACAAATGTTACTTGCCGCTTGTCAACTCACACCTGGATGTTATCCAAGTCCTACAGTAGTTTGGCATTGGGTCCCTTCATTATTGGAGGAGTTGTGAATGGAGTTGAATACTGTAGAATCATAAGAAAACCTGACCTTATGACATGCTTGTTGGCGAAGCAACTGAAGATAGTTAAGCCAAGGACACTTCCCTGAGGAACACCTGCAGCAATGTTGTGGGGCTGCGAAGATTGGCCTCTGACAATCACAACCATTTTCCTTAGTCTCAGCCACTAAAGGCTTTCCCTTTGGGCCCCCACTGACCAGTTTTTCTAGGGATTGTTGATGCCATACTTGGTTGAATGCTGTCTTGAATCATAGAATCTTACAGCACAGAAATAGGACATACAGCCCATCGTGCCTGTGCCGGCTCTTTGAAAGAGTTATCCAATTAGTCCCAAATGGAGGCCAGGCTCTTCTCTATGGAGAGGAAATTGGAGTGCTCTTCATTCCTGAGTCATTCTTGCACATTTCCTGGTATTCAGTCCAGCACTGCATTGAGGGGAGACCTGGGAGTCGGTAACTGCTATACTGTTGATTACAGATACTGTGTGGAGGAAAACCGGGGGCTGGGGTGAGGGAGGGGGGTGGTGAGGGGGGGGGAACTCATACCCTCAAAAGTAACAAAAAAATTCAGCACTTTGAATTTTCAAAGTTGGCAAGTTGTGATCTCAATAAGTTGCTGCGTAATTCTGCTTTCCTTGGTGATATTATGTGAACACTTGGAATGTCTGCACAGTCTGCACTAATTTAAGCATAAACATTCTGAAAAGATACAGAAATTCCTAAAGCACTTTTTTGAAAATGGCACAGATGCATAATTTACACTTGCTCCCTGTTTATTTTTTTGAATTCATTTTTAAATTGGTCCCTTAGCTCTGATCTTGCCTCGTTCTTTTTAATAGAGCCACTATATATTTGTCGCAAAAATATTTAACTGGGCTGACTTTGTTATCTTTGCATGTGTGTGAACAAAAATGGAAATTTGCAGTCAGAAAAAAAAATCTTTATAAAGTCTATTCTCTGCAAGTATAAAATGAGGTGCACAATAAACAGATTGTTTCCTTAAAAAAATACACAGTCCTGAGCAATTGAATCATTATTTATTTTATGCATAGTTTAAACATTCTACTGTAAACCTTTGAGAATTAACCCTCATTGGGGACTTGCTATTTTAAACGAAACCAATTACAAGCAGCCAGCTGGAGTGGAAACTTGCACTACGATGCCTGCTAAAGGGTTACAGCTAAGGAAAGATGCAGACAGGAACTGCACTGTGGTAAATAGGATAAATATTTTCTTCACAGATAAAATTAATACTGCAATTAATGTGGACATTTCACTGATGGAAAGGGGAAATTCTGTACTGCGGTTTTCATTCACGTACTGCATCAACAGGAAGTAGAATTCACTTCCTTTGCTCTCCTGCCAAAAGTTATTTAAACTGATGATCTTGAGGCAAGTAGCAGCAGAAGCAAGCCAGTCGTTTTGCGTGAGTACTCAGCGGAGTCCGCTTCTTCACCGGGAGGTCACTTCTCTTGCACCACCCCGCGAACCGGTTTAAGTCTGCGGAGCACCACTGAAATGATAACACTGCAAAGTCAGCTGACTGCATTGTCACAGTGCTGCTGGTTTCTTCACGATCGCAACTGCCAGGGATCTAGCTCTTACTGCTGCAGTTTTCCAGTCGCAGTGCGGCAAAGCAGACGCTGCAGCAGGCACAAAGCAGCAATAGGATTCTTTTCACCTGCGCCGTTGGTCTTGTGGGAGAAAATAATTATCAAGAGTGAAATAGCAATAGAAACTGCCTGCTGGATTTACAGGTTAATTTTCCTGGCATGCAGTGCTTTCGGTTATGTATAGGGACCATATAAGAGGTCTGTGCCCACAATGCTAGCATGAGAGCCTTTGATGAAGGATGCCTTGCGTTCCCTGCCTCTTTATTAATAGTTTCCTGTGCCACGCTGACATACCTGCAAGGTCGAGACAAAGGATACAGTACTTTTCATCAACCATTTGATCAAGGCCTTTTTTTGCAACCACGCAGCCTGATGTTCCAGTCTTAGCACAGATCAGGGATCACAGTAATAACATGGATTGACAACAGTATCTGTCTCTGGCTCAGCACAGAACTCAAATTAGAGGCCAGACTTGCTGACCTACTTCACTTCAAATCATTCTTGGATGCAGGGCAGCAGCTGTCTAGTACCAACATCACTAGCCATCGTGTGGAGAATCCCAGGGATTGCAGTGCATGTCACGCTGGAGACTGAGGAAAATGGAGTTGTACACAGTCGTATTTCCAATTGCAGTTTTAAGCAGCTATAAAATCCGGATCGTCTAACTGCTTCATCCTGCTTCCGTCGCTGCGTGTGGATTAA
Source organism: Squalus acanthias (assembly GCA_030390025.1). NCBI lineage: Eukaryota > Metazoa > Chordata > Chondrichthyes > Squaliformes > Squalidae > Squalus > Squalus acanthias. Next base: position 37,006,770 of record CM059428.1, read on the forward strand.
ATTGTCTTTTAATACCAGTCTTTATCTGAGCTTCAACCTCTGGAATTAATGCATCAACCTGCTTGTTCTACCTAACGGATTTCACTGAATAAATGCAATGCAGCTGGGGGAAAAGAAATAGCATCCACATAACAAGAGTGTTGTGAAAACAAAGGAAGCGGCGTATCATCACCTGGATTGCAATATTTGCATGGCTCTCTTATCCTTTCTGTATCTTTACATTTTTCTACATCAAGTTCAGGAGCTGCAGACATCAGCAGGATGTGGTATCTAATGAGCCAAAAAAAAAAAGTGACAGCCGGTGGAGACTGCAATAGGAGACAGTAGCACATTTAGGTTATTGCCAATTTGATGCATGTGGCATGTGAGCCAGAGCCTCAAGGGACAGGATCTACAACGGGGGAAAGAGGGTTGCAGTAGAAGGAATAAAAAATGACAGGCGTAATGGAGAGTCTGCTGTGCAGAATGCCACAGAAACCCTTCGCAGATAGCAATTCCACCAGCCACTAGAAACTGAATAATTCATGGATTAAATCATCCCGGATTCACCTTTTGGATAGGCTGGTATGATCAGAATTTTGAATATGTATAATATATATATATATATAAAAATTCACACAAGTAAAATCTGAAGAGCTGTCAAAAGCTGAGTGCTTCGTATGAAAAAAAACCTTCTGATCCCGTGACAATAAGGCTGTGAGGAATGCACTTCTATCACAAGGCAGCATTGAGTGAAATTACATTAACGGTGATAAAAGCAAATGGATAATCCTGGTGGTATCTTCTTTTATTCTGTGTTTTTTTTTGTTTCCTTTGTTGTGCTGAGTCGGGATGCTGCAGAATTTAGAAACCTTTTCCATCTCTTAAATGTGTTGTTGCTGAAGAATTAGCTCTTTTTTCAATATCACCCTTTTCATGAACCCTTTTCTGATTTTCTGTGTGTGTGTGTGTACTCAGATGCACTGAGTCTCACAGTTTAAATGGGACCGCATTTGGTCATTTAAAGACTGAGGCACTATAGTGCAGCTCAGCAGTCACTTAAACACTCTGCAGACTGGCACTGCTGATTTCCATTGTTCCCATGGAATCCCACCTATATGCGTAGAGGATGAGGAATATCATGATGGCAACAGCAACTCTTCATCTGCGCAATATTTGCCCATTTTCCAACCTTCCAGAACCTTTCAGAATCACGGCACTAGTCATTTTCATCGAGAGACTCGTTACTTAAAAATCGCAATTGTAAAATCACGTGCAAAATATATTAACATCTGCCTAGAAAGCTACTGGAGTGAGGTTTATCAGCACAAAAGCTTTAAAAGCCATGGACAGAAAATGAAAAATTTAATAACAAAACAGTAGGAGGGTTTCTTTTATCCATAAAACAGTAAGTAGATATCCCTAATGTAAGGTGGTTGTTTTTAATTCTGTTGTTTCCTGTGTCGACACTTAACACAAGGTGACTGAGTTATTGAGTTCAAAAAGGTCTCGACTTTGGTTGGAGATTGTTAAAGAAGATTTTAGTGTTTTTTATTAATTCACTAAAATCAGCTTCTAAAGTATTGCACTGCAGCTAATGCAAAACTGAACAGATATCTTTTAAGGCTGTCATAATTATCAAAGAAATATTCTGGTTCTAGAATGTTGTACATTTTGCTATATTTGGTTAAACAGAGAAAATCCAGTATAGTTCCAAACCACGCTGATACTGAATTATGTTTTACGTTTGAACGCCATAAGTCTTCCCACAGCAGAAGGGCAAGTACTTTACTGCAGCGTCAGAAATAACAGTTCGATTCTGCATTATCCACACAGTGCAAAGCTTTAAAAGCTGATCTTAGCGCATCAGTGAAAAGCATTGAAATGTTCTTCATTATCAATCAGGGTTACTACAGATGTTGAAATATCAATATAGTCTGATGATCTTAACAAAAAAAATGTTTAATTAAATTGTGGAGCTGGATATGTGGCATACAGAACAAAAAAGGAAACTAAATTATGCTATCCAAATATGTTTTTAGACATTTGTTGGGCGATTCAATGGAATTGGGTATGATGTAAATCTTGTTATGTATATTTAATATTTTCAAATCTAGAGTCTTAAATACCAAATAGTATCCATAAATCTTAGCAGATCAATTATGTGTGAAGGCCATGTGTGTGCACACATGTCCATAACAGTGAAAAGGTTGATTTATACACCCTTTTTATGCTTTGACTTGGTGCGCAGCGCTCACAAGACTGGACTTTGTGGTTCTGTCCTGTTTATACTTGCCTTTGTGCTTATATCAGGCATTGTACGAGTATGCAACATAGAATCGTACAACACAGGAGGTGGTCATTTGGCTCATCCACCTGCGTCGGCTCTTGAAACAACTACTGTATTCACTTCGCCACATTCCCTTACCTTTTCCCCATACCGTATTAATTTTTTCTTTTTCAGATATTTATCCATCTCTCTTTGTGCCTATTTGCAACAACTCGCATTTATATAGCGCCTTAACTTAGAAAAACGTCCCGAATCGCTTCACAGAGGTGCAATGAAAAAAATGGATATTGAGCCCATGAAGGAGATGTTAGGAGGGGTGACTGAGAGCCTGGGCATAGAGGTGGGTTTTAAGTAGGGTCTTAAAGGAGGAGAGGAAGTTGGAGAGGCGGAGAGATTTAGGGAGGGAATTCCAGAGTATTGGATTTAGATGGCTGAAAGTACAGCCAATGATGGTGGGGCAAAGTGAGGAAGAGATGCACAAGAGGTCATAGTGACAGAAATTTAAGCATTCAATGTGGATTGTAGAGCTGAAGGAGATGACAGAGATAGGGAGTTGCGAGGTCAGGAAGGTCAGTTAGGATAATGGTGATGGACAAGAAGGACTTGTTGCGGGATAGGATATGGGCTGCAAAGTTTTGGATGAGCTGAAAGTTACAGAGAATGGAGGATGTGAGGCTGACCAGGAAAGCATTGGAATAGTCGAAATAAAAACAGATAATGCTGGAAATACTCAGCAGGTCAGGCAGCATCAGTGGAGAGTTAACGTTTCAGGTCAACGACCTTTCATCGCTTTTGTCCCCTCCCACAAAAGGTCATCGACCTGAAACACTAACTCTGTTTCTCTCTCCACAGATGCTGCCTGACCTGCTGAGAGTTTCCAGCATTTTGTGTTTTTATTTCAGATTTCCAACATCCGCAGTATTTTACATTAGAATAGTCGAGTCTGAAGGTGACAAAGTCACAGAAGAAGGTTTCGGCTGCAGATGGCCTGTGTTATGAGCGGAGGGGGACGATGTTATGGAGGTGGAAGTAGGCCGTCTTTGTGATGGAGAGGCTATGTCATGGGAAGTTTAGCACAGGGTCAAATAGAACGCCAAGGTTGAGAACAGTCTGATTGAATCTGAGATAGTGGCCAGGAGGGAGATAGAATTGGTAGCAAGGGTACCAAGTTTGTGGCAGGGGGCAAAAGCAATGGCTATTTACAGGCAAATAGGACTTTGAGAAGCCCCCTTGGTGGCAGTTTGAGTCAATGGCTCAGGACAAATGACCGTCAGTAAGGGAGAAACAAGTAGGAAGACAATTGAATTAGCCACATATGAGGCAGGATTTTCCCTGTGGAGGCGGGATGGCAGTGGGAGAGCTGGTTGGCGGGTTCTCGTCCCGCTCCCGTCGGCAGCCGCTCACTGAAAATGATTTTCCGTAGATTGGCCTTGTTAAGCCCTCCCTGCAGGGTTCCAGGCCAATTAATAGGAAGCGGGTCTGATGACGTCATTTGATGACGCGTCATCAGCCGGTTTCCTTAAAGGGACCACAGCCACATTGATTTTGACAATTGTGCTGTCAGTGTTCTGCAGCATTGAGGTGCTGAAAACACTGACAAGCACTGCACAAAGGTGCACGTCTGCACCCAGGCTCACGCATGACTCCCTCCATATGCTTATGGAGGGAGCCACAGCACACAGGAAGATTCTTTTCCCTACCCATGGGTGAAGAGACTTCCCCAGGAGATCAACGCAGTCTGGTTGCACATTGCACAGGAGGGCACAAGCAGGGATGTCCTCAGGAGTCCCTGGCTGCAGTGGCGCAAACCTTTCAATTATCTCAGTAGATCACGAAACGTTACTGCCAAGCCACACTCAACCTCATCCTGCTGTGCCACTCAACACATCCCCGTCACTCAGCCTTCCCTACCCTACTCCTGCACATCTTTACTCACACCAACTTACCTTGCACCTCCACCCATCCCTCTCTATCTACATTATCACTTCCCCATCTCACTAGCCACCCCTCACACTCACCCTCATCCTACTGTAAGCATACCAACTAACAACACACAAGGGTAGGCACTTGAGTGGTTTAGCCAATGTTCATGTGAAGTTTCTGTTAATGTGTTGTCAAACATTGAAATCTATATTTTCAACACTTCACCTTATTGAACAGATCTGTGCACACCTTGAGAAGTGTCTTAGTGAGTTCCAGTGAATGTTGAAACATAACTCCCCCCACCCTCCACCTCCCCGCTATTGTGATGAGTATGAAAGGAATGGCTTGGACATTATAGGGATGCTTTATGGTGCTGGTGTGGGATGGTGTCAACCTGACGCATAATGTAGCAGCCAGGGTGTACAGCGTCAAGTGAAGTAAATCTGGCCATGGTGATGCCATTGCTGGCCTCCCGGGCAGCAATGTTGTCAGGTGCTGATGCGCTGTGTCCTATGCAGCATCAGGCAATGGCGGAGAAGGTTGTGTGTTGTTGTTGGTGATGTTGGTGTGCCTGGTGATGTTGGTGCTGATCGTGGAGGGATTCAGAGGACCAAGGTGAGATTTTTTCAAGGGCACCGATGTTGCTGGAATAGATGTCAGCTGCAGTTGAGATGACAGAATCGATCTGTCAATGGTGAGAGAGGTTGTTCCAATGAGGTGACAGTGGATAGAGAGTTGGCTCTGAACACTTGCAAGCTACAGACAGCTCTATGGGGTAAAAATTGGGTCGTGCCCCCTTTGGGCGCTAACTTCGCCGGGGCGCTACTTTTAGCGTCCCAAACAAATTAGCGTCCCCGCGCCCAAAATTCACCGATAGCGCCCCAAGAGGGAGGCGGGATGCTACTGGAAGTGCCCCACCTCCCTCTTGGGGCGCTGTGAGTGAATATCGCGGCGCTACATGCCGCAGCGCCACGATCTGTGGCACGTCGCGCCGTGGTTCTGCAGGCCTTCCTCCCCTTATTGAAGGGGAGGGGCCTAGCGCAGCACGACCCGGGGCCCAGCTGGGCCACCAGGGATTGGAGTGCCGGCAAAAGAGCCTGGCACTCAAGAGAAGTGCCGGGCTCACTGAGCACAGCCGGCAGTCCGCGGGGGGGCTGCAGAGGAGTCTGGGGACAGCAGAGCGGGCAGGTGCTGGCAGGCGGCCAGCAACAAAAATGGCCGCCTGGCACCTCCACTTTAATTTACGCCACCCCGGCCGCAGGTAGGCCCCCCTGACCCCGTCGGACATAGCGTCCGGCGGTAAGTCAGGGGGGGCGCTAACGAAGAGCGTGGCCAGGGCGTGAGTGGGGTGCTTCGCACGGCGATGACGTCATCGCCGGCAGCACAGCACCGCGGGGCGCTAACGGTTACTGCCACCGCTAACCTCCCGCTAAATTTCGCAGGAGGCGTTGGTGGCGCCGCGCCCAGGCGCTAATTGCTTTGCGCCCCATTAGCACCCTCTTAGGGTGCTAACGGGAGGCGCAAATCAACCGAATTTTTAGGCCTATATGTCTTACAAATGCAGTAATCAACAGTTTTTGAGCTCTGAAACTGAACAGCTGCAAAATAGTATCCTTTATACTACTTCTGCAGCTGTCAGGTTATCAGATAAATCAAAGCAGACTCAACCCATGACAGGGTGAGCTGGCATGTTCCCCAAGCAGCGGGTAACCCGTGGGAGAGCACGTAAAATTACAAGGTAGGCTCAAAATAGCATTAAATTGGCTGTCTCCCCCGCCGCTTGGTGTCAGGTCAGTTCTGCACAGACAGACGCGACACCTGGGAGACTCGCGTGGAGGCGGGTTGACAGCGGGTTTCCTACCTGCTGTCAATCTTTGCTATTTTGACAGTGGACCCGCCTCCAAACCCGCCCTCTGAGTGCCAGCAAAATTCAGCCCATGGAGTTTGAGGTTGGGGACTCACTGCTAGTTTCTAATTGTTGATGTTTATTGCATTCCAGTTGGAAACCTGCACATGAAATGGGCTTGATTTACACTGGTGTCAATTTGGAACTCAAGTCAAACAGATTACAGCATAGAGGTGAGGTTTTAGGATATCTCTGACCTCCGCTTGCCAGATATTAGTTAGCAGAGATATTTATGTATACTTTCAGTAAATACATAATGTATCATTACTTTGAAAGCTATAAACTTATTGAAGCTTTTAACATAATTTAGCTTTCAGTTCTAGTTTTATAAAATTTGGGACATTTAACTGATCAGGGTAAGCTCTTTTGCTGTGCGTTCACTACCATTTGCCTCATAGGCTGATGATATAGAAACTTAGGTCAATGGAAATGCTCTGATTTTCACATAACTAAAAGGGAAAGGAAATGGAGCATCAGCATTGACAAGGTTAAAAATCCAAATCGTTATCGCTCATCTGGATGATCAGGGGATAGGATGGGATATGTTAGGGGGAATTAAATACGTGGGGTTACGGGGGTAGGGTGGGATATGTGTACTGTGGGGATTAAAGCAGGGACAGGGTACTGGATTTGGATGATCAGCCATGATCGTATTGAATGGCGGAGCAGGCTCGACGGGCCGAATGGCCTACTCCTGCTCCTAGATTCTATGTTTCTATGTCTATGTTTCTATCTGTGCACGTCTAATATACATTCGCAGGACGCACTGTGTAATACTGACACTGCTTTGAGCATTATTGAGGAGTGGTGCTTCATGCCACAGGCATACACTGTTTGTATAGGAGCTTTCAGCCATTTTACACTTGCTGTTGTACTTAACTGAAATGCTGGACTAATGAATTCTGGCTCTGCTATCATCAATCTATCAAGCCCTTCCCACAAGTATCAGCTATGGTAGGCATGTAGCTAATCTACTTTACAGTAAATGTCCATAGAAGCGGACAGTTAGGCCTACATAAGACATACATCCACAAGTTTGAGTATAAATAATCCCTTCCCATTGATATCACCCACCTCCCCCCCTCCCCTCCCTCTCTGTCCATCTGTGCAGGCTGAATCAGGCCATGCTAAACCTTGGCATTCAAACTATACAGCCTACCCAGCACCAGATTGCTTACTTTCACCTCCACAACATCGCCTGCCTCCGTCCCTATCTCGCCCTCATTGCCGCTGAGACCCTTACCCATGCTCGGGTTACCTCTCTAGACTTCGTGAACCCACAAAATCAGCCGGGATCGGGGCTGAAGTGCTGCTCCTCCAGGAAAGTGGTCCAAAGGAGCAGCAACAGAAGATCCAGGACTATTTTTCCGACATTCTGCATGGCTCCCTCCGTAAACTCTAACTCATTCAAAATCGAGCTGCCTGTAACCTGTCTTGCACTATATTCCATTTACATACTATACCATTGGTGGCAGAGCTTTTAGCCACTTCGGTTTTACTCTCTGGAACCCTCTCTGAAAGCCCTCTGCCTCCTTTTCCCTCAGTCAAAAGGTTGTGGGTTCAAGTCCCACTCCAAAAACTTGAGCACAAGTGCAGTACTGAGGGATTGCTACACTATTGGAGGTGCTGTCTTTCGGATGAGACGTCTGCCCTCTCAGGTGGACATAAAAGATCCCATGGCACTATTCGGAGAAGAGCATCGAAGTTCTCCTGGTATCCTGGCCAATATTTATCCCTCAACCAACATCACAAAAACAGATTATCTAGTCATTATCTCATTGCTGTTTGTGGGACCTTCCATGTTGGCTGTCACATTTCCTACATTACAACAGTGACTTAACTTCAAAAGTACTTCATTAGCTGTAAAGCGCTTTGGGATGTCTTGAAGACATGGAAGGTGGTACAGTATATAAGTGCAAGTCTTTTGTTTTAACTTTTAAAAATCCTTCCTATAACCCATCTTCTGACCAAGCTTTCAACTACCACTCCTAACTCTCCCACCACGACTCCTTGGAACATTTCTTTATATTAACAGCACTAAATAAATTCAAATTCTTTTTGTATATATAAGCGAGAGTAAAAGACTGGTCTAATTTATTAACCAAGAAAAATATGAACTGTATATAATCACAAGGAATGATAATATAAACAGTACATGTTATCATAATGTAGTACTAAAACTGAATGTTCTTTGGTGCCAGCAGTATCGTGTTACCAAATACTGACCATTTAAGATTTTTTTCTAAACCTACTGTACTGTGTCATGAGAATATTTGTACAGTAATATAATATAATATAAAATGCACAACAGAAGGATTTTATAATCCAGCTTTTCAGGATTAAATTTATTTTTTGGAAGCTTGTGAAATATTTACAGAAATAATTTTTAGACATTTGAAGAGGGAATAAATTTTAAACAGCAATTTGAAAAATATACTAAATTGGATCATTTCTTCATTCGTCGGATTACCCGAGCACACTGGAAAATATTGCTGTTTCTAGACTTTATTCTGGAACAAGTAATTCCCACAGTACTCAAAATGTCTGCCTTCTATGAACTATTATAGACATGTCCAAGGCAGGAGAAAAGCTCTGGTCTTCAGATTCCCCTTCCTTCATCCATAATTAATATACTGTATTTAGGCTTACTGTCACTTCTGCCTCATCTGTTCTGATACAAGAATGCAGGAATGACAAAGCTCCCCCCTTCATTGCACTATATGTTTAAGTTCCACACCACCAATTTCACACTCCTTCCTGCATTAACACAAAACTACATCCCTCTGTACATAGAATGTACAACACAGAAACAGGCCACCCAGCCCAACTTCTCCATGCCGGTGTTTATGCTCTACACGTTCCTCCTCCCACTCCTCTTCATCTAATCCTATCAAGATTTTAGAATCTTAGATTATCTTGCACCCTTTTCATAGTTCACTAATTTGAGATTAATCTTTGAAAGAAGAAAGACTTGCATTTATATAAGAACATAAGAAATAGGAGCAGGAATAGGCCACTTGGCCCCTTGAGCCTGCTCCGCCATTCAATAAGATCATGGCTGATCTTGGGCTCAAAGCCACTTCCCCGCCTGCTCCCCATAACCCTTCACTCCCTTATCTTGCAAAAATCTGTCTATCTCCACCTTAAATGTCTTTAATAACCCAGCCTCCACAGCTCTCAGGGGCAAAGAATTCCACAGATTTACGACCCTCTGAGAGAAGAAATTCCTCATCTCAGTTCTAAAAGGGCGACCTTTTATTCTAAAGCTGTGCCCCCGCGTTCTAGATTTCCCCATGAGGGGAAACATCCTCTCTGCATCTACCTTGTCGAGCCCCCTCAGTATTTTATATGTTTCAATAAGATCACCTCTCATTCTTCTAAATTCCAATGAGTATAGGCCCAGCCTGCTCAACCTTTCCTCATAAGTCAACCCCCTCATCTCTGGAATTAACCTAGTGAATTGTCTCTGAACTGCCTCCAATGCAAGTATATCCTTCCTTAAATAAGGAGACAAAAACTGTATGCAGTACTCAAGGTGTGGTCTCACCAATACCCTGTACAGTTGTAGCAGGACTTCCCTGCTTTTATACTCCAACTCCTTTGAAATAAAGGCCAACATTCCATTTGCCTTTTTGATTACTTGCTGTACCTGCATGCTAACTTTTTGTGTTTCGTGCACAAAGACCCCCAGGTCCCTCTGTACTGTAGCATTTTGTAATCTCTCTCCATTTAAATAATAATTTGCTTTTTTATTTTTCCTGCCAAAGTGTATAACCTCGCACTTTCCCACATTATACACCATCTGCCAAATGTTTGCCCACTCACTTAGCCTGTCTATATCCCTTTGCAGGTTCTTTGAGTCCTCTACACAACTTGCTTTCCCACCCATCTTTGTATCATCCGCAAACTTGGCTACATTACACTCGGTCCCTTCATCCAAGTCATTAATGTAGATTGTAAATAGTTGAGGCCCGAGCACCGATCCCTGTGGCACCCCACTAGTTACCTTTTGCCAACCGGAAAATTACCCATTTATCCCGACTCTCTGCTTTCTGTTAGTTAGCCAATTCTCTATCCATGCTAATACATTACCCCCAATTCCATGAGCTCTTATCTTATGCAGTCACCTTTTATGTGGCACCTTATCGAATGCCTTCTGGAAATCCAAATACACCACATCCACTGGTTCACCTTTGTCCACCCTGCTCGTTACCTCCTCAAAGAACTCCAGCAAATTTGTTAAACATGATTTCCCTTTCATAAAACCATGCTGACTCTGCTTGACTGCATTATGATTTTCCAAATGCCCTGCTACTGCTTCCTTAATGAAGGACTGCAGCATTTTCCCAACGACAGATGTTAGGCTAACTGGTCTATAGTTTCCTGCTTTCTGTCTCCCTCCTTTCTTAAATAGGGGTGTTACATTTGCAGTTTGCCAATCCGCTGGGACCTCTCCAGAGACCAAGGAATTTTGGTATATTGCAACCAATGCATCCACTATCTCTGCAGCCACTTCTTTTAAAACCCTGGGATGCAGGCCATCTGGTCCAGGGGACTTGTCATCTTTTAGTCCCATTATTTTACCAAGTACTATTTCCTTAGTGATAGTGGTTGTCTTTAGTTCCCCCCTCCCTGTGGCCCCTTGATTATCCATTATTGGGATGTTGTAAGTGTCTTTTACCGTGAAGACAGATACAAGATATTTGTTCAGAGTCTCTGCCAGTTCCCCGTTCCCCATTATTAATTCCCCAGTCTCATCCTCTAAGGGACCAACGTTTACTTTAGCTACCCTCTTCCTTTTTATATACCTGTAGAAGCTCTTACTATCTGTTTTAATGTTTCTTGCCAGTTTACTCTCATAATTGATCTTCTGTCTATAATTATTTTCGTCATCCTTTGCTGGTTTTTAAAAATTTCCCAATCCTCTGGTCTCCCACCAATCTTGGCAACATTGTATGCCTTAATTTTCAATTTGATACCATCCCTTACTTCCTTAGTTAGCCACGGATGGTGCTCCCTTCTCTTAAAATCTTTCTTTCTCACTGGAATATATTTTTGTTGAGAGTTATGAAATATCTCCTTAAATGTTCGCCACTGCATTTCAACTGTCTTACCCTTTAATTTATTTTTCCAGTCCACTTTAGCCAGTTCTGCCCTCATGCCATTGTAATTGCCTTTGTTTAAGATCAGGACACTGGTTTGAGATACAACTTTCTCACCCTCCAACTGAATTTGAAATTCAACCATGCTATGATCACTCTTTCCGAGGGGATCCTTTACTATGAGATCATTTGTTAATTCTGTCTCATTACACAGTACCAGATCCAAGATAGCCTGCTCCCTGGTCGGTTCCATTACATACTGTTCTAGGAAACCATCCCGGATGCACTCTATGAATTCCTCCTCAAGGCTACCATGGCCAATTTGATTTGTCCAATCAATATGGAGATTAAAATCACCCATGATTATTACTGTACCTTTTTTACAGGCCTCTATTATTTGTTGATTTACACTCTGTCCAACAATACTGCTACTGTAGACTACGCCCACCAGAGACTTTTTCCCTTTATTAATTTTTATCTCCACCCAAACCGATTCTACATCTTGATCTTCTGAGCCAATATCACTTCTCACCACTGCACTGATCCCATCCTTTACCAACAAGCCACCCCACCTTCCTTTCCTTTCTGTCTATCCTTCCGAATTGTCAAATAACCTGGAATATTCAGTTCCTAGCCCTGATCACCTTGCAACCACGTCTCTGTAATGGCGATCAGATCATACCCATTTGTATCTATTTGTGCCGTCAACTCATCTATCTTGTTACGAATGCTGCGTGCATTCAGATATAGAGCTTTTAACTTTGTCCTTTTACCATTTCTCCTTGTTTTGGCCCCATTTTCTCTTTCACAACCTCAGGACATCCCAAAGTGCTTTACAGCCAATTAAGTACTTTTGAAGTGTAGTCATTGTTGTAATGTGCCAATTTGTGCACTGCAAAGTCCCACAAACAACAATGAGATAAATTACCAGATAATCTGTGATAGGTGTTCAGGACACCGGGAGAAATCCACTGCTCTACTGCGAATAGTGCCAGGAGATCTTTTACATCCACCTGAGAGGGAAAATAGGCCTCAGTTTAACGTCTTATCCGAAAGATAGCACTTCTGATACTGCAGCACTCCCTGAGTACTGCACTGGAGTGTCAGCCTAGATTATGTGCTCAAGTGTCTGGAGTGGGACTGGAACCCACAACTTTCTGACTCAGAGGGCTGGATTTTCATTGACCCGTGGAGGTGGGTTTGGAGGCGTGTGGGGGGTTAAAATTGCGAAAACTGGCTGGCGGGCACAAGTCCGCCTCCATGCAATTTTCATTAAATCGTGTCTGCTGGTCCCGACTCCGTCCCGCCTTTAAGAGGCCGGATAGGCTGTTAAGGCCCTTAACAAGCACTAAATTGGCTCTATAATGCCATTTTGAAAGGTCTTTGTGATTTTAACCCTTGATCTACGTCAAGCACGCCTGTTCTGAACCACGATTGTGAAACCTGGCGGGAGCACATTTGGATAGCTGACTATCAGCTGCAGGTCCACTATTACAACGGAGATGTGATGAAGGTAGTAGTAGTATTAGGTCTGAAAGTCGCCTCTGATGCTGCTGCATTGAAGGTCTTCAGAGACTGCCTGGCCTTTGCTGTGAGAGGACCTGGATGCATATCTCTCTCTCTCTCTCTCACACAAAGCTGCTGCTCATTTTGCATCCAGGTCCTCTCACAGCAAAGGCCAGGCAGTCTCTGACCTGCAATGCAGCAGCAATGATGACATCATCAGAGGCGACTTTCAGACTGAAACCACTAATTGGTTCATGGGTTCCCACATGCTGGAACTCAATTGCCCAATTAGGTGAAAATTGCATCAATCTCCCACATCCAATTGCAGTCGGGTGGATAACACGAAATGCGGATGACACGACCCCAACCCGCCCCAGTATCAAAATCCAGCCCAGAGTGAGAGTGTTATCACTGAGCCACAGCTGACAAATGAACCTATTCCATTACCTCTATGGCTTAGAAATTGGCCTGTACAATAATAGCTTAAAATAAGTGGTTTACCAATTTCACTACAATTGCTGATGAAGGACTTTCATATGAGCATGTTAAGCATTTGTAGACTATTATTTTAGAGAGTAATTTCCAAGCTTATATTTTTTGGGGCATCTAAAATTGGAGAAAATATTCTGAGTAGTTTCATTGATGTTTTGTAGAGCAACATTATGACTATATGGGGGAAAAATTCAGTTGATTAGCACCTCCCATTTGCGCCCTAAGAGGGCGCTAACGATGCGCAAAGCAACTAGCGCTCGGGCGCGGCGATGTTTGCGCCGCTCGCGAAATTGACCAGAGTTTTTGCAGCGGCGCTAAACTCTACCGCCACGTTCTCCAGCGCCCGCAGATCGTGACGTCAGTCGAGCGTGCAACGCCCCAGTGGCGCCCCGGACCGGATATTGAGTGGCGCCCCCTTCCTTTCCGCCTGCTGCTAGCAACGACAGGGAGAGTGGAACGTTTTGAAGTCAGGAAGGGGCTGGGGGAGCACTATTTAAAGGCGGCCTCTTCCTGCCTTTTTTTGTCGGAGACATTTTTGCACCATGCATTCTGAGAGAGCGAGAGAGAGAGAGACTTCTGGAGAGATTCAACACTGTGTGAAGTAGTTTTGGCTACTGAGCAGCACTTTGCAGGCTGCGCTTCAGCAAGGAGGTGGTCACTGAGCTCTGCCACCTGCTGCAACCAGATCTGCAGCCTCAACTGAGGACCAGGACGTCTGTGTCGGTGGCAGTGAAGGTGACAGTGGCTCTGAATTTTTATGCCACCGGCTCCTTTCAAGCAGCTACTGGGGACATCGCCAATATCTCCCAGTTTGCAGTCCATTGCTGTGTCTGGGAGGTGACAAATGCCCTCTATAAAAGGAGACGCCAGAACATCTCTTTCCCCATGACCCGAGCCAAACAGCATGAACGCGCATTGGGCTTTGTGAGGATAGCGGGCTTCCCCATGGCGCAGGGCGCCATTGACTGCACACATGTGGCATTGCAGGCACCGCATGAAAATGCAGAGGTTTTCCAAAACCGCAAGAGCTACCACTCCTTAAATGTGCAGTTGGTCTGTGACCACAGACAGCTGATACTCGCTGTCAATGCCCGCTATCCTGGCAGCAGCCACGATGCTTTCATCCTGCGCCAGACTGGTGTGCCAGACCTTTTCCAGGCACGCATCAGCCAAGTGGTTGGCTCCTCGGGGACAAAGGTTATCCACTTTGCACCTGGCTGATGACACCGCTCCGTAACCCCAACACCCCTGCCAAGCTGCGGTATAATGAGAGACATATCGCTACCAGGAACATAATTGAGCAGACGATCAGTGTGCTCAAGCAACGGTTCCGCTGTCTGGACCACTCAGGAGGAGCCCTGCAGTACTCTCCTGAGCGAGTCTCCCTCTTCATAGTTGTGTGCTGCATGCTTCATAACCTGGCAATCCTCAGGACCCAGACAATGCCACCAGGGATTGGTACACCACCGGAGGAGGAGGAGGAAGAGGAGGAGGAGGATGATCAGCAGCAGCACCAAGGCGGGAGGGAGGCCCACAATGTTGAAACTGCAAGGGCCGTCCGTCAATGGCTGATAACAAGCCGATTCTAGGCCCCTACTCAGGAAATGGCTTCTGGCATGGAGAACAACATGATGGAAAGCAACCCGCAACCCCTATAGCCGGCCAAGGCAGCAATGATTCCAAAGGCCAAACATGTACATTTTGAATACAACAACTTTTTTTTTACAAACTCTGTGTGTGTCATTTATTCATGACAAACTAATAGAAACAAACACAACAAATCATTAATTAACATAACTAGTTCTCACAAGCTGGAGATAATGGCCAAAACACTAAAAAGTTATCAGACTGATAAAAAGTTATCGGCCTTTAATAAAAACATTCCCAACATTTCTTGAGACTTCCTACTTTTTGCCCTTCGATGGTGATCTCCATCCCTTGCACACTTCCCCCCTTCCCACCCTACTGCTCCTCCGTAATGGGGCCCCAGTGGCTGCAGCAAGGCTGGTGGAAGGCTGCTGAATTTCAGATCCTGAGACTACAGATGCCCTTGAAGGACGCCCTCTACCAGCTCTGGGCCTGGAAGCCCGGCTGCAGACTGCACCAACTCTGCATGGGCGGCAGCAGTCTGGGCTGGCTGTGTTGCAGGCAGTGGCAAGTGCAATGGGGAAGTGACAGTGGTGGGAGCAGAAATGCTGTCATCCTGAGAGAGGACAGCACCTCCCTGCTCGACCGACACACTGGCACTCCCACGGGGCAGCACCTTAGCATCCGGAGCAATCTGCTCGAGCACAGATTGCTGGCCTGCTGCGGCACCCTGAGAGCCCCAGGGCAATGTGGCCAAACCAGCGACGATGGCAGCAGTCAGTGCATGCGTTGCCTCAATCTGAGACTGCATGAGAGCAGTCTGAGATTGGATCGCAGCAGCCAGTGACTGAATTGCAGCACTAAGCAGTTGCGTCCGCCTGTGCTGCAGCGGAGTGCTCCACACTCCTTGCCAGTGCATCAATGCTTTCGGGCACCCTTCCCATTACACCCATGAGCTGAGTGTGCATGTCCACCGCCTGGGTGTTCATTTCAGCGACGAGCCGCTCCTCCTCTGCATCCAGTGCAGCAGGACTCGCTGGTCTGCTCTCCCTCCGGGGAGATGGCCCCCGAACTTCCCTACCCCCATGGCATTGCTGCAGCCCACTGGGTCCCGGAGCTTCACCCTCATCAGACCCTTCCCCCCTGCTCCCCTCCAGGGAAGACGTGGTTCCAGTGTGGGCATGGGCTCCCTCGGGAGACACTGGCGCTGAGGCTTCGGCTTCCTCTTCCTCCTCGCCTGCGGCGTCGCTCCCACTGGCTGGTTGAGGGCCCATCTCCTCAGCTGGTGGTTCACCATCTGAAAGCAGGGAGGTACAAGAGTGGCTTTAGCGTCAAGACAGGGGGGCGGTAAGGGAGGAAGGAGTGGAGCGATTTGGTAAGTTGGATTGAAAGTGTAAAAGGCTAGTGTTGTGAGTGACAAGTGGAATGAGAGAGGAGAGAAAGCTGATGAACTTACCATTGCTGTTCCGAAGGGGGTCGACCTTTCCAGCGGCCACGGGACCTATCACCTGGCTTGCGATGATTCTGTGGACACGCGCCTCCAGATCGCTGAGGGTTTGCAGCTGAGGCAGCCCTCCACCCGTCCGTTGCTGCTGCCGCCTATTATGAGATAGCTTGGCCTGCAAGAAAAAGGACGGCATCGGAGTAAAAATGCAGCCATGTGCTTGCCTGATGTGCCTCCCATAGTTGAATAGCCCTTAATGTATGCTGCCATGTGCTTGCCTGATGTGCCTCCCATAGTTCAACAGCCCTTAATGTATGCAAGGTGTGGAATGTGCATGTGTGTTTTATGAGATGGCCATAGGTCTTGGATGAGTGTTGGGCATTGGGGTTTTAACACCCTCCGGCCATAGAGTGAGGTTGAGATGGAGGGATAGAGAGGTATTGAAAAGCAGCCACTCACCCTGACCACCCGAGTGAGGTCGTTGAACTTTTTCCGACATTGTGTGTGGTTCCTGGGCACTATGCTCCTGGAGGAGATGTGCTGAGCCACCTCCCTCCACACTCTTCTATTGTCACGGGGCAATGGCCTCCTGCCACTCTCTGGGTACAGTATTGATCTTCGGCGCTCCACTGCGCCAACCAGAGCCACCAAGGCCCGGTCGCTGAAGTGCTGAGCTCGTTCCCTGGGCCTCTCCATAGTTCTTTGCAGCAGCTTTGAGGTTGAGGTCTGTCCAGGCCGAGATTCAGGGCTGCAATGAGCAGGGTGTGGCTGGAGAGCAACATCGACCCTCCCCTTTAAGAACTGGCCGGCGCCAGTGTGTCTGTGTTCCATTGCTAACTGACATCACCTGAGCTTCGCCAGCGCTCTGAGTTAGCACCTCGCTCCTCGGCCTTTGCGCCTTAAGACAGGTGTGTAGCGCTTGATTTGGCGCTGCAATCACCTCCAGGGGCGATAGAAGCCAAGTTTGCAGTCGGAGGCGATAATTTGCGCCAGGCGCTAAACTTTGCGTCCGGCTGATAACTACGCCCCAAATGGGGCAATACCGAATTTCTCCCCCTTTGGATCTACTTTATGTGCCTTATATTCTAGTTGTCTTATTAACTACTACCAAACAATGCAACAATACTTTTACCATTTGATCATCTGTCACCATCATGCTGTTTTTTTTGATCCACTTCATTTAGGACATGTTCTTCATTATGTAATCAAATTTCTTATTTTTTTTGCACCAGTGTGATGCTGTTTGCCATGCTTCTGTCTAGCAGTTAAACAAACATCTGTGGATCTCTAAACTATTGTCCTAACCCAAGAATAAATTAGTGTCATCTGCAAACTCACTTTTCGCAAGGCCATTAATATATATTATGAACAGAATTCCCAGGAGTGATACATGGGTGGCGGTAGTGGGGGAAGGAATATCCAACGACTGCTACATTCGAACTACAGTCTACTCCTGACAATTCAAAATCACTTAATTCTAATAACTAGATAATTTGAAGTACACTTAAAAAGCTGTTATATTCCAGTTGTTTAATTTGAATTATGAGATAATTAGATTTTTTTTTGAATGCATTAAGTGACTTTGAATTGTCTTGAGTAGTCTGTAGCACCAATTTTTCCTTATTATCTTTTCCATTAATACTACACTTTACAGGGTCAACTTGATCCCATTAGCTTTCAATTTAGTCATGTCTCCTGTGAAGACAAATGCTTTCTCAAAATCAAGATCATAGAATCATACAGCACAGAAGGTGACCATTTGGCCCATCATGCCTGTGCCAGCTCTTTGAAAGAGCTATCCAATCAGTCCCACTCCCCTGCTCTTTACCCATAGCCCTACAATTTTTCCTTTTCAAGTATATATCCAATTCCCTTTTGAAAGTTACTGTTGAATCTGCTTCTACCATCCTTTCTTACAGTGCATTCCAGATCATTAACAACTCGCTGCATAAACAATTCTCATCTCCCTCCTGGTTCTTTTGCCAATTATCTTAAATCTGTATCCTCTGATTACCAATCCTCCTGCCAATGGAAACAGTTTCTCTCTATATCAAAACTCTGCATAATTTTGGATACTTCTATTAAATTTCCCCCTTAACTTTCTCTGCTCTGAGGAGAATAACCCCAGCTTCTCCAGTCCCTCCACATAACTGAAGTCCCTCATCCCTGGTACCATTCTGGTAAATCTCCTCTGCACCCTCTCCAAGCTATGCAGCTTTATATAGTATCCAGCACACTACCCTCAATCAATAACTCTGATACATTCACAAACAATTCTTGTAAATTTACTTGGCACTGCATGCCTATCATAAGCCCATGTTTGTACCTGGTGTGCTACTGACCACCTCCCTTGATAACTCTGTGGACAAATTTTTTTAAATTCGCTTATGGGATCTGGGCATCGCTGACAAGGCCAGCATTTATTGCCCATCCCTAGTTGCCCTGGAGAAGGTGCTGGTGAGCCGCCTTCTTGAACCGCTGCAGTCCGTGTGGTGAAGGTACTCCCACAGTGCTGTTAGGGAGGAAGTTCCAGGATTTTGACCCAGCGACGATGAAGGATCGGCGATATACTTCTAAGTCAGGATGGTGTGTGACTTGGAGGGGAACTTGGAGGTGGTGGTGTTCCCATGCGCCTGCTGCCCTTGTCCTTCTAGGTGGAAGAGGTCGCGGGTTTGGGAAGGTGCTGCCGAAGAAGGCTTGGCGAGTTGCTGCAGTGCTGAGCCATGAGCCAAACATATAAGGAAGGTTGTGTTGAGTTAGCTAATATCAGCCAGTGAAACATTACAATTAGCCTTAGTGCCCTCCAGCCTAGGAAAGGGTTGGGGGGGAACAACTAGAACTCATATTCCTGATTGTTTTTCAGTGATCTCTGCTGGAAAGTGACCATGTGTAGATGCTGGAAGTGAATAGGATCAGGCTTGGGTCACCATGATCAAATAGGCTGCTCACACATGAAGAATGGATTTTTGAGCCGGGTACCCAAAGGTTGCTGGTGATGTGAAACCAGAGAATTGAAGCAGATGTTCTTGCACTGTTGTCTAGTTTGTAAACTCCAGTATTTTTTTGGCTTCACTTTGGGCAACAGATCTACAAATTTGCATGACCATGTGTCTTTTTTTTTTCTAAACAATTGAAACCATAGTACTTTACTGATAACACTCTAGTTCAATGAGATTGACATAATTTCAACCACCACACCCACCACCTCTGCTCTCAGTTATTTTATTGCTCTTGGATGCATTCTATCTGGGGTAGTTGCTCCATTAACCTTCAGGTACACCCATTCTTAATCACTACTTTGTTGGAAAACATAACTTTCTTCATAAACTCTGATGCATCTTGCATTTCTCCAATTGCAACATTGAAATTACCTTCTAGAGTGAAAACTGAAGTGAAAAAATGTATTTATAAACTATATTATAATGGGCCGTATATTCCGATGCCTACGGGTGTGTATGCACTGTGTACACACCCGTAGGGACATCGGAAATGCCGGTTTCAGGCATGCCAAGCGCACGCGCTGAAAACCGGCATTTCCGATCTGTCAAGAATGCTCTTGATAGATCGGATGCCTGCCCTAGAGAAGGGCCTCTGCGGGCGGATAGTTCCGCTTTCTGGAGAACCTCCGCCCACAGAAAACCCTTAGAAATCTTACGCCTGGTAAAAAGTTTTTAAAAATTCAGTCATTAATCATTCAAAAATACTTTTAAAAAAAGTTTATTTTTAGCCCCATAAAAAACTTTAATTATATTTTTCAAAAAATTAAATTTTTGTTTAAAATATTTAATTTATTGTAATTTCAACACATTTTATAAATGTGATTTTTTTTTTTAATTTAATGTTTGTGTTTTTGGGGTGATCTCCATTCATATATTTGACAGGTCTATGTCAAGTGTATGAAGGAAGATGCCCTTCTCCTATTGGCTCCCCATGGCCCACGTGATCCCAGGGATGCTTGCGAACTGCATGCGCCCCTGGGATATGTGGGCCCTGTGCATTAAGTTGGAGAGGCCCAGGAACGGAAGTATACGCACTTCGGGAGCCCTCAGGTAAGTCCGTAGATTTTTTCCAGATCGGAGGCCTCCGCACGCAGGAAGCCTCCAATCGGAAAATATGGGCCAATATTTGATATTCACTTCCAGTACTGAGGGAGTGCAACACTGTCAGAGGTGCCGTCTTTCGGATGAGACGTTAAAACAAGGCCCCATCTGCTCTCTAAGGTGGACGTAAAAGATTCCATGGCACTATTTCAAAGAGCAGGGGAGTTATCCCCGATGTCCTGGCCAATATTTATTCCTCAATCATCATCATGAAAACAGATTATCTGGTCATTATCACATTGCTGTTTATGGGAGCTTCCTGTGCACAAATTGGCTGCCGTGTTTCCTACATTAGAACAGTGACTACACTTCAAAAGTACTTCCATGGCTGTAAAGCACTTTGGGACGTCCTGAGGTCATGAAAGGCGTTATATAAAAGCTAGTCTTTTTTTTCCTTTTCAGTATCCTTAAAGGGTTGATTTGGATTGTTTCAGTTCATTTCATCCTATTCTGTTAGGGAGGGGTTTTCTCTGAAAATATTCATCCAGAATATATGAAAATGCATATTGTATTGTCTAACTCAACTCCAGTAAAAATAGCTCTAGATTTCCTGCCAGTTCCAGAAAAGTGTACTATTTTACCTAAAAAATGCTGACATGTACAATGCTTTTTTAAAAACAATCAGAACCCAAAGGGAAAGTCTCACGGCCACAGAGCAAGAAAGCACCACCACCACCATCTTGTACTTAAATAGCATCTTTAATGTAGAAAAACTCTCCAAGCATAAGGAAAAAATGGATGGTGAACCAAAGGAGGAGATATTAGGAGGGATGATCAAAAACCTTGGGCAAAGAGGTGGGTTTCAAGAAGATTCTTAAAAGGAGGAAATAGATGTGGAGGGTTTTAGGGAGGGAATTCCGGTTTGTAAGGCCTGGGCAGCTAAAGGTAAAGCTGTCACTGGTGGTTCGAAGGGGGAATGCACAAGAGGCTGGTGTCCGAGGAATGGAGAGTTCGGGTGGGGTGGTGGTGCGTGTTGTATTACTGGAGGAGGTTACAAAAATAGAGAAAAGCAAGAGCACAGAGGGATGAGATTTCTAAATTTGAGGAACTGGGGAACTGAAAGCCAAATGTAGATCAGCCAGGATGGGATGATGGGCGATTGGGACTTTGTGTAGAATAGGTTACAGGCAGGAAAGCTTTGGATAAGCTGCAGCTCACTGAGGGTGGAAGATGGGAGGCCGGCCAAGAGAGCACTGGAATAGTCGAGTCCGGAGGTGACAAAGTCGTGGATGAGTGTTTCAGCTGCAGATGCAGATGGGCTGAGCGGAGTGGAGGCAGGTGATATTACAGAGGGAGAAGTAGGCCAAAAATAACAGAAGACAAGATGAGGTAACCGAAGAAATGGTGATTAGGTTCACAACAGGTTTTGTAGATTGTAAACGGAAGGAAAGAATGAAGGCGGCAAAGAATTACATTATTTTCAAATTGTAGGAACGAATTAAAGTAGGAAATGGTGCAATGAGACTTCGGGGGAATTTGAATCCCAAAAAAAGTGAGTGGGGTCGGGTAGAAGGTTAAAGTGTCAAAAAACTGAATCCTGACAACAACCCGCCTACTTCCGGTTTTAACGGAGGTGGGATGGGGGGGGGGGCAGCCTACCTGCTCTCAGGAGGCGCGTCGCCTATTTAAATATTATAATGAGGCTGGTGTGCCTCAGATTTAACCACCATTTTAAATTTAACTGTGGCTGGTCGGATTTCGCAGGCATCGGGGAACCCACAGCTACTGGAAGGCGAGGATTGCTGAATCCAGCGTCCCTGCCTAACCCACCCCCCGTGATTGGAGACCCCCCTACAAGGCCTACATTCCCCCAGGCCTCCGATCCCCTCCATGAGGTCTCCAATCGCCTTCCCAGACCCCCTCCCACCGATCCTCTCTCCCTCCCCGCCGATGCTAGAGTCCGGCCCCGATATTCTCTCCCCCTGATCCTCCTCCAGCCCCCAATGTTTTCTCCCTCCCCCCGATATTGGCCCCGATGTTCTCTCCCTTCCCCCCCCCCCCGATCCTCCTCTGGCCCACGATGTTCTCTCCCTCTCCCCAGTGCCGGCTTCCGGTGTTCTTTCCCCCCCCCCACTTCATGCTCGAGTCCAGCCCCAGACCACCCCCCCGATTCCTCCCTCCCTCCTTCCTCTCTGCAGCATAGTGCCGCAGGCCAACCCACCCTCAGCCAGCCAGCCTCTCCATCTGGCTGGCTGTGGGTGGGAAACAGAGGTTTGAAATGCAAATCAGGCCCCGCCGTTAAATTCGGCAGGGCCTGCGGGAAACCCATTCTCCTGGGTTTCCCAACCGCTTCCTAGCTCCCCAACTCCCCACCTGTCATCCGATTAAAATTCCAGCCTTAGTTTCCACAGAGTGATTGTAGTTAGCTCCTATTCAAACTTACTACATTGCTCATTAGAATCCAGGTCTACCAACTCTCCTACCTTTGGTGATTATCTTCCACACTTTTTATAGTTACTTAATTTCAGATCTATCTTTGAATCCTTTCCATTTCTATGGCCTAGAAATGACACTGTGCAATAATAGCATGTGATAGCTTAAGATAAGTGGTTTACCAACTTCACTAGAATTGCAGACAAAGAAGTTTCATGTGAACAAGTCAAGTATTCATAGGCTCTTATTGCAATGTCATTTCCAGGCCTCAATATGTTTTGCAGGGGGGGGCGGGGGGGAAGAGAGATCTCAAACTGAACAAAATACTCCAAGTGTGGTCCCATTGGTGTTTTATAGCGCAACACTATAACTGTATGGGTCTACTTGCGTGCCTTATGTTCTATTCGCCTTGCTAACTACTGCCATACAATGAAAACGCTTTGCATGTTTGATCATCTATCGGAAATGCATCAACAGTGAGAAGGATAATAATAGACTTCAGGAGGACATAGACAGACTGGTGAAATGGGCAGATACATGGCAGATGGAATTTAACGCAGCGAAGTGTGAGTGATTCATTTTGGTAGGAAAAATGAGAGGCAATCTAAACTAAATGGTACAATTTTAAAGTGGGTCCAGGAACAGAGAGACCCAAGGGAATATGTGCACAAGTCTTTGAAGGTGGTAGGACAAGTTAAGAAGGCTATTAAAATGGCAAAGGTAATCCTTGGCTTTATAAATAAAGACATAGGGCTGGATTTTACTAGCCTGGAGGAGGCGGGTTTGGAGGTGGGACTGCTGGCAAAAATGGAAAAAATTGGGAGTGGGTCCTAACGTTGAAATTCGGCTCTGTCGTGCCCGATTTTTCGGCGCTACAGATGCTGTTGTGTCAAAAAAGCATCCACACTGCACGTGCATGCGCACACTTCTGGTCCAGGCCACGCCTCTCAGCATTTTGGTGAAGGTGGTAGGGCGGGCATTAGGAGCGTGCGCTGGAAGTAGGTAGAGTAGACAGATCGTGACCTCAGTCAGCGGACAACACTGATTAGACGCCAGCGCTGCCATTTACGTCTTCAACGCTAGAGCTAACAGGTCTTCCACAGCAGCAAGGAACCCCCTACCAGTGCTATTTAAAGGGATCATCAACCACTCTCAGGTGAGTTGCTGATTAATTTCTACTGGCTCTGTGTAAGTTTGTAGAAGTGTTTTGGTGATTTCCAGAGTTGTTTAAAGTTGGTGAGGTGACAGGGAGTGGTGCTGCAAATGAAGAAGGTATTGGTTCTGAATTCAAGTGTTCTGGTCAGACCAGTTGCTCCCAATCATGGAGGCTCTAGTTGCAGTCCCCCTTGGCCTGCAACATGACAGGGAGATGGAGCAGAGGCACAAAGAAGAGGACAAGTTGCTCGCAGCGGGAGGAAGAGGAGGAGGAAGATGAGGAGCAGGAGGAAGGGAGGAGGCACCCAACACATCCCGTCTCCGGCCTGGCTGTCCATGATCACCTCATTCAACTACAGTTCCACTGAACACAACCCCAAATCCCTATTGTACAACAGTCGCACACCTTAACATCCCTCTGCTCCGGACCATCAGTGCGTCCTCTTGGCCGCAATACTGAAATAAAAGCCACCACAAAAGAAACATTCCAAACCAACTTTATACATCAATCCATCCAATATTACATAACAAAGTCAACTAATCACCCTTGTGCATTCCCTTAGTGCCTATCTTCCGTGGGCCTTTGCCTGGCCTCGTGCTCCTGCAAAGTGCTACCCCAGTGGCTGCAGTATGGCTGGTGGAAGGCTGCTGACTTTCTGTGGGGGCACTGCAGATGGCCTTGCAGGATGACCTCGAGCAGCTCTGGGCCTAGAAAGCCCGATTTCAGACTGCACCATCTCAGCGTGGGTGGCAGCAGTCTGGGCTGGCTGACAGGCAACAGCAAGCATACTGGCGGAGTGGCAGTGGTGGGAGGATGAATGCTGTCATCCTGCGAGAGCACAGCAGGTTCGTGCTTCAGAGCCACTGCCAGTCCCCCACAATCTGTTGGGGGACAGATTTCTGGTCTGCTGTGACACCCTGCAAGCCTCTTTCCACACTGGTAAATGCAGTCATGATGGCAGCAGTCTGAGCTTGCGTGGCAGGAAACTGAGCTTGCTTGAGAGCAGTCTGAGCTTGCATGACGGAAGTTTGAACTTCCAATGCAGCCCTCAGACATGGGTAGCTTCTGCTTGTGCTGCAATGGGAGCTGAGACATCAGCCATCAGACGCTGTATGATGGTTGGGTCCACAAGAGCGCTAATGGAGTTGGTCATCACATCCATACTGGAAAGGATGGGCTCCAAGTTCTGCGCAAAGCCCTGTGCAAGGTTGGTGCAGGACTCCTCCACGCTCCTTGACATTGCACTCAGGCTTTCTGGCAGGCCTGCCAATGCACAATGCATTTCATTATGCATACCCATCAGCCTTCTTCTGTAGGCCACACCATCGAAGTCCTCATCTGAGTCATCTGCATCAGAACATGTGTGCGATCTCGCCCTCCGGGGAGCTGGCACCTGCGCTACCCTTTTCCCCCTGCCCATGCCTAATGTCTCACCACCTGCAGATCCCGCGTCTAAGCTATCCTCTAAAGTATGTGGAGTGTTAGCATCTGAGCTGGTGGCAGGGAGTGTGGAATCAAGTGGCAGTGCTGTGTCTTCTGCATCACTGCCTTCTTTATCTTCCACTTCCCGATCCTCCACTAGTGCCTGGCCAGGTGGCAGTTCTTGGCTATCTGAAAGGAGAAAGGCACAAGGTTGTGGTGAGGGGTGCGTGCATGCATGCATGCTTACACCATGTGCAGCTTGTAAATCAGAAGACGTTGTGGGATGAGGGGGAAGTGGGATGCAAGGAGGATTACGTATGAGGATACCGTCATCTTGTATTGTTTCAGCCCTGCCGCTGGCCCTGGGCCAGAACTGTCTCCTCCATCAGGGTAAGGTTATGCAGGCGCGCCTGTTCCCCACCGGTTAGATCCTGCTGCCTCCGGTTGTGAGCCACAATGTCCTGCAAGAGAAAGGGAAGTGTGTCAGTGAGTGTGGTGCAATGTAATGTGCCTGTCTTGGTTGAATAGCTGACAGTGTGTGCAAGCTGAGAGATCTGGTGTGAGGCTTGAAGCAATGGTAAGTGTGTGAGGGTGAGGTGAAGCTATGAATATGAGGTACGAGTTGTGTTTGGTAGAGATTGTTGGTAGGTGAGTGATGGGGGTGTGGTGCATTGAGCAGTGTGTGACGCTAGTGGTGCAGATGGTGGGATATGGCATTTGAAGATGAACTCATTAACCTTGACCACTCATGTGAGGTCATTAAACTTCTTCCTGCACTGCATCCAGGTCTTCGGAGCTGCACTGCTGGCATTGACCACGATGGATATCTGCTCCCATTTCCTTTTCCGAATTTGCCTGGAGGGTCTGCTGGCCCCCTATGGAAACAGGACCTCGCTCCTCCTGCACCAAGGCCTCCAGTGCTGCATCCGAGAACCTTGGAGCACACTCTTCCCCCCCCCCCCCCCTGTTGTGCCATCAGTACTACTTCTTCCTGCTCACACTCTGTACCCCAGCCAGTTGAATCACCTGCTGCAGCCAGAATGCACCTCTCCTTTAAGAGGTGCAGACTGCCTTTAAGGTGTGCAAGCTACCTTCAATTGGTGCTAGCCTCGCACGAACTTGGGCACGCTGCTGAGCGTGCAGCCACTCAGCAGCACATTCAGCACCGGGCTGCACGCCAAATTATGTTAATCAGCAGGCAGTACAAAGTTGGCATGAATCACAGAATGGTTAAAGCACAGAAGGAGGCCATTTGGCCCGTCAAGTCCGCGCCGGCTCTTTGCAAGAGCACCTCAGCTAGTTCCACTCCCCTGCCCTTTCCCCGTAGCCCTGCAAATTTTCTTCTTTCAGGTAATTATACAACTCCCTTTTGAAAGCAGTGATCGAGTCTGCCTCCACCACCCTTTCAGGCAGTGCATTCCAGATCCTAACCACTTGCTGCGTAAAAAAGTTTTTTCTTATGTCACCTTTGGTTCTTTTGTCAATCACTTTAAATCTGTGTCCTCTGGTTCTCAACCTTTCTGCCAATGTGAACAGTTTCCCTCTATCTACTCTGTCCAGACTCCTCATGATTTTGAACACCTCTATCAAATCTCCTCTCAATCTTCTCTGCTCTAAGGAGAGCAACCCCAGCTTCTCCAGTCTATCCACGTAACTGAAGTCTCTCATCCTAGAATCATTCTCGTAAATCTTTTCTGCATCCTCTCTAAGGCCTTCACATCCTTCCTAAAGTGCGGTGCCCAGAATTGGACACAATGCTCCAGTTGAGGCCGAACCAATGTTTTATACAGGTTCATCATAATTTCCACGCTTTTGTACTCTATGGGCTGGATTTTCATTGACCCGTGGAGGTGGGTTTGGAGGCGTGTGGGGGGTTAAAATTGTGAAAACTGGCGGGCGGGCACAAGCCCACCTCCATGCAATTTTCATTAAATCGTGTCTGCTGGTCCCGACTCCGTCTCGCCTCTAAGAGGTGGGATAGGCTGTTAAGGCCCTTAACAAGCACTAAATTGCCTCTATAATGCCATTTTGAAAGGCCTTTGTGATTTTAACCCTTTTTCTATGTGAAGCACGCCTGTTCTGAACCACGAAGGTGAAACCTGGCGGGAGCACATCTGGCTGGCTGGCTGCATATATGGATGGATGGGGAGGAGACATATCTGGGAGTGGTGGTGTAAAAATATCTGGGCGCAGACTTAGGGCTGCTGCTGCTCATTTTGCATCCAGGTCCTCTCACAGCAAAGGCCAGGCAGTCTCTGAAGACCTTCAATGCAGCAGCAATGATGACATCATCAGAGGCGACTTTCAGACTGAAAACATTAATTGGTTCATGGGTTCCCACATGCTGGAACTCAATTGCCCAATTAGGTGAAAATTGCATCAATCTCCCACATCCAATTGCAGTCGGGTGGATAACACGAAAAGTGGATGACACAAAAATTGGATGACACGACCCCAACCCGCCCCAGTATCGGGCTGGATTTTGTCTTGGGGTCGGGTTGGGGTCGTGTCATCCGCATTTCGTGTTCCCCCCCCCCCCCCCCGACTCCAGATTAATGTGGATGAATGATGCAATTTTCACTTAATTGGGCAATTGAGTTCCAGCATGTGGGAACCAATTAACTAATTAGTAGTTTCAGTCTGAAAGTCGCCTCTGATGATGTCATCACTGCTGCTGCATTGCAGGTCAGAGACTGACTGTCTGGGTGTTGGTGAGAGAGGATCTGCCTGGCTTTTGATGTGAGTGGACCTGGATACAAAATGTGAAAAGGAGAGAGAGAGAGAGATTTTTTTGCATCCAAGTCCTCTCACAGCAAAGGCCATGCAGTCTCTGAAGACATTCAATGCTGCTGCATCAGAGGTGACTTTCAGACCTAATACGACTACTACATTTATCACATCTCCGTTGTAATAGTGGACCTGCAGCTGATAGTCAGCTATCCACTTGTGCTCCCGCTAGGTTTCACTGGAGTGTTTCACATCAGGCGGACTTCACGTCGGAAAAGGGTTAAACTAACTAAAACGTTTCAAAATGGCATTACAGAGCCAATTTAGGGCTTGTTAAGGGCTTTAATGGCCTCTCCCGCCTCTTGGAGGTGGGACGGAGTCGGGAACCCCACGACTGATTTTGTAAAAATTGCGTGGAGGCGGGATGGAGTCGGGACCCCCGACCCCGCAAATTTAACCCCCCACATGCCTCCAAACCCGACTCCACGGGTCATTCAAAATCCAGCCCTATGCCTCTATTCATGAAGCCCAGGATCCCATAAGCTTTTTTAACTACTTTCTCAACCTGCCCTGCCACCTTCAACAAGTTATGCACATATACCCCTAGGTCTCTCTGTTCATGCACCCCTTAGTTTATATTTCCTCTCCTCGTTCTTTCTACCAAAATGTATCACTTTGCACTTTTCTGCATTAAATTTCATCTGTCACATGTCTGCCTATTCCACCAGCCTGTCTATGTCCTCTTGAAGTCTATCACTATCCTCCCTCACTGTTCACTATACTTCCAAGTTTTGTGTCATCTGCAAATTTTGAACTTGTGCCCTGTACACCCACATCCAAGTCATTAATATATATCAAGAAAAGCAGTGGTTCTAGAACTGACCCCTGGGAAACACCACTATGTACCTTCCTCCAGTCCGAAAAACAACCGTTCACCACTACTCTCTGTTTCCTGTCACTTAGCCAATTTCGTATCCATGCTGCCACTGCCCCTTTTATTCCATGGGCTTCAACTTTGCTGGCAACCCTATTATGTGGCACTTTGTCAAACGCCTTTTGGAAATCCATGTACACTACGTCACCCGCATTGCCCTCATCAACCCTCTCTGTTACCTCATCAAAAAACTCGATTAAGTTGGTTAAACACGATTTGCCTTTAACAAATCTGTGCTGGCTTTCCTTAATCCACACTTACCAAGTGACTGCTAATTTTGTCCCTGATTATCGTTTCTAAAAGCTTCCCCACTACCGAGGTTAAACTGACCAGCCTATAGTTGCTGGGTTTATCTTTGTACCTTTTTTTTGAACAAGGGTGTAACATTTGCAATTCTCCAGTCCTCTGGCACCACCCCTGTTCCCAAGGATTGGAAGATTATGGTCAGTACCTCCACGATTTCTTCCTTCACTTCCCTCAGCATCCTAGGATGCATCCCATCCAGTCCTGGTGACTTATCTACTTTAAGTACAGCCAGCCTTTCTAGTACCTCGTCTTTATCAATTATTATCCCATCCAGTATCTCCTCTACCTCCTCCTTCACTATGTCTATGGCAGCATCTTCTTCCTTGGTGAAGACAGAAGCAAAGTACTCATTTAGTACCTCAGCTATACTCTCTGCCTCCATGCATAGGTCTCCTTTTTGGTCCCTAATCAGCCCCACTCCTCCTCTTATGACCAGTTTACTATTTATATGCCTATAGAAGACTTTTGGATTACCTTTTGTTAGCTGCCATTCTATTCTCATACCCTCTCTTTGCCCCTCTTATTTTCTTTTTCACTTCTCTGAACTTTCTATATTTAGTCTGATTCTCAAGATGTGTTCTCGACCTGACATCTGTCATACGCGCTATTTTTCTGCTTCATCCTACTCTCTATATCTTTCATCATCCAGGGAGCTCTGACTTTAGTTGCCCTACCTTTCCCACTAGTGGGAATGTACCTCGACTGTACCCAAACTTTTTCCTCTTTAAAGACAACCCATTGTTCCACTACAGTTTTGCCTGCCAATCTTTGATTCCAGTTTACCCGGGCTAGATCCGTTCTCATCCCACTGAAATTTGCCTTCCTCCAATTATGTATTTTTACTCTAGATTGCTCCCTGTCCTTTTCCATAGCTAATCTAAACCTTATGATACTATGATCACTGTTCCCTAAATGTTCACCTACTGACACTTGTTCCACTTGACCTACCTCATTTCCCAGATCCAGCCTGCTGCCTACATTACTTTGAATGGGCGCAGGTTGATCTCGTATCACGATCTCCATGCCCGTTTTCAGGGGCAATCGAATTTCTAGCCGATTGTGTCTAATTCTGGGCATGGCACTTTAGGAAGGATGTCAAGGCCTTAGAGAGGGTGCAGAGGAGATTTACTAGAATGGTACCAGGAATGAAATACTTAAGTTATGTGGAGAGACTAGAGAATAGGGGTTGTTCTACTTAGAGCAGAGAAGGATAAGGGGAGATTTGGTAGAGGCGTTCAAAATCATGAAGGGTTATGATAGAATAAAAAAGGAGAAACTGTTTCCAATGGCAGAAGGATTGGTAACTAGAGAACACAAATTGAAGGTAATTGGCAAAAGAACCAGTGTCGACTTATGATCTGGAATGCACTGTCTGGAAGGTTGGTGGAAGTAGACACAATAATGACTTTCAAAAGGGCATTAGATAAATACTTGAAATGGAAACATTTGCAGGGCTATGGGGGGGAACAGCAGGGGAGTGGGACTAATTGGATAGCTCTTTCAAAGAGCCGGCACAGGCAC
Organism: Squalus acanthias; assembly: GCA_030390025.1. NCBI lineage: Eukaryota > Metazoa > Chordata > Chondrichthyes > Squaliformes > Squalidae > Squalus > Squalus acanthias. The sequence continues at coordinate 37,037,538 of CM059428.1, forward strand.
GATGGGCCGAATGGCCTCCTTCTGTGCTGCATCATTCTATGATTCTATGACATGACTGTGAAGTTGGGGAAGATTCCAAAACACTGTGCTCCTCACTGGCTAGTGTGATTTTTTTAAATGATCAAATATAGCTAACAAGATAATCAGTACTTTGCAGTCATTAAATGTGAATAGTGTTTCAAAAAGCTGTGGAAAAAGTTTTCTTGGCAGGGTTTTGCTTCAGCTGCTGTTATACTACAGCTAGTATCTATCCTTCCTGTTGTGAGACCACAGGGGTAATTTTAACTTCCAAGAATGGGTGGGTTTGAGTCGGGGGAAGTAAAAAAAATGCAAATTTCAAACCCGACCCCAACCTGCCTCCAATACACTCACTTCCAATTTTAATGGAGGCGGGGCAAGTGACTAATCTGCTCTCAGGAGGTGGGATGGTCACTAAAATCTTTTGAGGTGGCTACATGCCTCCATTTTTACAGGTTTTTTTATTTTTAGCTAAGGTTGGCCGGGTTTTGTGGGGCTCGGGAAACCCAGCAGGTAAAAGGAGATGAGAATGTGGTAAGTGCATTTATAGCACTGCTTGTGGGCCAGGAAGAGCAGGAGTGTTTCCTCCAGACCCAACAAGCTTATTTCTGTACCCTCCCTCCTGATCTCCAACCCCCCCCTCCCCCCCATGATCTCCGAACCCTACCCCCAACAATATCTGATCCCTCCATGATCTCCGACCCCCAACGGCCCATGCCCTCCCATCCCAATATCCGACCCTACCACCCCCACCACAATGTCTGACCCACATCCCCTGCGTACTCTGAACCCCCTCCCGCAATCTTTGACTCCCCGTTTACCTGGCATCCACTCCTCGCCTGCTTTCCCGCCCGACAGGCAGCCAGATTATCAATCAAGCTGGAAAATTTAAAAGATATCCTGCAATTAAGTTCTGCAGGATGTCCAGGAAACCCATAGTTCCAGGTTTCCCATCCAGAAATATTCCTCCCCGCTGCCGCCGCCCCGCCCCCCCCCCATCCCCCCCCCGCTCTCTTCACAGCCCGGAGTAAAATATCATAAATATCGGGGCCCACCATTTTCAAGGTGAATTCCATGTGGCAGACTTAGCTCCCCACTTTTAACTATGTTTAAGCTTTTGTCCCAGGGCTCAGGTATATAATTAACCTGGGATTTTCCCAATGTTGACAGCAGTGATATATCTCTCACCGACACAGCACATCAGGAAATTGTGTCAAAGGATATCTTTAGGGAGTGAATCCCCTTCACATTTCATTGACTAAAGGTTCAGTTTCAAATCTGTTTCTGTTCATTATTTAACTGACCACGCTTAGGTCATGGTACAATACTGGTGCAACCACCACCCAGGACAGTTCCGACTAACATTTAGCAGAAGTCAGTTTACCAATTACTCAGTTCCACCGGGTTTTTTTTGAAGTCCAGTTCTCTCTGCTTATTTTGAAGTTCCACACTCCCTGGCTGATTCAGACCCCCATCCAGTGCCATCATCTACCCCATGTTGCTTCCCACATAAGAATTGCAATTCTGTAAGAACTGCAATTCTGTAGGAAATAAAGTTAAAAAAAAGCCTTTGAAGAAGCAAATAAGTAAGAAAGCAGAAAACGAGGGGAAAAAAATTAAGAAAAAAACGCGGAATAGAAAGAGGCAGAGAAGCATAGAGGTGAAGGTAATTAAAGAGAGAAAACAGAAATGAAGGAGAGCGAGAGATTTTTGTTTTACAAACTTACCACTACCCATATCCTTAGCTAGAGGAATACAGGAGGCTGAAAGTTTTTTGGTGGGGCCCATTGGGAACAAGTTTGAGAACCACCGAATCAAATAGTTTGGTCAAATTTATTGTCAAATTGATTTGAACAAGCCTTGAGCGAAGTCACTAGGGCAGGTTTCTGGTGTTCTTAACATCATGGTGTTGGTGGTTGTGCCTTTGTAGTACAAGACAGATGACCTGATGTATTATAGATGACATGGTACACATAAATGCATACATTTAGGGTCTAATACAGTACAAGTGTAATATTACACATTGAGTGTGCTGGGATCATTCATTGGTAGAGGCCTTAAACTAGCTATGCATTACCTAGATGCAGCAATTGAACAGTTTATAAAAAACTCACTTTGCAGAGGCTTAGTATACCAACAAGAATGTGACTCAATACATGCCGAGTTTCTAATCATGGAGTTCCTAATATCAAATGGGCTAGCTGGGGAAGACAGTTTTACATGGATAATTTACGATCGGCGGCACCTGCTCAGTACTGCCACGATTAATAGCATCAGATAATGGGTTAGTCTACAGGCTGATCATCTCTGGGGTGTGGGTTTGAAGTGACTTTAGACTGAAGGTGAGAAAGTCTCCATGATCGCTACCAGCTGTATAGGATTCTAAGTGAAATTATTTTGGGCACTGTTGTCTAGCTTCTACTGGTTTCAGGTCAATGGGACAAAACTGGTCACTAATTTGCCACAAGTTGGCACTTGGTTAGCAATATAATTCAGAAAAGCCATAAAGAAGGTTAATTTTGGAACTGGAAAAATTAACATTGGTACAGTAAGATGTGGTCTTCTGAGGTTGGTGTTCACGCATATTGTTAGTATTGACATCGAGTATAAAAAAGTGAACTGAAACTTCCAGTCTTCACCTTAATGTGTACCGTCTTCACAAAAAAGTGTTTGGTAATTTTTTTGTTCTGGGATGATGAAGAGCTAGAAGGACCATACATTTTTGTTATACGACATGCAACTGAGGTGTTTCAGTGTAATTTACAACACAGCATGTGTTTTTAAATAAATTCAAAAGTTTTACGAAACACTTTTTCAAGAAGATAGTGCCCCTTTAATGAGCACCCCTCTCAGAATATACAAGTTTCATTTAAAATTGTTCTTGAGTATTTTTTCCTCAAACCTGCACGTTATATAGAAGCACAATGGACAAGCATGTCTATCAATGTCATTTCAAATAACTACACAATTGTTTTCGAAACTGATATTGTTTCCACACAATTACACCTTAAGAAAACATCAAACCAGAAAAAAAAAATCATTCATCCCATCAACTTTAATCCTTCCATGGGGTGTCTAACAACCAAAGAGAATTTTTCATCCTTTTGCATTCCCCCCATCCCCTCCACCCGCCCCCCTCCCAAGTGGCTGGGCCTTGAGTGAGGTGCAATAAGGGCACAGTAGTTATCATGGGTGACTTTAATCTACATATAGATTGGGCTAACCAAATTAGTAACAATACTGTGGAGGATGAATTCCTGGAGTGTATACGGGATGGTTTCCTGGACCAATATGTCGAGGAACCAACTAGAGACCAGGCCATCTTAGACTGGGTATTATGTAACGAGAAAGGATTAATTAGCAATCTTGTTGTGCGGGGCCCCTTGGGGCGGAGCGATATGATCGAATTCTTCATTAAGATGGAGAATGAAATAGTTGACTTAGAGACTAGGGTCCTGAATTTAAATAAAGGAAACTGCGATGGTATGAGGCACGAGTTGGGTAGGATAGATTGGGGAATGTTACTCAAAGGGTTGACGGTGGATAGGCAATGGCAAACATTCAAAGATCGCATGGATGAACTACAGAATTTGTTCATCCCTGTTTGGCATAAAAATAAAACAAAAAAGGTGACTCAACCATGGCTGACAAGGGAAATCAGGGATAGCATAAGATCCAAGGAGAGGACATATAAATTGGCCAGAAAAAGCAGTAAACCTGAGGATTGGGAGCAGTTTAGGATTCAGCAAAGGAGGACAAAGGGATTAATTAAGAGGGGGAAAATAGAATATGAGCGTAAGCTTACAGGGAACATAAAAACTGACTGTAAAAGCTTTTATAAATATGTGAAGAGAAAAAGATTAGTGAAGTCAAGCGTAGGTCCCTTGCAGTCAGAATCAAGGGAATTTATAATGGGGAACAAAGAAATAGCAGACCAATTAAATACATACTTTGGTTCTGTCTTCACAAAGGAGAACACAAATAACCTCCCAGAGATGTCGGGGAACATAGGGTCTAATGAGAGGGAGGAACTGAATGAAATCAGTATTTGTAGGGAAATGGTGTTAGGAAAATTGACGGGATTGAAGGCCGATAAATCCCCAGGGCCTGATAATCTACATCCTAGGGTACTTAAGGAAGTGGCCCTAGAAATAGTAGATGCATTGCTGGTCATCTTCCAAAATTCTATAGACTCTGGAACAGTTCCCATGGATTGGAGGGTAGCTAATGTTACCCCACTGTTCAAAAAAGGTGGTAGAGAAAAAACGGGGAATTACAGACCGGTAAGCCTGACAGCGGTAGTGGGCAAAATGCTAGAGTCCATTATAAAAGATGTAATAGCAGAGCACTTGGAAAACACTGACAGGATTGGACAAAGTCAACATGGATTTACAAAAGGTAAATCATGCTTGACTAATCTACTGGAATTTTTTGAGGATGTAACTGGTAGAATTAATAAGGGAGAACCAGTGGATGTGGTGTATTTGGACTTTCAGAAGGCTTTCGATAAGGTCCCGCATAAGAGATTAGCGTGTAAAATTAAGGCACATGGGATTGGGGGCAAGGTACTGACTTGGATAGAGAACTGGTTGGCAGACAGGAAGCAAAGAGTTGGAATAAACAGGTCTTTTTCCGAGTGGCAGGCAGTGACTAGTGGGGTTCCGCAGGGATCGGTCTAGGACCCCAGCTATTCACTATATATATATTAATGATCAAGACGAGGGAACTAGATGTAATATCTCCAAGTTTGCAGATGACACAAAGCTGGGCGGGCGTGTGTGCTGCGAGGAGGATGCCGAGAAACTCTAGTATGATTTGGAAAGGTTGGTTGATTGGGCAGAAGCATGGCAGATGCAGTATAATGTGGATAAATGCGAGGTTATCCACTTTGGTGGCAAAAACAGGAAGGCAGATTATTATCTGAACGGCAATAGATTGGGAGAAGGGGAAGTGCAACGAGACCTGGGTGTCCTTGTGCACCAGTCGCTGAAGGTAAGCATGCAGGTACAGCAGGCGGTTAAGAAGGCAAATGGTATGTTGGTCTTCGTAGCGAGAGGGTTTGCGTACAGGAACAAGGATGTCTTGCTGCAGCTGTACAGGGCCTTGGTGAGACCATACCTTGAGTATTGTGGGCAGTTTTGGTCGCCTTATCTGAGGAAGGATGTTCTTGCCATGGAGGGTGTGCAGCAAAGATTCACCAGACTGATACCTGGGATGGTAGGAATGACGTACGAGGAGAGATTGGGTCGATTGGGCTTATACTCACTGGAGTTTAGAAGAATGAGAGGAGATCTCATTGAAACTTATAAAATTCTAACAGGGCTAGACAGACTGGATGCAGGAAGGATGTTCCCGATGGCTGCTGAGTCCAGAACAAGAGGTCACAGTCTAAAGATAAGGGGTAAGCCATTTAGGACAGAGATGAGGAGGAATTTCTTCACCCAGAGAGTGGTGAACCTGTGGAATTCTCTGCCACAGAAGGCAGTTGAGGCCAAGTCAGTAAATATATTCAAGAAGGAGTTAGATATATTTCTTAAGGCTAAAGGTATCAAGGGATATGGGGAGAAGGCAGGGACAGGGTACTGAGTTTGGATGATCAGCCATGATCTCATCGAATGGCGGAGCAGGCTCGAGGGGCCGAATGGCCTACTCCTGTTTCTATGTGAGGTGAGGTGAGGTGAGGACAGGACAGACAGAGAGACAGACAGACAGACAGACATTAATATAGCACCTTTCATGATCTCAACGTTCCAAAGCACTTTACATCCAATGACTTACTTTTGAAGTGTAGTCAATATTGTAAAGTAGGAAATGCGACAGCCAATTTGCGCACAAGGTCCCACAAACAACAATGTGTTAATGACATATGTTAGGTGTTGGTTGAGGGATAAATATTGGCTAGGACTCTGGGGAAAGACAACATGTTACTGCTGTCAGGTGTCTTTGTCAAAGCACAGGTAATAATACTCAAGTTCAAGTCTTGCCTTGCTTAGTTCTGAAATTGGGCTGTATTAATTGAGGCACCAAGCAAGGGCTTTTGCATTTCCTAGCAATTGGAAAGAAAAATGGGAGTATGTGTAGGGTGTATGAATCACACCTGGGCATCCTGGTGCCCCCTAGCAATAGGCCATGAACTGTCATCCTGGCCGCAAGCATCAGGCCAAGTGGACAAAGATAAAAATATAGCAAAAAAAAGGCGAATCTCACCCTTTGCAAACAGTTAGGAAAGTTCTCTTGTATTAGGAGTGACAAGGTATCTTCAAAAAAGTAAAAGATATTTTGATTGCACCATGACCCGCCTTAACCACTGTGCCAGGACATCGTGGGAGGGGAACAGAACCTTAGAGTAACCAGTGGATACAAGTCAGGGTACAATATTTGTCCTGGAAACAAATCCCATAAGACAGTTTGAGAGTGAGTGCACTTATGAATCCATATCTACTCATATCACATCCAACAAGACAACTGCATAACAACAGAAAATGCTGGAAAAACTCAGCAGGCCAGGCAGCATCCATGGAGAGAGAAACAGAGTTAACGTTTCAGGTCGAAGATCTTTCGTCAGAACTGGAAAAAAAGTAGGAAATGGAACAGATTTTAAAGCAAGTTTAGGGGCTAGGAAATGGGGGAGGGGATGAAAGAACAAAAGGGAAGGTCAGTGATAGGATGGAAGGCAGGAGAAGTAAAGAGGCATTAAGAGATATTCAAGACAAGAGGAGATGGTAATGGGACAGGTTAAGGAACAAAGGATGGCTCGAGATGAAGTGTGAATTGTGCTGGCAGAATGAAGGACAGCTGCCATGTGGGAGGGAAGAAAAAAAGGCACAAACAAAAAGTGTGGATAAAAATATATATATATAAAAAAAATAGGGGCCGAGGTTATGATCTGAAATTGTTGAACTCTATGTTGAGTCCAGAGGGCTGTAAAGTGCCTAATTGAAAGATGAGGTGCTGTTCCTCGAGCTTACGCTGAGCTTCCGTGGAATAATGCAAGAAGCCGAGGACGAAGACAACTGCATTGTTCATACCACCGTTCACTATTATTTTTAAAGTCAATTTTTAGAATATTTTTACTATTTTGGGGGAGGTTATATATGTGTTGCAGGATTCACATGTGTTGAAGAGTGGAAGTGACTTGCAGGATCTGTTAGTATCTGTCAGGTTATTTCAATTAGTCTTGCAGTCCTTTGTCTTCCAGCAGGATGAATAGTGGCAGCAAAAGTCATAGGGGGAAAAATTCAGTTAGTTTGCGCCTCCCGTTAGCGCCTTAAGAGGGCGCTAATGGGGCGCAAAGCAACTAGCGCCCGGGTGCGGCGCCGCCCACGCCTCCCGCGAAATTCAGCGGGAGGTTAGCGGCGGTGCTAACCGGTAGTGCTGCGCTGCCGGCGATGACTTCATTACCGTGCGCAGCGCCCCGCTCGCGCTCCGGCCGCGATCTTCGGTAGCGCCCTTGACTTACCGCCGGACACTATGTCCGACGGGATCAGGGGGGGCCTACCTGCGGCCGGGGCGGTGCTAGTTAAAGGGGAGGTGGCAGGCGGCCATTTTTGTTGCTGGCCGCCTGCCAGCACCTGCCCCCGTTGCTGTCCCCGGCCCCCGTGAAGCCCCCCCTCCACCCGCGAGGTGCCGGCTGCGCTCCAAGAGCCCGGCACTTCTTGAGTGCCGGGCTCTTTTGCCGGCACTCCCGATCCCCGGGGGCCCAGCTGGGCCCCGGTTCGTGCTGCGCAAGGCCCCTCCCCTTTAAGTAGGGGAGGAAGGCCTGCAATACTGCAGTGCGACGTGCTGCAGCGCCACATAGCACCATGCTATTGACTCGCAGCGCCCCAAGAGAAATGCGGGGCGCTTCTAGTAGCGTCCCGCTTCCCTCTTGGGGCGCAACCAATCAAATTCCGGCACGATGGCGCTAATTTTTAGGGGGCGCTAAAAGTAACGGGGCGCTAAGGGCTTACCGACCAGGCGCAGCAAAATTACCGACGCCCGCAAACTTCCCTGGCGGGCTTGCGCTGGCGCTAAAAGTTACCGCCCCGGAGATCGTGACATCATCCGGTGTGCGGCGCTCCGTTACCGCCCTGGATGCAATATTCGCTTCTGCCCCCTGCAACATCACCGGCCGTCAACAACGGCAGCTGCAGGAGGTGTTGTCACCTCGGCTGGCTGCTTAGGGAGCGCTAATTAAAGGCAGTTGTGGTCAGGTAGGTCAAAATTTATTTATGTCCCCATTCTGGTGTTTTTTGATTCTTTTTGTACCCCGTGATTGTTTAGCCCTACACTCTTAAGAGTGCTTGGGGCTGCAATGCGCATATCGCAGCTGCCGTCGCCCAACAGACACAGCCTGAGGATTCCTTCAATGCAGCATTGTCCCTTCCCTTTAAGGGAAGGAGCCTGTAAAACCGGCTGCGCTGCACGGAACATTGATCAGCGCTCTGCCTTTAGCACTCTAAGGGAAGTGGTAGCGCTTGATTTAGCACTCCAGCGGAAGTTCCCAGCAGATTCAAATGTATTTCGCCCCAAACGGGGCGCTACGCAATTTCTAGCCCCTAAAGCTCATGGATATTTGAAATTATATCGGCGTCTTGAAATTATTTTTGTGAAATTCAATCTAAAAGCATTTATTGCGTAATTTAATCGAATACCCCAAGATAATAATGCTGTATTATTAACCCATCAGCTCTTCTGTGCCATGTTAGAATCCAGTATCAAGGCCTCCTTCATAAATATATACAGTTAGGGCTATTGAAAAGAAACTCCTGCAAACTCTTTGCTCTCTCGCCATAATATGTGTAGTTATGAGAAGAATGTAAATTACTGCCTTTTAATTAAATATATGATTTAAAATATTGTGCTGTGCTTTGCTAAGGTGAAAAATGAACATTGTAAATCGTATGCTGAGAGGAAGCCAATTTACAATGCTGGCTCGAATCCGAGAAGGCCATAACTCCTTGCTGAATCATAACAACTGCCTGTACCACTTAAGCTGCTGGACCTTGGTAAGTGGTTTGTATTCAGATGCTGGCAGTTAAAGACGAGCTACCAATGCCTCAGGAACCCAATGTAAAGTTATTTATGTTCAACACAGATTACCAGCTCAAATTACAATCCCCAGTTCAGAGAGAAAGCAGAGCACACAGTAGGTTAACTCAACCCAGGGCGACAAATTAATCTAAACTGAATAACTCTGTTATTCAGAATGCATCACTTATGTATAGCAGGGCATTAACTTTACCAGCCTAGTTGCCCACTGGGACAAGCGACTGCCCTAATCGTACTGTCTAAAAACTCACACCTGATTAATGGTGAAGCAGCTCTGTAAATTCAGGATTTTGTTCTGCTGCTACTAAAAGTGTAATGTAAAAAGACACAGGCCCTGTCGGATCCCAGCAGCCGAACTCTTAACATGCTTGTCTGAAATTCCTCACTCAACTATTTTATTCAACTCATTTAAATTAAGTGCTTTTAGCCTTCGTCTGCTAGTATCTTACAGTGTAATTTCAGGGCCACGGTTACCACCAGCGCAACAGGCAGAAGTTCAGCTGCTACTGGTAGTTTGGTGATTTTACTCATACTTAATGTAAGATGGGGGGGACGGGGGTGCAGGGTGAGAAAGTGTCTTAAATTTAAAAGAATACTACACATGTGCAGAAGCTGCTGGTGTTTAAGTGCCACTAAATAGCAGTATCTATGCTATGCTGTAAGTACTTGCCAAACAATTGCACTTCTATAAATAAATAGGAGGGGTATATTTTGTGGCCTCCTGCTTCACAAAACCAACTTGAGCCACTGCCACTCCAGATGTTCCCCTTCCTCACCCCGGCCACCCCCCACCCCGACCTACCTTCCTCCGGCCTGCTGGATATTGAGGTGGCCCAGAGTCGGCGGGCTGCCCCGGGGACACTCAATTTCCGCCCGCAACCCATCAGCCTGATGCTAATGAGGCCCGGCCCATGTTGATGCCGCACTATTGGGGAACTGGCCAGCCCACTCCGCCCGTTAGTTAAAATCTACCCCATAGCTTTTGGAACCCGTTAGTTAAACTTGACTTTTAAGTTGGCTAACTACATGACTTCCACTCACTAACATCACATGTATGGATAATTTGAATGTGCCCTGGAGTGATCCTAAAATTGACTATGTTGTCACTATAGTACATGTGGCCTTTCATGTTTATAAAAGCCAGGTCAGTCACATTAATAAGTCCCAAGACAAAAAGAGCCAAGAGGTTCATTTTCAACTTGCGGTTCTCCATGTTGATGTGAAGCAGGATTTTTGAAGTACCTGTGCTCGAACTGTAAATGAGCCGTGAATAATATTCCCAGTCCATCTAAATTGTGCCAATTCTCATTCATTCGGAAAAAAAAAAATCATGATTTTGGCCAGCTTCAGATGATTTAAACGATACTGTGTTTGCACACTGGGACAGTTAATGACATTCGGCACCTGCAAGAGCTGCATGTTTCATGAACTACTGGCATCTGTAGCCGGGACTGAGGGCAGGTCGTTCTTAATTATTTTTTTTAATGCAATCGTCTTGATTTTGCGGTCAGCGGCGAAGGGACGGCACTCGCACTGACCTCAAAAAAAGCTGCCCACAAAGATTTAGCGAGCTCTAGAGCGTCGATTTCCTCTATTCCGACGTGACTTGGATTTGACGCCATCTGTGGCGTCTAGCAACAGTGCAGGCAGCAGGCAAGCTGATCAGCCAATCAGATTGAAGAATTCTCAGACAGCAAAGCGGAAAGTTCTTATAATTCATTTTCATCATTTTACAGAAATAGAAATAAAGATTGGAACATACACATGGGATCAAGGTAGAAGCTGAAATATAAACTTAAAAAAACTAAAAATTATTTTTTATTAGTCTAAAAATAATGGAATTTTTAAAATGATCTTCTGAGGGAATGACGCGCCACACTTACAAAATTCATTTTTCAGGGCCAGCGAGGTTGTTCAGCAGTAATTATGACTTAGTACGCCGTTAAAAACCCAGTTACACCTCATTCAACAAGGCTTAACTTTTTAAATAGTTTTTAGTGAGAATAGTGCGTAAAAAGCTGAGTTCACGCCAATTCACTGATTCTGTGTTGATTGCATCTGCAAAGATGGCAACAGCACACCCTGTGGAGGAGCAGGATATCACTGACAGAAACTTCTGGATTTTTGTGTTTAACTGCGCATGCGCAGACGCCAGAAGTTGCTGTCAGTTTTACACAGTAATGACGGTAAGCACTGACAGTTTCGCCCTCATTACAACAGCAAATTCCGGGCTATTATCTTTGTGTTCACATATCATGCTGAGGATAAACGAAAGCTCCAAAATGGTGTGTAATCAGTATAGTTTATTATGGGGTTTTTTCTTCCTCTCATACATACACACAGCCTCTGTTTGAAACAAAAGCTAAAACTTATCTGCGTAAAGCTTTCAAAATTTGTGCTGTTGCTTTTCTTCAAATAATTTTGAAAAATCAACCTAGATTGCTGGAAGCTGAAGAAAGACATCCCAGCAATTTGCCTGACTAAGTACTACTGATACATCCTGGGAGATTGTGCATAATGCACATGTTCAGACTGCAGGATCTACTTTCACAGCTCTGGGTAAAAATATGAAATTTAAGCCCAGGCTTTTCAAGAAATGCTGAGGCCTTCAAGTAAAAGGTATTAAAAGGCAATTTAATAGGTATGTTTAGTCATATTATTTCAAAATATAATTGTATGCTGCTTTTATTTTGTTAAACTTAATTTTAGAGATAGAAATTTCAGTTACAATTAGATTGGTTCACTGCTTTTTTTTTAGTTTTTCCAAATAAAAATGAGATCGTCCTGACTGGTCATTCAGGATTGGTTGTTTTCCCAAATCCTTCATAGCTACTCACGGCAGTTATCGAGCTGACTACCTTGCTCTGGATTCATACGTTCCCGCTCAAGTTTTTGACTGACTGCTATTTAAAAAAAAAAATCTAATTCATCAAGTGTGATGATGAAATGTTGACATAGGCTTTTCCACATTATAATTGTTGACATACAAAGTGTTATTCTTACAGACAGTCTGGTAGGTCTTGGGACTTGGAATTACTGGGAGAGACGTCTTGGGAACTGGGAGCATGGGGTGGAGTTCTAGGGTCTAGGAGCACTGAGGGTGGTACTGGGATCAGGGACCAATAGGAATACATTCTGGAGTTCTTTTGAAGACTTAGGAGGGAGTCCTGTGATCTGGGAGTATGGGGAAAGTTTTGGAAGTAGGTCCTGGGGCCAGCAGGACTGGAAGTGGTTTGAGAGTACTGGAGAGATGGAGTCTGACAATATTGGGTGTCATAGTTTAGTAGCCTTGTGGGAGGCAGAGCGGGGTCCAGGAGAAAGGGAACCCTTTTGGACCATCAAGTGATACGTTCCATCATTTCCCACCCATCAGCCTTCTTTCCCAACCCATCCATAACCTCCTTTGAACCATCAGGCAGATTCCACCAACCCCGCCCCCCACCCCACATCTTCCACTTAGAACATCATTAGCAATGATCAATTTATACCATTTTTATTAAACAGATTTCCATGAACCAACAAAAATGATTTCATAAAACACAAAATGCTTTATGTATGCAGTTTCACAGTTCTTAAACATAAGCCCTTTCCTAGTTTTTTAAAATTAAAAAAACCCTTAAGCTCCATGGTTCAGAAGAGAAAGATCTTTTAAACTGAATGTTCAAACTTTGACCGACAAAAATACATTCTAAATAAACAATCTTTTGTTATCTAACTGTCAAAGAAACCACAGCTGTCCTTAATCACAGGTGTTGTCTGTCTATGAGCAAGTCATAATAGAAAAGTAGTAGTTGTGAATATTTTAAATAGGACTTGCCCGAGTAAAGCTTTGGAAATCTAATCTAGAGTTTGTTTGGAAGTCTTTAGAATAAAGCAAAGAAATTCATAAATCCTTACAGGATAAGAAGACATAACCTTCAATTCAGAAACCTACTAATGCATGCTGAGAAACTCTGCAAACTGACTATGTTCGGGATACACTGATGTGGTTGGAGCCTCTCCAACTGTTCTGGGGGAAAATATCCAGTCAATGTCCAGACTTTTCATTTTGACTGAGGCCTTGAAATAAAAATGTTAATGAAGGTATGAAAAGTTACAAATGACAATACAGTGGATAAATGTAATTGTTGTGAAATGTGAATTTTTGATATTTTTATTTTGTTTAAAAATCTGTTTTGGATTTTTCAGTTATTGAGAAAGAAAATGGCAGGCAGAATTTTTTTCTCTAAAAATGTTGAGTGATTTGATTTGTTTACCTTTTACTTGCTTTAACTGGTCAATCTTCTGACTAGTCAGGATTGGTTGTTTTCTTAAGTCTATTAATATCTCATTGGGTAGTTTTCTGGGTAGCCACTTTCTTCACTTGAAATTTGTACATCCGCTACCTCATCCATTCTGCTGTTTTCCTTTCATCCAGTCAGCAATTTGTGATGGTAAAAGTGTAACATATACTGGAGGTACATCTAAGAAATCTAGTGCATGCAGACCTGTGATCCTTCCCTCAGCATTCCTTCTCCCAGGACCTTCCCCCAGTCAACGTTCCCTGTCAGCAGTGCTTTGTTCTGCGCGGCCTGTTTTTTTAGTGTGCGGTCCCTTTAAATTTCCACGCATGCGCGGTATTTACAATGGAGAAGCCGGTGAACGGCCTGCGCGGGACCTTTCCCATTACTGCGCAGCCTAGAGGGAACATTGCTCCCAATCCTTCCAGACAACAGGGCCTCCCTTCCCAATGGTCCCAGAATCCCTGTCCACACTGCTCCTAGACCCCAGCTCTTCCTTCCCAGTGTTCCAAACTTCCTGAAGTACCACTAGCCCCCAGGACTCCATTCTCAGTGCTCGAAGATCCCTAGACTGCCCCAAAACTAATAAATCATTGTGCCTGAAATTACTACTTGGTGTAACAGACTTGTCATATTAAACCTCTGACTCAGCATAAGTGGTGCCCTGTTTTGCATCTTATCACACTTCAAAGCATAAAAACTGTTAAAAAAGTTAAAGGCTGTCATTTCCTTTATCTTGGGATTAAGATTATCTTGTATAACACCATGAGAGATCCACTACTATGTCAAAAAATGTCAATCTTTGTTTGAGTCTAGCCCATCATTGTACCTAAGCATTCTGTTTCCTTGGCAGTCTCAAGGATGGGCTGGCTTACCATAGTATCCATTTTTTTGGTAACTTTGGAAGATTAGACCAATGCACCCATTTTAGTTGAGATCCAAGTGTATGGTGTCTTGATGGCTTAGTAACCATCCAAAAGTCCCTTTCCTTGATGTTCTCAAAATATTCATCGTTTTGGAGCCCCCGCCCCCCAACATCAAAATATTTCCACCTTCCCCGTCCCAGATTTTACATTTAAATTTAGACAAACCAAATTTTGTCAATCGGAATGTTCAGTTGGTTTTGCTACAATAAAACAAAGAGCATGCTGGGTAATTGCCATACCTTGGCACCAGGAGCCTAACTAGTTAAATACCAGATGGCGTTCAGATGCCTGCAGATGCGATTCACTTTCCCTAATCAACTGGACAATGATAAATAGGGAATCTGGTATTGATGGATAAATTGGACAGCTACAGTTTGTAGTGGTTTCCACAGGCAATTTTACATACAACACATCTGTGGGAAAATATCTCAAATGGTGAGGTCTAATGGAACCCTGGATTTTGGGCCTCGGACTTCATGGCGCTGTGGTAGAAGCCCGCACAGGTTAGTGCTCCAATTTCAAGGTAAGTGATTGGGTCGCGGGGTCTGGAGGAGGAACGGGTGGGCCTCGGAGTCTGTGATCGGGGTTTGGTGGGGGCTCGGGTAGGGAGATTACAAGCCTCGGGAGTATTGTTGGGGGGATCGGGAGTGCTGTCGGGGATCGGGTAGTGAGATCGCAGGCCTCAGGAGTACTGTTGGCGGGGGTACTAGGAGGTCGGGGGTCATGGGGAGATTTGGGGGGCCTGGAGTTTGGGGGCGAAGGTAGGTCGGAGATCTCGGTACCGAGAGTGGCGGTGATTATGGTAAGTACTTACCTTTTCTTACTTCATGGGTGTTTAGAGTTTGTTTTCCTGGAGGCAACCAGCACTGACCCTGGCTGCCTCAGCGCAAGCCTGTTTCAGACGTGGCTAAAGGATGCTTCTTGTTTGTCCTTTACCAAGATGGCATCCTGCGCACTTCCCGTCGGAAGTGTGCACGAGCATCTGGGACCCCATTTTTGATCCTTATGTGGCCACGTAGCGCCTAATAAACGGGCGCTACATAGCCTAGCCCCCATTGTATCTCTTTCCCACCTAGAGAAGAAGCCAAGCACTTAGTTGAAGGGCAGGAAGGCTAGACATAGTTTTCATAACCTTAAAATTAGAGCTAGGCCATTCAGGGTCGTGTCAGGAAGCACTCCTTCACAAAAGGTAGCAGAAATCTGAAACTCTTTCCCCCCCCCCCGAAAAAAAGCTGTTGCGGCTAGGTCAATTGAAAATTTCAAAACTGAGTGATAGATTTTTGTTAGGCAATGGTATTAAGGGTTACGGAACCAAGGTGGGTAGATGAAGTTAAGAGACAGATCAGCCACGATCTAATTGAATGTCTGAACAGGCTCGAGGGGCTGAACGGCCCATTGTTCCTATGTAGATGTACACATTATACCATTTGGTTTCAGAGGAACGTTGACTGTAGCCTGAGAGTAAGCTTCTCCCCACCCCCTTTAAAGTCTAGGAGATTACTAAAAGCACAAGAACACCACTTCCATCCATTGTACTTATGCTTGAGTTCTTCATAGTAAACTAATACTTACTGTTCAACCCTTGTTATTTCAATGTACGAGCTTCATACTGAGACAGTCGCTGATGAAACGTCACACATCCAACCAGTGAACCATCGATTGATGGAGTAGGGTGTGTATATCAATTGCTGAAGTTGGCAGGATGGTGGCAATGCCCCCACACATCAATGGAGAGTTGTGCTGCTTAGCTATATTATCTGACAGTAAAGTGGCATCAGGTGCTCCAATGATACAAAACGACCAATCCCCAATAAGTGGCCCCTCAGGAGAGCACCACTAAAATAACTGGTTCTCGCTGGGCGATGGGGTTAAAATCGACCCCAATAATCCGATACCTGAGACAAGCATATCCACTCCAGGCAATCTCAGTGATTGACCAGCCAGCTCTTTGATACAGACATGCAATGCACGTGATGTTGCCCCTTTTTTTATAGTTTTCTCCCATTTTCCTCCTGCTTTGCTAATGGTGTTGAGCTCTGCTGGGGTGCAGTCTCAGGTGCTGGAACCATCTGGTACCTCACCCCAGTGGCCATTCTTCATGCATGAATTTTGACAGTGGCTATTCTACCACAGGGTGCATCATAGCAGAGCCCAGTGTTGTCCTCACCCAACATACACACATGCAGACCTTCCAGCAGGTATCACTGGCTATCAATCATAAGTGGAAACTCACCCAACTCTTGTCCTGGTTGAAATCAGCTAACTCAGCACTGTTCAAGAATTGAATTTGGAACTTTCTGATTTGTATAGCTTGGTTACATGAACAATGACATCTAATAGCTAATTGAAAATGAGTTCGTATTAATGGGTAGCACAATTCCAAGCAGTTGTGGCTGAGCAAATGCTCTCCATGGGCAAAGTTAGACCCAGAAAATTGCTAATATCTTCTTGCCAGATGTCTGTGCTATGTACCACTCTCAAACTTTCACCTTCAATCTGGTCTTATCCTCTAGCCTGGACCATCTGTAAACACAAAGAGACATCTGTTAACATTTTCATATCCCTTGGTATTATCTACAGCATTGTCGATATAGAATGACACTAACATCTTTCTACTAACCCTTGGAAAGCTTCAAATCATTGCGGTGCAACAGTATGAAAACGTTCTTTCAACTCATCATTATTGGCTCCATTATCCCTATAAGACAATCAGAATCAGGTACTAACCAAGAGATGTCTTTCACTGACTACAAATCAAACACTTCCTGTCAGCTTAAGATAACTAGAACAAAGCTGTCAAACTGTTTACAACAGAACAGACCTTCCTGTCCTTTTACATAGATATGAAAAAGATATTTTTGTGGGTCAATACATAAGTAGCATGAGAAAGAAAAATCAAAAGAATTCTATCTGATGACGAATGCCCACAGACTTGATTTGCCTGAAAGAGGGTAAAATCAAGGTAAACCATCTTGCATACCATAGCCCCACCCATTTGCACAAACAGAGCTCTTAAGTCCTCAGACAATTCCAGAGAGGCTTGGAGAAGTGAACTGCATCCTACATATCTTCAGGCCAAAAATTCACCAGTGCTAGCAAAGTGCATTCAAGGGAATGAAAAAAAAATACCCAGCTCACCATCAAGCAAGAAAATTCTTTGGATTCCCATCATCACCCTGAAAAATTCTAATATAGCAAACACTTGGGATTTTTCTGTACTGAAGCCCAGCAATGTGCCCTGCTATGGTGGAAGGCAGACTGCAACCCCCTCCCCTCCCCTCCACCCGCCAACCCAACAAATGTAGATCTAGGCACTGTGGCAATGATCCAAGCCTAAAAAAAATCAGGTACCCACTGAGGCTGAAACAGGATTTAGTTTAATTCATGGCTTCTTGCCAACAACAGAAAAGGACACCATCAGTAAACCCCATATAAGCACAAGCACCAAAACAGAGAGGCACCTAGTAAGCCATCCAGTCGAAAGGTAGCCACCAGGCCATGACCAAAGGTGCTAAGCAATCTACACAAGAATCCTTTCCTCTATTATTTGAAGCCAACTCCAACTCAACCCCCCAGGAAACAAAGGAAAACTCACACTAGCTAGCAGTCATTTGCCAGCCATTAACCCATGTGTACTTGATGCCATCCCTGTATACACTGTTCCACGTATACATCAGAACAACAGTGTATGGTGTGGCTTCCCCCAATGGCCTGATGAGTAAAGGCATCAGCCAGTAGTACTAAACCATACATAGCCGAAGGTCCTAGGTTTGCTTCCTGTGCTATTAGCCGATCTCAGCCAGCATAGCATATGGATGGCTACAATTAGCCTCAGTGCCCTTGGCTATGGGGTGTAAAAGAGCAGCCAGTGGTCTCACTCCTGCTGAAAAGTTCCATGTTGGATGTTAGATGGGGACATGATCCAGCCTGCCTGTGATGCCCGCCATGGAAAAATAGTCTGCCTAAACTCAATATCTGGCCTCATACATGAAGAAACGCTACTTGGATAATGCATTAAAGGGCTGTCTATGGAATCATATCCCAACAGGTTCAATTGGTTCAATATGAAATTCATATCCCAATTGGTAGCTTCAGGAAAGCGAAAAAAAAGGACAGAAACTTGGCACAGAAAAAAAGTGTACGGTATAAGCCGAGAACAGTAGCATAGTGGTTATGTTACTGGACTGGTAATCCAGAGGCCTGGACTAATGATCCAGAGATGGAAGTTCAAATCCCACCACGGCAGCTGGGGAATTTAAATTCAGTTAATTAAATAAATCTGGTGACCATGAAACTATCGGATTGTCGTAAAAACCCATCTGGTTCACTAATGCCCTTCAGGGAAGGAAATCTGCTGGCCTATATGTGACTCCAACAGCACTGTTGACTCTTCACTGCCGTCTGAAATAGCAAGCCACTACAGTTGAAACAAATTGCTATTAAAAACAATAATAAGAACTAAAACTCGATGGACTGCCTAGGAGAACTGTCCCACAGACTAGTCAAGCAACAGCCATAGTCATACTCACAGAATCATACCTTTCAGCCAATGTCCCAGACTCCTCCATCACTATCCCTGGGTACATCCTGTACCACCGGCAGGCACAGTAGTATACAGGGAGTGGCCCTGGGAGCCCTTAAAATTGACTCCAGATCCCATGAACAAGGAAACCTCATGCTGATTACTACCTACCGCCCTCCCTCAACTCAGTACTCCTCCATATTGAACAGCACTGAGAGTAGCATCATTACTTCAATATCCATCACCAAGTGTGGCTCAGTAGCACCATTACTGACCGAGCTGGCCAAGTCCTGAACGACATAGCGGCCAGACCTACTCGTCCTCACCAATCGACCTGTCGCAGATGCATCTGTCCTTGACAGCATTGGTAGCAGTGACCACCGCGCAGTCCCGTCCTCACACTGAGGGCACTCTCCATTGTGTGGCACTACCACCATGCTAGATAGATTCAGAACAGATCTAGCAGCTCAAAACTGGGCATCCATGAGGCGCTATGGGGCAACAGCAGAATTGTATTCCACCACAATCTGTAACCTCATGGCCCGGCATATCCCTCACTCTACCATTATCATCAAGCCAGGGGACCAACACTGGTTCAATAAGGAGTGTAGGAGCAGCACCAGGTGTACCTAAAAATGAGATGTCAATCTGGGGAAGCTGCAGCACAGGACTGCAGAAAGCAGCATGCTATAGACAGAGCTAAGCATCCCACAATCAATGTATCAGCTCAAAGCTCTTCAGTCCTGCCGCATCCAGTCATGAATGGTGGTGGACCATTGAACAACTAATGGGAGGAGGTGGCTCCATGAATATCTCCATCCACAATCATGGTGGAGTCCAGCACGTGAGTGCTAAAGACAAGGCTCAAGCGTTTACAACCATCTTCAGCCAGAAGTGATGAGTAGATGATCCATATCGGCCTTCTGTGGTCCCCACCATCACAGAAGCCAGTCTTCAGCCAATTCGATTCACTTCGCGTGATATCAAGAAATGGCTGAGCACACTGGATACAGCAAAGGCTATGGGCCCCAACAACATCCCGGCTGTTGTGCTCCAGAACTAGCCGCACCTCTAGCCAAGCTGTTCCAGTACAGCTACAACACTGGCATCTATTCGACAATGTGGAAAACTGCCCAGGTTTGCCCTGTCCACAAAGAGCAAGACAAATTCAATTACCGCCCCATCAGTCTACTCTCAATCATCAGCAAAGTGATGGAAGGTGTCACTGACAGTGCTATCAAGTGGTACCTGCTCACCGATGCTCAGTTTGGGTTCCACCAGGACCATTCAGCTCCAGACCTCATTACAGCCTTGGTCTAAACATGGACAAAAGAACTGAATTCCAGAGGTGAGGTGAGAGTGACTGCCCTTGACATCAAGGCAACATTTGACTGAGTAAAACTGAAGTCAATGGGAAACAGGGGGAAAACTCTCCAGTGGCTGGAGTCATACCTAGCACAAAGGACAATGGTGGAGTTCAATCATCACAGCCCCAGATCATCACCGCAGGAGTTCCTCAGGGCAATGTCCTAAACCCAACCATCTTCAGCTGCTTCATCAATGACCTTCCCTCCATCATAAGGTCAAAAGTGGGGATGTTTGCTGATGACTGCACAGTGTTCAGTGCCATTCGCAACTCCTCAGATAATGAAGCAGTCCGTGCCCGCATGCAGCAAGACCTGGACGACATTTGGGCTGATAAGTGGCAAGTAACATTCGCGTCACACAAGTGCCAAGCAATGACTATCTCCAACAAGCGAGAGTCTAACCACCATCGTCATTACCATCACCGAATACCCCATCAACAACATCCTGGGGATCACCATTGACCAGAAAATTAACTGGACCAGCCACAAATACTGTGGCTACAAGAGCAGGTCAGAGGCTGGGTATTCTGCGGCGAGTGTCTCACCTCCTTACTCCCCAAAGCCTTTCTACCATCTACAAGGCACAAGTCAGGAGTTTGATGGAATACTCTCCACTTGCCTGGATGAGTGCAGTTCCAACAACACTTAAGAACCTCGAAACCATCCAGGACAAAGCAGCCCGCTTGATTGGCACCCCATCCACCACCTTAAACGTTTACTCCTTCCACCACTAGCGTACCGTGGCTGCAGAGCGTACCATCTATAAGATGCACTGCAGCAACTCGCCAAGGCTTCTTTGGTAGCACCTCCCAAACCTGCAACCTCTACCACCTAGAAGGACAAGGGCAGCAGGCGTATGGGAACACCATCATCTGCAAGTTCCCCTCCAAGTTACACACCATCCTGACTTAGAAGTATACCTTCATCATCGCTGTGTCGAAATCCTGGAACTCCCTCTGTAACAGCACTGTGGAAATACCTTCACCACATGGACTGCAGCGGTTCAAGATGGTGGCTCACTACCACCTTCTGAAGGGCAATTAGGGATTTGGCAATAAATGCTGGCCTTGCCAGCGACGCCCACATCCCATGAATGAATAAATAAAAAATATAAACTATAAGTAATAAACGAAGCTACAGAGAAATGCTGCAGCTGCGAAATATGAAATAGGATGTAGTTAAAGTCCCTGACTAAACGCCATGCCAATAGGCAGGCAATTTAGATGAAATTCTTTAGTGCTGAGTGTTTCCAGCATTTTCTGTTTTTATTTCAGATTTCCAGCATCTGCAGTATTTTGCATTTATTTCAATGTAAATTCACCTCAGCCAATTTTTCCCCTCATCAAAATGGGATTGGCAGCTTTGCTATAAAGTACCCGTGTTGCTTCTAACCCCTCCCCCGCCACCCAGCTCTGCTGAAAGAATACTACAGCTTATCATTTGTTTCTGGTGCTGCAAATGTATGTACAGACTGAATATGACTGGCTCAGCATAGATTGAGAAACACATTACCAACAAGATTCGATAACCCTTCCTGACATCGCTAATGAATTCAGATCTATATTTTATTAAGAAGAACTAATTATTTTTGCACTGTACCTGAGAGCACAAATGGTTATGAAAGACTTGTACTAATTTATACCTTATTGAGTCAGTAGAAAGCCTTTCCACCAACTTTGTTGATCGGTTCATCAACTTTGTTGCAGGCAAGTTCAGACAGGGCCATCACAGAGAAGTGCTGCAACTGAGAATTAATGTGGTAATTTACATGACTTGACTCCTTCAGCTCATCAATTTAACATCATTTTCCCTAAGGCAACGAAAACGGGGGTTTTTTTTGTTTCATAATTACAACTGATGACCTTGTATATCTGTCAAGCCCCAGCACTGTGCTGCAAGACACTCTTTTATTTGAAATGTGTATCTTATGACAATGCCGAATGTTTCTCTTGTGGCTTTTCACAAAATACCTGGAGGGGAGTTGTATACAGAGACAGCTTGAAAGCGTGTGGCTGGCGAATGACTAGCATGTGAAACCAACAGATGGTGAGAGTATGGTAATCTAATCCATGAAAGGATTACTTGCAAAGTTCTTTTTTTTTTCCCCATAGAACTTTGCCAAGGTTGGAATTTTTAATTTTTCTCTCCAACGTTTTGTAATTTCATTAGATTTTGTCATGCGAATTCTACTGACAAAGTTTCCGAATAAATGTAGTGCTTTTCTGTAAATTATTTGAAGGCAAAAAAGTTACACTGCAGTATCCTTTTCCCAACCATCTATCTGTCGATATCAGTTCAATTTCACATGCAGTATTCAAAATCAACCAACCAATCACTGGTCTCTCTCTCTCTCTCTCTCTCTCTCTACAACTGGGCTAATTGAGAACCAGAAATGTAATTAAATAGGGTAACGCACAAGGGCTCAAAGTAAGGATAAGCAAACAGCCAAGCAACGGTGGTTCGATCCAAACTCAACCAGGCACACTAATGCCAAGCACAGGCTCACAATATTAAACACCGACACAGTTACAACTTTCTCAGCCATTGTTTGGAAGGATCTTCAAGCTCATTTGTTAGCTGTGGCTCAGTGGTAGCACTCTCGCCTCTGCGTCAGAAGGTTGTGAGTTCACTCCAGCGACTTGAGCACAAAGTCTAGGCTGACAGTTCAGTGCAGTACTGAGGGAGTGCTGCACTGTCCAAGGGGCAGTACTGAGGGAGTGCTGCACTGTCCAAGGGGCAGTACTGAGGGAGTGCTGCACTGTCCAAGGGGCAGTACTGAGGGAGTGCTGCACTGTCCAAGGGGCAGTACTGAGGGAGTGCTGCACTGTCCAAGGGGCAGTACTGAGGGAGTGCTGCACTGTCCAAGGGGCAGTACTGAGGGAGTGCTGCACTGTCCAAGGGGCAGTACTGAGGGAGTGCTGCACTGTCCAAGGGGCAGGACTGAGGGAGTGCTGCACTGTCCAAGGGGCAGTACTGTGGGAGTGCTGCACTGTCCAAGGGGCAGTACTGAGGGAGTGCTGCACTGTCCAAGGGGCAGTACTGAGGCAGTGCTGCACTGTCCAAGGGGCAGTACTGTGGGAGTGCTGCACTGTCCAAGGGGCAGGACTGAGGGAGTGCTGCACTGTCCAAGGGGCAGGACTGAGGGAGTGCTGCACTGTCCAAGGGGCAGGACTGAGGGAGTGCTGCACTGTCCAAGGTGCAGTACTGTGGGAGTGCTGCACTGTCCAAGGTGCAGTACTGTGGGAGTGCTACACTGTCCAAGGTGCTGTCTTTTGAATGAGATGTTAAACCGACACCCCGTCTGCCCTCTCAGGCGCTCGTAACAGATCCCATGGCACTATTCAAAGAAGAGTAGAGGAGTTCTCCCTGGTGTCCTGGCCAATATTTATCCCTCAACCAACATCAGTAAAAACAAACCGATTATGTGGTCATTATCACATTGCTGTGCTTAAATCGGCTGCTGCGTTTCTTACATCTCAAAAGTACATAATTGGCTGTAAAGCACTTTGAGGGCATGAAAGGTGCTATATAAATGCAAGTTCTTTAATTTTTCTTGCAAGGAAAGTAAAACTGGACTTTTTTTGATCACACTGGCCAAGGTTGGGAGAGGAGGAAAGAGATTTTCAGCCCATCATGATAGCCAGAGTTGAAGTTTAAAAAAAAAATGAATATTATGTTGTCCATTAAGAGTGACTAACACTGATTTGGTTTTTTTTCCCTTTCCAGATTGCAACAGAGGATTGTGCAAAAGGGTCTCTAGCCCTAGTGGAAATCATTGCAGCAAGTGACTAGAAAATAAGTATTTTGATGATTGTTTTCAAATCCCTCCTCCAGCCCTACAACCCACCGAGAACTCTGCGCCCCTCCAATTCTGGTCTCTTATGGATCCCCGTTTTTCATCGCTCCACCATTGGCGGCAATGCCTTCAGTTGCCTCGGCCCCAAGCTCTGGAATTCCCTCTCTAAACATCTCCGCCTCTTTCTCCTCCTTTAAGATGCTGCTTTAAACCTACCTCTTTGATCATGCTTTAGCTCACCTGTCCTAATATCGCCTTATGTAGTTCAGTGTCTAATTTTGTTTGATAATCACTCCTGTGAAGTGCCTTGGGACATTTTACTACGTTAAAGGTGCTACATAAATACAAGTTGTTGTTGTTCCAATTTGTATGCACAGCTCAGAAATTGCATCTTGCCATCATCACTTCCACCACACTGCGCACCCCATTTCAGAGCAGTAAATAGTTGCGAGGAGAATGGATCACTAAGCAATATCTCAACTGTGTGAATGAATCATGTTAGAAATATGCTCCAGCAACATAATTTACTTTACACAGTTGAGATTCTCCCTTGTGTGACTGGATTTTTTTTTTCAACCAACACTGGAATGAAATCTGGAGACTTCCAACTTTTTTTTCCCGGTAGGCAAGAGGTGACATGAATTTTGCAAGTTCCTCAGCTGTTTTCCAAAGTTTAGGTATCCAGCTGTAAAAGGCCTGGGATAGGGGAAGAAACTGCAATTTCATCAGTTTTATTGCTTAATTGCCATGGGCCTGCATATTATGTGTGACCTCTGACTTCTTCAGAAGGAAGCTCAGATTACACCAGACTACCTGCAGCAAACAGAAGCTCCGATTCTAAAGCCATAAGGGAATCAATGATAACTTTAGAACGTGACAGCCAAACTCCAGGTCAACAACAAAGATGCATTTAGTAGAGATTTAATCGTACAATCTCCTTATGAAAACCGTTTCAAATCAAGATTGCACTTTTAAAGCAATCCCGATGGCTCAGCAGATTTAGGGAGTGAGTAGCTAGAGGCGTATCGACAATACGAAAGGTCCCAGGTTTGACCCACGGTCTGTGCTGAGTCAGCTGATCTCAGCTGGGATGGCGGGTGGGACAAGTAGGACAATCGGCGTCCCTGCGTTAGAAAGAGGGAACAATCAGCCAGTGCTCTTGTTTGTGCTCCTGATCACTATCCAACAATCTATGCTGGAAGCGTGCTTGTGCAGATGTCAGGCTAGGACAAGATTGGGCACAGTTGCGATGCCCCCTGTAGTTGTGTTGCCTGCTCAGACATGAATAATGACCATTTGCTTGATGTAGGAGCAGGCAACTGACACCCACGGCACTGTACCCGAAAAAGACATAATGGGGTTGAAATTGGACCACATAGTGCCCCCTTTACGGGTTTAAAATGGGCGCAACAAAGGTCAAATTCGAGGACCAATATCCTGTATCCCAAGGATGCATGAAAGACGTCCAACCTGATATTGGGTTGGGCCATTTTTCAGGTGTCTGGGATGCTGCCTAAAACAGGCATTCGGCCCCTTGCATATGCTAATGAGGGGCTTAAAGTCTATTTTAGAACTCCTCTGAGAAATTGGGCTGCTTGAGCAGAGCAGATACCGGGCCTGCTCCGCTCAGGTTTTCCTGGCCTGGATGGGGCCTAGCAAGCGGCCGCCATCAAAAAGGTAGGTTTTTTTGTACAAGTTTGATGTGGAGCCAGGAGGAGCAGGATGGCTACTGCTGGTCTACAATTGGCCGCACTCCCATTGTCCTTCCCGCCCATCTTCCCGGGACTCACCTGTGGGTTGCTGCTGGCGAGGCAAGAGGCCCAAAATTGATCCATTGGCAATGGGCGCGTTGCCTCTGGATGCGCAACAGGCACCAACAGCTCACCCAAATGATTGAAATGAGGCCCAAGGCCCAATTTCAGGTGAGCCTCGGGCCTCCGGTTGGTGGGGAGGGGGAGCCCTGTCTGTGCCTCATTGGTTATGCGCCCTACTCCAATGCCTTGAGGAGGGGAGAGAAGAAAACAAGGCTCACAGTCAGTTCACATCTGTGCTTATAACCCAGTGACTGTGCACAGCAAGCAATTACTGTAATGTGAAACAGGAAATTCCTAATGCCATAGGGCTTAATTTACTACCTTTTGCATTTTGTTTTTTTCTTAATTATTTAGAATTGCACACTCTCAAATCAAGTTAATCTTTTAAATGCTCTGAGATAATACAGTAGTTGTGGTAAATCTATCCCTCTTCGCACTTTCTATGCATCATTAAAGAAAGATAAAATCTGGCCACAAGGGTGGGATTCACAGCCACTTTACATATGGATCTGACTCTATTCCCTTCAGTTTACGAAACCACCCAGTTAAGAATCTAGGACAATTTCTACCACTATTCCAACTGCTCTGCGCAGTCGTTATTCCCAGTGTTTTCTTTTACCATGCTTTGCGTACATCTCAAGTGATTGGAGTTCCTTGTACTTTGATGCTTCAGCAAGTTTATCCAGTTGAGCCATATAGACCCCAGGAAAGTCACAGATTCGATGCCTGGGACCCAGCTGAGTTAGCTGATCAGAGTCAGGGCAATGGTTGAGGCATCACAGTTGTTCTCAGTTCCCCTGGAGGGGAAAATTAGCCAAGATTCCCACTCCTGATCGCTATCCAGTCATCCCTGCTGGAAGTAAGTATGTGTCGAATCTAGGTGATAACTGGATCAAGATAACCTCATGTTCAAGTAGGTCACTGATGCTTACTGCCATAGTTCATACATGAATAATGCCTGCTTGAACGAGGTACAAGAGAGCGTATAGCGTATATAGACTACAAACTGTGTACATACTCATAAGCTACTAGGCATGGTAGTGTAGTGGTTATATTGCTGGACTAGTAATCCAGAGACCTGAGTTCATGAGTTTAAATCCCCCCTTGGCAGTTTGAGAATTTGAATTCATTTTTAAAAATCTGGAAATCAAAAGCTTATACCATGAAGCTGTCGGATTGTTGTAAAAACCCAACTGGTTCACTGTTATCCGTTAGGGAAGGAAATCTGCTGACCTTACCATGTCTGGTCCAAATGTGTCTCCAGTCTCACACCAATGTGGTTAACTCCTAACTCCCCTCTGAAATGGCCTCAGTTGTATCATACCAGTGCCAGCGGTTCAAGAAGGTGGCCCACCATCGCCTTCTCAGGGCAACTAGGGATGGACAATAAATGCCAGCCTTGCCAGTGGTGCCCGCATCCCGAGAATGATTAAAGAAAAAAAAAATTACCCCAGGAAGGATACCTTGAGGAAAACAGGGAAGGGGAGAAAACTGGAAAAGAACAAATGCACGAACATGTGTTATGTTCATGTGCAGAATAATTTGCAGGTGAGGGTTCTCTCTGTTTTCACATGAAACTTCTTTCATCAAAAAAGAAACAACAAGGTAATTTGGCAGAAAACAGTTACACTGGGAGTGGGAAAGGGTTGTGGTAGCAGCATTAATGCTTTGAAGTACACAGAATTTGTCTCTGGAGTCCAGGCTGCCCATTTAAGCCGCACGCCTGGTAATAATTCTGGATCTTAGACCAAGGGTTGGATTGTGTTTGGGCCATTTTAGAGCTTGCGAGTTGGAATGGTTTTATGAACAAAGTTCTGAATTTGCAAATCAGTCCAACATTTTTTTGTTAATACTAAATGTGATATGATCCTTTAACAATGGTAGTGATCCGGGACAAAAAAAGGAGCTGGGTCATTCCTTCATGTTATGACATTTGTTTCAAGTCTGAAAGAAAAGGTAAGTGGTGGGGGAAAAAAAATAATCAAGCTTATTTAACGTGTTGCTACGAGGCTAATCAATGGAATAACAGTGTCTACAATTAACAGGAAAGTTTACGGTTGAAAATTAGTCAATGTAGTTTCAATGTTGTCCCACACAGTGCTTAACATTTCAAATATTTAGGGCCCTATATTTAGGTGGTTCAATAGAAAGGCCTTATTGCTCGTAAAAGTAAGCCAAGAACCGCACCCAGCTATCTTTCAATGGGTCAGTAAGCCCTTCACTTAAATTTACCTTCGCACCTGAATCCCATCAGCTAACAAGCTGTCCTGTGATAAAAGCATGAGCTGAAAAAAAATTCTTGAAACAAGTAAGTGTGAAGAGGCCACATAGCTGTCTTTATTTGACACAGCTGGTGTTCTGCCTCGCTAAAGACAAGATTCCAGTCTTTAATGAGATATGCAAAATAAGCTAACAAATAAAAATGACATTGCCAGAACAGTATTATCGGCAACTTTGAGTTGCCCTTAACACCACTTCTCTTACCAGATTGGAAAATCAGGAACATGTGGCAAATACTGTTTTATTTAAAATGCTCGTGACACATTCTCCTGGAATAGGTCCTAGAAGCCAAAAGGGCTATAATGACCTGGCAGTAACTCAGAACCTGTACCGACTTAGCATTCTGACTCGGGAAATAGGGCACTTGAAGCCATGTAGGCTAAAAGAATTCTCATTGGGGTAAGAAGCTATGTCTCAGTATGAAGCAGCCTCAACAACAACAACTTGTACTTATGTAGTGCCTTTAACGTAGTAAAAAGTCCCAAGGTGCTTCACAGGAGCATCAATGCACCCCCACCCCAACCCCATCCCCCACTTTCTCAACAAACGTGGAACACAATATCTGAAAAAAACTGCCCATTCACATGGGTAATACAAGGACTGTGACGACAATTGAACAGACATCTGGGTCCTATTTCCAAAGAACCCAGAGTCCCCATTGCCCACTTCTCCCATCCTGGGCACAAACTAAGAGGGGAAGAGAAATGATAACCTGCTACCAATAAGAGTGGCCCTCAAGCTTCCCGCCTCACTTTCACAGCAAACTTTACAACCATTATCACTTCTGTATGCCGCCGCGGAGTGTCTGATTAAAGTTAACGGGTCTTTGACGGCGCCCCTTCGCTTCGGGAGGGGGGTGCGTCAGGGATGCCCCATGTCCGGTCAGTTATACGCCGTTTGCGTGGAGCCTTTCCTGCGCCTCTTGCGGAAGAGGTTGACGGGACTGGCTCTGCAAGGGCCGGGCGTGGAGGTCGTCCTCTCGGCTTACGCCGATGACGTGCTCCTCGCGGTCACGGATCCCGTCGGCTTGCGGAGGATGCAAGAATGCCAGCAGATTTACTCGGACGCATCCTCCGCCAAGATCAACTGGGAGAAATGTTCTGGACTCCTGGTGGGCCCGTGGCGGGTGGACTCCCTGCCGGAGGAGTTCAGGCCCTTCGCCTGGAGCACCACGCACCTCCTCTACTTGGGAGTCTACCTCAGCCCCGCCGAGGACGCCTGGCCGGTGAACTGGCAAGAGCTGGAGGCCAAAGTCACCGCTCGCCTAGGGCGCTGGACAGGACTGCTCCGAGTGCTGTCCTACAGGGGTCGAGCGCAGGTCATAAACCAGCTGGTGGCCACCATGTTGTGGTACCGGTTGGTCACTTTGATCCCTCCCCCTGTGTTTGTCGCCAAGATGCAGAAGAAGCTCGTCGACTTCTTCTGGGACAAAAGGAAGCACTGGGTCTCTGCCGCGGTTCTGAGTCTCCCGCTTAGGGAGGGCGGTCAGGCGCTGGTGTGCCTTCGCACCCAGGCAGCAACTTTCCGTCTTCAAACGCTGCAGAGATACCTGTACGTGGAGAATCCTCCTAGATGGTGTGCGCTGGCGACGTATTTCTTCCGCCAGCTGCACGGCCTCAATTACAACACGCAGCTCCTGTTTGTGAGAGTGGGCGGCACACGTGCCTGCCTGCGGGAGCTGCCTGTCTTCTACCAGGAACTGCTCTGGGTCTGGAACAGCGTCGCCTCCAGGCGCAGTTCTCCCCCGTCAGGAGTGGCGGCTGTCCTTTGGGAGCCGCTACTCAGGAATCCGCACCTCCACGACCGCGGGTTCGGCTGGCTGGCGGAGGGCAGGGCTGTGCCTGGTAAGGTGACTAGAGTCGGGGACCTGCTCGATGGCGGAGGAGCGGGCTGGATGGCGCCGGAGGAGCTGGCGCAGCGCCTTCCTGGGTCAACGTCCGGCTCGCGGTCAAAGCCATCGAGTCGCTAAAAGTGGCACTGGGCCCCAACTCCACTAGGTGTATCGAGGAGGCTCAAGCACGTGGGGCGATCCCGTCCGAGCTGACCTCCGTTCAGACGGAATTCCTCATTGGCGCCCGGCCCCGAATCCTCCCTCGGGAGCCGCCGCCTCACCACTTGAGCCTTCTCGGGGAAATGCCCTCTGTGCCCTTTCATTCCGCACGGAGGCGTTTCCTGTACGGGCTGCTCCTGCACACTCTCCACTTTGCCATCTTCGTCTGCCATCCAGACACGCCTTGGCGTGCCACCCTGCCGTCCGGCGGAGGCAAAGGTCCCCAATGGAGGGCCCGCTACGCGGGAGTTTCCTTGTTCTATTGGGGACTTGGCCTGGAGGCTGTTGCACGGAGCAGTCCCGTGCAATAGGGTTTTAAATAGGTTCACGGACTCCCAGGCTGCTTGCCATTTTTGCGGCCTGGAGGAGTCCGTCTTTCACATATACATAGAGTGTGAGAGGTTGCAGCCCCTCTTTCATTATTTGAAGGGGCTGCTCCTCGATTTTTGGTTGCACTTCAGCCCCACGCTCCTGATTTACGGTCACCCGGTGCGGAGGGGAGCGGGCAGGTCGGAGGACCTCCTCGTAGGACTGCTCCTGGGCCTGGCTAAAAAAGCCATTAATTGGTCCAGGCAGCGGGCGGTCGAGGGGGTCGTTCGGCCCGATTGCCTGCCTCTCTTCCGTGGCCATGTTCGCGCCCGGGTGGCCCTGGAGATGGAGCACGCGGTGTCCGCCGGCACGCTTGAGTTTTTCCGCGACCGGTGGGTGCCGCAGGGACTGGAGTGCATCGTCACCCCGGGCTACCAAATTTTAATTTAATTTGTTAAGGTTTATTTAAAGTTGCATTGATTGACAGTTACTTAGGTTTAGTGTCCACACAAAAGAGTACAACCAATATCACCTGCTGGTTGCATTAATTGCGATTAATTAATTGGATAATTGTGTAATTCCTCTGGATAGTCTCAAAAACTCAGCTGAAATACCCTCTGAGATCTCTGCTCTCCTCCAATTCTGGCCTCTTGTGCATCCCCGATTTCTTCGCTCCACCATTGGCAGCCGTGCCTTCAGCTGCCAGGCCTGAAGCTCTTGAATTCCCTCCCAAAACCACTTTGCCTCTCTACCTCTCCCTTCTCCTTTTAAGTCACTCTTTAAAACCTACCTCTTTGACCAAGGTTTTGCTCACCTGTCCTAATGGCCAGAATTTTCCCCTAAAACAAATGGGTGGGTTTACAGCGTAGGGGAAGTTAAATTGTTAAAAATGGGATTCCCAACCTGAACCCGCCTCCAACCTGCCCACTTCCGGTTTTAACGGAGGCGGGATGGGGGGCGGGCGACCAACCTGCTCCCAGGGGATGGAATATCAATTTAAATACTATAATGAGGCTGGAAGCCTCTTTTTTCACCTCCATTTTGAATGTAACTGCATGTGGACAGGTTTCACACAATTCATGAAACGCGGCATTTAAACTGGGGTGAGGACTGCTGCATCCAGGAGGTAAGTGGCTTTATACCTACCTCCTGGATCCAGAGTCCCTACCTAACCCACCCTTCGCGATCATAGACCCCCTCACAAGGTCTCCGATCGCCATCCGAGGCCTCCAATCCCCACCATTAGGTCACCCCACCGATGATGCTGAGGCTGGCCACAATCCTCCGGTGGCCGGCCCCGATGCTGTCTCCCCCCACCGCCGAAGTTCCATCCGAGCGCCCCCCCCCCCACTGATCCCCGATCCCTGGCCTCCCCCGCGAACCACCCCCCCCCCCACCCCGGCAATCCCCAACCAAGCTCCCTGCAATCTCTCCCCCGGACCAAACCCACACTTCCTCTCTGCAGCTGCAGGCCTACCCACCCGCAGCCAGCCAGCCCCTCAATCTGGCTGGCTGCGGGCAGTAAACCGAGGCCTCACATGCCAATCAGGCCCTGCCTTTAAAGTCGGCAGGGCCTGCGGGAAACCCGGTCTCCCGGGTTTCCTGCCCATATCGGAGGTCTCCCACCCCCATCCTGCCTACCTGCAGAAAATTCCGGCCAATATCTCCTTATGTAGCTCGGTGTCAAATTTTGTCCGATAATCCTCCTGTAAAATGCCTTGGGATATTTTTACCACAGTAAAGGCGCTATATAAATGCATTTTGTTGTTGGTGTGGTCACCCATTATACTACAACTAAATTGTCAATTACAAAATTCCTATACACATAAAATCCCTTGTAGCACGGACTCATTACCACCCCCTATGGTGGCATGTTGGAACGTGGCATAATGTCTGACAATCCATAACTGGGACGGTTGGCAAACTCTGACCTGAAAACTCACCCAACCAGTCCCCACCCTCCTCCGCCTGGCTGAACTTGTTCTCACATTGAACAACTTCTCCTTTGACTCCACTCACTTCCTCCAAATTAAAGGTGTTGCTTTGGGGACCCGCATGGGTCCTAGCTATGCCTGCCTTTTCGTGGGATATGTGGAACATTCTTTGTTCCAGTCCTACTCGGGTCCCCTCCCTCACCTCTTTTTCTGGTACATTGATGACTGTATCGGTGCCGTTTCCTGCTCTCACCCTGAACTAGAAAATTTCATTCA
Organism: Squalus acanthias; assembly: GCA_030390025.1. Classification (NCBI taxonomy): domain Eukaryota; kingdom Metazoa; phylum Chordata; class Chondrichthyes; order Squaliformes; family Squalidae; genus Squalus; species Squalus acanthias. The sequence continues at coordinate 37,070,140 of CM059428.1, forward strand.
CTTTGCTTCCAATTTCCACCCCTCCCTCACCTTCACATGGTCCATCTCCAACTCTTCCCTTCCCTTCCCTTCCCTTCCTCGACTTCTCTGTCTCCATTTCTGGGGATAGGCTATTGACAAACATTCATTATAAGCCCACTGACTCCCACAGCTACCTGGACTACACTTCCTTCCATCCCGATTCCTGTAAGGACTCTATTCCCTTCTCCCAGTTTCTCTGTCTCCGCCGCATCTGCTCTGACGATGCCAGTGCTTCCGATATGTCTTCCTTTTCCTCAACTGAGGATTCCCCTCTACCGTGATTGACATGGCCCTTGACCGTGTCCGTTCTATTTCCCGCACTTCTGCTCTCACCCCTTCCCCTGCCTCCTAGAACCATGATACGGTTCCCCTTGTCCTCACCTTTCACCCCACCAGCCTCCACATTCAACGGATCATCTTCTGCCTTTTCCGCCACCTCCAGTGTGATCCCACCACCAAACACATCTTCCCCTCCCCTTTCAGAATTCCGAAGGGACCGCTCCCGCCGCGACACCCTGGTCCACTCCTCTATCACCCCCAACACCCCTTCCCCTTCCCACGGCACCTTTCCATGCAAGTGCAGGAGATGCAACACCTGCCCTTTTACCTCCTCCCTTCCCACTGTCCAGGGCCCAAACACCCCTTCCAAGTGAAGCAACGATTTACTTATACTTCTTTCAATTTAGTATACTGTATTCGCTGCTCATGATGCGGTCTCCTCTACATTGGGGAGACCAAACGCAGATTGGGTGACCGCTTTGCGGAACACCTCCGTTCAGTCCGTAAGCGTGGCCCCGAGCTTCCGGTCGCCTGTTACTTTAATTCTCCGCTCCCCTCCCACTCTGATCTCTCCGTCCTCGGCCTCTTACACTGTTCCAACAAAGCTCAACGTAAGCTCGAGGAACAGCACCTCATCTTTCAATTAGGCACTTTACAGCCTTCTGGACTCAACATCGAGTTCAACAATTTCAGACTATAACCTCGGCTACCTTTTTTTTTCTCTCACATGGCAGCTGTTGATGATTTTGCCATTTACACCTCATCTAGAGTCATCTTTTGTTTCTTAACTTGTCCCATTACCATCTCCTTTTGCCTTGCACCATCATCCCTTTTGTCTTTTAATCTCTCCTGCCTTCCATCCTATCACAGACCTTCCCTTTTGTTCTTTCCTCCCCTCCTCCCTTTCCCTGCCCCTAAACTTGCTTCAAAATCTGTTACATCTCTAACTTTTTCCAGTTCTGATGAAGGGTCATTGACCTGAAACGTTAACTCTATTTCTCTCTCTACAGATGCTGCCTGACCTGCTGAGTATTTCCAGCATTTTCTGAAATTAAAATATATACATATATGAAACACAGGGAAAACCATAAAGGAATCAGAGTGGTATGATGTAACTTCAGTCAAGTAATGTACAGAAATGTTAAGACAATAAAGAGTCAAAGGGTGTGTAAATAGCCAAGGAAGTGGGAGGCCTCAGGGAACAGGAGTGATGGAAAACAATGCAAATCTGGGGATCGGGTGTGGAATTAAAACAGGTTTGAAAATGAGGATATAGCTAAGGTCTGAAGTTACTGAAGTCATGTTCAGACTAGGGGGATGCAGGGTGCTTAAGAGAAAGATGAGATATTGCTCTTAAAGCTTGTGTTGAGCTTTGTTGGAACAGTGTACAGGCCAATCACAGAGAGGTCAGAGGGGAATGGGAGGGGGAGTTTAAGTAGTGAGCCACAGGCAGCTTGGGGTCCCACTTTTGCCTTTCCTTATTCACTATTTTATCTTCCAGCCATGTATGTCAGCTTGGCTCAGTGGTAGCACTCTCACCTTTGAGTCAGGAGATTGTGGGTTCACTCTCCACTATGCACATAATCCAGGCTAGCCCTTCAATACCATTGGAAGTGCCATCTTCTGGATGAGGCATTAAACCATCTGCCTGCTCAGGTGGATGTAAAATTCCCCATGGAACTATGTGAAGAACAGGGAGTTTTCCTGGTGTCCCGGCCAACATTCCTCCCTCAACTAAAAATCTCATCATCACTCCTTTGCTGTTTGAGGGATCTTGCTGTGTGAAAACTGGTTATTGCATTTGCCTACATGACAACAGTGATTGTACTTTAAAAAGTAAGCAATTGGTTGAAAAGCACCTTGGGACATCCTATGGACATGATATGGGACTGTATAAATGCAAGCTCTTTCAATGGCAGAAATTGTTTTATTTTTTAATTCACAAAAGGGCAGTCATATTGGATGGGATTATCACCAACTCCTCCCTGGGGTCACTTCACAGGAAATGAATGTTGCTGGCCTGCTACTGAGGAGGAATATTAGATTTTTAGGCTGACATGCATTTACTCTCTGTATACCAGTTACCGTCTACCCCTTTTTGTTTTTCTGCAGTTGGTTCATGGTTGCAGTTATCACACGTTATAAAATTGTTCAAAATGTAATAAAGTGTTTTTAATTTTCTCATTTTTCTCTGACCTTCGTCATATATGTTTCTCCCATTCATTTCTTTGATCAGTTACCCTTTTAAAAAATAATTAATCTAGCCATTAATGGTTCTGTTCTGCTGTTACTTTCAGTTAGTATTCATTCTGTTTTTTTGTTTCTTCAGTCTTTAAAAAAAGCACTAATGCTTTCGAGCATTGTAGTGCTGTCTGAAATAGCCTCTCTCAGCAAAAGAGTTATATCACCTTAAGTGTCTTCTGAACAGTGAGTCTGTTAACTTGAAATCTATATTTTACAGAACTGTAATGTGGAGCTTTCCTAAATCTCTGTGACTAAATTCACCAAGTGGTGTGATACTGAGCCAGTGCTGATGTATCCGATCTCAGCTGAGGTGATACTCTGTGTACAACAATTGGCTTCAGTTGTTGGCCCGAGTTGGAAAGGGAGAAAGAAAACATCAGCCCGGGTTCCCGCTTCTGCTCTCTCCTGCTGGAGAGTGCACATGAGTGGATAGCGAGCAAGGACAAGATTGGGCTTGACTTTGGCACCACCTGTGGTTGAATAGCAAATGAAGACAAGGTACTGGAGGGCTGCTGGGCCCCAGCATGAGTCACGACCCTCGAGCGGAGATTCTGTGGGGAAGGGGGTGGAATAACTAAGTGCGTCCACCAAATGTTATTTTACCTGTTTTACAACCAAAGCATTTAAGGGATTCAAAGCCTATAGACCCACCGTTCCCCATTAGCACTTTCATTCAGTGATTCCCTCTCACCATCTGGCCTCCAAGACTTATCGACAATCCTTTCCCCACATTTTTCATTACCACTCCAAGAAGATATGCTTTTACAACAACATTTTTCAAGAATCTAATGCACCAATTCGTTTTCCGTAATTAACACTGCAAAGTACTTTTTTGGGGTTGAAAAGGTTAATTTGTACAGAGGTAAAATTTTGCTGAATAGGGAGATGAATCTAATCCTTAGTCATGTGTTGTTCCCCTGACAATTTTGTTGCTGCAGCCAGATTGACAACGACTATGGAGTTTAATGAACCTGTAACCTAAGCTTCATTCCAAACTCTAAGCTGGCTACCACAGGTGCACAGGTAATAGGAATGAGCTAGCGTCTTGGGGGGAGGGAGGAAGGGAAAAACTGCTCTCTGTTTTGTGCAGCTAAATCATAAATCCATCCTTTTTGAATGCATTTACAATGTCGCTACACAGAGACTAATGCACTTTTCCATCCCCATGTATCGGCCGAGGGTTCCCGCTTCTCCTATTGATTCTTCAGCACATCTGGGGCAGGCGAAGGTAGAGATTTACTCAGGGATGCGCTCCATTGAGTTCCCGTCTCCTCACCGTTTTCCTTGGGCCAGAAAGGTCAGGGCAAACTGCGCCCACCAATTAGGGTCGCCAACCATCCAAGATTGTCTTGGAGTCTCCAGGGATTAAAATTTAATCTCCTGGACACTGCTGTGAGCAACCCAGGAGAAATATCATTGGAGCATTTAAAAAATGGTGTTTTTTCTCATTTTCTTTGAAATGTTTTGTTTATTAGTTATAAAAATATTGGAGATGGGGGGAAAAAAGGCTGTTTGACTGGGCGGGGCAGTTGGAGGCAGGAGGTCATTTAATGAAACCTCCAGGAATACATCCAATCAGCGTTGCCAACTCTACCAGCAATATGCAGGCAAGGGAATATACAGTATTTGCACACTTTTCAAACACTACCACCGGGGCCCCCACCGTTTAGAGATTGGTGCCAACAAGCAAAGAAAGATCCGTTCAGGCATTCTGAGAGCACACGGCTGTGCACAAGCCCATCACCAAACGGACAAGCTTGTTGAATAAAAAATGTCTTTCTAGAACAGCAGCTCACAGGTCGCCTCCTCAAGCTGCTATGGCAGAGGCCCCGAGGCATGTGGCCTCCGGCTGGTCCAGCTCCCCAGTTTGGGGGGGTAGGGTTGCCAACTCTAGTTGGGCATATTCCTGGAGGTGGCATCACATGACTTCCTGCCTCCAACTGCCCCACCCCCACGTTCCCGCCATTGGTCACCCAACAGGTCCATACTCGCGGTGCACCACCTTCCCAGGCCTATTGGAAAGCAATTAGACCCTTCATTACCCGGTTGGATGATACTTGACTGTCAGTCAAACAGCCTTTTTTCGCATGTCCAATATTTTTACAACGAATAAACAAATGTGTTTGACGATTTTTTTAAAAAACAATTTTTTAATGGCCCTATGCTTTTTCTCCCGGGTTGCTTGTAGCAGTGTCCTGGAGATTAGTCTTTACTTCCTGGAGGGTTGGCATCCTTAGGTGAGGAGGCTGCCTCACGTATGTAAATGTGCCCAGGACTGTAAATACGATCAAGATAAAGGGGACATTTCAGGGACGGGCAGAAGCCCTGTCCCACCCTGCCCCATCTTATTGGAAATGCACCCCAATTAAGGGGGTGGGGGGAGGGTCGGAAACTTAGGCCAGAATGTTCAGCATCAAAAAGCAATCACAAATTGTTTTAAGGGTTTATAAACCACGTCAAACTCATTTTTAAAGACCAGCTTTGATAGCACTTAAAAACAGCCTCATGGCTTTAGAAATTTTAGGAGGTGGACTTTTTGAACTGTTTGGAATAAAGAGATAATGATCAAAGTAACTCCAGCTATTTGCAGAGTGGGAGGAAAAGAAATAGAAAATTGCACGCAGGCAAAACAAAAAGAAGATAAAAGGGAAGATATAGTTCAGGAAAGTCTTATGGATGAGATTTGTGATGACAAGCTGTAGAAACAATTAAGACAAAGGATTAGTTTTACGACTGTATTGGGTGTTAAATGTAGCCTTGTCTTTCAAGGATGCACGTAAGATATAAGAGCAAAAGTAACATTTCCCAGCACCTCTCTTTTACACAAGTATAAAAATGTCATGTGAAAATTCAAATTACAGGTACTCCCTTAATAATTAATATCCTGTTAGAGGATAAAAAGTTTATGACTGCTATTTAATTTGTAAGCACAAGCCCAGACTATAGGTTATTGTGACACTGTAAAAGGGACCATCGCTGAGGAATAAAAGATACTGAATTACCTTCTCCACACTATCTATTTGAATCGCATGTGTTTGTGATCTGAAATCAAGCTCTGATCTTTTTAACACTTGTATCGATGATCATTTCAAGCTTTCCTGCTACACTGGATGTCTGTTGCTTGTGCCCTTTGTATTTTCTTCCATGCTTTGGATGCAGACTTGGGAGTATTTTCTTTGGCCGACGCCATTCTAATTATTAAGGGAGTTAACCTGCAACAATTGTGAAGCATTCACTTTGAGCCACAGCCATCCCAAGAGGAGGGTATTTTGAGGTTTTGTTTAAATTGGCCGATAGCCCTTTCTTCCTACGGTGGAGCTCACAGCCTCCCACCAGCATTGCTTTTGCCTTTGATTTTTTTTAAATCCATTACTAGAATCACTGACTTTTCTCAAGACGTATCTATATCACAGCACTGGAGGCGGGAAAGCTGGTTCCCGAGGGTTCATACAGGGCAGCTCCCTACATGCTGCCGGCCAGTGTACATTCAGTTTACAATTAGAACAAGTCAGGCGCGTGCAAAAAGTACAACATCAAAACACCAAACGAAGTTTAAGCCATGGTTCCCAATCATGGTTTTGGTCCTTACATCTCCTGCAGTGGCTGAGGTAGGTCCGTACAAGCACAAAACTGCTTCACTGGCCTGCACAGAGGCCTCAGCCACTCAACCTGGGTGGCCAGGAAACATGATGGTCGCCATCTCCTCTGATAGTAATTCCATTTCTGTTGATATTGCCATCAATATTTATCCCTCAACTGACATCATTAAAACAGATGATATGGTCATCTTGCTGTGTGCAAATTGGCCGCCCCCTTTCTTACATTACAACAGTGACTACACTGAAAATGTACTTCTTTGGCTGTAAAGCACTTTGGGATGTCCTGAGGTTGTGTTAGGTGCTATATAAATGCAAGTCTTTCTTCACTTCAGGTTTGGCGCTGTCTGTGCCCGAGGAAGCCACTGCTATTGCGTGCACTGCCTTATTTATTTTACTGCACCACCACCAACATCACAGCTGCCCCAGACAGCAATACGGTAAACATGCTAATTGAATTGGTTTCACCCATACAAAGGTGCTGTTATACCACAGCCTAAAGGCATTGCTGTCACCAGTCTCAGATGAGAAAGGCCCCATAACAGCATTTTTCACACTGTTTGACCAACTCTAACCAAGCCAAACAAAACTTCAATTACAGCTTCAACTAATCAAACTTACTTTGATGACTGAGCACTGAACCATTTGAATGGAAGCACCAGTCAAATGGCTACAGGTGTTTCTGTGTAAATACTGGAAAGACATCAAGAGATACTTCTATGCAAATACAGTACTGCTCAGGTTTCCAGAGGTACTTTTCCTACATTAAAGAAAAAAATTAGGCCTGGGTTTTTCTCATCCGACCAGAAGTAGGTCGGAGCAGGACATTCCTACCACTGGCCCAACTCTGCCATGATCTCAACCCATTTTCCTGGGTCAGGTTCAATTGCACATGTGACAGTTTCCCATCACTACCTCTGCATTGCAGAGGGAGCCTGCCTCTGCTAGAGAGGAAATCCTGAGGTGCTGCACCTCGAAAGGGCAGAGCTACTGTTAAAAAGGGCAGAAGCCTCCTGAAGGTGTCCAAAAGGTCATATTTAAATGGATATGAATGAGCCCTTCTGACAGTTGAGGGCATAGTAGAGGAAGAAGTGGCTAAAACAAGGTCCTCTCCCCTTTGGCCCTGGATTTGTGTTTATCTGGCTGCTAAAGTCTCTCTAACGCCTTCTCCAGTATTGGTCCTGCTGTGGATCGGGGTAATGAGGTGGAAAGGCAAGCAAATCAGCTGATGTCCTAAGCCCCACCTCATTGCTCTCACGAACATACGAAGATGACAGGCAGGAAAAAAACAGCTGTTCCATCAAACCTGCCCCACACTCACGATGGCCAGAACATCATAACTAGACACTTCCCGGTAATTGGATTACTTCATGTAATCTTACATGCAGTGAAGTAGTCAATGGGTGAGCAGGATGACATCCCTGCTAGCAGCGGGGGGCAGGCTGGAGAAACATTTTGGAGGAATGATTTAGAGTCAGAGATTTGGCAGTAGACTTTCCCACCCCATTTTCCATGGTGCACTTTACTCCCTGACGATCTGAAAATCTGAAAACAGGCAGTTTGCTGGAAGAAAATACAGGCCTTAATAGTCTCTTCCATCTTATTTGCAGTGCTGCGTGTTTGAGGCACTGTAACTATAAGTTATGTTTTGGAGAAATGGTAAAAGCACATGTCCAAAGTATCCATTCAGGCCTAGTCCCTATAGGACAGTTAATTGGACCATCATAATGCTGGTATCTATTAATGGGAACCAAAAATAACACAAATACAGATGCCATTCACTATTTGATGCAAAAACAGTGAATAAATATGAACTTGCGTGAGTTTTTTTTGCTAACATAACTAGTCACTCACTGTATGTTAAAAAATAATTATGCAAAGTGCCTTGAGACATTTTTATATGAAATAAGAACATAGTTATCTTTATTCATGATGTGGCTTTAGAGATGCTATAATAGACATACTAATTTAGACTATTCAATGCATGAACCCAGTCCATCTGCAATCAAAGAAGAAGTATCACAACTCTACAAAAAATACACAAGAAAGACACGGATTAATCAAGGACAGTCAGCATAGATTTGTTAAGGGAAGGTCGTGTCTGACTAACTTGAGGAGGTAACAAGGAGGGTCGATGAGGGTAGTGCGTTTGATGTAGTGTATATGGATTTTAGCAAGGCTTTTGATAAGGTCCCACATGGCAGACTGGACACGGAAGTGAAAGCCCATGGGATCCAGGGCAAAGTGGCAAGTTGGATCCAAAATTGGCTCAGAGGCAGGAAGCAAAGGGTAACGGTTGATGAGTGTTTTTGTGACTGGAAGGCTGTTTCCAGTGGGGTTCAGTACTAGGTCCCTTGCTTTTTGTGGTATATATCAATGATTAAGACTTGAATGTAGGGGGTATGATTAAGAAATTTGCAGATGATACTAAAATCAGGCGGTGTGGTTGATAATGAAGAAGAAAGCTGTAGACTGCAGGAAGATATCAATGAACTGGTCAGTTGGGCAGAACAGTGGCAAATGGAATTCAATCCGGAGAAGTGTGAGGTAATGCATTTGGGGAGGGCTAACAAGGCAAGGGAATACACATTAAATGGTAGGAACAAAGGGATCTTGGAGTGCAGCTCCACAGATCCCTGAAGGTTGCAGGCCAAGTAGATAAGGTGATTAAGAAGGCATACGGAATACTTGCCTTTATTAGCCGAGGCATAGAATACAAGAGCAGGGAGGTTATGCTTGAACTGTATAAAACACTAGTTAGGCCACAGCTAGAGTACTGCGTGCAGTTCTGGTCACCACATTACAGGAAAGATGTGATTGCACTAGAGAGGGTGCAGAGGAGATTTACGAGGATGTTGCCTGGACTGGAGAATTTTAGCTATGAGGAAAGATTGGATAGGCTGGGTTTGTTTTCTTTGGAACAGAGGAGGCTGAGGGGAGACCTTATTGAGGTGTATAAAATTATGAGGGACCTAGATAGAGTGGATAGGAAGGACCTATTTCCCTTAGCAGAGGGGTCAACAACCAGGGGGCATAGATTTAAAGTAATTGGTAGGAGATTTAGAGGGGATTTGAGGGGAAATTTCTTCACCCAGAGGGTGGTGGGGGTCTGGAACTCATTGCCTGAAAGGGTGGTAGAGGCAGAAACCCTCACCACATTTAAAAAGTGCTTGGATGTGCACTTGAAGTGCCATAACCTGCAGGGCTACAGACCAAGAGCTGGAAAGCGGGATTAGGCTGGATAGCTCCTTGTCGGCTGGCGCGAACACAATGGGCTGAAATGGCCTCCTTCCGTGCTGTAAATGTCTATGATTCTATGAATACCACACAACCCATGCACTATATAGACCAGCACTTACACATTCTATTGTGTCAACATCACAGGAGCATGTAACCAACACAGGAGATGCAGAAATACCAAGGAGTCAGATTTTAGGTCATTGATGTTGTAGTTCTCAGGTCCGTGCAGAAAGGCCATTGTACACAGCGATCATTGTCAAGACAAGAGGGTTGGAATAACAACAGACAATGAAAAAAGTTTAGTTTTACCGTGCAATGTATTGGAGGTTGGGGATTCTCAAAGGCTCATGGGGCAATTTTAACCTAACCCGCCTGTTGAAAACTGATGGGATCGGGTGGAACACTGCTGTTACAGCCCGCCCGATTTTGCCCTCCATTCAAGTCAACGGAGAGTAATATTGGGCTGGGTGTAAACACATCATTCAACCTGATCCCGTGGGTTTCCCAATGGGCAAGTGAGGTTAAAATTACCCCTGTCTCTGAGATACATGCTGTACTGGACTACTCAATGACTACGCTAGAATTATTCAGTGGATGTCATTTAGGATGGTGACTGCAGCGGTATTCTCAGTGCCTTGTGGATTCAGCAACATTGCTAACTGCTCCGACTGTTGTTCCATGGGGTGTGAGTCAGCTCTCTAAAACTGAACTGATGGCAGGCTGGCAGAAATTGAAATGGGTTTTTGGTTACCCACAGGGAAAGCTTTTGAGAGATTTGGAACATCTGATGTTTGGCCTAAGCTAGACGAATGGATGCCTTTATTTTCTGCAAAATGCTATTGTGTAAAGATAGGACATATGGGTCCTAAATCATTGATCTGTCTTTCATGATTTGCAGCACCAGTAATGCATGCTGAATTGAATTGAGGTTCAACTGATTTACTAGTCTGCACTTTTGCTCCTGGCAGTAAAATTACTGACATTCTGAATAGCTGTCCTGAACGTCAATCGCCCAGGCAGTTTGGAGATACAGTACTTAGCCACACTGCTCTACTTGTGGCTTAGTGTATCTATTGCCTCTGAGTCTAAACCATGGTCGCATGTTACTGAACTAGTAATTCAGAGGCCTGGACTAATAATCCAGAAACAATGGTTCAAATTCCACCATGGCAGTTTGTGAAGTTGAATTAATTTAATTAAATCTGGAATTAAAAAGCTAGTATCATTACTGGTGACCATGAAGGATCGTCATAAAAACCTAACTTGTTCACTAATGTCCTTCACCCAGTCTGGCCTATGTGTGACTCCAGACCCACAGCAGCCCTCTGAAATGGCCTAGCAAGCCACTCAAATGTATCAAACGCCACAAGTAAGTATAATAAGAATAAAACCGGATGAACCACCTGTGCATCAGATTCAGACATGACAAAGGCACACCCAGCCCAGTCGACCCTGCAAAGCCCTCCTCACTAACAAAATTGGGAGAGCTGTCTCACAGACTAGTCAAGCAACAGCCTGACACAATCATACCTATTAGCCAACGTCCCAGGCTCCTCCATCACCATATCACCTATGTCCTTTCCCACCAGCAGGACAGACCCACCAGAGGTGGTGCATCTTACCACCTACTGTACTCCCTCAGCTGTCCATCATCAAGAGTGGCTTGCTAACTGAGCGAGCTGGCCGAATCCTGAAGGACATAGCTGCCAGACTGGGGTTGCGGCAGGTGGTGAGAGAACCAACACGAGGGAAAAAACCTACTTGACCTCATCATCACCAATCTACCTGTCGCACATGCATCTGTCCATGACAGCATTGGTAGGAGTGATCATCCTTGTGGAGACGAAGTCCCATCTTCACACTGAGGACACCCTCCATTGTTTTGTGTGGCACAAGCACCATGCTAAATGGAACAGATTCAGAACAGATCCAGCAGCTCAAAACTGGGCATCCATGAGGTGCTGTGGGCCATCAGCAGCAGCAGAATTATATTCCACCTCATGGCCTGACATATCCTCACTCTACCATTACCATCAAGCCAGATGACCAATCCTGATTCAATGAAGAATGTAGAAGAGCATGCCAGGAGCAGCACCAGATGTACCTAAAAATGAGGTGCAAACCCGGTGAAGCTACAACACAGGACTACTTTCATGCTAAACAGTGAAAGCAGCATAGAGCTAAACGATCTCACAACAACGGATCAGGTCGAAGCTCTGCAGTCCTGCCACATCCAGTCACAAATGGTGGTGGACAATTAAACAACTAACGGGAGGAGGTGGCTCCATGAACATCCCCATCCTCAATGATAGCGGAGCTCAGCAGGTGAGTGTAAAAGAGAAGGTTGAAGCGATCACAACCATCTTCAGCCAGAACTACCAACTGGATGATCCATCTTGGCCTCCTCCTGTGGTCCGACAACATCCCGGCTGTAGTGCTGAAGACTTGTGCTCCAGAACTAGCCACACCTCCAGCACAGCTGTTGCAGTACAGCTACAACACTGGCATCTACCCAACAAAGTAGAAAATTGCCCAGGTCCTGCCCACAAAAAGCAGGATAAATCCAATCCAGCCAATTACCGCCCTATCAGCATACACTAAATCATCAGCAAAGTGACGAAACGTGTCCTCGACAGTGCTATCAAGCGGCACTTACTCGCCAATAAGCTGCTAACCGATGCCCAGTTTGGGTTCCGCCTGGACCACTCAGCTCCAGACCTAATTACAGCCTTGGTCTAAACATGGACAAAAGAGCTCAATTCCAGAGGTGAGGTAAGAGTGACTGCCCTTGATATCAATGCAGCATTTGATGGAGTGTGACACCAAGGAGCCCATGTAAAATCATCTCAGCCCCAGGACATCACTGCAGGAGTTCCTCAGGGCAGTGTCCTAGGCCCAACGATTTTCAGCTGCTTCATCAATGACCTTCCCTCCATCATAAGGTCTGAAGTGGGGATGTTCGCTGATAATTGCACAGTGTTCAGTTCCATTCGCAACTTATCAGATAATGAAGCAGTCTGTGCCCGTACGCAGCAAGACCTGGACAACATCCTGATAAGGGGCAAGTAACATTCACGCCACACAAGTGCCAGGCTATGATCATCTATAACAAGAGAGAGTCTAACCACCTCCCCTTGACATTCAATGGGATTACCATCATCAAATCCCCCACCATCAACATCCTGGGGTCACATTGACCAGAAACTTAACTGGACCAGCCACATAAATACTGTGGCTACAAGAGCAGGCCAGAGGCTGAGTATTCTGCAGCAAGTAACTCACCTCCTGACTCCCCAACGCCTTTCCACCAGCTACAAGGCACAAGTCAGGAGTGTGATGGACTACTCTCCACTTGCTGAATGAGTGCAGCTCCAATAACACTCGAGAACCTCGACACCATCCAGGACAAAGTAGCCCGTTTGACCATCTTAAACATTCACTCCCTCCACCACTGGCGCTCCGTAGCTGCAGTGTGTACCATCTACAAGATACACTGCAGCAACTCGCCAAGGCTTCTTCAACATCACCTCCCAAACCCGCAACTTCTACCACCTAGAAGGACACGGGCAGCAGGCGCATGGGAACACCACCACCTCTAAGTCACACACCTCACTGACTTGGAAATATATCGCTGTTCCTTCATCGTCATGGGTCAAAATCCTGGAACTCCCTACCGAACAGCACTGAGGGAGTTCTTTCACCACACAGACTGCAGCGGATCAAGAAGATGGCTCACCACCACCTTCTCAAGGGCAATTAAGGATGGACAAAAGATTCTGGCCTTGCTAGCGATGCCCACATCTTGTGAATGAAGAAAAAAAAGGGGGTTATACATGAGTATAAAGTCTCATGAACAATTAATCACATTCCATATTTTATTTTTTATGTTGATGGTATCTGTTACAGCAGTACTTTAATTTTTATTTTTAATATTTTTATAGGATTTTTGCATGTCTATTGAGTGCTTTGTGTTCAAGGCATCCATTATCTTGCTAGCATATTGGAGGCTCCCTCAATTCACTTTCTTAATCCAGTATCAGCTTTTTTTTCTGGTGTTCAGATTTAGACTTCGTCTGGGAAAAAAAATCCAAATATTTATCAATGAAGTTCAAGTTGATGCCTTTTTCTTATTCTCTGATACAGTAGTTATAACTCGTACAGTGATGAATGATAAGACAGTGGTTTGTTAAAAAAAAAGGAATGCACTATATTCAAACATATGCAAGTAGAGGGTGGATGACTGGCACACAGTATTTTTAGAGCCTGCTGTTTGTTTGAATGAAGACTGATTGATGGTCTTTCTTCGGGTTGTACACTCAGTGTTAAATTGTTTTAAATCCAGAACAGCCCTGGGAAATACATTTGCCAAACAGCCAGAGCTGAGCTTACAATTAACACGACTGCATTTATCCCTCCAAATCCAAACCTTCATTGTTTCCTTTGCTGCTTTCTTGCTGGGTATTCCTGATTTCCTTCACCCCACCATTGGCGGCCGTACCTTCAGTTGTCTAGGCCCTATGCTCTGGAATTCCCTCCCTAAACCTCTCTGGTTCTCTACCTCCCTCTCCTTCTTTAAGACACTCCTTAAAACCTATCTCTTTCCCCTGTCCTAATATCTCCTTATGTGGCTCGGTGTCACATTTTGTCTGATACTGCTCCTGTGAAGCACCATGGGAAGTTTTATTATGTTCATGGTGCTATATAAATGCAAGATGTTGTTGATATTTTGTGGCTTTTCTTATTTGGAGCTTGCCCTGTTAACTAGCTTCTCACCAACCAAAGATACATTTTATTTTCCATCCCCCCCCTCCCCCCCACAAGGTTAATTTCCATGGAATAAAGTTTTAAGTAACAGTTCTTTCTGAATGAAAATTCACTGGCGCGAGGTAAAAAAATCCTACCTGCCAAGCAAGCAGCAAGTAACTTGTTAGTATTTCTCCAGCACACTCCCAATTGTTCAGTGGACAAAGAGATTACCCAATGAATACAGATGAAAAGGTACCCGGTTCAAGTCCAGGTATTTGCTGAATTATCTACCTTGGCCAAGGTACCATTTAGGTGCTACAACTGACCTCAGCAACCAAAAGAGGAGAAAACTCAACCAGGATTCTCACTCCTGATTGTTGTCCCGTGATTGAAAGTGTGCACATGTCTCTTGAGTTGCATGTTGCCTATATAAAATGGAAGAAGGTTGCTAGAAACTGTCATATTAGAACTGTTGCATTGTCCCACGATGTATTCAAAAAGAATGAATGTTTAACCTCCTTTTTGATGGTTTACAGACACAAGGTGCAATGGCTTAAACCACATTGAACTGTGCACTCATGTACGATGTTGTTGTAATGTAACTAGATTTTCTCATTTTTTTCCTTCACCATACACCATACTTAAAAAAACATTTGATAAACGTTTTTCCGTGAAGACCATGCCCCTTTAAGGAATTTAAACCCTTTTGTACACTGTACTCCTAAGAGTACATTTGTATCTGTGACCCCGAGGCCACTGGTTCAGATCATATACATGGAGGGCATTGTACAATATGATTTTTATTTCCCCAAGTGATACTAACTACATGACTCAAGCAATGAAACCATAAGTGAATTACAGCCTGGCCCAGAATGATTGGAAATAAAAATAATTAGCTATTGGAATTCAGAGTACCTGATAACTGAATATAAAATATATAGTCCCATTTGAGGCATAAAGCTCAGAGACAAGTAGGTCCCAAACCTGCATGTAAAAGCCTTGTATCTAATGCATGTCTATCACACCCTAGACATCACACATTGCTCCAGATATAAAACAAGCATGAAAAACAAGAGAAAGCCCTGCATTTTTTCCTGGGTTCTTGTAAGCTCGAGTCTCACATTTATAGCAGTGGCCTTAAAGGGCGAGTCAAGTTATCAACTAAAAATTACAACTGTTCTCCAAACCCCAAACTACCCATGAGAAACACAATGAGAGATGTACTAGCACTGTCCAATTAGCTGAAAAGCAGGCAGATATAATATGCAATATCCAATAAAAAGGAAAAATAAATTCTCATAATGAGATAAACTAACAATGTGGCATTGTTATTCAATAAGAATGAATGTTTAACTTCTTTTTGTTGGTTTACAGACACAAGGTGCAATGTGTCAGCTGTGGCTCAGTTGGTAGCATACTCACCTGTGAGTCAGAAGGTTGTGGGTTCAAGTCCCACTCCAGGGACTCGAGCACATAAAGCTAGGCTGACACTCCAGTGCAGTGCTGAGGGAGTGCTGCCCTGTTGGAGGTGCCGTCTTTCGGATGAGACGTTAAACCGAGGCCCCGTCTGATCTCTCAGGTGGATGTAAAAGATCCCATGGCACTATTTCGAAGAAGAGCAGGGGAGTTGTCCCCGGTGTCCTGGCCAATATTTATCCCTCAAACAAACATAACAAAAACAGATTATCTGGTCATTATCACATTGCTGTTTGTGGGACCTTGCTGTGCGCAAATTGGCTGCTGCGTTTCCCACATTACAACAGTGACAACACTTCAAAAGTTTTCATTGGCTGTAAAGTGCTTTGAGACGTCCGGTGGTCGTGAAAGGCGTTATATAAATGCAAGTCTTTCTTTAATGGCTTAAACCACATTGAAGTGCGCACTCATGTACGATGTCGTTGTAATGTAAATAGGTTTTTTCATTTTTTTAGTCAAAGAGGTAGATTTTAAGGTGCATCTTAAAGAAGGAGAGAGAGGTAGATAGCCGGAGAGGGTTAGGGAGGGAATTCCAGAGCTTAGGGCCTCGACAACAGAAGGCACGACCACCAATGGCGGGGCAAAGGAAATCAGGAATGCACAGCAAGAAGGCAGCAATTGTATAATGGCTGAGTTTCTTTACTTTACATCACAAGATTCTGAGATAGAATACACCACCATTCCAGGTGTCCCAGAGGTGCATTGACCATGTTTATAAAATCACTTGTCCGCTTACAATAGTTTACTGGTATTCCTCCAGTCATCAGCTTAAAGATGCCACTTGTTCGTCCTCTCTTATGATTCCTCTGTTACGAGCGGTGGCATAAAACAGCTGAGCTGAAGTGTCAGTTCCAACAAAGTGATGGGACAAGGTGGATCAAAACGTGATGAGAGCTGAAGATCAAAACAAGGCAGATGATGATACTACAATACTTAATCAGGGCAAAAGCTTCCCGCTCTTTCCAGAGATGCCTCTTCTGGTGGAGTAAGAAAAGCCAAGATGCAACCCCACAAGCCCATCATAGGTCATCCATTAAGGTATAGGTAGACTTAGGTCATCCATTAAGGTAGAGGTAGACTTAGTCTAAAACCAATTAAAATATGGATGTAAGATTTTACTAGTTTGCACAGTGATTTCATCCAGGTAATTAACTGGACCGTATCAGCTGTGGCTCAGTGGGTAGTACCCTCACCTCTGAGTCAGAAAGTTGTGGGTTCAAGTCCCACTCCAGAGACTTTAGCACAAAAATCTAGGCTGACACTCCAGTGCAATACTGAGGGAGTGCTGCATTGTCAGAGGTACCGTCTTTCGAATGAAACGTTAAACTGAGGCCCTGTCTGCTCTCTCAGGTGGATGTAAATGATCCTATGGCACTATTTCGAAGAAGAGCAGGGGAGTTATCCCTGGTGTCCTGGCCAATATTTATCCCTCACCAACATCACTAAAACAGATTATCTGGTCATTATCACATTGCTGTTTGTGGGAGCTTGCTGTGCACAAATTGACTACCGTGTTTCCTACATTACAACAGTGACTACACTTCAAATGTACTGAATTGGTTGTAAATCACTTTGGGACGTCCGGTGGTCATGAAGGGCGCTATAGAAATGCAAGTCTTTCTTTTGGACGCAAATTTAAATAATCCAACCAACTGCTATGGGATGGGCTTTGAAAAGTAATTCAGCAGTAGGTGGCCTTTCATAGTATGTTAACACATTGGTGAATGCTGAATGAGATTAGAACTGGCCAATTGACCAAGGGTTGAGCAAATCACTATTACCTGTTGGAACCATTCTCATAAACTGGAACCTTTCTCCAAAGGTCATAAGAGCACTGATCTGGGAGACCTGTGCCAATGGGATTCACCATACTACTCCACCAACATCCAATCCACTTGATAGTACACATCTCGGAGCAAGCACACCTCCTGAAAAGAAAACAAAGGAAAGCCTTTCGGCACCTCTGGCTTAAAAAAAATTGGAATAGTTTTAATCTTGTGTTTGTCCTGCACGTTTGCGTTTGCGGACCTGGAAGGATTCGATATCAGAGGTGGCAGTACAAATCCGGCGAATTCCAAAAGAACAGCAAAAAACAAAGAATGTCGTCACAGGACAGCAGGTAGGTGATTGGGGGGTGAGTTTTTTTCTCTAACTTAACTAGATAAACTAAATAATATAACTATAAATAATCGTTTGAATAAAGACTTTAACTAAGAGAGCGAGAGAAGTGGCTGGAGATAAAGGTAGGCCCAACTTTTAAGACTCTTAGAGCTAGAAATTGGGCACCTTAGTGCCTCCCGTTAGCGCCTCCGGGGGGCACTAATGGGGCGCTAAGCAGTTACCGACCGGGCGCGGCGAGAATATCGACTCCCGCTATATTTGGCGGGAGGTTCATGGCGGCAGTATGGCATTGCAGATGCATGAGGCGTTCATCGGGAGGCCAGGCACTTTGGGGGCAATACTTAAAGGTGAGGTGGCCGAGGTAAGTAAAAAATGTTCTGAAATGCTGTTTCTCATTTTTTTTCCTTGTCTTCGCCAGCGATCGATCAGCCTGGCACTCTGCTGCAGTGCATCAGGCTGATCGGGCTGGATCGCGGCTGCCGTTGGGGACCAGGCAAGTTTTTTTCCTTGCAGAGCCTGCAGCGATGGCCCTTCCCTTTAAGGGAGGGAAGGAGCCTTCCAACGCGGCAGTGCTGCACGGCCCATTGTGCAGCGTTGCACACCTACCGCCCCGCCTGCTGCGCTCCAGGAAGGAAGTGGAGAGCTTAATTTAGCACTCCACTCCCTTCCTGGAACACAAAACCGAATTTTTTAAAAGTTGAAAATCATTAGCGCCTGGCGCTAATTTTTTCAACTTTTAAAAGTTAGCGCCCCAAGCGGGGCGATACCAAATTTCTCCCCCTTAGTCTTATGTTTATTTCTGTAAGTTAGTTAATAGTCGAATAAATAGAGGCATAGCAGCGCACCTCAGTCCCGTGGAATGCACATCTTGTGCCATGTGGGAACTCCAGGACACTTCCAGTGTCCTGGACAACCACCTGTGCAGGAAGTGTCATTGGCAGGAAGAGCTCAAGCTCCAGGTTTCGAAGCCTGAGCAGCAGCTGGCATCACTGCAGTGCATCTGTGAGGCTGAGAGCTACGTGGATAGCATGTTTCAGGTGGTGGTCACCCTGCAGCGTAAGAATGGGCAGGCACAGAGGGAATTGGTGACTGCCAGACAGACAAGCAGGACCAGGCAGGTAGTGCAGGAATCCCCTGAGTGCATTTCGTTCTCCAATTGGTATTCCTGGTGAGGGCAATGGTTCCTCTGGGGAGTACAACCAGAGACAAGTTCAGGTGTCTCAGCTGTACAGGGAGGGAGGAGGAAGATCGGGAAAACAATAGTGATAGGGGATTCGATAGTTAGTAGGGGAACAGACAGGCGTTTCTGCAGCCGCAGACGTGACTCCAGGATGGTATGTTGCCTCCCTGGTGCCAGGGTCAAGGATATCACTGAGCGGCTGCAGAACATTCTGAGGGGGGAGGGTGAATAGCCAGAGGTCGTGGTCCATATCGGTAACAACATAGGTAGAAAGAGGGATGAGGTCCTGCAGGCAGATTTTAGGGAGCTAGGAAAGAGATTAAAAAGCAGGACCTCAAAGGTAATAATCTCCAGATTACTCCCAGTGCCACGAGCTAGTGAGTATAGAAATAGGAGGATAGAGCAGATGAATGTATGGCTGGAGAGATGGTGCAAGAGGGAGGGCTTTAGATTCCTGGGGCATTGGGACTGGTTCTGGGGGAGGTGGGACCTGTACAGGCTGGACGGGTTGCACATCAACAGAGCCAGAACCAATATCCTCACGGAGGGTTTGCTAGTGCTGTTGGGGAGGGTTTAAACTAATTTGGCAGGGGGATGGGCACCAGGATGTAGCATTAGAAAGGAGAAACAAAGTGCAGATAAGATTGGGAGAGACAGATAGCACTAGAGTAAGAAATACTACGGTATTAGGTGGGGTCAGACTAAGAGAATACAAGAAGGTCTAAGACAGGTTTACAGTGTATGTGTGTAAACGCACGAAGCGTGGTCAATAAGGTTGGTGAGCTGCAGGCGCAAATGGCCACATGGGAACATGATGTTGTGGCGGTAACGGAGACCTGGCTCAAAAAAGGGCAGGATTGAGTATTAAATATTCCTGGATATAAGGTGTTCAGGAAAGATAGGGAAGGAAAGAAAGGGGTGGGGTGGCAGTATTGGTTAAGGAGAATGTTACAGTACTGGAGAAAAAGGATGTCCCGGAGGGGTCAAGGACAGAATCTATTTGGTTAGAGTTAAGAAATAATAGAGGTGCCATTACACTACTAGGTGTATTCTACAGGCCACCAACTAGTGGGAAGAATATAAAGGAGCAAATTTGCAGGGAAATTACAGAGAGGTGCAAGTAGTAATAATGGGGGACTTCAACAATCCTAATATAGACTGGGATAGTAATAGTGTAAAGGGCAGAGAGGGGGAAGAATTTTTGAAGCGTGTTCAGGAGAACTTTCTTGATCAGTACGTTTCCAGCCCAACAAGGAAGGAGGCGTTGCTGGATCTGGTTCTGGGGAATGAGGTGGGTCAAGTAGAGCAAGTGTCAATAGGGGAACATTTAGGGAACAGTGATCACAGTATCATAAGGTTTTGATTAGCTATGGAAAAGGACAGGGAGCAATATAGAGTAAAAATACTTAATTGGAGGAAGGCAAATTTCAGTGGGTTGAGAACGGATCTGGCCCAGGTAAATTGGAATCAAAGATTGTCAGGTGAACAATGGGCTGCCTTTAAAGAGGAGATGATTTGGGTATAGTTGAGGTACATTCCCACAAGGGGCAAAGGTAGGGCAACCAAAGTCAGAGCTCCCTGGATGATTAAAGAGATAGTGAGTAAGATGAAGCAGAAAACGAGCGCATATGACAGATGTCAGGTTGAGAATACAAGTGAGAATCAGGCTGAATATATGATTTCAAATAAAGCTGTTGGACTATAACCTGGTGTTGTGCGACTTCTCACAGGCTGAATATAGAAAGTTCAGAGGGGAAGTAAAAAAGAAAATAAGAGGGGTGAAGAGAGAGTATGAGAATAGATTGGCAGCTAACATAAAAGGGAATTCAAAAGTCTTCTATAGGCATATAAATAGTAAACAGGTAGTAAGAGGAGGGGTGGGGCCGATTAGGGACCAAAAAGGAGACCTACGTATGGAGGCAGAGGGCATGGCTAAGGTACTAAATGAGTATTTTGCATTTGTCTTCAGATGCAGAAGAAGATGCTGACAAAGTCATAGTGAAAGAGGAGTAGTTGAGATACTGGATGGAATAAAAATTGATAAAGAGAAGGTACTAGAAAGGCGGGCTGTACTTCAAGTAGATAAGTCACCAGGACTGGATGGGATGCATCCTAGGATGCTGATTGAAGTTAACGTGGAAATTGCGGAGGTACTGCCATAATCAAGGGGTGGTGCCAGAGGACTGGAGAATTGCAAATGTTACACACATGTTCAAAAAAGGGTGTAAGGATAAACCCAGCAACTACAGGCCAGTCAGTTTCACCTCGGTAGTGGGGAAGCTTTTAGAAACGATAATCCAGGACAAAATTAACAGTCACTTGGACAAGTGTGGATTAATTAAGGAAAGCCAGCATGGATTTGTTAAAGGCAAATCGTGTTTAACTAACTTGATCGAGTTTTCTGATGAGGTATCAGAGAGGATTAATGAGGGCAATGCCGTTGATGTGATGTACATGGACTTCCAAAAGGCGTTTGATAAAGTGCCACATAATAGGCTTTCAGCAAAGTTGAAGCCCATGGAATAAAAGGGACAGTGGCTGCATGGAAACGAAATTGACTAAGTGACAGGAAACAGAGAGTAGTGGTGAATGGTTGTTTTTCGGACTGGAGGAAGGTATACAGTGGTGTTCCCCAGGGGTCGGTACTAGGACCACTGCTTTTCTTGATATATATTAATGACTTGGACTTGGGTGTACAGGGCACAATTTCAAAATTTGCAGATGATACAAAACTTGGAAGTATAGTGAACAGTGAGGAGGATAGTGATAGACTTCAAGAAGACATAGACAGGCTGGTGAAATGGGCGGGCACGTGGCAGATTAAATTTAACGCAGAAAAGTGCGAAGTGATACATTTTGGTAGGAAGAACGAGGAGAGGCAATATAAACTAAAGGGTACAATCCTAAACAGGGTGCATGTACAGAGAGACCTGGGGTATATGTGCACAAATCGTTGAAGGTGGCGGGGCAGGTTGAGAAAGCAGGTAAAAAAGCATACGGGATCCTGGGCTTCATAAATAGAGGCAGAGTACAAAAGCAAGGAAGTTATGATGAACCTTTATAAAACACTGGTTCGACTTCAACTGGAGTATTGTGTCCAATTCTGGGCACCGCACTTTAGGAAAGATGTGAAGGCCTTAGAAAGGGTGCAGAAAAGATTTACGAGAATGGTTCCAGGGATGAGGGACTTCAGTTACGTGGATAGAACATAGAACAGTACAGCACAGTACAGGCCCTTCGGCCCTCGATGTTGTGCCGAGCATTGTCCGAGACCAAGATCAAGCTATCACACTCCCTATCACTCTGGTGTGCTCCATGTGCTTATCCAATAACCGCTTGAAAGTTCCTAAAGTGTCCGACTCCACTATCACAGCAGGCAGTCCATTCCACACCCCAACCACTCTCTGAGTAAAGAATCTACCTCGGACATCCCTTCTATATCTCCCCCCATGCACCTTATAGTTATGCCCCCTTGTAACAGCTGCCTCTACCCGAGGAAATAGTCTCTGAACATCCACTCTATCTATCCCCCTCATCATCTTATAAACCTCTATTAAGTCGCCTCTCATCCTCCTCCGCTCTAAAGAGAAAAGCCCCAACTCCCTCAATCTTTCCTCATAAGACCTCCCCCCCAAACCAGGCAGCATCCTGGTAAATCTCCTTTGCACTCTTTCCAATGCTTCCACGTCCTTCCTATAGTGAGGTGACCAGAACTGCACACAATATTCCAAATGTGGTCTCACCAAGGTCCTGTACAGTTGCAGCATAACCTCACGGTTCTTAAACTCAAACCCTCTGTTAATAAACGCCAACACACCATAGGCCTTCTTTACTGCTCTATCCACTTGAGTGATAGACTAGAGAAGCTGGGGTTGTTCTCCTTAGAGCAGAGAAGATTGAGAGGAGATAGATAGAGGTGTTCAAAATCTTGATGGGTCTAGATAGAGAGAAACTGTTCCCATTGGTGGAAGGGTTGAGAACCAGAGGACACAGATTTAAGGTGATTGGCAGAAGAACCAAAGGCGAGATGAGGAAAAACTTTTTTACGCAGCGAGTGGTTAGGATCTGGAATGCACTGCCTGAAAGAGTGGAGGAGGCAGACTCAATCATGGCTTTCAAAAGGGAATTGGATAAGTAACTGAAGGAAAGAAAGTTGCAGGTTTATGGGGAAAGGGCAGGGGACTAGGACTAGCTGAAGTGCTCTTGCAGAGAGCTGGCATGGGCTCGACGGGCCGAATGGCCTCCTTCTGTGCTGTAACCGTTCTATGATTCTATGAAAAATTTCAAAGATCAGTTTCTGTAAAGAACTTAACAAATGGAGTGTGGTCAGTGTTCAGGTTTATGCATGATATCATCCCTCCAGTGCTTAGTAGCGATGGGGAGAGGAAGTTCTAGATAGACAAATTATCACAATTGCTGTTGGAAGATAAAAGAGAAAGCATTCAGCTTATGTCAAGATTAAGGTCTATATTTAAGATTTTTTTTAAACTGTAATAAGTAAGAAACAGAAGTAGTTCATAGAACAGGATGAACCCTGTCTTTAGAAAAGGTGTTCAATTAGACAAAACCCGATGTTTCTGGCATGAACTGGAATTAGACCAGAAGCAGCTGGGACATACAACTCCAGTTGTACAAAGGCCAGAGTTATGGTGCTACCCTCTTAGTGTGTGAACTTGAATGAGGTAATGAGTAGAGGGTTACCAACCCTCCAGGATTGTCCTGGAGCTTCCAGGAATTAAAAGATTAATCTGTTGGATACTGCTGTAAGCAACCCAGGAGAAAAATTGTATGGACATTTAAAAAAATAGCTTTTTTTCCCATTTTCTTTGAACACTTTCATTTATTAGTTACAAAAATATTGGATATGGGAAAAATAGGCTCTTTGACTGGGTGGGGTGGTTACAGGTTAGAGGTCACATGATGAAACCTCCAGGAATATGTCAAATCAGAGTTGGCAACCCTAAATGAGTATGGACAGCTTACTATGTAATTGATGAGTTGTTTTTGAATAAAAATATTTGAACTGAATTCCAAACCTAAATTGGACTAGTTTGGGCTGATTTGCTAAATGACTGAATTTAGCCCAATTCAGGCATGTCCCACTGGTGACCCACTGTTTTAAAGAAACAAAATGCAGGCTACTGTTTGCCAATTGTTACATGTTCCTTTCATCACAGTGGCTGAACAACTGGCAGGGGCCAAAGTGATAAATTTTGATTTTAAAAAAAGAACCTAAAGTACAAATTAACCCAAATGTCAGCTCCAAACCGTGAGCTAAACAAATTTTTCAAGGTTTTGGATAAAGATCAGGTTGAGATTCAGCTCATGGCACCATCAGCGCAACAATCCACTAAAAACAGGGGAAACAAGATAAAGTTAGCGATAACATTGAAATTGTATTGTCTACTCCTCATAATTCAAAGTGGTGTTTTGTACTAAACTAAAATTAAATTATCCTGTAATTTAAATTAAGCAGCATAAATAACATAGGAAACTAGGAACTTAGTGCTAAAGTAATTGGTATTATCAGATGATTTGAATTAACAGTAGACTATATTTAGATTTTTCAACATTCGAACATAATGTTAAACGATCAATTCATAATCAGAATCTGAAGCCAGCTCTTTGTAATGTAGGCTTTATTTTAACCCTTTGAGCACTGATTACCCTCAAAATGTATATGCCATTATGTTGTTAAATTCCATAAGCTTGTCATGTTGAAGGCTGATATGAAAATTATTTTTAACAAGGGCTTGTTTGTTGACACACATCTAGCATTAGGAGGAACACTGCCAAGTTCTAGATACACAATTGATTTTCAATATGAACTTTTCTATTTATCCCACAGTCTCCCAGGCCACAAACCTCTGTAAGAGTTTTAATTAATCCATGTATGAGAATTCTTTGAGCAAAAGGAAATTTGCATAAACTCTACAATTAGGAAGGATCCAGTGTCCCCCTTCTAATCACAGGTCTGTCCTTCCACTGAAACAGAAGTGGAATAATGGCAAAAAAACAGCAGCAATGTATCTGGAGAAGCCAGTCTCAGAACCAATCAGTTCAGACCAGGCCAATTTCATCTCTTGCCAGTAATTAGTCTCCTGACTTTGTTTTGTCTTGACTAATGCCTCCGTCATTACCACCAGAAGGGAATATTTGCCCTGTGCACTATGTATGACAAAATAATGAAGGCACCTTTTTTTAATAATTCCATTCACAATTTCACCAGGTATGTCAAAAAGGAAATCTCCCACCTTACCCACCAAACCTGGCTTTACTTGTCTACTTCGATGTGGAAGAAGTGATTGACAGGGTGGAGTAGAGCTTTCTGTTCGAAGTAGTGAGCAAATTTGGATTTGATGAAGACTACTTACAATGGAACAAGTCCTGCAGACCTTTCCCTCTGTACTAACGGATGGTCTTCTGAGAGCTTGCGCCGAGGGAAGAAATGTAGCAAGGGTTGCCACTTGTTCACCTTCAACAACAACTTGCATTTATATAGTGCCTTTAATGTAATAAAACGTCCCAAGGCACTACACAGGAGCATTATCAAACAAAATTTGACACCGAGCCACATAAGGAGCTATTAGGACAGATGACCAAAAGCTTGGTCAAAGAGGTAGGTTTTAAGGAGTGTCTTAAAGGAGGAGAGAGAGGTAGAGAGGCAGAGACGTTTAGGAAGGGAATTCCAAAGCTTAAGGCCATGGCAGCTGAAGGCACGGCTACCAATGGTGGAGCGATTAAAATCAGGGATGCGCAAGAAGCCAGAATTGGAGGAGGGCAGAGATCGCGAAGGATTGTCAGACTGGAGGAGCTTACAGAGATAGGGAGGTAAAGGCCGCGGAGGGATTTGTAAACAAGCTTGAGAATTTTAAAATGAAGGAGTTGCAGGACCGGGAGCCAATGTAGGTCAGCGAGCACAGGGGTGAACGGGATTTGGTGCAAGTTAGGATACGGGCAGCAGAGTTTTGGATGAGCTCAAGTTTATGTAGGGTGGAAGATGGGAGGCTGGCCAGGAGAGCATTGCAATAGTCAAGTCTAGAGGTAACAAAGCACAGGTTCTGGACAAGCCATTTTCAGGAGATTTTTAATGAAAGTTGTAGAAACAGACTAGAAACACAAATCATATCTTGTGCCGCAATCAGTGTTACTCAGTAACTTTTGGCCAAAGGCCACAATCCCAACAGTTATCTATCTACCTCTCTCTGTTTTATCTACATCTACACTATATTCAGCTTAAGCTACATCTTAAAGTTGACAGACTATGGACAGAGTTTTAGAGAAACATGGAACAGACCTCTTCTGAGGACTGCAGGTGAAGGAGAGGTAGGCAAAAGTTAATGTAAGTAATGTTCTATTCTTCCTTGTGGAACCTAATGGCTTGAATGCTTCTGTTCACTGTACTGCAGTGTAGAAAACTTTCAGGCTAAAAGGTTAACTTAACTAAACAAGTTATGTTACTGGTAGTTCCTCACCTCCAGTTATGTTGTAGTACAGGACACAATCAAGGTTGAAATGAGTAAAGCAATCAGGCGGTCCCAGCAAGGAGCAACATTCTCAGGTACTGCTCCTCATTGGAGCGCCCAATCACAATACCTGCCCTTGAAAGAGAAGATGAGTTCCTTTTCTTTACTACTAACCACCTTTATAAACCACTCTTTCCTGCCCCCTCCACTCTCACCTGTACCAACAAATGCAAGGAGCTCATGGATTTCCTCATCTCCACGGTAGAGACCATTCATTCAGCTGCCCCTTCCCCTTGCCCACTAAGCCAAATCTCCCCACAGTCCTAAACCCACCCTAGTTCAAACCCTCATCTCTCTCTAGTTTCTCCCGCAGCACGGTGGCATAGTGGTTAGCACTGGTGCCTCACAGCGCCAGAGACCCGGGTTCGAATCTGACCTCGGGTGACTGTCTGTGTGGAGTTTGCACATTCTCCCCGTGTTTGCGTGGGTTTCCTCCGGGTGCTCCGGTTTCCTCCCACAGTCCAAAAATGTGTGGGTTAGGTTGATTTGGCTATGATAAATTGACCCTTAGTGTTAGGGGGGATTAAATATGTGGGGTTATGGGGATAGGATGGGATATGTTAGGGGGAATTAAATATGTGGGGTTACGGGGGTAGGGTGGGATATGTGTACTGTGGGGATTAAAGCAAGGACAGGGTACTGGATTTGGATGATCAGCCATGATCGTATTGAATGGCGGAGCAGGCTCGATGGGCCGAATGGCCTACTCCTGCTCCTAGATTCTATGTTTCTATGTTTCTATTTCCCCCTTTGCCCTCTCCAAGCTCATCTCATCCATAAGCCCCACTTCCTGCTCCCTTGATCCTATTTCCACTAAAATTACGATCACTCAAATTCCCTTCCTAGTCCCTATTTTAGCTGATATTGTAAATGGTTATTTTTCCTCATTCACTTTCTTCCTACTTTTTAAAACTATCATCATCGCCTCCTCAAAAAACACCTCATTCACTTCCTCTGTTCTCAATAGCTACCATCCCATTTCCAACCTCCCTTTCGTCTCCAAGCTCCTTGAATCTGTTGCCTCGAAGCTCCATGCCCACCTCTCCTGCAACACCCTGTTTTAATCATTCTAATCTGGTTTCTTCCCCTCCCACAGTACAAAACTAAAGTCACAAGTGACATTCTTTGTGACTGGTATGTCATTTTCCTCGACTTCTTGGCAGCATTTGACAGTCAATCACATGATCTTCCTCCGATGTCTCTCCTCCATTGTCCAGCTCTGTGGGACTGCAGTCGATTGATTCCACTCTTACCTATCCAATTGTAGCCAGAGCATCTCTAGTAATGCCCCTCTTCCCACCTTTGCATGGTCATTTCCTCCAAGGATCCATCCTTAGCACCCTCCTCTGTTTCATCTATATGCTGGTTCTTGGAGACATCATCTGAAGCCATGGGGTCAGCTTCTACATGACAGCCAACTCTATGACTCGACCACCTCTCTTGACCGCTCCACTGCCTCTGTGCTATCAGACTGCTTGTCTAACATGGAATCTAAAATGAGTTGTTACTTTTCTCAGCTAAACATAAGGTATACCAAAGCCATTGTCTTCAGCCCATGCCGCAAACTTTATAACCTCACCGCCAACTCTCAAGCTGAACCACATTGTTCACAACCTTAGCATACCGTTCAATCCAAAGCTGAGTTTTCAACCTCATATCCTCTCCATTACAAAGTCTGCTTACTTCCACCTCCGTAACATTACTGGGCTTTATCCTTACCTCAGCCCATTTGCTGCTGAAACTCTCATTCATAACAGACTCCAATCATCTACTGGCCGGCTTACCATCCTCCACTCTCCAAAACGCTCTGCTCATCAAAAATTCTGCTGCCCCTATCCTATTCCGCACCAATTCCCACTCGCCTGTCACATCTGTCCTTGATGACCTACATTGGCTCCTGGTCACCCAATGGCTCAGATTAAAATTTCTCATACATGGGTTTAAATCCTTCCATGTCTGATCCCTCCCTATCTGTTACCTGCTCCTGTGCTAAAACGCCCCCACCCCCCACCCTTCCCCGTACTTGCTGTTTGTCTGAGTACAGCCTCTTGTGCACCCTCCACCCTTTGCTCCACCATTGGTGGCCATGTCTTCAGCCACCTAGGTCCCACACCCTGGAATTGTCTCCCTAAGCCCCTCCACCTCTCTACTTCCCTCTCTCCCTTTAAGACCCTTCTTGAAACCTACCTCTTTGACCAAGCATTTGGTCACCACTCCTAATCTCCCCCTCTTCAGCTCAGTGCTTGTTTTCCTTACACTTCTATGAAGTATCTTGGGATGTTTTTCTACGTTAAAAGTGTTATTTAAATGCAGGTTGTTGTTGTATTGATCATGTGATGCCTGAAGCTTATCGGTGAAAGGAAATACTGAAGAATGTAAGGAGTTCCACTGTTTTGAGGTTGTTCAAAAGAATGACTTAGAATAGGATGCTTTGCGGTGAATCTTTATTTCACTACAGGGAGGGAGAAGGAAGAAAGTAATAGGTTCGTGCATCTGGAGCATAGAAAGAATGAGAGAGCAAAGTTTACAGGAGAACTGACCAAAATAGTGTAGATAAAATTGAGAAAGGTTAAAACGTTTTGGAGAGTTTGGAAACTAATTGGGAGAGGGATCACCTATTAATTCACAAGTGTTTTCTTGTATCCTGTCCAGAAATGTGAGAGGTGTTAAAACAGTGTTGTGCGATGTGGGAGCTGTATTCAAGTTTTAGATACACTAGGGCTTTGCAGAGAGTTAAAAGATCTTGAGGCAGAAAGATGTGTTTGGCAGGAAAGAGAAAACCGAGCTTTTTGGAAGTACCTTTTGCCAATGGAGGAGATGTTCAGATCAGAGGAGATAGTGAGACCAAGAATCCTGATAGATGAAGAACTAAGGGTGAAGCCATCAAAGGTGAGAGATGGTAACCATTCATTAAACTTTCAAGAGAAATAAAAAAAACTGTAATTACTTAGGATTTTGCACCAGATATTTTTTCTATAGTTCAACTGCACAGATCACCCCCATAAACAAGCCCTTCTTCCTTCCAAACCAGAGTGTTCCTTTACTTGCCCAATATCTAGGATAATGTCAAGCAGAAAATAGCTGTCACTGGATATATCATGTTCTGTAACATGATTTCTTTGACTATGGAAAGTGATAGAATAACATTCTACAAACTGTGGCTTAGATTATAAACTTATAGAAGGATTTATTGGACAGTAAACAGATAAATGAACTGTAGCAAGAACAAACAGAAGACTTACTGTAATTACAGACTTAAGTATTCCTCCTCCAGTTATAGGAATCAACAGAATCGCTTCTATTCTAACACTGTAAGACAGGAGCTGAAACAACATCCCTTATGATCTTACAAAATGTTTTGCTGGTGACCTACCACAGAGTCACTCGTCTATTACTCTTGGCGTCAGAATGACTGTTGACTCAACCCAGGACAAACTTTCAAAATCCTTTGAAGATAGCCTGGAACAAAGTAAATTAAAAAAAACACTGTATCTCTCAAGCTCAAATAGAGCTGTCAACCAAACATATATTTTAACAGGTACAAAACATGATGGTATTTGAATTGAATGGCTTAACTTCTTCTTGAGACCAAATTAATCTAATACAAGCACTTACATGGCCTGGAGAGGTTTTCTCAGCTAAGGGCGACACCTGCCAAATAAGAGCCATCCAATTAATGTTTATTAATAACAGTACTTTGAAAGCAATGTACACAAGCAGCAGGTGAAAAGGGTTAGCAACATATAAGGCATTTTGTATGTCTCCTTATAATTACACCAGATAACCAATCTGTATCCTACATTGTTGTATGTCAAATAGGCTGGGCCATTTTCTGTCAACTTATCTGGAGTGATATGTGGCACTCATTGCCCAGAGCTCAATTGAATTAGGAGAAAAGTGACTTATTCAGAATCCCTACTGGACACCACAACTGTGATGCAAAATGCATTGGGCCCGTATCCCTGAAAACTGTTTCATGTTGGGTTTGGAGCAGAAGCATTATGTTCTCACACCTTTAGCACATTGACTGTGTACTAATATTAACTGGTCATTCCTAGGTGTTGCTGGGACCACAATGGTGCACCATGTTCATTCCTACAAGAAAAATAATCATTCACATTTCTATGCTACTGAAGCCACTTTCATCAATGTCCTCACAGCAAGAAGAATTTCAACACTTACTGTTTGAGTAATTTGGCCTTGACAGAGCTAAATATTTTCAAATTTATAACTAATATTAAGACAATAATCTCACACAATTTAAACTATAGTTGTCAAACTCAAGTCAATATATCCTTGAATGTGAGATCCTAAAAGAAATTATTTTATCAACCTACTATTTACTTCAAAGTCTAATGAAATTCAGAATTGATCCCTAATTGTCAGTTCAGAGCAGCAGAGGCTTAGCGATAAAGCCATCCTGGTCAGATAAAGGCGCATGGTACAAAGGGGACCCTATGGACTATGTATCAAATAAACTTACAAGTTGAGTTCCCCAGAGCAGCCACACAGGAGCTACAATTGGCCTCAGTGTTCCTGGATTAGGGGGAGTAAGAATAACCAGGACTTCCATTCAGTATTGTTATGCTGTGACCCTGCTGGAAAGGTCATGTGTGTGGCCATCAGGTGAGGACAGGACCAGGTTCAGCTGCATTGCTCCCCATGACTCAATGACTACACTCACACTTTAAGATGACCACTTGAGCAAGATACTAGAGGCTGCCAGCAGCTGTGGAAATGTACTCAGCAAGAGTCAGCACCTTCAGGGAAACATAAGAACATAAGAAATAGGAGCAGGAGTCGGCCATTCAGCCCCTTGAGCCTGCTCTGCCATTCAATAAGATCATGGCTGATCTTCTACCTCAACTCCACTTTCATGCACTATCCCCATATCCCTAGATTCCCTTAATATCGAAAAATCTATCGATCTATGTCTTGAATACAGACGGCAGCTTTTGACACGTTAGAACCCCTGCGACTACACCTCATTGTCTCAGTTGTATCTTGCTATGTCTTTTGATGTGGTACCTTCCTGGCTGACTTAATTAACTTTATCACACCTCGGCAGATAGTCAGGATGATTTAATTTATTGGTCTGCAATTGTAAAGTACACATGCTTTTTTTTCCATCTATATATGCTCTGGCGATTCTGTATCCAATTTACTTCACCTGAGGAAGGAGCGATAGCTCCGAAAGCTTGTGATTTCAAATAAAACTGTTGGACTATAACCTGGTGTTGTGCGACCTCTCAATTTTGAATATACTCAACAACTGAGCCTCCACAGCCCTCTGGGGTAGAGAATTCCACAGATTCACCACCTTCTGAGTGAAGAAATTTCTCCTCATCTCAGTCTTAAATGGCCGACCCCTTATTCTGAGACTGTGGCCCCTGGTTCTAGACTCCCCAGCCAGGGGAAACATCCTCCCTGTATCTACCCTGTCAAGCCCTGTAAAAATTTTGTATATTTCAATGAGATCACCTCTTATTCTTCTAAACTCCAGGGAATATAGGCCTAGTCTACTCAATCTCTCCTCAAATGACAATCCCCCCATCCCAGGAATCAGTCTGGTGAACCTTCGTTGCACTCCCTCTATGGTAAAACGTCCCAAGACACTTCACAGGTGTATTAAAAGACGAAAAATAATTTGACTCCGAGCCAGATAAGGAGAAATTAGGGCAGGTGACCAAAAGCTTGGTCAAAGAGGTAGGTTTTAAGGAGCGTCTTAAAGGAGGAAAGAGAGGTAGTGAGGCGGAGAGGTTTAGGCAGCGAATTCCAGAGCTTAGGGCCTAGGCAACAGAAGGCACGGCCACCAATGGCTGAGCGATTATAATCAGGGATGCTCAAGAGGGCAGAATTAGAGGAGCGCAGATATCTCGGGGTGGGGGGGGGAGGGGTTGTGGGGCTGAAGAAGATTACAGAGATAGGGAGGGGCGAGGCCATGGAGGGATTTGAAAACAAGGATGAGAATTTTGAAACCCGAAAATGACCCGTTTATTCCTACTCTCTGTTTTCTGTCCGTTAACCAATCCTCAATCCATGCTAGTATATTAGCCCCCAATCCCATGAGCCCTAATTTTGTTTAATAACCTTTTGTGTGGCACCTTATCGAATGCCTTCTGAAAATCCAAATACACCACACCCACTGGTTCCTCCTTATCTAATCTGTTAGTTACTACCTCAAAAAACTCTAACAGATTCGTCAAACATGATTTCCCTTTCATAAATCCGTGTTGACTCTGCCCAATCCTTTTATTATTTTCAAAGTGCCCTGTTTCCACGACCTTAATAATAGATTCTAGCATTTTCCCTACTACTGATGTCAGGCTAACTGGTCTGTAGTGCCCCGTTTTCTCTCTCCATCCTTTCTTAAATAGTGGGGTTACATTTGCTACCTTCCAATCGCGGGAACCGTTCTAGAATCAATGGAATTTTGGAAGGTGACAACCAATGCATCCACTATCTCTATAGTCAACTCTTTCAAAACCCTAGGATGTAGGCCATCAGGTCCAGGGGATTTATCAGCTTTCAGTTCCATTAATTTTTCCAGTACTATCTTTTTACTAATACTAATTTTTTCAGTTCCTCATTCTCACTAGACCCTTGGTTCTCCACTATTTCCAGGAGGTTTTTTGCGTCTTCTTCTGTGAAGACAGACACGTATTGGTTTAACTTCTCTGCCATTTCCTTATTCCCCATTATAATTTCTCCTGTCTCAGCCTGTAAGGGATCCACATTTACTTTCGCTAATCTTATCCTTTTTACATACCTATAGAAGCTTTTACAGTCTGTTTTTATGTCACTTGCTTGTTTACTCTCATATTCTATTTTCCCTTTCTTTATCAATTTCTTGGTCCTCCTTTGCTGAATTCTAAAATCCTCAGTCTTACTGCTCTTTTTGGCAACATTATAAGCCTTTTCCTTTGATCTAATACTATCTTTAACTTTTCTTGTTAGCCACGGTTGGACCACTTTTCCTGTGGGGTTTTTGTGCCTTAAAGGAATGTATATTTGTTGTAAATTGTGTATTAATTCTTTAAATGCTAGCCATTGCTTGTCTACCATCATACCGTTTAATGTAGTTTCCCAATCTACCTTAGCCAACTTGCCCCTCATACCTATGTAGTTTGCTTTGTTTAGATTTAAGACCCTAGTTTCGGATTTAACCAAATCACTTTGAAACTTAATGTAAAATTCTATCATATTATAGTCACTCTTCCCTAAGGGCCCCTTTACTACAAGGCTATTAATGAACCCTTTCTCATTGCACAATGGATGGGAGGAAACTGGGGGAAAACACATAAATGGAAGGGGGAGTAAATAAAATACCAGAAAGTTCTAGGGTTAAGATGGAACATAAACAAGCCCATAAAATGAAAATGAATCTTATCCATCCTTTAAAAAAAAGTAGAAAAGATGAGACTGTAGTCTTCAAAGGGCAAATAAAAGCAGGAAGATTGCATTATAATAGCAAAATACTGCGGATGCTGGAAATCTGAAATAACAACACAAAGTGCTGGAAACACTCAGCAGGTCAGGCAGCATCGAGGAGAGAGAAACAGAGTCAATGGGCTGGATTTTGATACGGGGTGGGTTGGGGTCGTGTCATCCGCTTTTCGTGTTATCCACCCAACTGCAATTGGATGTGGGAGATTGATGCAATTTTCACCTAATTGGGCAATTAAGTTTAAGCATGTGGGAACCCATGAACCAATTAGTGTTTTCAGTCTGAAAGTCGCCTCTGATGATGTCATCATTGCTGCTGCATTGAAGGTTTTCAGAGACTGGCTGGCCTTTGCTGTGAGAGGACCTGGATGCAAAATGAGCAGCAGCTCTAAGTCTGCTCCCAGGTGTGTGTGTGTGTGTGTGTGAGAGAGAGAGAGAGAGAAAATTTTTTTTTGCACCACCACTCCCAGATGCCTGCCAGCCAGCCACTCACTCACTGATAGTCAGCCCAACCACTGATAGTCAACTATCCAAATGTGCTCCCGCCAGGTTTCACAATCGTGGTTCACAACAGGCGTGCTTCACGTAGAACAAGGGTTAAAATCACAAAGGCCTTTCAAAATGACATTATAGAGCCAATTTAGTGCTTGTTAAGGGCCTTAACAGCCTATCCCGTCTCTTAAAGGCGGGACGCAGTCGGGACCAGCAGACACGATTTCATGAAAATTGCGTGGAGGCGGACTTGTGCCCGCCCACCAGTTTTTGCAATTTTAACCCCCCACACGCCTCCAAACCCGCCTCCACGGGTCAATGAAAATCCAGCCCAAAGTTTCGGGTCGAACCCTTTGTCAGAACTGGAAAAGGTTAGAGAAGAGAGATTTTTAAGCAGGCGCAGGGAGGAGGGGAGGAAAGAACACAGGGAAGGTCTGTGATAGGATGGAAGGCAGGAGAGATTGACTGACAAAACGGATGATAGTGCGAGGCAAAAGGAGAGGTAATGAGGACAAGTTAAGAAACAAAAGATGGCTCGAGATGATGTGTGAATGATGATCGCAGCAACATTAACAGCTACCATGTGAGGAAACAAGAGAAATATATATATATATATATATATATATATATATAAAGAAATACAGGGGCCAATTTATAGTCTGAAATTGTTGAACTCGATGTTAAGTCCAGAAGGCTGTAAAGTGCCTAATAGAAAGATGAGGTGCTGTTCCTCGAGCTTACGTTGAGCTTCGTTGGAACAATGTAAGAGGCCGAGGACGGAGAGATCAGAGTGGGAGTGGAGGGGAACACCTCCGTTCAGTCCGCAAGCGTGATCCCGAGCTTCTGGTCGCCTGTCACTTTAATTCTCCCCTCCTTTTGCCTTGCACTATCATCTTCCCTTTGTTCTTTCCTCCCTGCCCCTGCTTAAAAATCTCTCTTCCCTAACCTTTTGCAGTTCTGACGAAGGGTTCGACCCGAAACATTGACTCTGTTTCTCTCTCCTCGATGCTGCCTGACCTGCTGAGTGTTTCCAGCACTTTCTGTCATTATTTAAGATTGCATTACAGTTCATTAATGTGTTATGAAGGCTGTAATCAAATGTATTGTAGCATGTATTTTATTTATGACTGCGATTGTGACTCAGACCATCGTGTCCAGTATTACAAACAAACACCAAGCAACTGTAGTTGTACAAACAACATGCAGTGGGGCGGATGTCCCTAATAAGTTACGAATGCTTATCAACTACGTGTCTCCTCATGTGTATGATTATATTGAGGACTGTATAGACTATGACACTGCTATCGAAATCTTACAGCAGCTATATGTCAAGTCCCCAAATGAAATCTTTGCTCGACACCTACTGGCCACAACTCGGCAGCAGCCTGGGGAATCACTCGATGAATTTCTCCAGAAACTTCGCAGGCTCAGCAAGGATTGTAACCTTAAAGCAGTTTCAGCTGAACAGTATCAAGAGGAACTAATCCGCGATTCCTTTATCAATGGAATCGCGTCCCCTTTTATACGTCAGCGCCTGCTGGAAAATAAAACCCTCAATTTACGGGCTGCTTATGACCAGGCGTGTTCCTTGGACTTGGCCAAGAAAAATGCAGACACTTATCTCCCACCACGTGCACGGGCGGCGGCTATCTCCTTTAATGAGTCTTTCGGTAGGTCTCGGGCGGATGCCCCCACTGATGTTGACTCTACTCTAACAGACGACGACCCTACCCTAGAGGCCTTCGCTGATGACGACCCCGCCCTAGCAGCATCCTGGCAATCAGGAAGAAAGTGTTTCTTTTGTGGAGGGGCGTGCCATCACAGAAAATTTTGCCCGGCTCGTAATGTGACCTGCAATCATTGCAGCAAGAAAGGACACTTTTCCAAGGTATGCCAGTCACGGGCCTTTGCTAACAAGAAAGGCCGCTCCTCTAAAGTATACCGGTCGAGAGCTCCTGTTAGCTTCACAGCTGCTATCTATGGAGCTGCTCCTCCCCCAAGAACTACTGTTAAGGCTACAGTTGCCGAAGGGAAAATTGCCCCTCCTCCCATCACGGCTGTTTTTCCCCAAAGTTTGTCCCATGCAGCCACGAAGGTTTCAGTAAATGGGCACACTCTAAGCGCGCTAATCGACTCCTGCAGCTCTGACAGCTTCATTAGTAAGCGGGCTGTCAACAGGTTAAAACTGCACATTTATCCCTCGGACAGGGAGATTGCAATGGCTCTGACGACTCTGACCACCAATTCTTCTGGCTTCTGTCTGGTCAACCTCATCCTCAACGGCCGCACGTATCTCTCCACCCGGCTCGGAGTACTCGCAAACTTATGCAGCGATGTGCTTCTGGGACAGGACTTCCAGAAGCAGCACAAGAAGATCACTTTTGAGTTTGGAGGGTCAAGGCCGGAGCTTACCATTTCTAAGGTGCCGTTTTGTGCACTCTCGGCGGCCTTACTCAGTGAACCCTCCCTGTTTGCCAATCTTCCCCCCCGCTGTAAACCCATAGCCACCAAATCGCGGCGCTTTAGCCAAGATGATCGAGCGTTTATTGAGGCGGAAATCTCTCGCCTTTTAGTCGACGGTATTATCGAGCCATGTTCATCTCCCTGGCGGGCTCAGGTCGTCATCGTGAGGAATCCCTTAAAACAACATAAAAAATGTCTGTGTATCGATTATTCGCAGACTATTAATCTATATACCGATCTGGATGCCTACCCGCTGCCACGCATAGATGACATGGTCAACAACCTTGCCAAATACAAGGTATTCTCGACCTTCGATTTAAAAAGCGCGTACCATCAGGTGCCACTGCAAGACTCCGACAAGAAGTATACGGCCTTTGAGGCCAATGGTCGGCTTTTCCAGTTTCGCCGCCTTCCATTCGGGGTCACCAATGGGGTGGCCGTCTTCCAACGGGCCATGGATGGCCTGGTCCGGCAAGAGAACTTGACGGATACCTTTCCGTATTTAGACAATATCACTATTGCCGGCCATGATCAAAAGGAGCATGACGCCAATCTTCATAGATTTTTTGACGTACTCCGCCGTCGCCACTTAACGTTAAACGAATCCAGATCGGTGAAGTCGGTGCCATCGGTGAACATTCTTGGCTACTGGGTGGGCAACGGTGTTATTAAACCGGACCCAGAGCGACTTCGTCCACTTCAGGAGCTCCCTCCCCCGACGAACCTCGGCTCTCTTCGTCGGGCACTTGGCATGTTTGCTTATTACGCAAAATGGATACCACACTTCTCCGATAAAATACAGCCCCTGCTCCATGCGAAGTTTTTTCCATTGGAAGCTACGGCTATTTCTGCCTTCAACCTCCTCAAACGACAGCTGGAGAAAGCCACGCTTCGCTCCATTGACGAAAATCTTCCTTTTGTGGTCGAATGCGATGCATCGGAGGTGGCGATCTCCGCTACCTTGAATCAAGGTGGCCGACCCGTGGCATTCCTATCCAGAACCTTGCAGGGTAGCGAGCTCCATTACCCCCCCGTCGAGAAGGAGGCTACGGCCATCATCGAGGCTGTACGCCAATGGGGTCATTTTCTTGCTCGGCGTCATTTTACGCTTATAACTGACCAGCGCTCTGTGGCCTTCATGTTGGATAACCGGAGGCGCACGAAAATCAAAAATAATAAAATTCAACTCTGGAGGATGGAGCTGGCTGCCTTTGGATATACTATCTGTTACCGACCCGGCAAACAGAACGTGGCCCCAGATACCTTCACACGGGCATTTTGCTCCTCAATGTCAACGTCGACTCTGGCGGATTTGCATATGGACTTATGCCATCCTGGTGTGACCCGCATGTTGCACTTTGTGCGCTCCAAAAATCTACCATTTTCAACCGAGGACGTAAAGAAAACATGCTCCTCCTGTAGGATTTGTGCAGAATTGAAACCACAATTCTTTCGCCCATCAGATGGCTTACTCATACATGCAATGCAGCCTATGCAGAGGCTCAGCATAGACTTTAAAGGGCCATTGCCTTCGTCGACAAGGAACACCTACCTACTTACGATGGTGGACGAGTATTCACGCTTTCCCTTCGCCTTCCCCTGCCCTAATATGCTTACCTCTACGGTAATTAAATGCCTCGATCAGGTCTTTTCCCTTTGCGGGACGGCCAATTTTATCCACACTGATCGGGGTCCCTCCTTTATGTCGAGTGAACTTAAAAGTTATCTCTCCCAACGGGGAATCGCCTCAAGTAGGACGACACCATATCACCCAATCGGTAACGGACGGTTGAACGATACAATGCCATCATCTGGAACGCTGTCCGTCTGGCACTAAGGTCACGCAACCTGCCGGACCAGCAGTGGGAA
This sequence comes from Squalus acanthias, assembly GCA_030390025.1. Classification (NCBI taxonomy): domain Eukaryota; kingdom Metazoa; phylum Chordata; class Chondrichthyes; order Squaliformes; family Squalidae; genus Squalus; species Squalus acanthias. Next base: position 37,108,839 of record CM059428.1, read on the forward strand.
ACGGTGCTCCCCGACGCGTTACACTCTATCAGGTCTCTTCTCTCCACATCTACTAATGTCACGCCTCATGAGCGATTCTTCAAATTCCGGCGTCGCTCTACACATGGGACGTCTCTACCGTCATGGTTGGTGGCTCCAGGCCCGGTACTACTCCGGAGGTTCGTCCGGTCTGCCAAAAACGACCCTCTCATTGACGAGGTGGAGTTAACGGAGGTAAACCCCACGTATGCGCACGTACGGTACCCTGATGGCCGGGAGACCACCGTCTCGCTCCGAGATCTGGCTCCCTGCCCAACCGGTCACACGGGCCCGAATGATGAAGGATCCCCCGACAATGATATCAACACTCCGCACCCCTATGAAAATGACGCCCCGCCTGGGACATCGGGGGATCTGCCGGCAACGCTACCGGATCAACTCAGGGAGCTGGACGCTCCCCGTAGGATGGCCACCCGAAACCAGGACGCCGGACAATCTCCAGCCACGACCCGGGATGAGGCCAGCTCAGCACCTGTGGGGACCCGCACCCGGAGTCATGATATTCCCAGTCCTCCACAGGATGATCAAGATGACGCGGACTCTACTGACTTACCGGTACGGGCCAAGCGACCCAGGGACCAGGACACGGTCCGGGGAGACGTGCCTTCCAGTCACAAGCAGAGAGCTAAACGTCTGCGGCTATTTCTGGTCCGCCTAGTCCGTTAAAGGAAGACTGGACTTCCAAACCTTTTAGGGAGGAAGAATGTCATAAATCGCAAGTAACAACTCAGGAAGTACTACTGGGCGGCCAGCTGGGGCGCCGTCCAGGGAGTATAAATACTCAGGCATGGGCCCACCTTGGGCAGAGACAATCTGGAAACAGGAAGCTAGTGACTGCTAACTAGACCTCCATGTTTTGTTACAAGTTGATTAAAGCCTTGCTTTATGTTCAAGTGCGTAGTGAGTCTTTATTACGTCACATGTTGTAGCATCTGACTTTATAAAAGCAGTTCAGTATTACAATCAAAAAAAGATAACTTGCATTTATATAGCGCCTTTCACATCCACAGGGATGCTCCCAAAGTGTTTCACATCCAATGATGCCATGGTGGTTATGCAGGCAAAAGCAGCAGCCAATTTTCACAATGCAAAGTCCCACAAACACTAATGAGATGAATGATCAGCGAATCTGTTTTTCTGCTGTTGGTTGACGGATGAATGTTGGCCAGGTTTTAACATTACTGTAATGAGGCATGGTATAAACCTTGCCACAGACTATTATAAAGATGTGTCTTTGGGAAATGACTCTGTGGGCTTTTGGGGCCATCATATTTCAGGCAACACTGAAAAAGAAAGCACTGGCTTTTCCATGCAGTCAAACAAAGCACCAGGCAAGCTAATAAAAGAACGGCTTTAACGGTAACTGGAACATATCCACTGGCCGAAACATCCCAGCCTCCAGAGAGCAAGAAGGGAGGGCAAGATAAAGGGGGTGGCTTGAGTATTACAAAAAAATATAGTGAATGAAATAAGCCAAATGATCCTACTGGAAATAAAATAGGATAATAAACAAGCAGCAGTGAATTGAAGGTAGTAATTTGATGGGCTTGTCAACAGTGAAAGCTGAGGTCACGCACTTTAATAATACATTTATTGCACAGAGTTTTATAGATTAGTGCATGGTTTTGAGTTATTAATGAAAATAGAAATATGGGGATGTTTACAGTGCTGTCCCTTTCTCCCCAACCCACACATTTCTGATTTTTGAAGAAATAAATAGGAAATACTGCAAGAACCCAATTTAATTTATTTTTAGCATTTGCATGATTTGTCCTAATCACCTAAACTGGGTTTGTTAGCATTAATATTTCTGATTGATCAGTTATTAAAGGCTCTATCGGGTGTAGTGCAATACAGAAGCACACATCCAAAAAGCATTTGATAAAGTTCTTTGTGAAAGATTTGCTTCACACAGAAAAATGGGCAGCAGAAGTAGTCTGTGACAAAATAGTTAAAGACAAAGCTGATAACAATGTAGAGATTTTAGTAGACTTGACACATATGTCCAATCATCACAGAGGAATAAACACCAATGGTTGGCCAAAACCAATGGTGGGACGAAGGGAGGGGGGTGCAGGAGGGGATGCACAGAAGGCTAGAATTAGAGGTGCAATTGAGGTTACCAAACAGAATTAAGGCTGGAAGGGAGGATGGGGCAAAACCATGGAGGGATTTGAAGATGAGCATGAGGATTTTAATTTTGTTGAAGGTAGTAGCCAATTTAGATCTAGAAGGACAGTATAGAAAAGATAGATCATGAATATCACTTTAAACTAAGACATAACAGTAAGACAAGGGTACACAAGTTCAAACTAGTAAAAGACAAATTCAAGTCTGAAGTCAGGAAGTTTTCCATACAAAGAATGACCAACACATGGAATGGAAGTCTGCATAGAACAGTGGAGGTGAAAACCCCATTTGATTTTGTGAGTTCTTATTTTAGTTCATTTTGGTTTAAAATCACCTTTGGCAGGCCAAGCCCTCCCTACAACTTTTAGTGGAGTCGCACCTTTAAGGGAAGGCACACGGTTGTGTCCCTATGAGGCCCTACCCTTCAACAGGTCCACTTCAAAATAAGACCATTTCAGCAGTAGTTGGATGCTCTGTGAGAGAGGGGTGTTGGGGGGTGGGAGGAAGGGCTGTGGGTTTGTTGTGTTAAAATGAGTTCAAATGGGTTAAATGGCTCCCCACATGGATCGTGTGATCAAACCAATGCTGTCCATGTCAATTGCTCCCAAGTAGTGCACTAATAATGACGGCTTTGAGTACTATTTATACCAAAAGCCATATCGCTATGCAATTAGCTTACAACAGTCTGGAGCCCTGTTCCAAAGCACAGCACAAAGTTAAGTTCTTACACTAATGCGGTCTTATGTCAAAGAGCACAGGCAGTATGTCAGCCTGGAGGGAAATATTAAATCATGCCCAGTGTGCTGTACATGTTCTGCTCTTTAATAAGAAATGAATGACTGGGCTGTAATCTCAGTTTTTTTTAGTTTAGCTAAGAATTCTAATTGTGAACCCCACTTGTGACCATTCCAAGTTGAATAGGTTTGTTGAAATCCTCTTGGCACATGAGCTCCCTCCCTCCATGATGTTACTCATGAAATGTTAACCATTCTGGAGGAAAACACATGCTTTAACAGAATGGACACCTTTCTTCTTTTTGGACTTTGAAAAACTCAAGTGTTTGTATTACTGTATTATTTCTAGAACTAGGCGAAACATTTTGGCCCAAAAACAGAAAATGCTGGAAACACTCAGCAAGTCAGGCAGCACCTGCGGACAGAGGGAATAAAGGTTGACATTTCAGGTATAACCCTTGGTCAGAACTTGGGTATTTTTGCTCATGTTTTGATGTGGGCGCATTAACGTACGGGCCTACAGTGCCCAATGCCCAGGGGCCTGGGCCAAATACAAGGCCCCCGCCAGAGGCAGCAAGCCTTGTCCAATAGGCAGCCCACCTGTTGCAGCCCGAGGAGCCGAACCTCCCATACAGCCCCGATCCCATTGCAAGAAGAAGCCACCCGTCAACACCTGCAAGTCCCAGTGCCAGAGAGCAGAAGCCCAGTCTTCTCCTGTGGGGTAGGGTTTAATGGATCCGGGGGCTGTTACGGAGAGGAGGGTGTTGCGGGGGGCAGGGTGTTCAGGTGCTGCAGAATGTTCTTGGTGCCCAGGACCCAAGAATTCTTAATTTGGCTTTTCGTTGCATATTGGTTTAAACAATACCACATAGGAGTAGTACTGGAATTTATGTAGTAAGTGTGGTGTCATATCAGAAACTGAAATAAGAACAAGTTGTCCCCTGCAAACCAGGAAAGCACCAGTTTCCGTTCTTGGTATATGCTGAGTTAGCTAACCTTAACATAAGAACATAAGAAATAGGAGCAGGAGTAGGCCATTCGGCCCCTCGAGCCTGCTCCGCCATTCAATAAGATCATGGCTGATCTGATCTTGGCCTCAACTCCACTTTCCTGCCCGCTCCCCATAACCCTTGACTCCCCTGTAGCTCAAATATCTCTCTATCTCAGCCTTGAATATATTCACTGACTCAGCCTCCACAGCTCTCTGGGGTAGAGAATTCCAAAGATTCACGACCCTCTGAGATAAGAAATTCCTCCTAATCTCGGTCTTAAATGGGTGACCCCTTATCCTGAAACTATGTCCCCTAGTTCTAGATCCTCTCAGCATCTACCCTGTCAAGCCCCCACAGAATCTTATATGTTTCAATAAGATCACCTCTCATTCTTCTAAACTCCGATGAGTATAGGCCCAACCTGCTCAACCTTTCCTCATAAGACAACCCCTTCATCTCTGGAATCAACCTAGTGAACCTTCTCTGAACACCCTCCAATGCAAGTATATCCCTCCTTAATAAGGTTACCAAAACTGTACACAGTACTCCAGGTGTGGTCTCAGTTGGTACAGTTGTAGCAAGACTTCCCTACTTTTATACTCCATCCCCCTAGCAATAAAGGCCAACATTCCATTTGCCTTCCTAATTACTTGCCATACCTGCATGCTAACTTTTTGTGTTTCATGTATGAGGACACCCAGATTCCTCTGTACCGCAGCATTCTGTAGTCTCTCTCCATTTAAATAATATTTTGATTTTCTAACCAGGGAAACAATGGAGCACTACAACCAACCGCAATGTCTTCAGGATAAGAAGTGGGAAAGGGACTATTGCTCAGCCTTCTCATTCCTCATCACTAAACATTGATGAGGAATTTGAGACATTGGATGAAGACTAGATTGTTCTGAGCCCCTGCTGTTCCACAGTTGAATGCCTTGCTGACATTTACTGCCTAGACGAACAGAAGAAGAACAGGCACCTGGCTGAAGTTACAGAGAGCATGCGGCATGAGTGAGCATTTTCAGAAGGGGCGAAGGGGGAAATCAGATAAGCAAGCAAAACGGTTTAACTACTGAACCATAGTATGTTACCAATCACATCCATGCTGTTGTGGGGAGCTAAACCCCTTTTGGTGCACAAACAATTGGTCAGAGTCTTTCTCAGGTGACTGGTGCACATCTGATTATGGCCAGCTGAGAAATTAATGGAGGTCTTGGAGTGGATCAGCTATTTGCCCACTCAGCCACAGGTAGCTCTGCCTGGGAAGAACTGTAAGTAGAGCAAGCCCTTTGGAATGGTGCAAAACCCAGCAAACTTCTACACCTACTGCATGTAGTGTGACCTTTTTTCCCATTCAAATTTAGACTGAAGGCGTTGGTTTCTGAGTGGATTTGAATAACTTGCCCGAGGTATAAAGGATTATATCTTCATTTACTATGGCAAATTATAGAATCCCTGACTAGAATGGAGCAAAAGTCTACTTGTGGAGATAGAAGAACATTAATTTTATATTTCAAATACTGATGGGGTACAATGTTACTTTCAGGAAGGACAGTACAGGCAACCTTTACTAGGAGTTTTTTTAAAGATTGTTTTCCTGGATGTTCCCTTTAAGAAATAATCCCTTTAACTGACTGCCTGCTCTATACAAGGGAAGTGAGGATAATTAGGATGAGTGAATAACGCAGCGCACGGGTCAAGTGTTTCAATCAGTCTGCTATCCTAAATTCCGATGTACAGTCCGAACTAATTCTTACTATTCCAGGTTAGTTTTTGCCTCTGTGGTACCTCGTTTATGTAATCTTTTTGAGCCTTTTAAAAGATATTGCCTCAGCTCATAAACAGGTCTTGAGCAGAGAATGCTTGACTGCTTGTAACAGAGACACTGAAGGAAGTGATCGGTCATCACATGATAGAGTCTCATGAGGGCGTCTTCAGCCCTGTCCTCACTCGACCTTGATTGTAAAATGTGCAGCCAATCAGACCCACCGTATTACCAAGACACTGATTGGATGGATGATTAAATAAATAATTTCAATCATGTCTTTAAATCGCTGCACGTTTGACTGGAGTTTAAAATAACAGCAGAAGCTAAACATCCTGTTACATTATTTCATGGCAAATTCATCCAAGGATTCCTTCAGGAAGTGAGAGATATTATTTACAAATTACCGTCTATCCTCTCTAATTACCGTGGCTTTGATAGTCAAACATTGACCACATTAACCCTTTGTGGACAGGAATTCGGCAGCACTCTTCTGACTTCAATTGTTTTATAGAACAAGGTCACAACCCACACATTGGGCCCGAATGCGGGGAACTAATCCGGCTACAGCTGGAAAAGTAACTACCACAATCACATAACGTCCATTTGCACAGTTAAGTTTTGTACTCCCTGACATGGATCTCTTTGCACCCAGTTACAATAGCAACTGCATTTATATAGAGAAACGAAAGAAAGACTTGCATTTATATAGTGTCGTTTACGACCTCAGGACAACTCAAAGTGCTTTACAGGCAATGAAGTACTTTCAGTTGTCAGTCGTGGCTCAGTTGGTAGCACTCTCGCCACTGAGTGAGGAGGTGGAGGGTTCAAGTCCCACTCCAGAGACTTGAGCACATAATCTAGGCTGACACGCCAGTGTAGTACTGAGGGAGTGCTGCACTGTCGGAGGTGCCGTCTTTCAGATGAGACGTTAAACTGAGACGTCTGCTCTCAGGAGGATGTATATTTCGAAGAAGAGCAAGGGAGTTCTCCACGGTGTCTGGCCAATATTTATTGCTCAACCAACATCTAAAACAGATTATCTCACTTCTGTTTGTGGGACCTTGCTGTGAGCAACTTGGTTGTCATGTTTCCTACATTACAACAGTGACTGCACTTCAAAAAGTAAAATTTGCTGTAAAGCACTTTGGGACGTCCTGAGGTCATAAAAGACAATATATAAATGCAAGCCTTGCTTTCTTTTATGCTGTAGTCACTGTTGTAATGTAGGAAACGTGGCACCTTTAAGTTTCTCCATGGCCTCGTTTCTAACCCCAATCCACACAACCCCCACCGACTCTCCACCCCCCCCGCCCCGCCCCTGCCAGTCAGCCTATATATTTCTGCCTGTACATGTCGCTGTTCCAACTCCAGCTAGAGCCTTCAGCCATATTTTCCCCCATCAAAAGTTCTTCCTGAAACCTTTTTGTCATACTATGTCACTCCTCACTTTCAAAATTCTCCTAAAAGCCTATCGCTTTAACAATGGCCCATAATTAACTGTCAAAATAATGGCGAGACTATTAGCGCTCACCGCTATTTATGCGCAAATGCCACAGCAACTTCAGGCGTGAGCAGATGCACGGTTAAGTGCGCAAATCCAAAAGATGCTGTCCGAGATGCATCGCTCCATCATTAGCTTTGCAAAAATGACATCTCGCAATCTGACTCACCATTGAAATGCATTGAGCGGCAGGAGGTTAACATAGAAACATAGAATCTAGGAGCAGGAGTAGGCCATTCGGCCCGTCGAGCCTGCTCCACCATTCAATACGATCATGGCTGATCATTCAAATCCAGTACCCTGTCCCTGCTTTAATCCCCACAGTACACATATCCCACCCTACCCCCGTAACCCCACGTATTTAATTCCCCCTAACATATCCCATCCTATCCCCATAACCCCACATATTTAATCCCCCCCTAACACTAAGGGTCAATTTATCATAGCCAAATCAACCTAACCCGCACATTTTTGGACTGTGGGAGGAAACCGGAGCACCCGGAGGAAACCCACGCAGACACGGGGAGAATGTGCAAACTCCACACAGACAGTCACCCGAGGTCAGATTCGAACCCAGGTCCCTGGCGCTGTGAGGCACCAGTGCTAACCACTATGCCACCGTGTTGCTGTACTTGCACGGTAGATATGAACTAAACTCGCCACAAAAAGTTAGAACTGGTCTGAAGTGTCACGAGGAGCCTGTTTTGGAGCCATTTAAAGTCCGTGCGTATTTAATTAAGTCTGGATTAGCTATCAGAGAGTGACTTCCTGTGCTAATTGTTAATTACAACAACAAATTGTATTTATATAGCGCCTTTAACATAGTAAAACATCCCAAGGTGCTTCACAGGAGTATTATAAGACAAAAAATTTGACACCACGCCTCATAAGGAGAAATTACGGCAGGTCAAAGCTTGGTCAACAGAGGTAGGTTTTAAGGAGCATCTTAAAGGAGGAATGAGAGGTAGAGAGGCGGAGAGGTTTAGGCAGGGAATTCCAACGCTTAGGGCCGAGGCAACAAAAGGTATGGCCACCAATGGTTGAGCGATTATAATCAGGGATGCTCAAGAGGGCAGAATTAGAGGAGCGCAGATATCTCGGGGCGTTATGGGGCTGAAGGAGATTACAGAGATAGGGAGGGGCAAGGCCATGGAGGGATTTGAAAACAAGGATGAGAATTTTGAAATCGAGGCATTGCTTAACCGGGAGCCCATGTAGATCAGCGAGCACAGGGGTGATGTGCGAACAGGACTTGGTGCAAGTTAGGACAATTACTGCCAACGTACCTCGCTAGCACCAAAAAATAACTATTACAGGCGTGGAGTCTCATTCCTTCAGGTTTTAATTGATGTTGGATATTTTAAAAATGTGTAATTTAAAATGTAAAAATTTGCTTTTACTTTTCCTTTCTGTCTCTTTCTTTCTCTTTTAAACCAATCTTTCTTTCCCTCTCTGTACCTGATTTGGCATTGAATTCAACCACTCTAATTTACACTTCCTTCTCAGTCCTTGCGCTATTTATTTCACAATCGTTAATCTGATTGGTTAAGGAGATACACAGTTGCTTGCCCTGTTCACTCAGGTCCCAGATGCCCAGTTTCCCTCGCTGTGATGATATTATCTCACACTTCCAGCAACTTGCGAAGCAAAATATCATTGACATTTAACGGGCAATAGCAAGTTTAATTAACGGCAGACACCGTTAGATTCACTCCTACAGCAAATTATGGTCCATTGGGGGAGAAATTGGCTCACCCCTGAAAACGGGCGTGGGGATTGTGGTACGCGATTAACCCACACCCATTCATTGAGTTGCAGACAGCACGTTAATTTCGTGCTGCCTGCTCTTTTAAATGATTGCTGCATGCAGCCAGCACTCCCCGCACTGTTCATTGGCTGCATGCATCAGCGAGTGGCAATCGCTACTTAAAGGCAGTCTACACCTCTTAAATGGGAGGTGCATTGTGGCTGCAAGAAGTGGTGGGAGTTTTTCCAAAAGTCAATCTGGGCTGTGATACTTTGAGCCATGGCTGAACATGTGAGAGAGAGCGTGCACCAAGGTTTTCTGATAATGAACTGGAGGTCTTGGTGGAAGAGGTGGAAAGAAGGAGAGACGTCCTGTATCTGCAGGGGTGGAGGCAGGAAGCCCTCCAGACATAAGCTCAGGAGGCAGTGGTAACAAGTAGCAGCGGAGGTCAATGCCAGGAGTGTTGCTCTAAGAACATGGATGTATGCAGGCAGAGGTTTAATGATCTGACATGAGTTGTCAAGGTCAATGAGTTCATCTTCAAATGGCATATCCCACCAACTGCAGCACTAGCCTCATCCACTGTTCAATTCTCTACACCCTCATCACCCACCTATCAACAATCTCTATCAATCAGGACTTAACCCTAACGTTCATATGCTTTATCTCACCCTCACACACTTATCAATGTTGCATGCCTCGCACTCACAGCTCACAGCTCGCGCACACTGGCAGCTATTCAACCATGACATGCAAAATCACACAAATATATTGCAGGACACTCACTGACACACTCCCCTCTTTCTTGCAGAAGAAGGTGGCACATAACAGCAGGCAACAGGAAAGAATGAAAGAAGAACAAGCACGCCTGCATGTTTTAACCTCCTCAGAGGAGCAGAACAAGTGCTAGAAAAGGGAGAAGTGCTGGCCATTATGGGAAGAGGCATCACTGAGGCTGTGGCCACTGGAGGGGCTGGAGGGATCGATAATGAAGGTATCAGCATACCTAATCCTCCTTCTCTCATTCCACTTCTCCCTCATCCTACAATTTCTTCTGGCTCACAAGCTGCAGAGGGTGTAAGCACGGATTTAGGAACATAGGAACAGGAGTTGGCCATTTAGCCCCTCGAGCCTGTTCCGCCATTAATTGAGATCATGGCTGATCTGCAACCTAACTCCATTTACCCGCCTTTGCCCCATAATACCTTTGGTTAACAAAATCTATCAACCTCGATTTAAAATTAACAATTGATCTAGCATCAATTGCCGTTTGCGGAAGAGCGTTCCAAACTTCTACCTCCCTTTGTGTGTAGAAGTGTTTCCTAATTTCACACCTGAAATATTACTTCTTACTTTCTCCTCTTCCCCTCACCACAACACAACTTTTGTCCCTTTTTCATTTCAGATACCCAAGAACTAGAACCTTCCCAGTCAGTGGAGGAAGAGGAAGAAGACAGTGAAGGTGAAGAGACACCATCACTCGATCTTACACTCGCAGCCACCAACCCAGACACTGACACTGCATGTATTTTAGAGGCGTGGATAGTGGAGGGATCTGCACGTGGTGAGGCACTGGACACAAGTGCGCAGGAGCCAGGGCAGGGGACAAAGGATAGCGCAGGTGCCAGCTCGCCGAAGGGCAAGGTCACACACTAGTTCCACTGTAGAGGAGTCAAATGAGGACTTCGATGGGCCAGGCTACAGAAGAAAGCTGATGGGTGTAAATAACCAAATGCTTGGTGCACTGGAAAGCCTGCCAGAAAACCTGAGCACAATTTCAAGGAGCATGGAGGAGTCCAGCACCAACTTGGCACAGGATTTTGCGCAGAGTTTGGAGCCCATCCTTTCCAACATGGAACGGGTGGTCACCTCCTTCAGCACACCTGTGGAACCCACCATGATGCAGCATCTGATGGCTGATGTCACAGCTTCCATTGCAGCTCAAATAAGTTTCATCAAAGGTCTGAGTGCTGCAGTTGAAGCTCAGACTGCTGTCTTGCAAGCTCAGACTGCTGTCGTCATGGATCTGTATACCACTGTTCATAGGAGCTTCCAGGGTGTCACAGCAGTCCATCAATCTGTTCTTCAACAGATCAGTAGGATTGCTAAGGCGCTGTCCCATGAGAGTGCCAGTTTTTCCATAGAGCACGAACCTGATGTCCTCTCTTAGGATGGCAGCATTCCTGCTCCCACCCCTGCAACTCCACCAGTGCCCTTGCTGTTGTCAGCCAGCCAGTCCAGACTGCTGCAGCCCAGGTTGCAACGGTGCAGTCTGAAGCCGGACCCTCTAGGCCCAGAGCTGCTCGAGGTTTCCCTGCAAGACCATCTGCGTCTCCTCAATTGAAGGTCAGCTGCCTTCCACCATCCATGCTGCAGCCACTGGGGAAGCACCTCATAGGAGCACTAGGAGAGGCAAAGGCACCCGGAAGACAGGCATTAAGGAAATGCACAAGGGTGATTGGTTTATTTTTGTATGCATTATGTCATGATTGAATTTATAAAATTGGATTAGAATGTCCTGGTGCTTTTCATTTTTGTGTTGTCAGAAAGAGGATGATGTGATGGTCAGTGATAGAGGAAAGGTAAAGAATGTGGAACTTTTGGTGAATGGGGAGATGTGGTTCATGATGTGCGTGTCGCTCATGAATTATTTGATCACGTAGTGCCCGGGCAGAAAGGGGCTGTCTGTTTTGTAACTTCCCTTCCTCTTCGTGTTCGTCCACTTCCTCTTGCACTTCCTCCTCCTCCTCCTGCTCCTCAGCTTCTCACCTGATAGGTAGTGGCAAGGGCTGTTCCCTCATAATGACCAGGCTGTGCAGCATGCAGAATACTACTACAAATCTTGATACCCACTCAGCTGAGTACTACAGGGCTCCTCTAGAGCAGTCCAGTCAGTGGAAGCGTTATTTGAGGATGTCGATGGTGTACTTTATAATGTTCCTTGTGGTAGCGTGGCTCTCATTGTAGGCCGGCTGTGCACATGTGCATGGGTTCCAGACCTGTGACATGAGCCATGTCATGAGTGAATAACCCTTGTCACCCAGTAGCCAGCCTTTGACTTGCTATGGTGGCTCAAATGCCGCTGGCACAGAGGACTGCCGCAGAATGAAAGAATCATGACTACTGCCAGGATAACAGGCATTCACCTGCATGATGAGCTGCCTGTGGTCGCACACCAGCTGCATATTGCGGGAGTGGAATCCCTTGCGGTTCATGAAAATGGCCGAGTTCACATGAGGTGCACGCAACGCAATGTGCGTGCAATCAATGGTACCCTGCACCATAGGAAAGCCTGAAATCCATGGAAACTCTCATGCTTGCTCTACCTGCTTATCTCTGGCAAGAGGGAATGAGATAAAGCTGTCTCTCTGTGTATAGAGAGCCTCAGTGATCTCCCTTATGCAGCAGTGTACTGCAAACTGCGACCTGTTGCTTATATCTCCAGCAGAAGCCTGGAAGGAGCCACATGCATAAAAGTTAAGAGCCGCAGTCACCTAGACAGCCACAGGCAATGCTGTCCTTGCCCTGCTTTGAGGTTGCAGCAGTTGGCAGATTTCAGTCACAATCTCTTTTGTGAAGTGAAGACATCTTAAGCATTGGTCCTCGCTGAAGTTGAGGTAAGAGAATTGCTCCCTAAAGACCCTCAGCGGATATGGCCTCCTGCTGAAAGCCCTTCTACCCCCTCCTCCACCTCCCTCTTCTAGCAGCCTGTCCTGCTCTGCGTGGCCTCTCTTCATTCTCCTAGTCATGCTAAATTCCAAGAGGAAGCCCTACTAAGCCACCCAGGTTTGGAAGCAACTTGTTTCAGCACAAGGTTTTAAATCAACAAAAAGTACTTTAGCATCAGCCTGACCACTGTAGAATATTGAAACTTTGAGCAAGTACAGGCAAGCTCCAAAAGCACGTTCAATTGCAGCAACAGCCAGAAGAAATAATCCAGCAACTAACCTGTAAGTAGTTCATGATCCCTTTAAATAGCGCTGGTGGGGGGTCTTTCATTTTGTTCAACGTATGTTCAGCTGTGCGAGGTTAAGACAGGGTTTAGGCTGGAGTGTGGAGTTCGAAAATGGCAGCGCTGGTGTCAAATCACCATTGCACACTGACTGACATCATAATCTTCCCTGCATGCTGCCAGCAGTCGTTAGGTGCGCGCACACAAACTCCTTTACCAAAATGGCGTCCGGCGCATTTCCCATCAGAAGTGTGCGCGTGCATCTTGGACCCCATTTTTGAGCATTAGGAGGCCATGTAGTGCCTACAAAACGGGTGCTATAGAGCCCAATTTCCCCCAATGTCTTTTGTCCCCACTTCAAATTGCCCTCCTGCTTGGGTCTGACCGCCCCCCGAAAGTAAATGTGGTCCCTTACAGGCTGAGACAGGAGAAATTATGATGGGGAATCAGGAAATGGCAGAAAAATTAAACAAATACTTTGGCCGTGAATTTGCCAGCGCTCAGAGGGCAGGTTTGGAGGCGGGTCCGCTGTCAAAATAGCAAAGCTTGACAGTCTCCCAGGTGTCAGGTCTGTCAGTGGTGAACTGACCTGACACCAAGCGGCAGGGGATACAATTCAGCTTGTTAAATGGCTTGTTAAGAGCCAATTTAAGACTATTTTGAGACTTCCTTGCAATCTTACGTTCTCCCCCAAGGGTTACCCGCTGTTCAGGGAACACGCCAGCTCAACTTGGCGTGTTTTGAGTCTGCTCTGATGTTTCTGATAAGCTGACAGCTGCAGAAGTGGTGTAAAGGATGCAGATGGTGAGTTTCAGAGCACAGAAAATGTTGGTTACTGTATTTTTTATACATAGATTTCTTTAGCTTACATGTTTTTAGATCCAATTGTATGTCCAGTGTCACCTCATTGGGAGAACCTCTCTCACCATTGACAGATCGCTGCTGTCATCGCACCTGCAGCTGCCATTTATTGCAGCAACATCGGAGCCATTGAAACAATCGGACCTTGGTCCTCCGAATCCTTCCACAATCAGCCCCAACATCACCAACCTCATCACCAACCTTCGCCGCCATCACCTGATGCTGCACTGGACACAGGGCTTCAGCCCCTGACAACATTGCTGCCTGAGAGGCCAGCGATGGCATCACCATGGCCAGATTTCTTCACTTGACGCTGTAACCCTGGCTGCCACATGATGCGCCAGGTTAACACCATCCCACACCAGCACCGTGAAGCATCCCTTTAATGTCCAAGCCATTCCATGCACACACATCACTATAGTGGGGGCGGGGGAGGGAGTTATGTCTGAACATTCACTGGAACTCAGTAAGACACTTCTCAAGGTGTGCTCAGATCTGTCCAATAAGGGGCAGTGTTGCGAAAAATAGATTTCACTGTATGACAGCACATTACCAGAAACTTCACATGGACATTGGCTAAACCTCTCAAGTGCCTACCCTTGTGTGTTGTTAGTTGGTATGCTTGCAGTAGGATGAGGGTGAGTGTGAGGGGTGGCTAGTGAGATGGGGAAGTGATAAAGTAGATAGAGAGGGTTGGGTGGAGGTGTAAGGTAAGTTGGTGTAAGTAAGGATGTGCAGGAAAAGGGTATGGAAGGCAGAGTGATGGGGATGTGTTGAGTGGCACAGCACGGTGAGTTTGAGTGCGGCTTTGCAGTAACATTTCGTGATCCACTGAGATCATTGAAAGATTGGCGTCACTGCAGCCAGGGACCCCTGACGACATCCCTGCTTTTGCCCACCTGTGTAATGTGCAACCAGGCTGCGTGGTGTCCTGGGGAGGTCTCTTCTGCCCTTGGAAAGGAAGAGAACCTCCCTGCGTGCTGTGACTCCCTCCATAAACATATGGAGGAGTCATTGGAGAGCCTGGGTGAAAGCGTTCACCTTTGTGCAGTGCGTGTCAGTGTTTGCAGCACGTCAATGCTGTCAAACACTGACAGAACAATTGTCAAACTCACTGTGGCCGTGGTCCCTTTAACGAAACCGGCTGATGACGCATCATCAAATGACGTCATCAGACCAGCTTCCTGTTAATTAGCCGGGAAGCCTGCAGGGCGGGCTTAACAAGGCCAATCAAGGGAAAATCCCGTTTACAGAGCGGCTGCAGCCAGGTTTGTGACTGGGACCCGAAAACCAGCTCTCCCGCCACCATCCCGTCTCCTCCATTAAATTCATGGCCTTTGTGTCTGTCTTCACGAAAGAAGACACAAAAACCTTCCTGGAAATAGTGGAGAACCAAGGGTCTAGCGAGAATGATGAACTAAGAACATAAGAACATAAGAAATAGGAGCAGGAGTAGGCCAATCGGCCCCTCGAGCCTGCTCCGCCATTCAATAAGATCATGGCTGATCTGATCCTAACCGCCAATCTACTATCTATCACAGAACCATCTCCTGCATCTAACAGAATTGCACACACGAAATAGGAGCAGAATCAGGCTACACGGTCCCTGGGCCCGCTCCACTACCCACAGGGCCATGACCGATCCGAACCTAGACTCATGTCCAAATTCCTGCCCGCTCCCCGTAACCCTTAATGCCCTTTACTTCTAGGAAACTGTCTATTTCTGTTTTAAATTTATTTAATGATGTAGCTTCTACACCTTTTTGTGGCAGCATATTCCATGGACCTACCACCCTCTGAGTGAAGTAGTTCCTCCTCATCTCAGTTTTGAAAGAGCAGCCCCTTATTCTAAGACTATGTCCCCTAGTTCTGGTCTCACCCGTCATCGGGAACATCCTCCCCGCATCCACCCGATCCAACCCCTTCACAATCTTATATGTTTCAATAAGATCGCCTCTCATTCTTCTGAACTCCAATGAGTAGAGTCCCAATCTACCCAACCTCTCCTCATATGACCACCCCCTCATCCCCGGGATTAACCAAGTGAACCTTTTTTGCACTGCCTCGAGAGCAAGGATGTTTTTCCTTAAGTAAGGACACCAAAACTGTATGCAGTATTCCAGGTGCGGTCTCACCAATACCTTGTACAACTGAAGCAATACCTCCCTATTTTTATATTCTATCCCCCTAGCAATGAAAGCCAACATTCCATTTGCCTTCTTAATCACTTGCTGCACCTGCATACTAACCTTTTGAGTTTCGTGCACCAGGACCCCCAGATCCCTTTGCACTTCAGTACTCTCCAGTTTCTTGCCATTAAGATAATAAATTGCTCTAGGATTTTTCCTGCCAAAGTGCATCACCTCACACTTTCCAGTGTTGTATTCCATCTGCCAAATCTCTGCCCACTTACTTAGCCTGTCTATGTCCCCTTGCAGGTTTTTTATGTCCTCCTCACTCACTACTTTCCCTCCCATCTTTGTATCATCTGCAGAATTTTGATATGTTACACTTGGTCCCTTCTCCAAATCGTTAATATAGATTGTAAAGAGTTGGGGACCCAGCACTGACCCCTGTGGAACACCACTAGTTACTGATTGCCAGTCTGAGAATGAACCATTTATCCCAACTCTTTGCTTTCTGTTAGATAGCCAATCCTCTATCCATGCCAGAATATTACCCCCAATCCCGTGATTTTTTACCTTAAGCAATAATCTTTTGTGTGGCACCTTGTCAAATGCCTTTTGGAAGTCTAAATACACTACGTCCACTGGTTCCCCTTTATCCACTCTATATGTTACTTCCTCAAAGAACTCCAGCAAATTTGTCAAACATGACTTCCCCTTCGTAAAACCATGCTGACTTTGTCCTATTAAATTATGATTATCCAAATGTCCTGTTACTGTTTCCTTAATAATGGACTCCAAAATTTTACCTACCACAGATGTTAGGCTAACTGGTCTATAGTTACCAGCCTTCTGTCTACTGCCCTTTTTAAATAAGGGTGTTACATTAGCAGTTTTCCAGTCTGCCGGGACCTTAGCGGAATCCAGGGAGTTTTGAAAAATTATTACCAATGCATCTACAATCCCTACCGCCACTTCCTTCAAGACTCTAGGATGTAAGCCATCAGGTCCAGGTGATTTATCCGCCTTGAGTCCCATTATTTTACTGAGTACCACTTCCTTAGTGATTTTGATCGTGTTTAGCTCCTCTCCCCCTATAGCCCCCTGTTTGTCCAGTGTTGGGATATTCTTAGTGTCCTCTACTGTAAAGACTGATACAAAATATTCATTCAGTGTTTTTGCCATCTCCATATTTCCCACCATTAATTTCCCGGTCTCATCCTCTAAGGGACCAACATTTACTTTAGCAACCCTTTTTCTTTTTATATAACTATAAAAACTCTTACTATCTGTTTTTATATTTTTTGCTAATTTACTTTCATAATCTATCTTCCCTTTCTTAATCAATCTTTTTGTTATTTTTTGCTGCCTTTTAAAGTTTTCCCAATCCTCTATCCTCCCACTAGATTTCGCTACCTTATATGCCCTTGTTTTTAGTCGAATACTATCCTTAATTTCTTTACTTAGCCACGGATGACTGTCCTTTCTTTTACACCCTTTTCTTTTCAGTGGAATATATTTTTTTTGGAAGTTGTAAAATAACTCCTTGAATGTACACCACTGATCATGTGTCGTCTTACCCTTTAATCTATTTTCCCAATCCACTCTACTCAATTCCGCTCGCATACCTTCATAGTCTCCTTTATTCAAGCTTAGCATGCTTGTTTGAGATCCCACCTTCTCACCCTCTAATTGAATATGGAATTCAACCATGTTATGGTCACTCATTCCAAGGGGATCCTTTACTAGGACATTTTTAATTAATCCTGTCTCGTTACACAGGACCAGATCTAAGGTTGCTTGCCCCCTGGTCGGTTCAGTTACATACTGCTCAAGAAACCCATCCCTAATACACTCAATGAACTCATCCTCAAGGCAGCCCTGCCCCATTTGATTTGTCCAATTAATATGATAGTTAAAATCCCCCATAATTATAGATGTTCCCTTATTACATGCCTCAACTATTTCCTGATTGATACTCCGTCCAACAGAGTTGCAACTGTTCGGAGGCCTATAGACTACGCCCACTAGTGTTTTTTTCCCCTTATTATTCCTTATCTCCACCCAAACTGTTTCATTATCATGATTTTTGACCCAATATCATTACTCTGTATTACAGTGATTCCTTCCTTTATTAACATAGCCACCCCACCTCCCCTTCCTTCCTGCCTGTCCTTCCTGATCGTTAAATAACCTGGTATGTTTAATTCCCAGGCATTGTCACCCTGCAGCCATGTTTCTATAATGGCCACAATATCATAACCATATGTAGTTATTTGTGCCATTAACTCGTCTATTTTGTTACGAATGCTACGTGCATTCAGATAGAGAACTTTCAAATATGCTTTGTGGCACTTAGTTCCTGCTTTTTCACTTTTTACCACTTTACCTTTTACTCCACACACTCTGTCCCTTCCTGCCACACTCTGATTTGTGATTCCCCTACTGCTACCTATGTCTATGACCCTCTCTGTTGTCATTTTTATTTTTTGCTCTCTTGAAACCTCCCCCCCACTAATTAGTTTAAAGCCCTCTCCACAGCCCTAGTTATTCGATTCGCCAGGACACTAGTCCCAGCACTGGCCAAGTGAAGTCCGTCCCAACGGAACAGCTCTCTCCTGCCCCAGTACTGGTGCCAGTGTCCCAAGAAGCAAAACCCATTTTTCCCACACCAGTCTTTGAGCCACGCATTCAACTCCCTGATTTTATTTACCCTAGCCAAATTTGCTCGTTGCTCAGGTAGTAATCCAGAGATTATTACCCTCGAGGTTCTGCTTTTTAATTTGGCCCCTAGCTGCTCAAACTCCCTCAGCAGAACCTCTTTCCTTGTCCTATCTATGTCATTGGTACCAACATGGACCACGACAACTGGATCCTCCCCCTCCCACTCCAAGTTTCTCTCCAGCCCAGAGGAGATGTCCTTAACCCTGGCACCGGGCAGGCAACACAGCCTTCGGGACTCTCGCTCTTGGCTGCAAAGAACCCTATCTATCCCCCTAATGATACTATCCCCTACCACTACAACATTTCTTTTTACTCCCCCCACTTGAATGGCCCCCCCTACCACGGTGCTGTGGAAAGGTTGCTCATCCTCCCTGCAGTCCCCGCTCCTATCCACACAGGGAGTAAGAGCCTCGAACCTGTTGGACAAGAGCAAGGGCTGCGGCTCCTCCAACACTACCTCCTGGATCCCTGTACCTGCCTCACTCGTAGTCACACCTTCCTGTCCCTGACCACGGGCTACTTCTGAATTAGTTACTCTAATTGGTGTGACTACCTCCTGAAACACGGAGTCCAGGTAACTCTCCCCCTCCCTGATGTGTCGCAGTGTTTGAAGCTCGGACTCCAGCTCATCAACACGGAGCCGGAGTTCCTCGAGCAGCCAACACTTACTGCAAATGTGTTCACCGTGAACATCAATGGTGTCCACCAGCTCCCACATATTGCAGCAGTAACACATCACCTGCTCTCCCATTCTATGTAATTAATTAAAAATTTATTATTTACCCTTCAGTTAATTTATGCCAGCAGTCTCCGCTACACCACAGATACCCGAGAAACTATAAACTATGGAATTGAAGTTTTGTATAAAAAAAAGAGAAATACTCACCAACCAATCACTTACCTGCTTTCTGGTGACGTCACACTTCGATTATTTTTTACCTCTCTCCTGCTCTCGGCTTGGTGAAAGCCTACCTGGTCGCTGCCGCCTTTTACCGCCGCCGCCTCGCCGCTGTTGCTCCACCCAGGTCCGCCGCCTCTGTGGGCCTACCTGGTCGCTGCCGCCTTTTACCGCCGCCGCCTCGCCGCTGTTGCTCCACCCAGGTCCGCCGCCTCTGTGGGCCTACCTGGTCGCTGCCGCCTTTTACCGCCGCCACCTTGCCGCTGTTGCTCCACCCAGGTCCGCCACCTCTGTGAAAGAAATTAGTATTAGTAAAAAAAATAGTACTGGAGAAATTAATGGGACTGAAAGCCAATAAATCCCCTGGACCTGATGGCCTACATCCTAGAGTTTTGAAAGAGGTGGCTATAGAGATAGTGGATGCAATGAGATTCTAGAACGGTTGCCGTGGATTGGAAGGTAGCAAATGTAACCCCATTATTTAAGAAACGAGGGAGAGAGAAAACGGGGAACTACAAACCAGTTAGCCTGACATCAATAGTAGGGAAAATGCTAGAACCTGTTATTAAGGATATGGTAACAGGGTACTTAGCAAATAATAATGGCCCAAAATTTGCGGTCGGAGGCTTCCTGCGGGCGGATGCCTCATACATGTAAAAAAATCTATGAATTTACCTGGTGGTCCGGAAGGTACGGAGATTCGTGCTCCTGGGCCTCTCCAGGTACTCGTGTGGAGGCCCACGTATCCCAGGGGCACATGTGGTTCGCAAGCGCCCCATGGATCATGTGAGTTGGCCCAACTAATGACAGAAGGGGATCCCCATTCATACTTATGGGAGTTCCATACAAACAGAATCCCCATATGTTTGAGTGGGAATCACTTAAAAAATACACGAACACATGAAATATTTTTTTTTTAATTCCATATTTAAAATTAATTAAAATGCCATTTAATCAAATATTTTAAACAAAAATTAAATTTTTTGAAAAAATAATTCAGATGTTTTAATGGGGCTAAAAATAAACTTACCTTATTGGACAGGGTTTTTAAAGTATAAATGAGTGATAAAATTTTATTTTTCTATTTTTTTTAAACTCTTATGCTGGTAAAATCAGGCCTTATGCCTGTTTTTACCAGGCATAAGAACTTCACGGGCATTCAGCAGGCGGAAGTTGGGCAAATATGCAGAGGATCTTGACAGATCGCAAGTTCCGGGTTTTCACACATGCACTTCGCATGCCTAAACCCGGAACTTGTGCAGCCCCTACGGGCACGTACACACCTCGTACGCACCCTTGGGGGGTCACAAATTACAGCCCATTAGGATTGGGCAGAGTCAACATGGATTTATGAAAGGGAAATCGTGTTTGACGAATCTGTTAGAGTTTTTTGAGGTTGTAACTAGCAGAATAGATAAGGGGGAACCAGTGGATGTGGTGTATTTGGATTTTCAGAAGGCATTCATTAAAGTGCCACACAGGAGGTTATTAAACAAAATTAGGGCTCATGAGATTGGGGGTAATTTACTAGCATGGATTGAGGATTGGTTAACGGACAGAAAACAGAGAGTAGGAATAAACGGGTCATTTTCGGGTTGACAGGCCGTAACTAGTAGGATACCGCAAGGATCAGTGCTTGGGCCTCAGCTATTCACAATCTACATCAATGATTTGGATGAGCGGACCAAATGTAATATATCCAAGTTTGCTGATGATACAAAGCTAGGTGGGAATGTAAGGAGGATGCAACGAGGCTTTAAGGGGATATAGACAAGCTAAGTGAGTGGGCAAGAACATGGCAAATGGAATATAATGTGGAGAAATATGAAGTTATCCACTTTGGTAGGAAAAATAGAAAAGAGTATTTTTTAAATGGTGAGAGATTGGGAAATGTTGGTGTTCAGAGGGACCTGGGTGTCCTTGTACACGAATCACTGAAAGTTAACATGCAGGTACAGCAAGCAATTAGGAAAGCAAATGGTATGCTGGCCTTTATTACAAGAGGATTTGAGTAGAAGAGTAAAGACGTCTTACTGCAATTATATAGGGCCCTGGTGAGACCACCCCTGGAGTATTGTGTACAGTTTTGGTCTCCTTACCTAAGGAAGGATATACTTACCATAGAGGGCAACGAAGGTTCACCAGACTGATTCCTGGGATGGGGGGATTGTCCTATGAGGAGAGATTGAGTAGACTAGGCCTATATTCTCTAGAGTTTCGAAGAATGAGAGGTGATCTCAATGAAACATACAAAATTCTTACAGGGCTTGACAGGGTAGATGCAGGGAGATGTTTCACCTGGCTGGGGTATCTAGAACCAGGGTCACAGTCTCAGAATAAGGGGTCGGCCATTTAGGATGGAGATTAGGGGAAATTTTTTCACTCAGAGGGTGGTGAATCTTTGGAATTCTCTACCCCAGAGGGCTGTGGATGCTCAGTCATTGACTATATTTAAGACAGGGATCGATAGATTTTTGGATGTTAAGGGAATCAAGGTATATGGGGATAGTGCAGGAAAGTGGAGTTGAGGTAGAAGATCAGCCATGATCTTATTGAATGGCAGAGCAGACTCGAGGGGCCGAATGGCCTACTCCTGCTCCTAGTTCTTATGTTAAATGAACTGATCAGCTTGCACATATTTTGGTAAAAGAGCAGCTGGGAGTGATGGAAACCATTGAGCTATTTGTGAAGCACACGGAAAAATGAGCATGACCCACTGCAGGTGCGCAAAAAACTTCTCAATAACTGTTTATTTACGTAACGAATATAAAGATGTGTAAAAGTTTGCGTTTATATCTGCACTCACAGCTCTCTGGGGATTCCCATACTTTACATAATTATACTAATATAAGAATGATTTTCCACAGACAATTATTTCTGCAGGATTTTTCGTGGTGGCCAAACTTTAAAAAACATAAAAAGGCACAACTCATTATCTGATGTCTACTCATGGGAGTGCAGGGGGAGGGGGCTAGACGGTGGAATTCAGAGGGACAGCCAGCTCTGGTTGACTGTTTTTCTCAGCAGGTATGGTATAGGCTGCGGGGAAACCGAGAAGGACTAAAGAAAAACATCTTAAAAACAGGAAAACTCCGCAGCAAAGGACAAATAAGTAAAATTACAGAGAAATTACAGCACAGCAATAGGCCATTTGGCTCAATTGGTCCATGCTGGTGTTTATGCTCCACACAAGCCTCCTCCCACCACTCTTCATCTATCCTTATCAATATATCCTTCTTTTCTTTTCTCCCTCATGTACTTATCTAGCTTTCCCTTAAATGCATCCATGCTATTTGCCTCAACTACTCCCTGTGGTAGCAAGTTCCACGTTGTAACCACTCTCTGGGTAAAGAGGTTTCTCCTAAATTCCTTACTGGATTCCACAAGTGGAAACATCTGTAAGACGTTTAAATTCACCCTTGTCCTTTAACCCGTCCAACGGTTTCCAAAGTTCAGACCCGTGGAACAGACAACACAAAACACAAGGATTCGAGAATAACTTTCTTTTTACTTAAATTCAGCAAGAGATTACAAGTAAGCTCACACAAAACTGCTGCATATTATACTCCTGATTATATCTAAGCATACACAGATTTATTCGCTTACTTTAAGATCAAGCGATAATAAACCAACATTACATACGTATTAACCCCAGCGAGAGGTCTGTTCGGCAATGGCTAGATGTACGACTTTAACTGGCAACTGACCAGGTCGCCTCCCCCGACGGCAGCAGCCCCGAGTGTCTTAAAACAGCATCTCTTATACCCTAAAAACCTGGGCAGGCGCCTCAATGCCTATGTGTCCCAAACTGTGTGACAAATGGTCAGCAGTTGTTTTCCTTTTCTTATCAGTGGGCCTCAAAGCTGTTCACACCTTTTGCCTGAAGATGTTCCTGTCTTTGTAACACCCAGCCGTTTCTTCCTGCTCAGGGTCTGGCGTTTCCTTATCTGATTAACAGCTTTCGTACAAAGTTCCCATAGGAACCAACCTCTCAACCTCCTGAAGCATGCTGGGATATTAAATTTGGTCAACTTTTTTAAAGTTTGGTCATTAGAACATAAGAAATAGGAGCAGGAGTAGGCCAATTGGCCCCTCGAGCCTGCTCCGCCATTCAATAAGATCATGGCTGATCTGATCCTAACCGCCAATCTACTATCACAGAACCATCTCCTGAATCTAACAGAATTGGACACACGAAATAGGAGCAGGATCAGGCTACACGGCCCCTGGGCCCGCTCCGCTACCCACAGGGCCATGACCGATCCGAACCTAGACTCATGTCCAAATTCCTGCCCGCTCCCCGTAACCCTTAATTCCCTTTACTTCTAGGAAACTGTCTATTTCTGTTTTAAATTTATGTAATGATGTAGCTTCTACAGCTTTTTGGGGCAGCATATTCCATGGACCTACCACCCTCTGAGTGAAGTAGTTCCTCCTCATCTCAGTTTTGAAAGAGCAGCCCCTTATTCTAAGACTATGCCCCCTAGTTCTAGTTTCACCCAACATTGGGAACATCCTCCCCGCATCCACCCGATCCAACCCCTTCACAACCTTATATGTTTCAATAAGATCGCCTCTCATTCTTCTGAACTCCAATGAGTATAGTCCCAATCTACCCAACCTCTCCTCATATGTCCATCCCCTCATCCCCGGGATTAACCGAGTGAACCTTCTTTGTACTGACTCGAGAGCAAGTATGTCTTTTCTTAAGTATGGACACCAAAACTGTATGCAGTATACCAGGTGCGGTCTCACCAATACCTTGTACAACTGAAGCAATACCTCCCTATTTTTATATTCTATCCCCCTAGCAATGAAAGCCAACATTCCATTGGCCTTCTTAATCACTTGCTGCACCTGCATACTAACCTTTTGAGTTTCGTGCACCAGGACCCCCCAGATCCCTTTGTACTTCAGTACTTTCCAGTTTCTTGCCATTTAGATAATAACTTGCTCTACTATTTTTCCTGCCAAAGTGCATAACCTCACACTTTCCAGTATTGTATTCCATCTGCCACATCTCTGCCCACTTACTTAGCCTGTCTATGTCCCCTTGCAGATTTTTTAATGTCCTCCTCACTCACTACTTTCCCTCCCATCTTAGTATCATCTGCAAACTTTGATATGTTACACTCGGTCCCCTCCTCCAAATCATTAATATAGATTGTAAAGAGTTGGGGACCCAGCACTGACCCCTGCGGAACACCACTAGTTACTGATTGCCAGTCTGAGAATGAACCATTTATCCCAACTCTCTGCCTTCTGTTAGATAGCCAATCCTCTATCCATGCCAGAATATTACCCCCAATCCCATGATTTTTTATCTTAAGCAATAATCTTTTGTGTGGCACCTTGTCAAATGCGTTTTGGAAGTCTAAATACACCACATCCACTGGTTCCCCTTTATCCACCCTGTGTGTTACTTCCTCAAAGAACTCCAGCAAATTTGTCAAACATGACTTCCCCTTCATAAAACCATGCTGACTTTGTCCTATTAAATTATGATTATCCAAATGTCCCGTTACTGTCTCCTTAATAATGGACTCCAAAATTTTACCTACCACAGATGTTAGGCTAACCGGTCTATAGTTTCCAGCCTTCTGTCTACTGCCCTTTTTAAATAAGGGTGTTACATTAGCAGTTTTCCAGTCTGCCGGGATGTTTGCTGAGTCCAGCGAGTTTTGGAAAATTATTACCAATGCATCCACAATCCCTACCGCCACTTCCCTCAAGACCCTAGGATGTAAGCCATCAGGTCCAGGTGATTTATCCGCCTTGAGTCCCATTATTTTAACGAGTACCACTTCCTTAGTGATTTTGATTGTGTTTAGCTCCTCCCCCCCTATAACCCCCTGTTTTTCCAGTGTTGGGATATTCTTAGTGTCCTCTACTGTAAAGACTGATACAAAATATTCATTCAGTGTTTTTGCCATCTCCATATTTCCCACCATTAATTTCCTGGTCTCATCCTCTAAGGGACCAACATTTACTTTAGCCACCCTTTTTCTTTTTATATAACTATAAAAACTCTTACTATCTGTTTTTATATTTTTTGCTAATTTACTTTCATAATCTATCTTCCCTTTCTTAATCAATCTTTTTGTTATTTTTTGCTGTCTTTTAAAGTTTTCCCAATCCTCTATCCTCCCACTAGATTTGGCTACCTTAAAACCCCTTGTTTTTAGTCGAATACTATCCTTAATTTCTTTACTTAGCCACAGATGACTGTCTTTTCTTTTACACCCTTTTCTTCTCAGTGGAATATATATTTTTTGGAAGTTGTAAAATAACTCCTTAAATGTACACCACTGATTATGTATCGTCTTACCCTTTAATCTATTTTCCCAATCCACTCTACTCAATTCCGCTCGCATACCTTCATAGTCTCCTTTATTCAAGCTTAGCACGCTTGTTTGAGATCCAACCTTCTCACCCTCTAATTGAATATGGAATTCAACCATGTTATGGTCACTCATTCCAAGGGGATCCTTTACTAGGACATTTTTAATTAATCCTGTCTCGTTACACAGGACCAGATCCAAGGTTGCTTGCCCCCTGGTCGATTCAGTTACATACTGGTCGAGTTATAGCAAATTCTTACAGCAAATGGCTTATTCTTACACATCTCTAGATGGGACCAGCTTTTCCATGTTAAGTTTGCGTATACTGTGAAGGGGCCGCACACTCAAAAATAAATGAGGGGGAGCATTGATGGAGACCAGAACTGGGAAGGCATCATGGTTCCCAACAATAATCAGCAGTAAATGGCAGTATATCAGCCTTTTAGTTTTAGGTTCGCAGCAGTCTGAGCCAAAGAGCCAAAGATTCATGTCTGTGATTCTTGGTAAAACGAGTGTCAATCTTATTTAGACAGTTAATGGGTAGGGGGAAGGGTTCTAACCGAGTGACGTGCTTCATTCACTCTGTAGGAGGGAGGGAGAATTAAGAGGCTGAGCCAGTTCTGACATTTGCAGAATATTTGATGACATAGAACCATACAAGTTTACAGCACAGGAAGAGCCCATTCGGCCTATCGCATCTGTGCTAACTTTTTGCTAGAGCAATCCAAATCTAATCCCATTGCCCTGCCAAGTCACTTGAGAAGTAACCCATTGTGGGAAGCACATTGATATGTTTTGACATGTCAAGGTGCTAAATAATATGATTATTTATTACCATATTGGTAGACTCATGGGAATGGGTCTCTTGCCCACTTTGAAACTGACACACGCGATCTTAAAGGCAAGGTTACAAACTGAAAAATGCAGTCCTATCATACATAAGGTGGATAACAGTAGCTTTTTAATGTTGAGTAGTTTGAATCTAGTTGACATGTAGGAAAAAATCATTCATCTAACCCATTCACAAATAGTTGATAGGTTTGTTGACAAATCTCGAGACACCGACTAGTTGTGGAATTTTCCAACATACGGTGGACACTCAAAGCGTGAAAATTAATCAAAGGTTTGCTTCAAACCAAACTGACCAAGTTATTTGACAAGTAGTCACCATGGATTGCCGCAGTAAACCACGCAAACACCAACAGACGTTTTCTGTCAACAAGTTTTTAACACTATAGCTTGTCAGAACTTGTTAACAAATTGCCAAAAAATATTGGTATGTGCTTAATTGTTGCCATTGAACTAATCATTAAAACACCCAGTTTAATCAACAAATTTGCTACGCCAAACTTCACAGCATCTCAGTCTTGTGCACCATGCACATTGAAAGGCTTGTTGCTCGAGAGTCAATATTGCTACGCTGGTCATTTAAATAGCAGTGCGTCACTTACCCTCATCCTCCTAATGCATTGGAAGTGGTTTCATACTGTTTCAATTGTGCTCTATACAAAACAATGTTGCAACCTGCACCAGGACAAACGCAATGCTCAAGGAAGAGAACTCCATCTGGGGCGTCTTTTGAAGCTTGGGAGTTTGTGACTCTGGGTGGCTGCATGACATGGCCCATCAACGTAACGTTTCACACCGGCAGTTTGAAACAAAATCATTCTGCTGTTCATGTGCAGGCCGACTGGACCAACAAGGGCAATTGTGGTGAGTTTGATCATTTGGGGCATACAAACAGGGGACAATAGGCATCATTTGCAGCAACACTGGCATCAGTATTTAAGTTGCTGCTTTTTTTGTGTCAAGTGGCATAACAATAGAATGCCCAATACCAAGGGTAGATGTCTCAAAATTAATCCTGATGGTTGCAGGGAGCACAGAACAAATTAATGACAGTAAATGTCCCTTTATATGAGCACCAGTGGAATGGAGCTCCCACAGAAGCAAAATACTATGGATGCTGAAAATCTGAAAAAAAACAGAAAATGTTGGAAATACTCAGTAGGTCAGGCAGCATCTTTGGAGAGAGAAACAGTTAACATTTCAGGTTGATGACCTTTCATCAGAACTAGAAGATGTTAGAGATTTAACAGCTTTTAAGCAAGTTCACAGCCAGAGAAAAGTGGTGGTGGGGGGGTGGGGGGGAGGGGAGAGAACAAAGGGGGAGCAATCTGTGAGAGGGTGGCAGGCAGGAATGATTAAATGACAAGGGATGATGGTGCAAGGTGGTAATGGGACAAGTAAAGAAACAAAAGATAGGTCCAGAGGAGGTGTAAATAGTTATAGCAGAATTGCAGACGGGGAGGGAAGCATGGAACATCTGGCAAAGAGAAGGCTGCCATGGCCCCAGAATGTGGTGGAGATGGTGGATAGACCCTTGAGATGCAGACAACCCTGCCAGCGATGTACCGATAGGGAATCCCCACCCCAAGCACCAATCCACACCTCCTCCACTCCCAGTGGTTCGGGTGCAGTCATCCTCCAATACCAGAATCTGCTGTCCGAGAAAATGGGAGTGGTGATAAAGATCTAAAATTGTCAAACTCAATGTTAAGGCCAGATGTCTGTAAAGTGAAACTACTCGCAAGGCCCAAGGAGGACAATTAAGTTGAGAAGAGAATGAGTCAGCAGCGCGACTGAGCTATCACTTTAATTTCCCTTTTCTTCAGTATAACCAAAAACTCTGTTCCCCAAGCCACTGTTGCTAAGATTAGTACACCTTGTAACATGCCAGACTTTGTTTGTGAGTCCCTTATATCAGGGTAAAATCCACCCATGGAGCTCTCAATGATTCAATGGCTAAATACCCATGTGCTGCTGTACTGAACCATAAAGACTTGAAGGGTGTTGGTTTGATCCCTGGTCTGTCTCAAGTGAGTGGATTTCAACAGTCAGAGCACCACAATAGGTCACAGTGACCCTAGGCAGGGAAAGAAAAAAAATAATCAGACATGATTCCTACTCCTGATTGTTATTGACTGTACCTGCTGGAAAGTGCACGTGTTGATGTTGGGTAAGAATGGGACCAAGCACGCCACAGTCTGACTGTCAACCTCTAATGCTTAGGCATAAAAATAAAACAAAAAAGGTGACTCAACCGTGGCTAACAAAGGAAATTAGGGATAGCATAAGATCCAATGAGAGGACATATAAATTGGCAAGAAAAAGCAGAAAACCTGAGATTGGGAGCAGTATAGGATTCAGCAAAGAAGGACAAAGGGATTAATTAAGAGGGGGGAAATAGAGTATGAGAGTAAGCTTGCAGGGAACATAAAAACTGACTGTAAAAGCTTTTATAGATATGTGAAGAGAAAAAGATTGGTGAAGTCAAGCGTAGGTCCCTTGCAGTCAGAATCAGTGGAATTTATAACGGGGAACAAAGAAATGGCAGACCAATTAAATACATACTTTGGTTCTGTCTTCACAAAGGAGGACACAAATAACCTCCCAGAGATGTCGGGGAACATAGGGTCTGATGAAAGGGAGGAACTGAAAGAAATCAGTATTTGTAGGGAAATAGTGTTAGGGAAATTGACGGGATTGAAGGCCGATAAATCCCTAGGGCCTGATAATCTACATCCTAGGGTACTTAAGGAAGTGGCCCTAGAAATAATAGATGCATTGCTGGTCATCTTCCAAAATTCAATCGACTCTGGAACAGTACCCATGGATTGGAGGGTAGCTAATGTTACCTCACTATTTAAAAAAGGTGGCAGAGAGAAAACAGGAAATTATAGACCGGTAAGCCTGACATCGATAGTGGGGAAAATGCTAGAGTCCATTATAAAAGATGTAATAGCAGAGCACTTGGAAAATAGTGACAGGATCGGACAAAGTCAACATGGATTTACAAAAGGTAAATCGTGCTTGACTAATCTACTGGAATTTTTTGAGGATGTAACTGGTAAAATAGATAAGGGAGAACCAGTGGATGTGGTGTATTTGGACTTTCAGAAGGCTTTCGATAAGGTCTCGCATAAGAGATTAGCGTGTAAAGTTAAGGCACATGGGATTGGGGGCAAGGTATTGACTTGGATAGAGAACTGGTTGGCAGACAGAAAGCAAAGAGTTGGAATAAACGGGTCTTTTTCCGAGTGGCAGGCAGTGACTAGTGGGGTACCGCAGGGATCGGTGCTAGGACCCCAGCTATTCACAATATATATTAATGATCTAGACGAGGGAATTTGATGTAATATCTCCAAGTTTGCAGACGACACAAAGCTGGGTGGGAGTGTGTGCCGTGAGGAGGATGCCGAGAAACTCCAGTATGATTTGGACAGGTTGGGTGATTGGGCAGAAGCATGGCAGATGCAATATAATGTGGATAAATGTGAGGTTATCCACTTTGGTGTCAAAAACAGGAAGACAGATTATTATCGGAATGGCAATAGATTGGGAGAAGGGGAAGTGCAACGAGACCTGGCTGTCCTTGTGCACCAGTCGCTGAAGGTAAGCATGCAGGTGGAGCAGGCGATTAAGAAGGCAAATGGTATGTTGGCCTTCATAGCGAAAGGGTTCGTGTTCAGGAACAAGGATGTCTTGCTGCAGTTGTACAGGGCCTTGGTGAGACCACATCTTGAGTATTGTGTGCAGTTTTGGTCGCCTTATCTGAGGAAGGATGTTCTTGCCATGGAGCGAGTGCAGCGAAGATTCACCAGACTGATACCTGGGATGGCAGGAATGACGTATGAGGAGAGATTGGGTCGATTGGGCTTATACTCACTGGAGTTTAGAAGAATGAGAGGGGATCTCATTGCAACTTATAAAATTCTAACAGGACTAGACAGACTAGATGCAGGAAGGATGTTCCCGATGGCGGGGGAGTCCAGATCCAGGGGTCACAGTCTAAGGATAAGGGGTAAGCCATTTAGGATTGAGATGAGGAGGAATTTCTTCACCCAGAGAGTGGTGAACCTGTGGAATTCTCTACCACAGAAGGCAGTAGAGGCCAATTCATTAAATATATTCAAGAAGGAGTTAGATATATTTCTTAAAGCTAAAAGGATCAAGGGATATGGAGAGAAGGCAGGGACAGGGTACTGAATTTGGATGATCAGCCATGATCTCATTGAATGGCGGAGCTGGCTCGAGGGGCTGAATGGCCTACTCCTGCTCCTATCTTCTATGTTTCTATGTTTCTATGATGAATAGCCACTTGAGCGAGTTACCAGAGGGCTGCTGCCCCCTTCCCAATGGAACCATACCCCAGTATGAATCAGCACTCATGGAACTATACCCAGTGAACGCCCATGGAATGATACCCAGCATGAGTGAACGCCCATGGAGTTATAACCAAGCATAACATAGCACCCTTGGAACCATACCTCACCATTTGTCAGCAGCATTAAGAGAAGGATGGGAGGAAATTGGTGAAAAAAGTGTCATTTTTCCAGGACACATGAGAGTGATACCACCCATATAAACAAGAAATGATTTACAGCAAAGATCCCTTACTGGTTTCTCATTGATTCATTTGTAATGACTCTGGGATGAATTTAACACCCCCGCCACCACACCCAACAGGTACGGTGGGGGCGAGGGGGTTGCGCCACATTCCAACCACGTTCCCACCCAGCACCATTGTAACTTACCTCAGAACAGGCACTGGAGGGTCACCTGCACCAGGCTGGCAGTGGCCAGTGGTTCACTAATGCCCTTTAGGGAAGGAAATCTGCTGTCCTTACCTAGTCTGGCCTATATGTGACTCATAGCAATGTGGTTGACTCTTAACTGCCCTCTGAAATGGCCTAGCAAGCCACTCAGTTGTAACAAACCGCTACGAAACAATAATAAGAATAAAACCGGATGGACCGCCCGGCATCAAACTCGGCACTGACTTCAGACTTAACAACGGCACACCCAGCCCAGTCGACCCTGCAAAGTCCTCCTCACTAACATCTGGGGACTTGTGCCAAAATTGGGAAAGCTGTTGCACAGACTAGTCAAGCAACAGCCTGACATAGTCATACTCAAAGAATCATACCTTTCAGCCAATGTCCCAGACTCCTCCATCACCATCCCAGAGTATGTCCTGTCCCACCAGAGGTGGTGGCACAGTGGTATACAGTCGGGAGGGTGTGGCCCTGGGAGTCCGCAACATTGACTCCATACCACATGAAGTCTCATCGTTTCAAGTCACGCATGGGCAAGAAAACCTCCTGCTGATTACCACCTACCGCCCTCCCTCAGCTGATGAATCAGTACTCCTTCATGTTGAATACCACTTGGAAGAAGCACTGTGGGTAGCAAGGGCACAGAATGTTCTCTGGGTGGGGGATTTCAATATCCATCACCAAGAGTGGCTCGGTAGCACCACTACTGACCGAGGTGGCCAAGTCCTAAAGGACATAGCTGCTAGACTGGACCTGCAGCAGATGATGAGAGAACCAACACGAGGGAAAAACCTACTTGTCCTCATCCTCACAAATCTAAGTCCCATCTTCACGCTGAGGACACCCTCCATTGTGTTGTGTGGCACTACCACCATACTAAATGGATAGATTCAGAACAGATCTAGCAGCTCAAAACTGGGCATCCATGAAGCACTGTGGGCCATCAGCAGCAGCAGAATTGTCTTCCACCACAATCTGTAACTTCATGGCCCGGCATATCCCTCACTCTAGCCATTACCATCAAGCCAGGGGACCAACCCTGGTTCGATAAGGAGTGCAGGAGCAGCACTAAGCGTACCTAAAGATTACGTGCCAACCTGGGGAAGCTGCAACACAGGACCACATGCATGCTAAACAGCGGAAGCAGCATGCTTTAGACAGAGCTAAGCGATCCCACATTCAACTGATCAGATCAAAGCTCTGCAGTCCTTCCACATCCAGTCGTGAATGGTGGTGGACCATTAAACAACTAACGGGAGGAGGAGGCTCCATGAATATCCCCATCCACCCCATGGTGGAGCCCAGCATGCGAGTGCAAAAGACAAGGCTGAAGCGTTTGCAACCATCTTCAGCAAGAAGTGCCGAGCGGATGGTCCATATCGGCCTCCTCCTGAGGCCCCCACCATCACAGAAGTCAGTCTTCAGCCAATTCAATTCACTCCATGTGATATCAAGAAACGGCTAAGCGCACTGGATACAGCAAAGGCTATGGGCCCTGACAACATCCCGGCTGTTATGCTGAAGACTTGTGCTCCAGAACTAGCCGCGCCTCTAGCCAAGCTGTTCCAGTACAGCTACAACACTGGCATCTATCCGACAATGTGGAAAACTGCCCAGGTATGTCCTGTCCACAAAAAGCAGGACAAATCCAATCCGGCCCCATCAGTCTACTCTCAATCATCAGCAAAGTGATGGATGGTGTCATTGACAGTGCCAATAACCTGCTCACCGATGCCCAGTTTGGGTTCCGCCAGGACCACTTGGCTCCCGACCTCATTCCAGCCTTGCTCCAAAAATGGACAAAAGAGCTGAATTCCAGAGGTGAGGTGAGAATGACTGCCCTTGACATCAAGGTAGCATTTGACTGAGTGTGGCATCAAGGAGCCCTAGTAAAATTGAAGTCAATGGGAATCAGGGGGGAAACTCTCCACTGGCTGGAGTCATACCTAGCACAAAGGAAGATGGTTGTGGTTGTTGGAGGTCAATCAGCTCAGTCCCAGGACATCGCTGCAGGAGTTCCTCAGGGCAGTGTCCTAGGCCCAACCAGCTTCAGCTGCTTCATCGATGACCTTCCCTCCATCATAAGGTCAGAAGTGGGGATGTTCGCTGATGATTGCACTATGTTCAGTTCCATTTGCAACTCCTCAGATAATGAAGCAGTCCATGCCCGCAGGCAACAAGACCTGGACGACAGTCAGGCTTGGGCTGATAAGTGGCAAGTAACATTTGCGCCGCACAAGTGCCAGACAATGACTATCTTCAACAAGCGAGAGTCTAACCACCGCCCCTTGACATTCAACGGCATTACCATCGCCATCAACATCCTGGGGATCACCATTGAGCAGAAACTTAACTGGACCAGCCACATAAAGACTGTGGCCACAAGTGCAGGTCAGAGGCTGGGTATTCTGCAGCGAATGTCTCACCTCCTGACTCCCCAAAGCCTTTCCACCATCTACAAGGCACAAGTCAGGAGTGTGATGCAATACTCTCCACTTGCCTGGATGAGTACAGCTCCAACAACACTTCAAAAGCTCGATACCATCCAGGACAAAGCTACCCGCTTGATTGGCACACCATCCACCATCTTAAACATTCACTCCCTCCACCACCGGCTTACCGTGGCTGTAGTGTGTACCATCTACAAGATGCACTGCAGCAACTCGCCAAGGCTTCTTCGACAGCACCTCCCAAACCCACGACCTCTACTGCCTAGAAGGACAAGGGCAGCATGCACATGGGAACACCATCACCTGCAAGTTCCCCTCCAACTTACACACTATTCTGACTTGAAAATATATTGCCGTTCCTTCATCATCACTGGGTCAAAATCCTGGAACTCCCTCCCTAACAGCTCTGTGGGAGTACCTTCACCACATTGACTGCAGCGGTTCAAGAAGGTAGCTCACCATTACCTTCTCCAGGGCAATTAGGGATGGGCAATAAATGCTGGCCTTGCCAGCGATGCCCACATCCCAGGAATGAATTAAAAAAAAACTTGTCATGGCCCAATTATATAATCGGTCCCACAGCACCATTATTACTCACCGATTCAAAAGGCCCACATGGGGCCATCCGTGACAGCACCACCGTGGTGGGCGACCACAGAGGGACCAGAAGTGGCCACGGTAGACTAAAAAAAATTACCCGAGGAGTGCTCCCTCAAGACCCACAAGGAGTCCTTGGCCCTTCCCAGCCCCGATCTTGCGTCTCCCTGCCAAACCTCCAGCTCAGCGCTAACTTCATGCCGGGGACCGTTCCTTATGGTCTCCGGTGTCCTTGGGCTCCCAACTCATTTTCTGCACCTGTTCCTGATTTCACTCCCATCAGTTTTGGGCAAGAGACAGTGCAGGAATATTTAAATGAGACTGAGCCTCACGCTGAGCCCTCTCCCACCCCACCACCCTTGAGGGTTTCCCTCTCGCTCCGCACTCTGCCCACCCCTAATGCGCCCCGAGTTAAAATCAACCCTTTGTTTCACTATATGTCCTAGACACACCAGCATACATATTCAACATCACTTCAAACACATTTTTGTTGCTGGCCGCCTGCTAGCACCTGCCCCCGTTGCCGTCCCCGGCCTCCTGAGCAGCCCCCCCCCCGCGGAGTGCCGGCTGCGCTCCGTGAGCCCGGCTAACATTACTCTTGAGTGCCGGGCTCTTTTGCCGGCATTCCGATCCCTGGTTGTCCAGCTAGCGTGACGCTGCGGCACATAACGCCGCGATATTCCCTCGCCGCGCCCCAAGAGGGAGGCGGGACACTTCCAGTAGCGCCCCACTTCCCTCTTGGGGCGCTACCAATGAATTTTGACCGCGGGGGTGCTAATTTTTTCGCGGCGAAGTTAGCGCCCCAAAGGGGGCGCGACTCAGATTTTTCCCCTATGTTCTTATTTTCTCTCTCCTGCAACCTGCAGGGTACAATTCCATGGGCACAATTCCATGGGCATAGTAGCCCACTCACTCCTCACCCAGTGAGTGTTATCAGGCTATCCGATTACAGTGTTAAGGCCTTTATAAGATGTGCAGCATTCAAAATGTTTTCCCCTTTGTTTCTTCTCCGTACGTAATTAAAAAGAAATAACTTGTATTTATATAGCGCCTTTCATGACTTCATGCTGTCTCAAAGTGCTTCACAGCCAATGAAATACTTTTGAAGTGTAGTCACTGTTGTAATGTAGGAAACGCAGCAGCCAATTTGCGCACAGGAAGGTCCCAGACAGCAATGTGATAATGACCAGATAATCTGTTTTAGTGATGTTGATTGAGACCTAAATATTGGCCAGAACACTGGGGAGAACGCCCTGCTCTTCGTCAAAATAGTGCCATGGGATCTTTTACATTCACCTGAGAGGGCCGACGTGGTCTCAGTTTAATGTCTCATCTACAAAAATTTTAATTATACACTTTGGCACTCTTCCAATTGGTGTTACGGGCACAAGGGTGGCGTAAGATGCGTACTTGGCCACAAGCTGAGTTCCTGATGCTGGTCAGTCTCTCTGTCTGAGCCAGCAGCTCGCTGAGTGAAGGATGTGTGGGCCCTTTGTCCATTCTGGCTACCCAGACCACAGATCATCGGAACTGTACCATCTGTCTCATCACCAATACAGGAGGAACACAACAATCAGAAAAAAGAGTTAAAAAGATTGTGTTTGTCATATTGATGGGATTGTTACTTCTGTCTTGTTTGTTGAACCAAATTTTAAAATGTTAAAAAACCTGACAGAACTATCAAAGTAAAATAAATGCTAACATTACTATTTTAATCAGGTTTCTGCTTTTTTGCAAGTATTCCTCTTTCTTAGCTCCCATCAGTCTCTCATTTTGAGGCTTTTATCGTCTGTGACTGTGTTTTATTTCCCAGCACTGTTATTCCTTTTTTTCTCTCTCTTTTCTCACGTGTTTCTGTAGTTTTCATTCTCTCTCTCTCTCTCGCAAAGCATATGTTTTCTATGCTTTGATCCATTCAACTACAACACAGCCACAGGGCACAAGTGAAGTTTCTCAAAACCAGGTCATTCTTTTTGCTCTGTGTTATAAGGTTTTCACCTAGCAGCAACCACACTGGGCCAAAAAAGGTTGCCCTGGGCAACCTGTACATCAGAAATGTAATTGGACAAATGGCACATGAGATCGTTGTCTGAGATTTTCTATAAGTTTCAGATTCTTGGAGCAGTGCACCAACAGTTGTCATTCTGAGAACAGTCTTGGTGGCCAGTATCATTTTATTTCCTAACGGTTCCCCCGGAAGCAGGGAAAATCGGGATATTGAGGCTGCGGTCACAGGAGCTCAGGTCATGAACAGCAATCACAGGAGAAGCGGAAGATCCATTGAAAGATTGGGAAGGATTTAATGGTTCTAGGGATAAGTATCAATTAAGATGATCAAAGGAACATAGGAACAGGATTAGGCCATTCAGCCCCTCAAGCCTGTTCCGCTATTCAATGAGATCATTGCTGATCTGTATCTTAACTCCATTTACCCGCCTTGGTTACGTAACCCTCAATACCCTTGCCTAACAAAAATCTATCAATCTCAGTTTTGAAATTTTCGATTGACCCCCAGCCTCAACAGCTTTTTGAAGGAGAGTTCCAGATTTCCACTACCCTTTGTATGAAGAAGTGCTTCCTGACATCACCCTTGAACGGCCTAGCTCTAATTTTAAAGTTATGCCCCCGTTCCGCACTTCCCCACTGGAGGAAATAGTTTCTCTCTATCTACCCAAACAAATCCTTTAATCATTTTAAACACCTCAATTAGATCACCCCTTAATCTTCTATACTCAAGAGAATACAAGCCTAGTCTATACAACCTGTCATCATAATGTAACCTTTTTAGCCTGGTATATCATGGTGTGTCATGGCTGCTGGGGCCTGGTACATGAGAGGAAGGGAGGGTGGGGGGGGTGGGGCGGAGCGGAGCAGGGGAGACAATGATCTGTGAAGGGCAACTATTCAGGGTTGAATGCTGGAGATGTTTATATATTCTGGAAGTCTGACTTAATTACTTTTAAGGATCAAGAAGTGTCAATACAGAACATTAAAAACAGAAAATGCTGGAGATACTCAGCAGGTCAGGCAGCATCTCTGAAGAGAGAAACAGAGTTAACGTTTCAGGTCGATGACCTTTCGTCAGAACTGGAAAAAGCAGGAAATGGATGTGAGGGGATGAAAGAACAAAAGGGAAGGTCTGTGATAGGATAGAAGGCAGGAGAGGTTAAGAGACATTAAGAGATATTCAAGGCTAAAGGAGATGGTAATGGGACAGGTTAAGAAACAAAGGATGGCTCTAGATGAAGTGTAAATTGCGCTGGCAGAATGAAAGACAGCTGCCATGTGGGAGAGAAGAAAAAAAGACACAGACAAAAAGTGTGGATGAAAAATATATATATAATAGGGGCCGAGGTTATGATCTGAAATTGTTGAACTCTATGTTGAGTCCAGAAGGCTGTAAAGTGCCTAATTGAAAGATGAGGTGCTGTTCCTCGAGCTTCCGCTGAGCTTCAGTGGAACAATGCAAGAGGCCGAGGACGGTGAGGTCTGAGTGGGAGTGAAGCGGTGAATTAAAGTGACAGGCGACGGAAGCTCGGGGGTCCCCCTTACAGACTGAACGGAGGTGTTCCGCAAAGGTTTACTAGCACTACGCAGTGATCTATCCACCTTCCCCCGAGGTAAAGGTTCCACCCCACCAACTACTGGTAGATTG
Source organism: Squalus acanthias (assembly GCA_030390025.1). Lineage (NCBI taxonomy): Eukaryota > Metazoa > Chordata > Chondrichthyes > Squaliformes > Squalidae > Squalus > Squalus acanthias. The sequence goes on from CM059428.1 coordinate 37,146,972, forward strand.
ATTGATCAGACATTAAAAATGCAATGGCTTCACAATATAGCATTTGGTAGCCCACTTTTTCCAATAAAATCTGTGTCAGCAAAATTCATTGTGTCAGCTGTGGCTCAGTGGGTAGCACTCTCGCTCTGAGTCAGCAGGTTGTGGGTTCAAGTCCCACTCCAGAGACTTGAGCACAAAAATCTAGGCTGGCTCTCCAGTACAGTACTGAGGGAGTGTTGCACTGTTGGAGATGCTGTCTTTCGGATGAGACGTTAAACCAAGGCCCCGTCTGCTCTCTCAGGTGGACGTAAAAGATCCCATGGCACTATTTTGAAGAAGAACATGGGAGATATCCCTGGTGTCCTGGCCAATATTTATCCCTCAATCAACATAACAAAAAAACAGATTATCTGGTCATTATCGCATTGTTGATTGTGGGAGCTTGCTGTGCGTAAATTGGCTGCTGCGTTTCCTACATTACAACAGTGACTACACTTCAAAAAGTACTTCATTGGCTATAAAGCACTTTGGGACGTCCGGTGGTCGTTAAAAGTGCTATATAAATGCAAGTCTTTGGGGTAAAAATTCACTTGGTTGCGCCACCCGTTAGCGCCTTAAGAGGGCGCTAATGGGGCGCAAAGCCGCTAACGCCCGGGCGCAGCGATGTTTGCGCCGCTCGAGAACTTAACTTGAGATTGTGCGGCGGCGCTAAAACTTACCGCTGCGACCACCTGCGCGCGCAGATTGTGACGTCATTCCATGGTGCAACGCCCTTGGGGCGCCCCGTAGCGGAAATTGAGTGGCGCCCCCTGCCTTACCGCCTGGCGCTTCCAACGACGAGAAGACTGGAACGCTATCAATCGCTGTGGGGCTGGGGGGGGCGCTATTTAAAGGGGGCCTCTTCCTGTCTTTTATTGTTGGTGGCATTTTTGAACTACGCATTCTGAGAGAGAGAGGGAGAGACTTCTGGAGAGATTCAACGTTGTGTGAAGGAGTTTTGGGTACTGAGCAGCACTTTGCAGGTTCATTTTGATTTGCCATTCCTTGTATCGATTTAGCAGAGACCGTGGGAGCTGCACTCTGAGCTCTTTGCCTGGTGCTCTCCATTGTTCTTTCCAGCACATTTGATGTGCAAGTCTCTCCAGGCCGAGATTCAAGGCAGCAATGAACAGGATGTGGATGGAAAGCAAGATTAACCATCCCCTTTAAGAACTGGCCCGTGCCATTGTGTGTGTGTTCCATTGCTGACTGACATTACATGAGCTTCGCCAGCGCTCCGAGTTAGCGCCTCACTGCTCGGCCTTTGCGCCTTAAGAGAGGTGTGCAGCGCCTGCTTTAGCGCTCCACTCACCTCCCGGGGCGGTAAAAGTGAAGTTTCCCGTCAGTGCCGATAATTAGCGCCAGGCGCTAATATTTGCGTCCGGATGATATTTGCGCCCCAAATGGGGCGCGACCTAATTTCTACCCCTTTCTTTCTTAAAATAATTCCCATTGAAAATCATTGCTGCATTGCAAAAACATCCTCGCTTTGCTCTTTGGCATTGTCTAAATGAGAATGATTAACGCACAGTGCCTTCTCCCTATTAGACAGTCACCCTGTAAACGCTATGGCATGTTAACGCAGCATCAAAACAAATGATTAATTCATCAAATTCACTGTCAGACTGGTCTACCAAAGGGTGTAGTTTGAATATAGAAGAGAATTGTTTTTAAACTTATGGGAAGGAGGAGAACAGAGGAAAAAGACATCGGCCAAGAATTTCCTCAGAGCTGGTGCCATTCTGGACAGGAAGCAGCTCCAAGGAAAATCACTCCGATTACGTAGAAGACATTTTGCATCATCTCTTTCCTGCTTTATGATCACTTTTTTTTCTCACAGCTGTAATCGTCCACCCACCCACCCCCAACACCCCCCACCCTTCCCTCCAAAAAAAAATTCCTCCCTTGAAAGCACTGACGTTTGGTGAGGTACAGTTACACAGATGCTGGCAGCTGCCTTAACACTTCACACCCAAGAGACAACCCTTCATGCTTGAGCCTAGACAGTATCAGTAAGTTATTCAATCGCAACTTGAGCCCAATACTATCCTCACCCAATTCAACATACTTGCACTTTACAGTGTGTATCAAGTCCACCAAATACTATTCAGGAGCCAGGAATTTATGGCTGCAATTTAGTCTCCCTGCCCAGAGGTACTGATGTGCATTGTAGCCCCTCTACTGTTGCCCCTGGTTAGAGATAAGCTGACTCAGCAAAGGGCGGTGATGGAACCTGGGACCATCTTGGTCCTTATGGGTCAGTTCCACACTGAGCAATGCTTTTACCAACTCATCCATCAGGACAGATGTTGTAATAAATGTTCTGTTTCTGCCACTTAATCAGGACACCCTATAAATGCAACTTCTTTCTATATTTGCTCGTGATCTGATTAGTTAGAAAAAGTTTTACATTTTGCTTTTTATTTCACTTAATCCCTTCCCCCATTTCACAGTAAAGATAGAATTAAGTCCAACATTGGTTGTTAAATTGTAAAAGTCTTTCTGTCTCTGACCCTTCATTTTTTATGACAGTGACCTGTCTTCTATTGAATGATCACACTTCATGTTTTGTGAAACAGACGGTTACAATTCAGAGTCAAAACCCTGTACAGTGTGGGAAAGCCTCCAAGTGTCAGTGTGCTATCTGCGTGCCCCGTATATCTCCAGGATGTTACACTCAGAGGATTTGAATGTATTTCTGCTACAAAATGAATCCAATTCTACCAGAAAGCCCACTTCAACTTTCATAGGAGATCTTCTCTAATTGGCATCAATAACAACGCTGGCTTGTAGAAGAACTATTGTGAGTACAATTCTGGAGTAATGTCAACAAATTTAATTCTGTGAAAGGAAAACTGAGTTACATGACATTTTCTAAGCCTATGTTTCAGCCACAGATATGCAGCTGTGCTTTAAAACCAAAGTATAATTTGCTCAGTCTTCATGTGTGTGATTTATTGCTGTAGGTTTCGAAAATACTTCTGATCGCAGAGTGTGAACTGTTCAGTTCCACCCCCCTACCTGCCTTGATAAGAATCACTTCCTCTCTAAGCTTATCTGTGAGGTCAGGTTAACACTAGCCACAGCAATGACCTAGAAAGGAAGCAGCAGTTTGAGAAATATCTTTTTTTTTGCCATAGAACTCCCGACAATATAAGGGAATGGGTTCCAGAGAGAATTGGAGCACAACATCAAGCAATTTGAAGGGGGTTGCAGCCCTCCCAACTCATCCTTAGTTAGTGCGAAGCCTACACTTGTGAACAAATGCGAATCATGCTGGTGACAGTAAACAAGAGAGGTGTTCCGATATCTGGGCATCCCCTCAAAATACAGGCCTGTTGGCAAAGAAAGCACAACCCTACATATCTTCTAGGCATACCCAAAGATTCAACCTAACTGCCACAGAGATGCTTAAGGAAATATTATCTATTATCCAGCTCTCCATGGAACTAGACCTAAGTTAAGATTCCCTTTTAAATCCCAACAGAGAGAAACCTCTGGACTTCCTCCACATTGTAATTCAATGAGATAGCCCACTGATGTGGAAAAGTGTTATGGGAGTTTACTCAGACTGAACCAGGAGAAATTCTTCAAGACCTGGTCCCCATTCTTAACCTACTACAGAGAGTCCTGTGACATAGGTCCACCTCTCCGGAATCAATTCCGTTTCTCTTGGACATTCTTGGGGGCCTTTACTGGGCTCTCAGCTGGCCTGAGTTCTGTTGGGCCTAAGGATAGCGTAATGGGCAGAATTCCCAGAGTAGCCTGGAAACTTCTCCAGATATATCCACAAAATAGCCCTAGGATGTTAGGAAGTGAGAGGAGGGAAGCAGAAAACACCCCCACTCCCCCCGAACCCCCACCACCAGAATTTGAATCTTTTTTTATGTGGGGCAGAAGCCTGGTGTATCAGGCTGCGACTCCAAATTGCACTCCCGCCCCCCCCCCCCGCCTCCATGGGTGATCCATCCACGCTACACCCTTCCTGACTCCCCAACCCACCCCCCGCCCCCCAAAGCTTGAAAACTGTTTCAAACAAAATAAAACCTTTTCTTAAAAAAAAGCAATCATGTCAGACTGTTAATGGATTGGGCAAATGTAACCCAAAATATTACAGGACTATTTGTGTTGCTGTTTCATTTCATGCTGTTGAATTTACAAAACCAGAAATTACATAGGATTATATTACATAGGATAAACGGCACAGAAACAGGCCATTCGGCCCAACCAGTCCATGCCAGCATTTATGCTCCACTCGAGCCTCCTCCTGTCTTTCCTCATCTAAATCTGTCAGCATAAGCCTCTATTCCCTTCTCCCTCATATGCTTATCTAGCCTCCCCTTAAATGCATCTATACTATTTGCCTCAACTACCCACTGTGGTAGCGAGTTGCACATTCTCACCACCCTCTGGGTAAAGAAGTTTCTTCTGAATTCTTGATTTCTTGGTGGCTAGCTTATATTGATGGCCTCGAGATACACTCTTCCCCACAAGTGGAAACCCTCTCTCTGTATCTACTCTATCAAAATCTTTCATAATTTTAAAGACCTCTATTAAGTCCCCCTTAGCCTTCTCTTTTCAAGAGAAAAGAGATCCAGCCTGTTCATCCTTTCCTGATAGGTATACCCTCGCATTTCTGGTATCATCCTTGTAAATCTTCTCTGCACCCTCTCCAGTTCCTCTATATCCTTTTAAGAATATGGCGACCAGAACTGTACGCAGTACTCCAAGTGTGGTCTAATCAAGATTCGATACAAGTTTAGCATAACGTTACTATTTTTCAATTCTATCCCTCTAGAAATAAACCCTAGTGCTCGGTTTGCTTTTTTTACGGCCTTGCTAACCTGTGTTGCTACTTTTAGCAATTTGTTTATTTGTACTCCGAGATCCCTTTGCTCCTCTACCCCACCCAGACTCGCACCCTCCAAGTAATAAGTGACCTCCCTATTCTTCCTACAAAAATGTAATACCTCACATTTATCAGTGTTGAAATTCATTTGCCAATTATGTGCCCATTCTGCAAGTTTATTAATTTCCTCCCTGTAATTTGTTGCAGTCCTCCTCAGTATTGACTATCCCCCCCAATTTGGTGTCATTCGCAAATTTAGAAATTGTGTTTTTGATTCCAAAATATAAATTGTTGATATAAATTGTGAACAACAGTTTTCCCAGTACTGATCCTTGTGGAACACCACTACCCACCTTCTGCCACCGTGAATAGCTACCCTTTACCCCTACTCTCTGCTTTCTGTCTTGAAACCAGCTAGCTATACATTCTGCTACTTGTCCCCTGACTCCGCATCCCCCGACCTTACTCATTAGTCTATTATGTGGTACCTTATCGAAGGCCTTTTGAAAATCTAGATAAATTACATCTACTGCATTATCCTTGTCTACTCTCTCTGTTACCTCTTCAAAAAGTTCAATGAGGTTGGTCAAGTAAGACTTCCCTTTTGAAATCCATGTTGACTATTCATTATTATATTTTTGGCTTCTAGATGTTCTTTATTTTTCTCCTTTAGTAGGGATTCCATTATTTTCCTATCACCGATGTTAAGCTGACTGGTCTATAGTTCCCTGGATATGTTCTAGCTCCCATCTTAAATATAGGTATTACGTTAGCTATCCACCAGTCCTCTGGCAATACACCTTTTTTTAACAAATTATTAAATATGTGTAGTAATGCCTTTGCTATCTCTTCCCTAGATTCTTTTAAAATGCACGGATGTAATCCGTCCAGACCAGGAGTTTTTTCCTCTTTGAGTTTGATTAGTTTATTTAATATAGCTCCTCTTTTTATTTTAAATGCATTTATTTCATTTCTAATCTCACCTTCCGGTGTCATGTCCACCTGTTCTATCTCCCTGGTAAATACTGAAGCAAAGTAATTATTTAATATTTCTGCCATCTCTCTTTTGCTGCCTGTGGCATTATCCTTTCCATCCCTTAGTGGCCGTATTCCCATCCCGACCTTCCTTTTTTTATTTATGTGTCTGTAAAATATTTTACTATTTTGTTTTATGTCCCTTGATAATTTAATTTCGTAGTCCCTCTTTGCCTTCCTAATTGTTTTTTTGACTTCTCTCCTAATCTCTTCATATTCTTCCTTATCATGTTCTCCCCTGCTGTCCATGTACTTAATGTATGCCTCTTTCCTTACCCTCAATTTTTCCCTTATGGCTTTATTCATCCATGGTGTCCCATTAGTGTTTAGCTTGTTCTTTTTATTAGCGGAATATATTTTTCCTGGACTCTGTTGAATACCATTTTAAATGTTTCCCACTGCTGTTCGACATCATTGTTTGCCAATATTGTTGTCCAAAAATGTTGAAAGAACCTGTGTACAGAATATTGTGCTTATTACCTGGCCAACAATGAGGTTAGTGAAAAGTCAGTGGGCTTGTGGGTTGGGTGGGGTGTGAATGGGAGTAGGATGTGTTGAAGTTGGAAGCACTGGCTTCCTGTGGGAAGGCTGAAGGCTTTGGGCAGGACCATCAAATGGATTACATGGCACCAAAAAACATGAGATGGCTCAAGGTGGGGAGGGATAGGGAGATTAGCAATTCAGTTAGGACTGTAGTAGCAATAGAAGACTAAATAGTTTGAGGGGTGGATACTATATCAAGACCAATAGTCCCAGATGATTTGTTGCCTCCCAGATGCCAGGGTAAGGGATGTTTTGGACAGGCTGGATAAGATTATGGAAGGAGAAGGAGAGCATCAAGTCATTGTGGTCCATGTAGGAGCTAACGATATAAGTAAGGAAAGGCCTGAAGTACCACAAAAGGAGTTTGGGAGATGAGGAAGAAGGTTTAGGAGCAGGACTTCAAGGGTGGTAATCTCCAGATTACTCCACTAGCCACATGTTAGAATAGGGAAAGATAGGAAGATCAGGGAGCTCAACATATGGCTAAAGGGGTGGTGTCAGAAAGAGGGTTTCTGTTTTACGGGGCATTGGCACCAGTTCGGCAAGATAGGAGCTATTCTCCAAGTAGGGCTACATCTGAACAGAGAAGGAGCTAATGAACAGGCAAAACAGATAAATAGGGAAGTGAAGGGTCATTTAAACAAGAAAGGGGCAGGGAAAATAAAGGTGATCAGAAGAGCAAGTAGGGAAATTAGAAATAGATGAGGTAGATATATAAATAGAAAAGTATTTAGCAAAAAAGGATAGCACGCAGAAGGAATAAAGGAATTAGAGGAGGAAAATCAAATTAACCAGTTATAAGCTGAAAAAAGACTGAGACTTACGAATGATGTGTTAGCTTGGACAAAATCATTTAGGGAATACAAATTTTAAAAATGAAGTACATGTCTTGCACTGCTCAGTGTATGGTAAATAAACTGGGGGGATGAGAAACAATTATGTCACAGGAAGGTATAGATTTAATAGCACTCACGGAAACTTGGCTGCAAACTGGGCAGGTGTGGAAAATAAACATATTGGGTCATAATATTTTTAGGAGGGACAGATTAGATAAGAAAGAAGGAAGAGTGGTGATATTGGTGAAGGTTGGAATACCTGCTGTGGAGAGGTCTGATGTACATAAAAAAGAGATTTAGACCGAGCCAATATGGTTAGAGATCAAAGATAAATAAGGGATTGTTACAGTAATGAGGTTGTGTTACAATCCCCTAATTATGGGAGGGGACTGGAAGAGAATTCGTAGACAGACTATACAGAGAGTAGGAATAATAAAATCATTGTTCAAGAAGGTTGTAATCACTCACTCATTAAATACTCGCTTGTTTCCTACATTACAACAGTGACCACACATCAAAAGTATTTCATTGGCTGTAAAGCAACTCCTGAGGTCATTAAAGGCACTATATACATTTTTTTCTTTTTTATTGGGTCAGGGAGGGGGGTAAACAATTTTTTTTAAAGGAAATTGCAAAGTTGTAGAATAAATATATACCATTAAAAAAAATCAGACTACTTCAAATTTCAGAATGCCATGGATAAATAATACTGTTAGAAATTAAGTAAAATTGTAGAAGGGGACAAATGGGACCTATAGAAAAATAAAAATGAGAGAGAAAATGAGAAAATAGGGAAAGAGGTCAAGAAAGGAATAATAACGAGGTTAAGAAAGGGATAAGGAAAGCAAGAAAGGAGAATGAGGAGAACAGTAAAGTATTCCAGAAATAAATCAGTAAAAAGAGAATCGTCAAATGTGAGGTGGGACTCCTGAGAGGATTGTGAGTTTGCAGAGAATAAATAGAAATCAGCAGGGATAGTTAACAAGTGCATCACTTCAGTATTTACAAAAGAGAAGGATATTGAGGAGGAGGTAAATCCTGAATTGGTTAAAAGTGAGATGAGAGATATTATAATAAAGAAAAGAAAAGAATTAGAGAAATCGGTTAAGCTAAAGGAGGACAAAGTTTTGGGACCTGACAGGACACACCCAAGGATCCTAAGGAAAATGGGAGAAGAAATAACAGCGGCCCAGTGGATGTGTGCCAGAGAACTGGAGAGTGACCAGTGTAATACTCATTTTCAAAAGGAGCGATAGAAAGGGAAATGGGATGGGCTAAAAAGTGGCAAATGGAATTCAATGTCAGTAAATGTGAGGTAAAAAAAATAAAGGTAATAATTATACTTTAAATAGGGGAAAGCTGGGTGATGTGTAAGAGCAAAAGGATATGGGAGTTCAGGATCACAAGATATTAAAAGCAGCACCTCAAGTGGATAAGGTCATTTAAGAAAAGCTAATTGAATGCTGAGTTTTATGGCAAGAGGTATAGAATATAAAACTCGATATGTAATGGTGAATCTATATAAACCTCAGTAACCCTACTATAAAAACCCACTGACTCCCACAGCTAACTTAATTAAACATCCCCCACCCTGCTTCCTGTAAGGACGCTATTCCATTCTCCCAGTTTCTCCGTCTCCGTGAAGGGGTTTTTACTAGTCCTAGCCCCTTTAGGGCTACCCCGGATCAGGCGTATTTCTCAGACGTTCACTTTCAACTAAAGTTTGAGGTAGCCGAATCCTAAAGATGCTTAATTGGGTCTAAAGGTCCGGGCTATCTCTCCCTAAAGGAAAGGAACAACCCGAGAATGTTACCATCCTCCAGATAGCGCTTTTAATGGCCCAGATATTCCGATCCCTACAGGTGTGTACGCGCTGTGTACCCACCCATAGGGACATCGGAAATGCCGGTTTTAGGCATGCACTGCGCATGCGCTGCAAACCGGCATTTCCGATCTGTCAAGAATGCTCTTGACAGATCCTCCGGCTGCCCTGGAGAAGGGCCTCTGTGGGCGGATAGTTCCGCTTTTTGGAGACCCTCCGCCTGCAGAAAACCCTTACAATTCTTACGCCTGATAAAAGGCGTAAGGCCTGCTTTTACCAGGATAAGAGTTGAAAAAAGTTTTTTAAAAACTGCAAACTGCATGCGCCCCTGGGATACATGGGCCCTGCGCACTTCAAGTTTGGTGAGTCCCAGGAGTGGAAGCGTGTGTGTCCCGGGAGCCCTCAGGTAAGGGTGCAGATTTTTCCAGATCACAGGCCTCCGCCCGCGGGAGGCCTGCGATCGGAAAATACGGGCCAATAAGTTTAGCTAGACTGTAACGTCCCGGATATTATGAGGGTCCGGAAAACTCCCTCAGAATTCTGTAACTCTTCACCAAAGAGTGTACAGAAATTGAGTTCACGAGTTATTGATACAGAAGACTTATGTGAGACAATTCTAAAAATATATAGAGATTTATTAAAAGAACCAACATGCAATTTACAGTTGGTGAATCAGTCAATCGCAACTTTAACAGTTCTAAAAAGAGAAAAAATACTATCTTATTATTAACAGAGAATCTTACTTTTAAATCTTAACTTCGCTACAGTATTACAGTTCTTAAAGTTTTCTATACAGGATATCCATCAATATCAAATACCTTTGATCCCTGAGGTACAAAGAGTGGTCGACCACAGAGCTGCCTCTGTAGTCAAGAATCACCTTGCCTGATTAAAGCGACTCTGATATCCCATTTGAAACTTCAATATTTATACCCTTTTCCAGTTGTATTTCTTTTAAAGTTTCTGCTGATGCAAATCAATTATCCCTGTTCATCTTTCTGCTGACCTCTGCAATTCTAACTGCTACATCAGCCAGAATCTTGTCTCATCTCCAGGTGTTCTAGGGTCACCATATAGAACGGTGTGAAAGGCAGGTGTTCCTTATTTTATGTCATCTTTACGAGGGCAGATGTTCCTTATCTTATGTGCCATCTTTATGAAGTTTAAATTAGAACACCTTATCCAGGGTGAACCATTGTTTTTGTTCCCAAAGGTTAGCCTGTCGGAGCCATGCACCTTCTGTTTCAATAAGGTTATTTATTCAGGGTCAACAACTGTCTTATCTCAATAGCCAGAATTCTTTCATAGCTATTTTATAGTTAGGTTTCTAAATTTCCAAACCCAGTTTGTCATGTTTTAATAAGGCCAGAATTCTTTCATAAGATAGTGTATTTTTCTGAATAGGTTATATGGCTTATTCCTTCACATCCGTTGCATGTGTTCTGACGATGCCACCTTCCATACCAGTGCTACCTTTTTTCTCAGCCAAGAATTCCCCTCCACCATGGTTGACATGGCCCTCGACTGTGTCCATCCTATTTCCTGCACTTCTGCCCTCACCTCTTCCCCTCCCTCACAGAACCACGATAGGGTTCCCCTTGTCCTCACCTTTCACCCCACCAGCCTCCACATTCATCAGACAATCCTCCACCATTTCCGCCACCTCCAGCATGATGCCACCACCAAACCTATCTTCCCCTCCCCTTTCACCATTTCGAAGGGATCATTCCCTCTGCGATACCCTGGTCCACTCTTCAATTAGCCCCAACACTCCCTCCCCTTCCCTCCCCTTCCCACGGCACCTTCCTGTGCATAGTCTCAGGATAAGGGGTAGGCCATTTAAGACTGAGATGAGGAGGAATTTCTTCACTCAGAGGGTTGTGAATCTTTGAAATTCTCTGCCCCAGAGGGCTGTGAATGCTGAGTCTTTGAGTATATTCAACGCTGAGATAGATAGATTTTTGGACTCTCGGGGAATCAAGGGATATGGAGATCCGGCAGGAAAGTGGAGTTGAGGTCGATGATCAGCCATGATCTTATTGAATGGTGGAGCGGGCTCGAAGGTCATATGGCCTACTCCTGCTCCCGCCACTGACCCCGGCCGCATCGGACCCACCTTGGAAGGCGAAATCGCGGCCCTTAACTCTGTGGGGGGAAATTTTCACATGAAAAAACGGGTGGGTTGGAAACGGGCGGGGGGGAAGTGAAAGTTGTAAAAATCTGAAAACCCGACCCCAACCCGCACATTTTCACCTTTTACTCAGGTGGGACAGGTGGAGCAGGCAGCCAACCCACTGCTAGGAGGCGGGTTGGCATTTTAAATATTAAAGTGAGGCCTGAAGGCTCTGCTTTAACCTGCTGTGCAGGTTTAACTGCAGGCGGCCGGGGAGCCCGGTGCTTGGGATTCCTGGCAGCTGCAGTGAGGTGAGCACAGCCTCGGGGAGCAATCCTCGTGGGCCGGGACGAGCAGGAGTGCTTCCTCCTGGACCCCCAGGCTCACCCACCAGCAGCCCGCCCCTCCCCGGTGTTGGGGATCGGATCCCCCCCTCTGGGGTCAGGGATCAAACTCCCCCGGGGATTGAACTCAGCCCTGGTGTCGGGCACCGGACCCCCCCGGGATCACAACTCAGCCTCGGGGTCAGGGATCAGATCCCCTGGGAATCGCGACTCTCCCCCCCCCCACTCCCCCCGTGGTCGGGGATCGGACCCCCCTGGGGATCACAGGCTCAGCCCCGGGGTTGGGGATCGGACCTCCCCCCGGGGCATTGGACCTCCCCCCCCCCCCAGGCTTGGAACCCCACTCCCCCAAACCTGGTCCCAGCACCTACCTGTTGCTGCGGTGTTGTGGTCAGCCAGTGTTCCCTGCCCGACTGGAAGCCAGCCTGTCAATCAGGCTGGCTTCCAGGCGAGAAACCCACCCATTATGTCACACGGACTTCCGGGTTTCCCGCGGTCACCCAGGCCCCCCGCTCCGTGCGGGTGGGAAACAGGAAAATCCCGACCTGTTTCTTTCTGCACAGATGTTGTTGACCTGCTGAGTATTCCAACATCCACAGTATCTTGCTTTAGTAAGACCACAGTTGGAGTACTGTGTGGCAGTTATGGGCTCCAAATTATAGGAAGGATGTTGAGGCAATAGAGAGGGTACAGTGCAGATTTACTAAGATACTACCTGGAATGAGGAAATCAAATACAAAGAAGGGCTTGAAAAACTGGGGCTGTTCTCAGATTATGGGCGATTTGATTGAGGTGTTTAAAATTATGAAGGGATGGGACAGAGTAGATAGAAACAGGCTGTTCCTGTTAGGCCTGAATGGCCTGTTTCCGTGTTGTAGTTTCTGTGTAATTCTATGATGGTTACACCTATGCCAGTGAGAGGCTGGGAATGTTAAGCTTAGCAGCAGCTCTTATTTAAAAGTCCCTGTCGGATGACATTCAGAAATGCTCCATTAAAAACATTCCCGGCCACAGCTAGCAGAAAAATCTGGCTAGTAAAGTAAGCACCTAAACCCTTAATGCTGCTTCTACAGAGTAGGTGCTATCAGTAAATAGGTGAACAAACTACATCTGGTTTGCAACCCAGGCCCTACTTGAGTATTCTTTTAAAAAGGGAAACAGGTTTCCTCCAATTGGCCCAAAGTCCACCATAATGAAAATCATGATTAATACACTTCTAAAGGGATCATTTCATCGCTAATCCCATTGCAGTTTCTAACCCTGGGAAAACATCCAATGGCGTCTTTCGTTAATGTAGCCGTGCAGCAAGTGAATAGTGAATGGAACATTGGAACAGGAGTAGGCCATTCAGCCCCTCGAGCCTGTTCCGCCATTCAATTCGATCATGGTTGATCTGTATCTTAACTCCATCTACCCACCTTGGTTCCATAACCCTTAAAACCCTTGTCTAACAAAAATCTATCAATCTCAGTTTTGAAATTTTCAATTGACCCCTAGCCTCAACAGCTTTTTTGGGGAGAGAGTTCCAGATTTCCACTTCCCTTTGTGTGAAGAAGTGCTTCCTGACATCACTCCTGAACGGCCTACGTCTAATTTTAAGGTTATGCCCCCTTGTTCCAGACTCCCCCACCACAGGAAATAGTTTCTCTCTACTCTATCAACTCCTTTAATCATCTTAAACACCTCAATTAGATCACCCCGTAATCTTCTATACTCAAGGGAATACAAGCCTAGTCTATGCAATTAGATGAGTTAAAGTTGAGTTAAACTCAACCCCAACTGCAGTCACCGTTAGCATTAAAAAGCAACTGAGTTTCACTTTTAGTTTCTGTCTGTATCTTGCTGTGTTGTGGAAACTGCCCATTGACCAATTTGTCTGCTGGAGACTAAAACAAGGCCCCATGGGATTCTTTTTTCCGATGTCATGATATAATTGGAACCCTCTAGGCAAGAACATGTCACTTACACGTTCATTGGGAAATTTGAAAAACCACGCTCTTGCCTGAAGGGCTCTAATTGTGGACAGGGGTTTCCTGTAGCAAGCATTTCCTCTGCAGCTTTGGCAAGCAACTCCCCCACCCCCACCCCGGTACAGAGCGAGGTTATAATAGGTGCTGTGTGTGGAATTTGCCTAGTGAACTAAGGGGTTCACGTGAGTTGCAGTATCAGCTCCCTAACTGACAGGAGCTGGGCCGCATGCTTCTCAAAACTCATTACACGTACGGTTGGAAAATTTGACTGTGACTGGGATTAGACCCCGTGACCATGGTGGGGTACACATGCTAACTAAAGAGGGGTTTTCCTACCTCCATTTTACTCCTAAAGATAGTGACTCACCTCAGGTAAGAGTCCACGGGCACTGGCAGCCCTCCGATACCCTCATGCAATTAGCCATCCTTCGTGTGAGTCAAGATGGTGAGCATGTGCAGGATATTCAACTGTGGAAGGCAATTATGCCCTCAGTCACAGAAATGCACATTTCCAGAAGGGTCCATTGGATAGTGATCAGAGGCAGGAACCCTGGACTGTCTTTCCTCTCACCATCATCAGGATCCTGAGGTAATCGGTAGCAGCCCACTGCTTCTCCCCTTGGGTTCAGCCAACTTATCAAACATCAGGGATTAAATCTGGGACCTTCCTGGCCTAGTACCACTCGACTCAGTGCGGTTATCCACTGAGCTGTCTTGACTACCTAGTATTCAGTAAACATTCAGTACTCAGTTTTCAATATTTAATACTATGCTCTGGTGAGAACCACACCTCATGGTAAATAGAAAATAAAATATGGAGATCACCTCCTATAAGAGGTTGGTATCCTGTAACATAAATCAGGGCCAGGGATCTCCTGGACTAGTTTTAATCACCTAAGGGGTTGGAGAGGAATTTTCCAATTTATTTCCCCCGATAGACCTTGGTTTTTCGTTTCTCCCAGGAGATTATATGGGTGGGGAGTGTATGTACAGGAAACTCTTTCGTATCCGGCACCGACGGGACCGGGATGGTGCCGGTTGATTAAAAATTCCGGATAACGGAGAGGTATATCTACCGAGGCTATTTTTAACAAACAAAAATTTTTAAAAATCAAGAAATGTGCAGTATAATTGGGTACTCCCCTACAGAATGTTGTGTTAAATGGATTGTGGAAGATGCTTGATTAAGTACAGTAATGCCAGTTGAGGGTAATCCATAACTCTTTAATTACTTAACAGTAAAACAAAACTTATAAACGACTGTATACTGTAGTTTTCGGAGTATGAATTCTGCCGGTTATTAGAGAATTCCGGATATTTAGGTGCCGTTTAAACGAGAGTTTCCTGTATTGTGATGCATAAGGAATCACAACTGTGTAGTAGCGGTTGAATGGACCAGTAGGTCTTTTCTTGTCCGCCATTTTCGTATGTTCGACTTATATCTGTGAAAGGTAAAAATCTGCTCCAGCCTTATCATGATCTTGAAAGCATTAGTGGCCCCTAGACTAATTCAGGACAACAGGTCTACTGTAAAGATGGTGGCCAGTCACTATAATATCCCTTCGTGATTTTAATGCATCTATTTTGTAATTAATTCATGAACATTGTTTGGTAATTTGTGATCAAATCTGTGATATATGAAGTTTCTTATAGTGTAATATGTTTATTTAGCTAAAGTATTATTATAAAGTTTATTCAAACTAAATTCTTGGTGAATTTTTGGATGTATTAAGATGAGGGTTGTTAGTGTAGGCAAATGGAATTTTTTTGTCACTTTGGACACGTGGTGTCAGATATCCTGCAGAGTAAAACTCCTTCTGCCTCACTCCAGTAACATTCTATAATATAACTTCAGTAAAACACCCCTAACCGCACCAGTGAGATTTTCCATTCTCCACATTAGCCGTCCTGTAGCCTATCTGAATAAGTGAATGAATCTTCATTTATAAACTTTCCCTCATCATTGCCACACACAGAACACCAGCTACAGATGAGGATCCTAATTATTCAAAGGATCTATATGTTATTAAAAATCTTGCACAGGGTGGACACTTTCTATCCACAAACCTTGTCACAATTTTTGGTCACACTTTTCTGTCAACATTTACCATTGTAAACTGTTATGTCAACATTTCCCATTTGATTTTACTATTTCTACTGTCACAATATTGTAGCAAGTTCTGGCCTCTAGGTGTGTCAGTGGAGTGAGTTTTTGAAGTCTTTCTCTTCCTATGCCATAGGTAATTTACTATTTTTTTAAGTATCTGAATTATGCATAGTGCAAGACAAGTACTGATGTATCTTGGTTACTGTAACACCTTGTTAATACCATATATAGCAGACATTATGTATTATTGCATGCACGCAGTTATACATTTAGGTGTTGGGGTATAAATGATCTGCCCCTTGCTTGACACCACTCCATGATTCACTCCATGCCAAATCTGGGAGGAACCAAGAAACAGAGTAATAGAGAGAAACAAGAAACAAACAATAAATTGCACCAGGTGCAATGATGAGTCAACCCAGAGTTACTTTTAAGTTACTTAGGCCATTTGTGAGGTTAATCACAATATGATGGCATTCTGATAATATGCCAATTTAGTGGCAAATTACAGGCAGTTTAGTGCTGTGGCCCTGCATGGCTAGAAAATGAGTTGATGTCAGACTGTCCAAACTCATTTTACACAGGCCCTTCCAGCCAGCGGTTAAGGGAAACCTTCATTCAATCAGTCTGGGCTGGATTCAATCCCAGATCCCCAGAGATGAAAGAAGAATATTGCCCAGTATCTTTAGGTCAATGTAGCCCACTGGGCACGTAGATCAACAAGAGGGATATTCTGACTGCCAGATTTGCTCTTACATTCCATCCCAACTGCGCCTGCCTGGTAAAGAAATGCTTCTATTATTATTTCGACACTTGTAAGAACCATTTTTTGCGTGTACAAAACAAAATCCTTGTTCCACTTCAATAAACTTTTCAACCATGAACTTGTGCATTAAATTGGAATCTATATTAGATGATCGTGATTTACTATATTTATTTCTGGAACTCTGCGCTGTCAAAAAAAAATTCTCCCATTATATAGTGTGAAGAAAAACAGCTTATATAGCATGTCTGGCACTTGTAATTGAGAATACCTGCTATGGTCTGATTGTATAGTTTGCAATTCGGCTGGATTAAAGCATTTACAACACACGCATATGTCAGTGGTACTCACAGTGAGGCCCAAGGTTAGTTGATTCCTTCTTCTCCTTACCCTAACCCATGGCCAAGGGTGAATTGATCCCTGCTCACCTGGAGCACAGCCTGGGGTGACTTGATCCCATCTCCGCTTCTCCAATAACCCTTGGCAAATTAGCTTCTTCATGTGTTTCTGGGGCTCAGTTCATAGCTGGTCAGCTATGGGATGAAGCTGGAGCTGGGATTGAGAATGTGGGGGAGAGAGAGATAACAGTTTGCAAAATAGGAAAAATGGTTTGCTTCATAGTAGGTTTGTGGGAGGAACCTTCAAGAATTTCACTGCTTGCGATTGTGGCCCTCCATAAAAAGTTGATGCAGGTGGGGGGGAAATCCTACCCTGTCCCTCACAGTATGTATAGGATATGAGGTCAAGGGAGCTGGGAGAATTCCCTGTGTACCACAACCAGGGAGTTGCATCTTCTCCCTACAGGTACTGGCAGAGGCCCATCAGGCGGAGATAGGTCACTGACACAGAAAGGAAATAGGAAGTCAAAGATTTTACCACATAAAAAAAAGAACCAAAGGTTGAAATAACTTCACAAGAGTAAGGAAGAATGTCAGTCTAAGATAATGTCCCTGCAACAATCACTGGGGGCATAACAGAGATCTGGCGAAATTCAAGGCACTCTGGGCTGTCTAGGTTTTTTTTAATTTTCAGTTCATACACCATGCGCTGAAATAATCACTATTACAGTAATGCAGTAATTCAAATGCCATGAGTAGCTTGCTTACTGTGTTAAAATTAATATCAATCTACTAAAACACACATTTGAAAACTATTTCAATGCTTTTGTTTTCCCTTCCCCAAGCATATTGGGCTAGAAATTCATCGACTTACCGCCACTCTGTAGCGCCATGAAATGGTGAAAAAATGGTGGCCGCCACTCTTTTGCCAGCTGGTGACGGGTCCTGCGGCAGCTGCCATTTTAGAAGTCCCGGTAGCACTGCCGTTCTGAAGTAGCGTCCTGTGAAAAAAATGGCGGAGTGGTGACATCAATCAGCGTGCAACAGCGACTTAATGTCACCACTCTGAACTTCGACCCTAGTGCTGAATTCAGCGCTGGGTCCTAAGCACGCCAAGTAAACCTAGCGTGCAAGTGGGCTGACAGAGGCAATGTCAGCACCTCTTAAAGGGACACACACATCTTTTAGGTAAGTTTGCATTTAAGCTTTTGGACTGGGATTTTGGGATTTTATTGAAGTAGTGGCTTGCTGCAATAGATGTTAAAAGTTTTTTAAGTGTATAGGGAGTGCTGCTGGATGCTTGCAAGGCCTCGGATGGTAAAGTAAGGCCTCTGAGAAGACGGGAAAATGCTGCAAATACTCAGCAGGTCAGGCAACATCTGTGGAGAAAGAAACAGAGTTCACGTCTCAGGTCGAGATGCTACTTGACCAGCTGAGTATTTCCAGCATTTTATGCTGTCATTTCACATTTCCAGCATCTGCTCACAGAGGGAAGAGGAAGACACAAAAGAGGAAGAAGCCGAAGAGGAGGAATCAGAAGGAAGATGCAACCCAGACAGCCTCTTTGTGGCCCCGATATCAGGGGTGGAATCATCCGCCTGCGGTACCAGTGCCCACAACCCAGTTCCCCTTTCCACATTTGTCCCACACCTTACCTTCCCTCTGTTACTGACCATCACAGCGTCTCTTGGCCACAATGCTGAAACGAAAGCCACCACAAAGCAAACATTCCAATCCCACTTTATACATCTATCCATCCAATATGACATCAAGAAATCAACTCATCACCCTTATGCATTCCCTTAGTGACTGTCTTGTGTGTGCCTTTGCCTATCCTATTGATGTCACACAGTGCTACCCCAGTGGCTGCAGCATGGCTGATGCAAGGCTGTTGATTTTCAGTGGGGAAAACTGCCAATGCTTTGCTCGTCAACCTTGAGGAGCTGGTGGCTGGGAGTGTCAAATCAAGTGATGATGTTTCTTCTTCTTCTTCTCTCTCCTCTCCCTCTTCTTGGTTAACCACTGGCTGGGCAGGTTGCATTTCTTGGGTATGTGAAATGAGGAAGGCACAAGAGTGGCATTGTGGTGACGGGAGGGCAGGAAAGCAAGAGGTGCATGCCAGAAGGAGGATAACATATGAGGATACCAGCATCTTTTATCCTTTCAGCCCCGGAATGGGAGATGTGCCTCGTGATTGGTGCAGATTGTTGTTCGGTGAGTGATTGGGGGTGGGGGTCGTGCATTGAGCAGTGTGTGAGGCTAGTGGTGTAGTTGGTAGGAGACGGCTTTTGAAGATCTATTCACTGAACTTGACCAGTCGTCTGAGGTCATGAAGCTTCTTTGGGCACTGGAGCCAGGTGGTGGGGGCGACACTGCTGGCAGTGACGGCCTCGGTGATCTGGTCCCACATTCTTCTTTCTGGAGGGCCTCCTGGCCCCTGTGGGTATGGGACCTCTCTTGCAGTGTTGACTCCCTGCACAAAGCTGGAGTGCTGCGTGCGAGACCCTGGGTGCCCCTTCCCTGGCTTGCTGAACGTTTTGTGTTAGTGCTGAAGCAGTTTTCCCTTTTTTGGGGGTTCAGAAGGGAATTCAGCTTTTAGAGCTGAATAATCACATTTGGGACTTTTTAATGTTAATTTTTTTTTTTGAAAGGCAGTAAGAGCTGAAAACTGCATTTTAATTTGTATAAGTTCTGAGTGCATTGCCCACAATTCCTTGCGAGCTCCACAGCCTTGCTCCCAGAGGCTGTGCAAAGCTCGAGCACCATTTCAAGACGGGAACTTTGCCTCGGAGGTCTCCACTAACACCACCAGGAGGGCGCTGCGCCTCCAATCTCCAGCCCCCCCCAGACGAATTTATTCTCCTTAGTGTTGCGGCCATCTTCGGCGCCGTTAACTCCGGCAACTTCCGTGGCGAACACGAATTTCTAGGCCAATCTCTCCTATTTTCATTATTTTAACTTTAGTATTTTTTCTTCTGTTTAATCTAATCTAGCCTAACCTATCTAGTCTATATTTTATTCTCCCTTTGAAAGAACATAACTCCAATTCTGGCCTCTTGCGCATTCCCGTTTTCCTTTGCTCCACCATTGGCAGCTATGCCATCAGCTGTCTAGGCCCTAAGCTCTGGGATTCCCTCCCTAAACCTCTCCGTCTCTCTACCTCTCTCTCCTCCTTTAAGGCGTTCCTTAAAACCTACCTCTTTGACCAAACTTTTGGTCACCTATCCTAATATCTCTTTATGTGGCTTGGTGTCAAATTTTATCTGATAATGCTCCTGTGAAGCGCCTTGGGATGTTATACTATGTTAAAGGTGCTATATAAATACAAGTTGTTGTAAATACTGTTATTTACCTCTGTTCCTCTGTGTCCTAGATCCCACTGTCTATTTTATAAACTACAGCCAAATGCAAAGGAAAAAAAGGGCTTTGGTTGGCTTGAACAGGCTCCAAAGGCCAGTTTTTCAACTAATTTAGGACCAATAATCTATTGATTGACACAACCCCATCTGACATCCACTTCTTGTGTCAAATAGAAGAGGCCTAGCACTTGACGAGTTGCTTTGTCAGTAGCACCTGAGGTAACATCATTCACCTCAATGATCTAACTTGGCAGCAGAGCAAGGGGCTAAGAAACCCATTTCCAAGGAGCACAAATAGGCATAAAGATTAGGGGGGAGAAATTGAAAGCATTAGCACCGGCCGGTACCCCCATGAAATGGCAGAAAGACGGCGACCGCGCTCTTCCGCCAGCTGGTGGTGGATCCATTGACACGGGCCATTTTCCAGCTGCCGGTAACGCTGCCAGTAACCACTGGCACCAGGGAGAGTTAAATGACAGAGATCGTGACGTCAGTGAGTGTGCAACACTCACTGGACGTCTGATCTCCAACATTGGATTTAGCCACTTACCTTAACGGCAGCGCAGAACGACAGGGAGAGCTGTCGTCTACCAGCAGGAAGGAGGCTGCAGCAGTGATATTTAAAGGCACCATCCCCAATCAGCTGCACCTAACAAGGTTCAGCAGTTTCAGTGCCTGTTTGTTAATTCCTGCAACTGAAACAGCTTCCTTTAGTTATTTCAAATTTTTTCGGTGACAGGGAGTGTTGATTCAAGTGCAGAAGTCACTCATTATTTATTAAAGGCTTGTGCTCACAACACTTCCTCACAGTCATGGGGGCTGCGGGATTGCCTCAGGAGGTCGACGAGGCAGAGGAGAATGAGGAGGAGAAGGACAAGGAGGAAGAGGAAGAGGAGGACAAGGAGGAGGAGGAACAGGTGGGAGGGCGGAGGCAGGGAGACAATCGGCTTTCCAGACGGGCTGTCCGTGACCGGCTCATCACACTCTGATTCGTAGGAATGAAACCCCAGATCTCGGTAGCTCACCACATCCAATCATGCAATCTCTCTCTCACACCATATCACAGTGTTCTCCTGGATGCAAAGGTGAATGAGAGAGACCACAAAATATTCCAAACACAATTAATAAATGTATCTATAAACATATCACACATATCACTTGAATTCTAATAACTAATGATCCTTATGCCTGCCATAGTTGAATAGCTGACATTGTGTGCAAAGTGTGAGTATTGCTCGGTAGAGATTGTTGGTGGGTGAGTGCTGGGGGTGTGGTGCATTGAGCTGTGTGTGAAGCTTGTGGTACAGATGGTGGTATGTAGCATTTCTTGAAGCCTTCACTCCCCCTGACCACCCATGTGAGCTCATTAAATTTCTTCCTGCACTTTGTGTGGGTCCTGGGGACCACAGTGCTGCCCGTGATGTGGTGTCCCACCTCCCTCTACATAGTCTGCTAGACTTGTGGCAAGGGCCTCCTGCCAGTTGACGGGTACAGGACCGCTCGCCTTCTCTCCACTGCTAAAACCAATGCCTCCAAAGCTTCATTGGAAAACCACCAGGCTCTCTCCCTGGAGCAGTGATCTGCCATCAAGATTTGTAAGTAAGTGCTCCTTCTCCTTGTCCTTCTTCTTCTGGTTGTTGAGACAGCTGCCAACAATGCTGAGAATGAGGTGCTGCAGCATCAATGAACCTCCCCTTTAAGTAGTGAAAAAAGCCTGTGGCAATCATACTTGCATTTAGACTGCCCCCGATATTGGTCCATGAGAATCATGACTGCAATCATTTTAATGAGGAGTGAGGACGAATTTTGCGTGCAGTCTAGACGATTTTCAACTGGCACTATTTAACCATTTTTGGGGAAAGATTTGATAGGTTAGCGCCTCATGTTCGTACCTGCAGAGGGCAGTAATGGGACACTGATGCAGTAGCACCAGGGCGAGGCGAGTTCAGCGCCTCATGGCAAATCCGCCCCACCCCCCTTACACTGCCGGTACGAGGAACCACCGGGGACTTCAACGCCAGGCAGATCGTGACATCAGTGAGCATGCAATGCTCACTGGGCGCCCGATCTGGAAAATTCATTGTCACCACTTACCTTAGCGCCTTGACCAGACAGCGATAGGGAGAGCTGGCACACAGCTGCAGGAAGCTGGCTCCAGTGATGTTATTTAAAGGCATCAGCATTAATCACTCGCAGCTGTCAGGGCAGGTTAATTTCAATGGTTTCTTATCAGTTTCACCCAGTGGATGAGTTTGTATGAGTCATTTCAAGCTTCTTTTTTAGCAGCAGTCTTCTGGCAAGTGCAAAGTGGCTACATTTATTGTTCAAAGATTCAAACTGCTAAACTTGGCAACATTAATGGGGGCTGTACTGGCATGCCACCTCGCCCTCCAGGATCTATGGCGGAGGAAGCGTAGGCAGCCAGAAATACAGGAACATGTGCTCAGAGGGATGAGGAGGGACATCAGGGGTCTCACCAGAAGGCCTTACCCTTTGAGGGTATTCCAACAGCACCTCTCCTACCTTCAATTAAGCGATGAGCAGTGTATTAGATTGCTCCGCATCACCAAGGTGGTGGTCACAGAACTCTGCCACCTCCTCCAAACAGACCCCCAGCTTCACACCAGGATGACTTAAACCTTGATCCCTTTTGCTCACCACATGCCCATCATACCATTCCTGTGTCATGCCATATCACAGCATCCTCCTGGGTGCAAAGGTGAAATGAGAGAGACCACAAAATATTGCCAACCCCATTAATAAATTTATGCATAAACATATCACGTATATCACATTCATTCTAATAACTAATGACCCTTGTGCCTGCCATAGTTGAATAGCTGTCATTGTGTGCAAGGTGTGAGATGTGGGTGTGAGTGTTGGTAGGTAGAGATTGTTGGTGGGTGAGTTCTGGTGGTCTGGTACTTTGGGCAGTGTGTGAAGCTTGTGGTACAGATGGTGGTATGTAGCATTTGTTGAAGCCTTCAATCACCCTGACCACCCGACTGAGGTGGATCTGCTATGAGCACACCTGCTTCAGTCCTCCGGCTCCTTCTCTTTGTTGTGCTTCTCCTTGCTGAGGTAGCTGCACAGCCAGCAATGCTGAGAATGAGGTGCTGCAGTATCAATGAACCTCCCCTTTAAGTACTGGGAAAAGCCTGTGGCAATGATGAGTTGAGATTAGACTGCACCCGATATTGGTCCAGCCTTTGAGTTTGACGCCACTGAGCTAGGCCTTTAAGACTTGAATTAGCGCTCCAATCATTTCTTTGAGCAGTGAGAATTAATTTTGTGTGCAGTCCACAGCATTAGCTCCTAGCGCTAATTCTCAAACTTTTCTAAAGATACCGCCCATTCCTGGGCTATAATGAATTTCTAGCCCTAGGAGTCCAGTAGCTAATATTGTCATGTTCGCAGAGCAAGGCAAAGATCAACTCTGGGTAATTTTACTGGGTGATAAACAGGTGATAATCAATCGTCAGCCCTGGTTTTCACCTGCCGATTAAAAGTTTAAATTACCCTGGTGCATAAATCATGGGCAGCTGTCCTTATTTCCACAATAGGAGCCTGTAATTAGGATCCTGGTAATTTATAACAGATATCTCAAATTCCCCACTATTGAATTTGTACTGTTTTATACATTATGGGCTGATTCTGGAATTTGGTGCTCCCAGTGGGGAGTGGTGCTTGCAAGGGAATACACCTTGGGAAATCCTGAGTGCACAACTTGTGATCTTCCATCCATACATTTTAATGAATGGAAAATCACAGGCTGCATGCCCATAATTTCCTGCAAGGCACTCCCCTGTGAACGACAGCTCTCCCCAGAAGGACTGGATCATAGATACACACCTATATAGTCAACTCCTGATTATTACCAGACCCATGTACAAACTTCTAATTTTTTTTTAAACGGAGTTGCATGCTTTAATTTTGCCCTAAATAATGCACTTTAGAGAAAGAAAGAAAGAAATTGACCAGATAATCTGCTTTTTTAAAAGGTGATGTGGGTTGAGTGATAAATATTGGCCAGAACACCAGGGAGAACTCCTCTGTTCTTCTTTTATGCCCACCTGAGAGAGCAGACGGGGCCTCGGTTTAACACCTCATTTGAAAGACGGCACCCTCCGACAGTGCAGCGCTCCCTCAGTATGGCACTAAGGTGTCAGCCTAGTTCAAGTCTCTGGAGTGAGACTTGAACCCACAACCTTCTGACTCAGAGGCGAGAGTGCTACCAACTCAGTCAAGGCTGACATCTTAGAATGCTTACCCTCAGCGTGTTTATCAGCACAATCTATTTTTTTTCAGCCACTTGGTAAATCATGATTGTTTTAACTAAAACATAGGTGCTGGGTGAGACAGGCCAGCTGCTGAAAAGACCAACTCCAAAATGGCAACTCTGTTAATGTTAGACAAGCATATTTTTTTTAAAGGAACTGTACAACATTCTAACATTAACTGTTTGAAGAAGGTCAAAGTCTTAAATAACTAGAATTTCTGTAATCCTATTTATGACAGGAGAGCTTCTTCAAGAGTTTTTTTGCCATTTTTGTTTAGAGGGAACTGCGGAGTGAATGATTAAAGGGCTGTGGTATAAAGGTCTGTAAACTGACTATTTTTATCTGTAGTTCAAAGAAACCTATGTCATAGCAGAACACTACTTGGCAAACTGGACATGTGTTTATTAGGAGTTAACTGTGGTACTTAAACATTGTTATCTTTGGAAAGAGAACCTTCCAAAGTTCCTAAAACATCTGGCTATGGCAATCTGCAGGGTGGCATGTAAGTGCCGAGCTGTGCCCAACCCATTCTCCACTGCTGATCCCGCCAAAGTTCATGGGGTCAAGTGGAGGTCACACAATTTAAATGTCTTCTGTGGGATGTGGGTGCATTTGAGATGTTCCGACCCCCCCAATGAAGAATTCCAGCGGGGGAAGGGGGGAGATGGTGTGATGGCTTCCTCTATCCTCTAAAAGAAAACTAAGGGCTAGAAATTCATTATAGCCCAGGAATGGACGGTATCATTGGAAAAGTTTGAGAATTAGCGCCAGGCACTAATGCTTTAGACTGCACGCAAAATTCATTCTCACTGCTCAAAGAAATGATTGGAGTGCTAATTCAAGTCTTAAAGGCCTAGCTCATTGACATTACACGCAAAGGGTGGACCAATATCGGGTGCAGTCTAATCGCAACTCATCATTGCCACAGGCTTTTCCCAGTACTTAAAGGGGAGGTTCATTGATACTGCAGCACCTCATTCTCAGCATTGCTGGCTGTGCAGCTGCCTCAGCAAGGAGAAGCACAACAAAGAGAAGGAGCCAGAGGACTGAAGCAGGTGTGCTCATGGCAGATCCACCTCAGTTGGGTGGTCAGGGTGATTGAAGGCTTCAATAAATGCTACATACCACCATCTGTACCATAGTCTTCACACACTACCCAAAGCACCACACCCCCAGCACTCACCCACCAACAATCTCTACCTACCAACACTCACACCCACATCTCACACCTTGCACACAGTGACAGCTATTCAACTATGGCAGGCATAAGGGTCATTAGTTATTCGAATGAATGCGATATGTGTGATATGTTTATACATAAATTCATTAATGGAGTTGGCAATATTTTGTTGTCTCTCCCATTTCACCTTTGCGCCCAGGAAGATGCTTTGATATTGCATTACACAGGGATGGTATGATGGGCATGTGGTGAGCAAAAGGGATCAAGGTTTAAGTCATCCTGGTGTGAGGCTGGAAGTCTGTTTGGAGGAGGTGGCAGAGTTCTGTGACCACCACCTTGGTGATGCGGAGCTGTCTAATACATTGCTCCTCGTTTAATTGAAAGTAGGAGAGGTGCTGTCAAAATACCCTCCGAGGGTAAGGCCTCCTGGTGAGAGCCCTGATGTCCCTCCTCATCCCTCAGTGCACATGTTCCCGTATTTCTGGCTGCCTCCGCTGTAGATCCTGGAGGGCGAGGTGGCATGCCAGTACAGCCCCCATTAATGTTGCCAAGTGTAGCAGTTTGAATCTTTGAACAATAAATGTAGCCACTTTGCACTTGCCAGAAGACTGCTGCTAAAAAAGAAGCTTGAAATGACTCATACAAACTCATCCACTGGGTGAAACTGACAAGAAACCATTGAAATTAAACTGCCCTGACAGCTGCGAGTGATTAATACTGATGCCTTTAAATAACGTCGCTGGAGCCGGCTTCCTGCAGCTGTGCACCAGCTCTCCCTGTCGCTGTCTGGTCGAGGTGCTAAGGTAAGTGGCAACAATGAATTTTCCAGATCAGGCGGCTAGTGAGCGCTGCACGCTCACTGCCTCACGATCTGCCTGGTGTTGAAGTCCTCGGCGGTACCTCGTACCGACGGCGCAATGGTGGGGCTGGATTTGCCTCGTCCCAGCGCTACTGCATCAGCGCCCCATTACCGCCATCTGTTGGCACTAACGGGAGGCGCTAAGGTACCAAATTTATCCCACTAGGTACCTCTTTACAAAGATCTTGGCCAGTTCTTCAGGAGCCCAGGCCTCATTTCCAGTTCAATCCCAACCAGGTGGTATCCACAGCTGCCAGAAGGTCAGCCAGTTTGGTTGGTCTTAACTGTGCTGCCCTTCTGCTATATCTCAAAGAAGGCATGGGGCACAGCAATTCCGACATATGTAACACCTGCCCCGAGTCCCCTCAACCCATCCCCTCCCCTCCTTACATCAATGGCCATGTATGGGAACGTTTACATCCACCTGAGGGGGCGGACGGGGCCTCGGTTTAATGTTTAATTAGAAAGTTGGCACCTCTGACACTTATATTATATCGGTACAATGAATAAACCTTTCCGTCTCTGTATATCCTGAGGAAAATACTTCATAAAAGAGCTGCTATTCAGTAACACAATGAAACACAAATACTTCATTTGTAAAGCAACAAGCAAAATGAGCTTCAAACGTAACCTCACAACAGCTAATACTGGACAGAGTGTCATTGCTGAGATGTGGTGTGCAGGTTTGATCCCCCGCCCCAGCTGATCAGTTTCCCAATTTCTCAGCTGCATAACTGCGGGGTGGCCCTATACAATGTTCAGGCTCCTCCTCACAGCAAGCGACAGAGATCCTGACGACTCAGACATCCCTGGGGGCGCTCTGGCACAATGCTCAGTGACTGCTTTAGAGAAAAAGTCTGGCTGTGCTCCAAGATCACCAGTCTGGCTGACTTCCCAGCCGCAGCTGATGTGTGTCCTCAGAAAACCCAGAGGTAAAAAAATGGGCAATGAAATTCTGTACCGTGCGTTTACCCTCAAATAAAAGGGGAAAGAATGAGAAGAAATTGATATAGTGAGGTGGTGACAAGATTAAACTATGTGCTGCATGTCAATTCTGATTAGAAAATAATTTAATTTACATATGGCTTCAAGAACTACATATCAACCCATACTTTGCAGTCTGTTACATGGGTGTGACATAATAGTAGGATTCAAGTGGTGTTTTTTAAAAATTCAATCTCAGGATATCGGCATTGCTAGTAAGGCCAACATTTATTGCTCATCCCTACCTCCCCTTGAGGTGGTGGTGCTGAGCGTTCTTCTTGAACCGCTGCAGTCCGTGTGGAGAAGGTACTCCCAAAGTGCTGTTCGGTAGGGAGTTCCAGAATTTTGACCCAGCGACGATGAAGGAACGGCGATGTATTTCCAAGTCAGGGTGGTGTGTGACTTGGAGGGGAAATTGGAGGTGATGGTGTTCCCATGTACCAGCTGCCCTCGTCCTTCAAGATGGTAGAGGTTACAGGTTTGGGAGGTGCAGTCGAAGAAGCCTTGGTGAGTTGCTGCAGTGCATGCTGTGGATAGTACACACTGCAGCCACGGTGCGCCGGTGGTGGAGGGAGTAAATGTTTGAGGTGGTGGATGGGCTGCCGAACAAACGAAATGCTTTGCCTGGATGGTGTCGATCTTCTTGAGTGTTGTTGGGGTTGCACTCATCCAGGCAAGTGGAGAGTATTCCATCACACTCCTGACTTGTAGGTGGTGGAGAGGCTTCTGGTAGTCAGAAGGTGAGTCACTCATCGCAGAATAACAGCTTCTTCCTATACCACAGGAATGAAGTGAGAGGGGTTTAGGAATGTCACTGGAACCCTGAGATTGTGTTAAATGTTCGTATGGAGTTTTTTGTTTAACTTTATTTGTTACATTTGCAATACCTCACTCCTAATTTTGTTGACAGTGGGCTCACAGAGAACCCGACTAAGGAGCCAGCCAGCGACTGGAGTTCAACTGACTATTGAGGAAGTTAGAGTTGGCAAGAATCTGAGCATTGTGGTTGAGGGGCAGATGACTGGCTTTCCATGGCTATAATGTCACATGATTCATACCAGTGTTTGTTTTAGTTTGGTGCTGAAGTGTAAGGGCTCGATTTTGTCATGGGGTGGGCTGGGGTCGTGTCATCCGCTTTTCGTGTTAGCCACCCGACTCCAATTGGATGTGGGAGAATTATTCGATTTTCCCCTAATTGGGCAATTGAGTTCCAGCATGTGGGAACCCATGACCCAATTAGTTTTTTCCAGTCTGAAAGTCGCCTCTGATGATGTTATCATTGCTGCTGCATTTAAGGTCTGCAAAGACTGGGAAGCTTTTGGCCTTTGCTGTGAGAGGGACCTGGAGGCAAAATGATTAGCAGGAGACCTAAGTCTGCTCCCAGATTTTTTTGCCGCCGCCGCCACCACCACCACCATCACCACCCCATCTCCTCCACCTCCTCCTCCAGGCTCCAAAGTTCCACAACAATGGTTATGACTGCTAAAAGTTCCCCCAGAATGATGATTGATCAAATCTCCTTCTTAATGGTGGACCTGCAGCTGATAGTCAGCAATCCAAGTGTGCTACCGCCAGGTTTCACCGTCGTGTTTCAGAGGAGATGTGCATCACATCAGAAAAGAGTTAAAATCAGAAAGGCCTCTCAAAATGGGATTATAGAGGCAATTAAGTGGTTGTTAAGGGCCTATCCCGCTTCTTGGAGGCGGGACAGAGACGGGATCAGAAACCACGCATTTGGGAAAATTGCTCGGAGGCGGGATCGGGCCCGCCCGCCATTTTTTGCAATTTTAACACCCCACACGCCTCCATTCCCGCCTCCTCGGGCCTGGCAAAATCGAGCCCTAAGTCTCTTCAATAGATTAAAGCACTGAAAATCTTGTAACACAATGGTGTATTATTTCTTTTATTTGTTAACTTGGTCATAGTGTCAGCTGTGGCTCAGTGGGTAGCACTCTCGCCTCTGAGTCAGAAGGTTGTGGGTTCAAGTCCCACTCCAGGGACTTGAGCACATCAATCTAGGCTGATACTCCAGTGCCGTGCTGAGGAAGTGCTGCACTGTCAGAGGTGCTGTCTTTCGGATGAGATGTTAAACTGAGGCCCCATCTGCCCTCTCAGGTGGATATGAAAGATCCCATGGCACTAAGTTCAAAGAAGTGCAGGGGCATTATCCCCAGTGTCCTGGCCAATATTTATCGTTCAATCAACAGAAAGAAAACAAATTATCTGGCCATTATCACATTGCTGTTTGTAGGAGCTTGCTGTGTGACAATTGGCTGCTGTGTTTCCCACATTACAACAGTGACTACACTCCAAAAGTACATTGGCTTTGAAGCACTTTGAGGCATCCGGTGGTCGTGAAAGGCGCTATATAAATGCAAGTCTTTCTTTCATTAATGCACCGCTTTACAGAGAGTGAATAAGTCAGACTCTGATTTTATTACCTGGGATGCTGGGATATTTACCAGTGTTTCAGGGATCGCATTCCTATGAAATTCAGTTGATGAGGATTACCAGCACTTCACTGTGAGTGAATTTTGATGTCTCACTGAGTGGTGCTCTAAACTGACAGAACGGGCATGTAATATTATGTGTCAGCCGTGGTCTCCAAGTCAGAAGGTTGTGGGTTCAAGTCTCACTCCAGAGCTTGAGCACGAAATCTAGGCTGACAGTATAGACGGAGTGCTGCACCGCCGAAGGTGCCGTCTTTAGGATGAGATGTGAAACCGAGGCCCTGTCTGCCCTCTCAGGTGGACATAAAAGATCCCATGGCATTATTCGAAAAAGAGTAGAGGAGTTCTCCCCAGTGTCCTGGCCAATATTTATCCCTCAAACAACATCAGTAAAAAAAAAACAGATTATCTGGTCATTGTCACATTGCTGTTTGTGGGACCTTGCTGTGATTAAAAAGTCAGCTGCCGCATTTCTTACATTAAAACAGTGACTACACTTCAAAAGTATGTAATTGGCTGTAAAGCACTTTGAAATGCAAGTCCTTTTGTATTTTCTTTCAAGGGCGGTAAAGCTAGACTTGTTTTGATCACACTGGCCAAGGTTTGGAGAGGAGGAAACAGATTTTCAGCCCATCATGGTTGTGGGTTCAAGTCCCACTCCAGAGACTTGAGCACAAAATCTAGGCCAACACTCCAGTGCAATAAGGAGGGAGTGCTGCATTGTCGGAGGTGCCGTCTTTCGGATGAGACATTAAACAAAGGCCCCATCTATCTTCTTAGGTGGACGTTAAAGATCCCATAGCACAATTTCGAAGAAGCGCAGGGAGTTCTCCCTGGTGTCCTAGCCAATATCGCTTAAAAAGATTATCTGGTCATTATCTTGCTGCTGTTTGAGGGAAAAATTTGCTGTGCACAAATTGGCTGCCACATTTCCTACATTACAACAGTCACTGCCCTTCAAAAGTACTTAATTGGCTAAATTCTAATCTCCTTAAGAGCTTTGGGACATGCTCAGGTTGTGAAAGGAGCTATATAAATGCAACTTCTTCCTTTCTTTCTAATTTTCTGAGGTTTATTTTCTAACAGCACATAACTGCTCACGACCATCACATAGCTTTTCTCCTTAATCC
Organism: Squalus acanthias; assembly: GCA_030390025.1. Taxonomy (NCBI): domain Eukaryota; kingdom Metazoa; phylum Chordata; class Chondrichthyes; order Squaliformes; family Squalidae; genus Squalus; species Squalus acanthias. The sequence goes on from CM059428.1 coordinate 37,177,952, forward strand.
AGTCTTCTTCTAGGTGGTACAAAAGCCCATACCTCTTCAGTAGTTAGGGCACTTTTAGTGTAGTTGAGGTGAGGGCACGTTCCCATAGGATGTTCTCAAAGGTGGACCATTTTCTTCACCCAATATACATCCCATTAGTATGATACACAATGTTGAGTCGACTTCAGTATCCACCACTGTATAGTCTCAATCCTGTAATCACAAAATGCAGAGCAAGAACAGTATACATTGGTGTTAATAAAAGCAAGTTTGATCAGGCAGTAACAATTTCAAACATGTACAAAAGAACTGACATGCACATTAATGCATGTACCAATGAAAGTAGAGTAGGAGGCCATATTCTTTGCTACGTGTATATTGGACCAATTGCAGTCGGTTCCTTGAATGAAAGACAAGGTGGCAGGAAGCAAAGGGTGGTGGTGGATGGATGTTTTTCAGACTGGCAGGTGGTTTGTAGTGGTGTTCCCCAAGGGTCAGTTTTGGGTCCGTTACTCTTTGCAATTTTGATAAATGACCTAGACTCGGGTGCATGGAACAGCATTATAAATTGTGTAGATGATACGAAACTTGGCAAAGTAGTAGATAGTGATGAGGATAGTTATAGGCTTCAGGATGACAGACAGGATGGTGGAATAGGCAGAAGCATGGCAGATGGAGTTCAATGCGGACAAGTGTGAAGTGATGCACTTTGGAAGGACTAATATGGAAAGCCATCATACTATAAATGGCATGATTTTGAAAAGTGCAGAGAGACCTTCAGTCCATATACACAAATCCTTAAAGGTGGCACGGCAAGTTGATAAGTTGGAAAAAAGCATATGGACTACTTGGGGTTATAAATAGAAGAATAGATTATAAAAGCAAAGAGATCATGCTCGAACTTTATAAATCACTGGTTAGGCCTCAGCTGGAGTATTGTGGACAATTCTGGGCCCCACACTTCAGGAAAGGTGTGAAGGCCTTAGAAAGGTTACAGAGGAGGTTTACCAGGATGTTAACAGGGATGAGGGACTTCAGTTATGAGACGAGGTTGGAAAAGTTAGGACTATTCTCCTTGGAACAGAGAAGGTTAAGAGGTGACTTAATAGAGGTTTTAAGACGATGAGATGTTTTGATCGGAGTAGATCGAGAAAAACTATTCCTTCTGGTGAGTGGGTCAATAACCAGAGGTCAGAGCTTCAAAATCATTGGCAAAAGATCTGGAAGGGAGATGAGGAGAATTTTTTTCACTCAGAGTTGTCAGGATCTGGAACGCTCTACCTGCAAAGGTGGTGGAAGCTGATTCCATAAATAATTTTAAAAGGGAGTTGGACAGGTACTTGAGGATGAGGAACTTACAGGGTTACGGACAAAAAACGAGAATGTGGGACTAAGCTCGACTGCTCTTTCAAAGAGCCAGCACAGGCACGACGGGCCGAATGGCCTCCTTCTGTGCTGTAAGTTTCTAAGATTCTATGAAGTTAGACATACTTTGACCAAACTTGGATGAGCAGACCCATAGAAAATATTTAGAATTATTAGCTGGGAGGGTAGAGCTTAACAGCTGTATTTCATTTTTACGTCATGGAGCCTTTTCACTCTCTCTCGATGATGAATTGTGAGGTATCAGCCAGTCCACCATGTGTTGGTATGCATTAGACAGAGCTGTCAGAGAACAGGATGTAACATCACACTCTACACCAGGGCTGGCTTTCTTGAAGTCTTGATTACATATGTGGAGTTGTGTACACATTTGCAGAATGAAAACATTCTGCCTACGCACAAGCTACTTGTGATGCCAAAAGAAATTACATGTGTTGACTTATCTTTCATAATTTCGAGCCAGTCCTCACTCCACTAGGGTATCGAGACAGATCCATAGGGACAGGTAGTGGGGAGCAGTGAGTGGACTTTTAAAATAAGTGTGGTGGCTCCCATTCTAAATCCTGCAGGAGAAAAATAAAGATAGGCAACAGTTAACGAGGATCCTTGCCATACTCAAGAATGTGTTTTACTGATCAGCTGGTACACTACAGTTAAATTCTTGAAAGAGGCAAAATTTTGTGTACTTCATCTCATTGCTTCTTGGCAAAGGGACTCTGTGGATTGCTAAAAAGAGCAGATTAAATCAATATTGTAATCAAGCTGCAGAACTAAAGATGTTAACTAAGGTTGACACTGCTCCTAAAAGGAGACTGACTATAATGGGCCAACTGACTCACCATTGATACTTCCAAATACATTACACTCATCGTATACAATGAGCATGGTATTATGGTTGTAAATAACCTCCAGTGACTGGCCTTGTTTTGATTTAACTATTTGGTATAATGTGTCATTCGGCTGCACTTGGCATTTAAATCGAGCCTTTATCTTGAAGCTGTTCATCAGAAAAACATATGTGGGGAGGGGAATCATCCTGTTGGGGATCGTTTGCACTATTTTGGTGGTAACTTTATGCAAAAAATGCACCGTTACTGCCTGGCTGTTGGCGTGCCACTTTCTGTTTCTTTGCAAATCAATCCAACAGCAGTGATATGCTAAGTTACGCGGTTAAAAGTAATTCAAATAACAGCTCAACAACAAAATTGATGCTCTTGACACCTTTAACAAATGCTACATATTCCACTAGTGGTAACTGAAGCAAGATGCTGTGCAAAACTGGTGTGTAAGTAACATTATACCCACCCCCAGTGTCACTCTCCACCTTTATGAGAAGGGTAGATGCTGAGAGGTTGTTTCCCCTGGTTGGAGTGTCTAGAACTAGGGGGCATAGTCTCGGGATAAGGGGTAGGCCATTTAAGACTGAGATGAGGAAGAATTTCTTCACTCAGAGGGTTGTGAATCTTTGGAATTCTCTGCCTCAGAGGGCTGTGAATGCTGAGTCTTTGAGTATATTCAAGGCTGAGATAGATAGATTTTTGGACTCTAGGATATGGAGATCGGGTGGGAAAGTGGAGTTGAGGTCGATGATCAGCCATGATCTTATTGAATGGCGGAGCAGGCTCGAGGGGCCGTATGGCCTAATCATGCTCTTACTTCTTATGTTCTTATGAGATGAGAAAACTCAGAGGGAACATGGAAGGAAAAGAAAAAGTAATAAGGCAAATTTGCCTCCTACTGCCATTTCAGAACATGCTCCCCACATACTGCATTTATTCCATTTCATTTTCTTGGGCTTATCCTGATTGGTTTCTAACTGCATTTATTCAATTTCATTTTCTTGGGCTTATCCTGATTGGTTTCTAACTATCCTCTTAATACTGACTGAAGATGCCCAGGTGTGTGTGAAAGTCCAAATTTGCCATTTTGGTAAATAGTCTGATTGAAAGCAGTGACGCTATCGGGACCCAACTGTTATCTTTACTCAGGCCTCAGCGGGGAAGTCGGGCAGATGAGGATCAGCTAAAGAAGAGAATGAAGAAAAGCAAGCGTTTTTCTTTCCTTTGTGAGGCCGGGAGGAGCATGAGTGTGGCTCCAGGAAAGCTTAGACCTCCCCAGTCCCAGGCTTCCGGCACCCCCGCGCCACCCCTCCCCCCCCCGCGCCACCCCTCCCCCCCCCGCGCCACCCCTCCCCCCCCCGCGCCACCCCCCCGCGCCACCCCCTCCCCCCCCCCCGCACCACCCCTCCCCCCCCCCGCGCCACCCCTCCCCCCCCCCGCCACCCCTCCCCCCCCCGCGCCACCCCTCCCCCCCCCCCCGCGCCACCCCTCCCCCCCCCGCCACCCCTCCCCCCCCGCGCCACCCCTCCCCACCCCCCCGCGCCACCCCTCCCCCCCCCCCGCGCCACCCCTCCCCCCCCCCCGCGCCACCCCTCCCCCCCCCGCCACCCCTCCCCCCCCCCCCGCCACCCCTCCCCCCCCCCCGCCACCCCTCCCCCCACCCCGCCACCCCTCCCCCCCCCCGCCACCCCTCCCCCCCCCCCGCCACCCCCCCCCCCTGTAATGCACTGCCTGAAAGGATGGTGGGGGCAGAATCGATAGTAACTTTCAAAAGGGAATTGGATATATACTCGAAAAGGAAAAATCTGCAGAGCTATTGGGAAAGAACAGGGAAGCGGGACTAATTGGATAGCTCTTGCAAAGAGCCGGCACAGGCATGACAGGTCGAATGGCCTCCTTCTTTGGTGTATGATTCTATGGGGGGAGTTTTCTGGGGGTCAGCAGGCGTGATCGGTGGCAGGTCGGGTGGGAAAGTGGTTTTTTTTGACAGCGGGGCGGGACCCTGCTTATCAACCCGCCGCCACTCGCCTTTACCAAATGTCGGGTCTCTCAGCGCTGAGCAGACCCGCCACGCAGTGGCGGGGGAGGCAATTCAGGTCATTATCATCTTGTTAACAGAGGATTAACAACAATTTTGAGCTCACCTTTAGAATTTACCAGCTCGCCCACGGGGTCCACGCTGCTCGGGGATCACGTGAGTTAAGCTGGGCAGGAGTTTAATGGCCATGGAATCATCTCATTACTTGACAGCTTGAAATGTGCTATAAAAGCTCCCAACTCACAGCTGTTCACTTTCCAAGCTCAGAAGCTGTTGCTTACTGCATTTGGAAGACAGATTGAGCTTTTTGCAGGTTGCAAGTGTTTGGAGCAAACTCTCTATCCAGTGTCACCTCATTGGAACAACCTCTCTCACCATTGACAGATTGCTTGTCATCTCAAGTTCACCTGCCATTTATTCCATCAGCATGAGTACAATTTATACTCCCTCACCTTGGTCCTCAGAAGCTGACCACGATCAGCCGCAACACCAGCAGCACCAGGCACACCAGCAGCACCAACAACCACACCAACCTTCTCCGCAATCACCTGATGCTGCACAGGACAGAGGGCATCAGCACCCGATCACATTGCTGCCCGGGATGCCAGTATGGCCTCACGATGGCTACATTTACTTCACTTGGCGCTGCACACCCTGGCTGCCACATGATGCGCCAGGTTGGCACCACCCCACACCAACACCATAAAGCATCCCTACAATGCCCAAGCCATTCCTTTCACACTCATCACCATTGAGGGGGGTACCGTTATGTCTCACCATTCACTGCAACTCACTAAGCCACTTCCAAAGGTTCTCACAAATCTGCCCAAGGATGCAAAGTGTTGAAAATAAAGATCTCAATGTTTGACAGCACATTAACAGAAACTTCACATGAACATTGGCTAAAACACCCAAGTGCCTACCCTTGTGTGTTGTTAGTTGGTACGATTGCACTAGGATAAGGATGAGTATGAGGGGTGGCTAGTGAGATAGGGAAGTGATAATGTAGATAGAGAGGGATGGGTGGAGGTGCAAGTTAAGTTGGTGTGAGTAAGGATGTGCAGGAGTAGGGTAGGGAAGGCAGAGTGATGAGGATATGATGAGTGGCACAGCAGGATGAGGTTGAGTGTGGCTTTTCAGTAGCGTTTCGTGATCTATTGAGATCATTGAAAGGTTTGTGCCACAGCAGCCTGGTCCTCCTGATGATATCCCTGCTTGTGCCCTCCTCTACAGTGTGCAACCAGACTGCGTTGATCTCCTGGGCGCTTTCTTCTGCCTATTGGAAGGGAAGAGGACCTCCCTGTGTGCTGTGACTCCCTCCATAAGCGTATGGAGGGAGTCATGGGAGAGCCTGGGTACAGGCATGCACCTCTGTGCAGTGCTTGTCAGTGTTTGTAGCACCTCAATGCTGTAGAACACTGACAGCACAACTGTCAAAGTAAATTTGCACATGGTCCCTTTAAGGAAACCGGCTGCTGGCGTGTCATCAAATGACGTTATCAGACCCGCTTCCGTCAATTGGACCGGGAAATGCGCTGGGCGGGCTTAACAAGCCCAATCAGGGGAAAGTCATGTCGGAGGCCGGGATGGAGCCAGCAGCGAGACCACGACCCACTACCGACCTTGCCCGCCACGGACCCACCGAGGTAGGGAAAATCGCAGTCTATGATTCCAAGTTATATCGATAACATGCCATAAAAACTGTCATTTATATTACAGCTTTTTAACCCAAACTGACTGTTGTAAATTGGAACAAAAAGTAATCGACATCAAGCTTCCATCATATAATGGTAATGATGTTATATTGCTGTGGAAGAACTTTCAGAGGCTGCGCCGCAAAATTCGGCACCTTAGCGTCGGCAGTTAAGGTGGGTTTGCAGGGGAAAATGGCGGCCACCTCACTTCCACCGCAGCTCGCGCTGGACGCCACCTTGATGAGGGCAATAGCACGGGCGGGACGTGCGTGCACCAGCAGTATGCAGCGTAGGCAGATCGTGACGTCAGTGAACGTGTAACATGCATTCAGCTGCACGAGGCACATCCCGCCAGCGCAATTTAAAGAGATACATGCAACTTGCAGGTAAATTGATTATTTCTCTTATACTGGCTCTTGCAGAGTTTATATGAATACTAGCTTGCTGGAAGATATTTATAATGTTGTTAAAGTGTGCAGGGAGTGCTGCTGGACGTTGGGAAAGGGTTGGCTGCTACTAGAAAGTCTCCGAGTACATCACTTGCTCCCAGTCATGTGGGCTCTAGTTGCAGTCCCTGTCGTGCTGCAGCATGACAGGGTGATGGATCAGTGGCAGCATAAATAAGCTGCTCGCAGGGGGAGGAGGAGGAGGTGGAGGTGGAGGAGGGTTCTCAGCAGGAGGCCATACCCACCTAGGGTCTTCAGGGAGCACTTCTCCTACCTACACCTAAGCCAGGAGCAGTGTGTTCGTGCTTGCCCCCTGCCTGTTAGCTCCTGCTCGTGCCAGTTATGCGCCACCTTGGCCTGCAAGAGAAAGGGAAGTGTGACAGAGAGTTTGCTGCAATATGTTTGGGTGATATGCCTGTCAGGGTTGAATAGCTGGCATTTTGTACAAGGTGTGAGATGTGGGTGTGAGGCTTACAACAGTGGTAAGTGTGTGAGGGTGAGGTGAAACTATGATTATGAGGTATGAGTTGTGATTGGTAGAGATTGTTGGTAGGTGAGTGTGGTGCATTGAGCAGTGTGTGAGGCTAGTGGTGCAGTTGGTAGGATATGGCAGTTGAAGATGCATTCACTGACCTTGACCACTCATGTGAGGTCATTAAACTTCTTCCGGCACTGGATCCAGGTCCTGGGGGAAAGACTGGTGCCACTGGCTGCTTCAGCGATCTCCTCCCACTGTCTTGGAACAGTGTATCTGGAAGGCCTCCTGGTCCTCTGTGGGTAGAGGACCTGTCTTTTCCTGCACCCAGGTACCAGTGCTGCGTCTGAGAACCGAGGTGCTCTTTCTCTGCCCTGTTGTGACATTGCTAACTTCCCCTTTGCATAGCTCCAGTCAGAATGAGGTACTTCTTTCACAAAGCACCTCCCCTTTCAGAAGTGCAGACAGCCTTTCACTCTGCAGCCAACCTTGAAATACAGGGGGCCCACAATATTGGGCCCCTGATGAGCGCTGAGCCAACCAGCAGCACGTTGAGCGCTGGGCTCAGCAATTTAATCGTGTTAATGAGCAGGCATGAATTTCGCGTGCTGCCTGCATTACTTTAAACGGATGCGGGCAGATCGCACATTGTGATCCCCGCACCCGTATTCAGGCCTCATCCAATTTAGCCCGTTAGGTATTTTATTTTACCACATCCCATATATATTATTACAAGAGGAAAGCTCAGTGCTCTGAAGCAGTTTTTCTCATTTTATTAATATTTTAGTCTTATTAGCATACTGTTCACTATTCATTTATGTATCAACGGTATTATTCACCTTCTGTTGTTTTAAGGCTGTCGTGTATGGTTGCGACTTCCTGCAGTTCAGAAAAATTGAAATGTAAATGAACTTGTGTTTATAAATAATTAAGATATTTATACAGTAGTGTTTTCTTTCAAGACTTTGTTTTTCATATTAAGAAGCAAAGATCACACAAGACACAAATTACAACGCTGTCTTGTGAGCTTACATTCACCAGCACAGACCGTAGTCATCCTTACAGTCCATGGCAGATGAACACAGCACAAACTGGAAAAGCTTTTGAAAATCTATGTTTGTACTGAAGGGTATAAAGAAGATCGTTATTATGAGGTAAGGTTATCCATCGCCACTTTTTGACATAAGTAATTCGGTCACCATGGGGGAAAAATTGCTCTCATTGCGATATGTAGCTGTTTAAAAAAGAACATGTCGCAGCACGTAGCAACCAGAGCCATTTTCTCCCACCGCCCCATGTTCTTTAAGAAAAAGTCCCTTCATAAAGAAATGTTGTTGTAAGCCGCACACTTGATTTCTTCCAGTGCCATACTTTACAAAGGAGACTGCAAAGAACATTAAACATTTTTGCTGGTATTTTTATTTTCATTACTCAAGTAGCCAATTTCATGTGGCATTGCACACGGGGAGCTCAAGGCCAAGTGTAGCCTTCATGTGATGCGGGTTCGAAGGGCAGAGGTTAATTGGACCAGGACGCACAAGGCGTAATTCAGTCTCCATTTTAAAGCCATATATTCTGTGCTTATTTTTATATAATATATGATTTGATACCCACCATAAACTTAACCTCATCCAAAACTCTGCTGCCTGTATCCTAACTCACACCAATTCACGTTCACGCATCAACCTGGTGCTCACTGACCTACATTGGCTACCGGTCCCTGAATGTCTCGATTTTAAAATTCTCACCCTCATGTTTGAATCCTTCCATGACCTCGCCCTTCCCTATCTCTGTAACCTCCTCCAGCCCTACAGCTTGACTCTGTGCTCTTCCAACTTTGGCCTCTTGTGCATTTCCCACTTCCTTTGCTCCACCATTGGCAGCCGTGCCTTCAGCTTTCTAGAACCTAAGCTCTGGAATTCCCTCCCTAAACCTCGCCGCCATTCCAGCTCTCTCTCCTCCTTTAAGACCCTCCTTAAAACCTACCTCTTTGACCAAGCTTTTGGTCACCTCTCCTAATGTCTCATTTGGCTCGGTGTCAATTTTTGTCTGATTACACTCTTGTGAAGTGCCTTGGGATGTTTTACTATGTTAAAAGCGCTATGAGAATAAAAGAAAGACTTGAAATGACATAACGTCTTTCACAACCTCAGGATGTACCAAAGCGCATGACAGCCAATGAAATGTAGTCATTGTTGTAATGTAGGAAATAATATATAAATGCAAATTGTTGTTGATATTATCTTAATATATTAAAAAAATTACATCTGCACACACTTCCTGTTAATTTTTCCACTGTAAATTCTTATGTCAACATTTATAACGGAAGCTGCATGGGTAAACTTGTCGCACTGTAATTACACCCTCCAGCCAGTGGTGGCGTTCTAATGGTGCACTGGGTTCCAACTGAGGGCCTAGGAGTGGGATCTCCTGACCTAGGGCGTCTTCACCCCGGCCCCGCCCAGTTACATTGATGACCTTGTAGGAGCGGGCAAAGGCTCTGACCCCACAAGGCCGTACAGGAGACTCGCACTTGAGGTGAGACACGGCACATCCAGGTGTTGGGCAAGTTGGACACAGAGGCCTGGATATTAAACCCCCTCCCCATCACACTAATAGGGGTAGCCTACAGACCACCTAATAGTGGAAGGGAGGTGAAGGAAGAAATATGCAGACAAATTAGGAAAATGAGTAAAAAACATAGAATAATAATAATGGGGGATTTCAACTACCCAGATATTAATTGGACAGAAGAGGTAGGTAAAGGGAATAAGGGAATGGATTTCCTACAATGTGTACAGGACTCCTTTCTAACCCACTATGTAAAAAGCCCAACAAGGGGGATTTGTTATTGGATCTAGTAATGGGGAATGAACAAGGGCAGACAAGAGAAGTAAAAGTAGGGGAACATCTAGGCAATAGTGACCATAATATAATACGCTTTAAGATAATAATTGAGAAGGACATAGGTATGACAAAGACCAGGGTAATAGATTGGAGAAAAGCTAGCTATGAGGGGCTGAGAATAGAACTTGGGAAAATAAAATGGACAACAGTATTGGCAAACAATGATGTAGAACAGCAATGGGAAACATTTAAAATGGTGTTCAACAGAGTCCAGGAAAAATATATTCCGCTAATAAACAAGAACAAGCTGAACACTAATGAGACACCATGGATGAATAAAGCCATAAGGGAAAAATTGAGGGTAAGGAAAGAGGCATACATTAAGTACATGGACAGCAGGGGAGAGCATGGCAAGGGAGAATATGAAGGGATAAGGAGAGAAGTCAAAAAAACAATTAGGAAGGCAAAGGGGAACTATGAAATTAAATTATCAAGGAACATAAAACAAAATAGTTAAATATTTTACAGGCACATAAATAAAAAAAGGAAGGTCGGGATGGGAATAGGGCCACTCAGGGATGGACAGGATAATACCACAGGCAGCCATAGAGAGATGGCAGAGATATTAAATAATTACTTTGCTTCAGTATTTACCAGGGAGATAGAACAGGTGGACATGACATTGGATGATGAGATTAGTAATGAGTTAACTGCATTCAAAATAAAATGAGGAGATATACTAAATAAACTAATCAAACTCAAAGAGGATAAAACCCCTGGTCCGGACGGATTACATCCGTGCATTTTAAAAGAATCTAGGGAAGAAATAATAGAGGCATTACTACACATATTTAATATTTCATTAGAAAAAGGTGTAGTGCCAGAGGACTGGTGGATAGCTAACATAATACCTCTATTTAAGAAGGGAGATAGAACATGTCCAGGGAACTATAGGCCAGTCAGCTTAACATCGGTGGTAGGGTAGGAAAAATAATGGAATCCCTACTGAAGGAGAAAATAGAAGAACATCTAGAAACGAAAAATATAATAACAAATAGTCAGCATAGATTTCAAAAGGGAAAGTCTTGCTTGACCAACCTAATTGAATTTTTTGAAGAGGTAACAGAGAGAGTAGACAAGGGTAATGTAGTAGATGTAATTTACCTAGATTTTCAATAGGCCTTCGATAAGGTACCGCATAATAGACTAATGAATAAGGTCAGGGAATGTGGAGTCAAGGGACAAGTAGCAGAATGTATAGCTAGCTGGCTTCAAGACAGAAAGCAGAGAGTAGGGGTAAAGGGTCGCTATTCAGAGTGGCAGAAGGTGGGTAGTGGTGTTCCACAAGGATCAGTGCTGGGACCACTGTTGTTCACAATTTATATTAACAATTTAGACCTTGGAATCAAAAACACAATTCTAAATTTGCGAATGACACCAAGTTAGGTGGAATAGCCAATACTGAGGAGGACTGCAACAAATTACAAGACGACATTAATAAACTTGCAGAATGGGCATATAATTGGCAAATGAAATTTAACACAGATAAATGTGAGGTATTACATTTTGGTGAGGTCACATATTACTTGGAAAATAAGAATCTAAATGGGGTAGAGGAACAAAGGGATCTAGGAGTACAAATACACAAATCACTAACAGTATCAACACAGGTTAACAAGGTCATAAAAAAGCAAACCAAGCACTAGGGTTTATTTCTAGAGTGATAGATTGAAAAGTAGTGAAGTTATGCTGAACCTGTATCGAACCTTGCTTAGACCACACTTGGAGTACTGTATGCAATTGTGGTCGCCATATTGTAAAAAGGATATAGAGGCACTGGAGAAGGTGCAGAGAAGATTTACAAGGATGATACCTCTTCTTCTTCTTAGGCAGTCCCTCGGAACCGAGGATGACTTGCTTCCACACTAAAAATGAGTTCTCAGGTGACTGATGAGTCCAATGCGGGACCTACAGTCTCTGTCACAGGTGGGACAGACGGTGGTTGAAGGGGCGGGTGGTGGGGTGCTTGGGTTGATGTGCGTTCCTTCCGCTGTTTGCACTTGCTCCCGGCGAAGAGACTCGAGGTGTTCGGCGCCTTCCCAGATGCTTCTCTTCCACTTTGTGCGGTCTTCGGCCAGGGATTCCCAGGTGTCGGTGGGGATGTTGCAATTTTTCAAGGAGGCTTTGAGGGTGTCCTTGAAGCATTTCTTCTGCCCACCTGGGGCTCTCTTGCCGTGTAGGAGCTCCGAGTAGAGCGCTTGCTTTGGGAGTCTCGTATCGAGCATGCGGACGGTGTGGCCCGTCCATCGGAGCTGATCGAGTGTGGTCAAAGCTTCGATGCTGGGGATGTTGGCCTAAGCGAAAACACTGACGTTGGTGCGCCTATCCTGCCAATGGGTTTGCAGGATCTTGCGGAGGCAGTGTTGGTGGTACCTCTCCAGTGCTTTGAGGTGCCTGCTGTACATGGTCCATGTCTCTGAAGCATACAGGAGGGCGGGTATCACTACTGCTCTGTAGACCATGAACTTGGTGCTGGGTTTGAGGTCCTGGTCTTCAAAAACTCTCTTCTTCAGGCGATTGAAGGCTGTGTTGGCACACTGAAGGCGGTGTTGGACTTCGTCATTGACGTCTGCCCTTGTTGACAGTACGCTCCCGAGGTATGGAAAGTGGTTCACGTTGTCCAAGGCCTCGTCATGGATTTTGATAATCGGGGAGCAGTACTTTGTGGCGGGGGTGGGTTGGAAGAGGACCTTTGTCTTACGGATGTTTAGTGTAAGGCCTATGCTCTCGTACGCTTCAGTAAAGGTGTTGACGATGGTTTGGAATTCGACCTCAGAGTGTGCGCAGACGCAAGCGTCGTCTGCACACTGTAATTCGATGACAGAGGATGGGACTGGACTGGGGGCGACGGAGGTTGAACAGTTTCCCGTTTGTTCTGTAGATTAGCTCCACTCCAGCGGGGAGCTTACTGAGGGTGAGATGGAGCATTGCAGCCAGGAAGATCGAGAAGAGCGTTGGTGCGATGACACAGCCTTTCTTGACCCCGGTCCGTACATGAATTGGGTCTGTGGTGGATCCGTTGGTCAGGATCACGGCTTGCATGTCGTCGTGAAGCAGGCGGAGGATGGTGACAAACTTTTGAGGGCAGCCGAATTTGAGGACGGACACTCCATAATCCCTCACGGTTGACGGTGTCGAAGGCCATTGTGAGGTCAAAAAAGGCCATGTACAGCAGTTGGTGCTGTTCCCTGCATTTCTGTTGTAGTTGACGCACGGTGAAGATCATGTCCATTGTGCCCCTTCGTGGGCGGAATCCACATTGCGATTCTGGAAGGAGCTCTTCAGTCACTGGGAGAAGGCGATTGAGGAGGATTCTTATGATGACTTTCCCTGTGGCAGACAGCAGGGAGACTCCTCTGTAATTATCGCAATCGGACTTGTCACCTTTCTTGAAGATGGTCACGATTACGGTGTCTCTGAGATCCCCTGGCATGCTCTCCTCCTTCCAAATAAGAGAAATGAGTTAATGTATTTGCACCAATAGTGCTTCTCCGCCATGTTTTAGCGACTCGGCGGGGATTCCATCTGCTCCTGAGGCCTTGTTGTTCTTCAGTTGTCGGATGGCCTTTTCAACCTCATGCCGGGCTGGGGTTGTGCTGAGGTGGTGGCGGGTAGCGTGCTGCGGGATTGAGTTGAGGACACTCCAGCGGACACTGACTGTCGCTCTGTCCTTGATGAGTACCTCTCCATTCTTGGCCTGCAGTGGGGTAGGACCTTGGGTGCTTGGGCCGTAGGTGGTCTTGACTGCGCTAAAGAATCCACGCACGTCATGGTTGTCGGCTAGCTGCTGGATCTCCTGCGCTTTCTCCACCCACCATCTGTTCTTTAGGTCACGAGTTTTTTGTTAGACCTCGGCCATCACGCGTCTGTAGAGCTGCTTTCTTGCTCTCGAGTTCTGTTGCTGTTTCCAGATCAGGAATGCCTTGCGCTTGCAGCTTATTAGCTCCTGTATCTCCTGGTCGTTCTCGTCGAACCAGTCTTGGTGTTTCCTGGTCGAGTGACCGAGCGTCTCTTCACAGGTGCTGATTATGGAGGCCTTGAGTGCAGACCAGGCGCTGTGGACACTCTGTGTCTCTGAATCACTGGAAGTCGTCAGGTTGGTTGTGAGGCGCAGGCTGAATAGGGCTTCCTTAGCGGGGTCTTTGAGTGCTCCAGCGTTGATTTTCCTGCGGCATTGTTTCTGTTGCCGCCGCTGTTTTGGGGCTACATTGATGGAGATGACAGAGCGGATTAGACGGTGGTCTGTCCAGCAGTTGTCAGCTCCTGTCATGGCGCGGGTGATGCGGATGTCCTTGCAGTCCCTCGCTCGGACGATGACGTAGTCCAGCAGATGCCAGTGCTTGGAGCGAGGGTGTTGCCATGAAGCCTTGTACTTGTCTCTCTGACGGAACAAGGTGTAGGCCATGTTCTAAGCATTTCATCAGGAGGAGGGTACCATTGGAGTTGGCTTTCCCTGCCCCCTCTCTGCTGATCACACCTCCCCAAAGGTCTGTGTCCTTTCCAACACTGGAGTTAAATTTGCCAAGGAGGATCAGCTTGTCGCCCGTTGGGACTCGGGACAGGGATTGTTCGAGGCTGGAGTAGAATTCCTCTTTGGTCTCGTCTGTGGCTTCCAGTGTTGGGGCGTACACACTGATGACCGTAGCACACTGGTTCTGGGCTAGGGTGAGCCATAGAGTCATGAGGCGTTCGTTGAGGATGTAACTGGTAAAATAGATAAGGGAGAACCAGTGGATGTGGTGTATTTGGACTTTCAGAAGGCTTTCGATAAGGTCCCGCATAAGAGATTAGCGTGTAAAGTTAAGGCACATGGGATTGGGGGCAAGGTATTGACTTGGATAGAGAACTGGTTGGCAGACAGAAAGCAAAGAGTTGGAATAAATGGGTCTTTTTCCGAGTGGCAGGCGGTGACTAGTGGGGTACCGCAGGGATCGGTCCTAGGACCCCAGCTATTCACAATATATATTAATGATCTGGACGATGGAATTGGATGTAATATCTCCAAGTTTGCAGACGACACAAAGCTGGGTGGGAGTGTGTGCCGTGAGGAGGATGCCGAGAAACTCCAGTATGATTTGGACAGGTTGGGTGATTGGGCAGAAGCATGGCAGATGCAATATAATGTGGATAAATGCGAGGTTATCCACTTTGGTGTCAAAAACAGGAAGGCAGATTATTATCTGAATGGCAATAGATTGGGAGAAGGGGAAGTGCAACGTGACCTGGCTGTCCTTGTGCACCAATCGCTGAAGGTAAGCATGCAGGTGCAGCAGGCGGTTAAGAAGGCAAATGGTATGTTGGCCTTCGTAGCGAAAGGGTTCGAGTACAGGAACAAGGATGTCTTGCTGCAGTTGTACAAGGCCTTGGTGAGACCACATCTTGGGTATTGTGTGCAGTTTTGGTCGACTTATCTGAGGAAGGATGTTCTTGCCATGGAGGAAGTGCAGCGAAGATTCACCAGGCTGATACCCGGGATGGCAGGAATGGCGTATGAGGAGAGATTGGGTCGATTGGGCTTATACTCACTGGAGTTTAGAAGAATGAGAGGGGATCTCATTGAAACTTATAAAATTCTAACAGGACTAGACAGACTAGATGCAGGAAGGATGTTCCCAATGGCTGGGGAGTCCAGAACCAGGGGTCACAGTCTAAGGATAAGGGGTAAGCCATTTAGGACTGAGATGAGGAGGAATTTCTTCACCCAGAGAGTGGTGAACCTGTGGAATTCTCTACCACAGAAGGCAGTAGAGGCCAATTCATTAAATATATTCAAGAAGGAGTTAGATATATTTCTTAAAACTGAAGGGATCAAGGGATATGGAGAGAAGGCAGGGACAGGGTACTGAATTTGGATGATCAGCCATGATCTCATTGAATGGCGGAGCAGGCTCGAGGGGTTGAATGGCCTACTCCTGCTCCTATCTTCTATGTTTCTATGTTTCTAATCCACAAGGGGAGTGACGTAAGAAAACTACTAGGCACTTGGTCTAAGCGTTAAACAAAGCTTTAATCAACTGTTTTACAACATGGAGGTCTAGTTGTGTCCTTTACTAGTTCCTGTTAAGAATGTCCTGCGCAAGCTGGGCCCGTGCCCGAGTATTTATACTCTCCCTGGACAGCGCCACCCGCAGGCCACTCAGTATTATTTCATAAGTCTTTCTTTCATGAATGACAGATTCATGTCAGGGAGTATCTGAGACGTTCAACTACCTTATTTTTTATGGCGAAGTCTAACCCATGGAGGCGGCTTTCTTCTTCAGGTTTGCCTTTCCAGAAGAAGGTGTAACCACCGCCTTGCTCCTTGAGCTGGCCTTCCCCTGCCCGCCAGGTCTCACTTAGGACGGCGATGTCTATGTCGAAACGTCTGAGCTCCCGGGCAACGATAGCAGTACGTCGTTCCGGTCTGTCGCTGTTGGGGTTGTTCATGAGGGTCCTGATGTTCCAGGTCCTGAACTTCATTTTAAAGGGTGGAAGATGCCTGTGCGTGAATTCTTTTAATGTGGGGTGGCCGTTACACACCAGCTACCACATGGGCTTGACAGAGCAAGGTCTTGGTCCAATGGCAAGGGGATCCAAGACGATTGGAGACCAGGCTCTGCTACATCGGCCTAGCACACACACACTAACATACTCCTACTGTCCTCCTCCCTCCTTCCCGCAGGTCCTCTCTGCCTGGGTTTCCTAGGCTGCAGTCTGGTCCTCCCGACCCCGCTGCTGGTCCACGCTGCGCCACTCCTGAGCCTCGACCTCGCTGCTGGGCTCGTCCTCGTTCCTGGGCCCCGTCCTCACCCCTGGGCCTCGTCCTCGCTCCCGACCTCGCTGCTCCTCCCATCCCTGCTCCTGGGCCTTGACCTCGCTCCTGGGCCCTGTCCTCGTTTCTGGGCCTCGTCCTCGCTCCTGGATCCCGTCCTCGCTCCTGGTCCCGTCCTCGCTCCTGGGTCCCGTCCTCGCTCCTGGGTCCCGTCCTCGCTCCTGGGTCCTGACCTCGCTCCTGGGTCCTGACCTCGCTCCTGGGTCCTGGCCTTGCACCTGAGCCTCGTCCTCGCTCCTGGGCCTCAAACACCCGGTGTAGGCCTGAAGCCCCGAATAAGAGCCCACAGGCCCCTTGTTTGCCCCGGTTAGTGACCAGCCAGGTGAGCGGGGTCACTGGCCGCCATCTTGTGAAGCCTTGATAACCTGTTTATTACTCCAGGTCTCCACTCCCTGTCTCCCGCTCTCCCAGACTCTCGCCCCCGCTCTCCCCAACTCTCGTTCCTGCTCTCCCCGACTCTCAGATGATATCAGTAATGCAAGGGTACACCTATCAGGAAAGGATGAACAGGCTGGGTCTCTTTTCTCTTGGAAAGAGAAGGCTGAGGGGTGACCTAATAGAGGTCTTTAAAATCATGAAAGGTTTTGATAGAGTGGATACAGAGAGAGAGTTTCCACTTGTGGGGAAGAGCAAAACGAGAGGCCATCAATATAAGATAGTCACCACAAAAATCAAATAGGGAATTCAGAAGAAACTTCTTTACCCAAAAAGTGGTGAGAATGTGGAACTCTCTACCACAGGGAGTGGTTGAAGCAAATAGTATAGATGCATTAAAGGGACGGTTAGATAAGCATATGAGGGAGAAGGGAGTAGAGGCTTATGCTGATAGGGTTAGATGAAGAAAGATGGGAGGAGGCTCGAGTGGAGCATAAACACCGGCATGGACTGGTTGGGCCGAATGGCCTGTTTCTGTGCTGTATATCCTATGTAATCCTATGTAATGGTTCCCTCATTAATAAACAAACCAGGCTAAACACAAAGTGGTCAACAGGCCCTAGGTGTGAGATTTTCAGTCCCATCCAGGGGTTGCCACCTCAGACCACCAACGTAACCAAAAAAGAAAATATCGAAAGAGGCAGACTGTACGTGGATGTAGGGCTGATGGGGCAGAGGGGTATGAAGTGACTGGCAAAAATGAAGTGAAAGGAAAACCAATGTGAAAGCAAGAAATAGAGCTGCAGGCAAGCGACGGAGCAGCCCAATCTCGTTTGATGACTAGTGAAGTGGAACTGCGTGCAATGCTCATAGGTCAACATTGCCTCATGCCTGGAAGGAATTACAGGCAGATTTGAGGTTGTAATTGACCTTTATTGTCACTGGCTGTGCCAGCTCTATAGTGTGTGTTACTAGTCCTTGCAGCACATGGAAGAGGTTTGTATCTGGTTCTATCCTGACCTGATGCCTATAAAACCAGTTGCCCATGGTCATTGCTAGGTGTGTGTGCTAGGGCATGCAATAGTTGTTGGTGGCATCTTAGAACATGCTGCCAATCAAGGATCTGCCAGATGTTGATCACCCTGGCATGCCTTCTTTCATCCAGACTGTGATTGGGCTGCTTCCAAAGAACCATCCAACATTGTTAGTCAGGTCTTCAGAAGTAGCTTTCATGCCATCAGGTCTGCTGTCTCAACCTCCTCTGGGAATTGGACTGATCCTCTGACAAAGTGAGATATGTGAATCTTTGTAGATACAGGTGAGAGTGTATTAGCAGATAGACATGGGATGTCTCTGGTATAGCCTGGCATGCTTGTCATCCCTCCATTGGCAGCATGACTCTCGTACGCCAGCTCTGTCCCTGTGCCCAGGTTCCTGACAGAAGTTATCTTGGTTAGAATAAAGGTGGCACAGTGGACTGGCACAGGATGAATGAATCATGACTGCCGCCAGGAAATTGGGCACAGACCCGCATAATGTGGTGCAGTGGTCGCAAACAAGCTGGACGTTGAGGGCGCGGAACCCAATGTTCCCGTTAAGCCGTGCGGCCGCGCAACGGTCTAGAGTTCCCGCGCAGGCCGTTCAACGGCTTTTAAATGGAAAAAAACGCACATGCGCGGAAATTTGAATGAGCCCCCCCAAAAAATTAGAGGGAACATTGGTGGAATCCCTTTCTATTCAGAAAGATGCCAAGATGCTGATGGGGAGCATGCAATGGAATATGAGTGCAGTCTATGGCACCTTAGTCCGTGGGGAACCTGGTGCTCTCTCCTCCTGCTTCACGCTACCCCTGAGGAAAGAGATAGAGGTGTTCTCTTTGGTGTAAAGAGCTTCAGTCACCTAATACAATGGTGAACAGAAAGCTCGAAGATGTCACTGATGTCACCTCCCGCAGCCTGGAAGGACCCAGTGGCATAAATGTTAAGGGCCACGGTGACTTTGATGGCCACAGATAGTGCTGGTCATGGCCCGGTTCGAGGCTTGAACTGTGGCTGCAGCAGGTGACATAACTCGGTGACACCCCCCTTTATGAAGGCGTCTGACACGTTTGCTCCTTAGTGAAGTTAAGATAGGAGAAGTGCTCCCTGAAGATCCGCTGTGGGTATGGTTTCCTACGCAGTGCCCTCCTCCTCCCTCTTTTCCCAGCTGCTCCTGCTCTCTCCTGTCTTTTTCGCTGCTCCCCCTAATCCTCCAAACTCAAAGGCAAATCTACCAGACCATCCATGACCACTATAAAACTGTTTTCAAGGCAGACACAAGCAGTCCAGCAGCAGCAAAATGTTGTTACCAGAAGTCACAAATCAATTGTAGAAGGCAGAAAACAAGCAAAGAAAAAGCCTAGAAGTTAACCAGCAGCCTAAAAGGACAAACCAGCAACTAACCTGTATGTAGTGGCTGAGCCCTTTAAATAACGTTGCTGAAGGGTCCTTGCTGCCTGTTAGCGCTACGTCTTGCCGAGTGAGTTTATCACGTGGTGAGTCAGGTGCTGGGGCAGAGCAATTACACAAAAGGTTCTTACAACATGTGTAGGACCTTTACTTAAATATTATGATGAGCACTTTAATACTTCTGGCATGCACCCAGGATGCCGACGGAAGTGCCCGATCCAATATAGTGGGTGGCGCACTTCCAGTGTGGAAAGAGCACGTGCAAAACCGCCTGCCATATTGGGCCCTTAGGCTCCCACTTTACTGACATAAAACGGGCTCAGCGCAATTACATTTCTTGGCCATTATCTCTTCCAATGGTTAATATTCATTCTAGACAACAGACTCAGTCACACAGAACACATCTTCCTGTCTGCAGGCATAGAATTATCACCGCATCAAACACACGGCTGACACCTGGATACCAGAAACATTCAAACTGAGGTCCAGAGTCGCACCCGGAAATGTTATCCAGGCAGGAGCCAGCGAATATTTTGGATATGGTTCGACTTGAGTTACCTCAAGTATATCCAAAAATATAACAGGATATCCGAAGTCTCTACAAGCTATAAAATAAATTATTTTTTGCACATGATCACTGCAGTTCTCATCTTCGTTCCATAAATTTCACTTTAGAGATTTCCCAGTTCTGTCCAGCATGCGAGAGGTGATGTTTTCAAAGTATTTAGTCAGTCTTAATTGGAAAATCCCATTTGTAAATAAACGTGCGGCATTTATGTCTTCTCACTGGACTAGAATGTTAAACCGAAGGTTAGCTTAAAATGTCAAGGAAAAATAATTCTGGTTTGCAATTCCCAATGCAATATTCCCACTGTCTCTGATATTTAAAAGGTCAATAAGCAAAGCAGCGTCAAAAATCACCAAGTCTCCGTCTTGACATTCATACTACTTTGCATTAACAAAGTTTGCTGTGCAAGATAGCATTTGTTTCACTGTTGATAGTTATTAGTACATCAGAGTCTAATATGAAAATCAAAGACCATATTTTAGAGTAAAATTTTTTAACTGGGGGAAGGCCAATTTCAGTGGGATGAGAACGGATTTGGCCTGGGTAAACTGGAATCAAAGATTGGCAGGCAAAACTATAATGGAACAATGGGCTGCCTTTAAAGAGGAAATAGTTCAGGTACAGTTGAGGTACATTCCCACTAGGAGGAAAGGGAGGGCAACAAAAGTCAGGGCTCCCTGAATGATGAAACAGATAGAGAATATGAAGAAGCAGAAAAAGAGCGCATATGACAGATGTCAGGTTGCAAATACATCTGAGAATCAGGCTATATATAGAAAGGTCAGAGGAGAAGTGAAAAATAAAATAAGAGGGGCAAAGAGAGGGTATGAGAATAGAATGACAGCCAACATAAAAGGTAATCCAAAAGTCTTCTACAGGCATATAAATAGTAAAAGGGTAGTAAGAGGAGGGGTGGGGCCGATTAGGGACCAAAAGGAGACCTATGCATGGAGGCTGAGGTACTAAATGAGTACTTTGCATCTATCTTCACCAAGGAAGAGGATGCTGCCATTGACATAGTGAAGGAGGAGGTATTGGAGACACTTGATAGGATAAAAAGTGATAAAGAAGAGGTATTAGAAAGGCTGGCTGTACTTAAAGTAGATAAATCACTAGGAGCAGATAGGATGCATCCTAGGATGCTGAGGGAATTGAGGGTGGAAATCGCGGAGGTACTGGCCATAATATTCCAATCCTTCATAGATATGGGGGTGGTGCCAGAGGACTGGAGAATTGCAAATGTTACACCATTGTTCAAAAAAGGGTGTAAAGATAAACCCAGCAACTACAGGCCAGTTAGTTTAACCTCGGTAGTGGGGAAGCTTTTAGAAACAGTAATCAGGGACAAAATTAACAGTCACTTGGATACGTGTGGATTAATTAAGGAAAGCCAGCACGGATTAGTTAAAGGCAAATTGTGTTTAACCAAGCTGATTGAGTTTTTTGATGAGGTAACTGAGAGGGTTGATGATGGTAATGCGGTTGACGTAGTGTACATGGATTTCCAAAAGGCGTTCCACAAAGTGCCACATAATAGGCTTGCCAGCAAAGTTGAAGCCCATGGAATAAAAGAGACAGTGGCAGCATGGATATGAAATTAGCTAAGTGACAGGAAACAGAGAGTAGTGGTGAACGGTTGTTTTTCGGACTGGAGGAAGGTATACAGTGGTGTTCCCCAGGGGTCGCTTCTAGGACCACTGCTTTTCTTGATATATATTCATGACTTGGACGTGGGTGTACAGGGCACAATTTCAAAATTTGCAGATGACACAAAACTTGGAAGTATTGTGAACAGTGAGGAGGAGAGTGACAGACCTCAGGAAGACATAGACAGGCTGGCGGAATGGGCGGGCACGTGCAGATGAAATTTAACGCAGAAAAGTGGGAAGTGATACATTTTGGTAGAAAGAATGAGGAGAGGTAATATAAACTAAAGGGAACAATCCTAAAGGGGGTGCATGAACAGAGAGACCTGGGGGTATATGTGCACAAATCGTTGAAGGTGGCAGGGCAAGTTGAGAAAGCGGTTAAAAAGGCTTACGGGATCCAGGGCCTCATAAATAGAGGTATAGAATACAAAAGTGTGGAAATTATGATGAACCTGTATAAAACACTGGTTCGGCCCTAACTGGAGTACTGTGTCCAATTCTGGGCACTACACTTTCGCAAGGATGTGAAGGCCTTAGAGAAGGTGCAGAAAAGATTTACGAGAATGATTCCAAGAATGAGGGACTTCAGTTACGTGAATAGACTGGAGAAGCTGAGGCTGTTCTCCTTGGAGCAGAGAAGATTGAGAGGAGATTTGATAGAGGTGTTCAAAATCATCAGGGGTCTGGACAGAGCAGATAGAGGGAAACTGTTCCCATTGGCAGAAGGGTCGAGAACCAGAGGACACAGATTTAAGGTGATTGGCAAAAGAACCAAAGGCGACGTAAGAAAAAACTTTTTTACGCAGCGAGTGGTTAAGATCTGGAATGCACTGCCTGAAAGGGTGGTGGAGGCAGACTCAATCATATCTTTCAAAAAGGACTTGGATAAGTATTTGATGGAAAAAATTTGCAGGGCTACAGGGAAAGGGCAGGGGAGTGGGACTAGCTGAAGTGCTCTTGCAGAGTCCCAGCACGGGCTCGATGGGCCAAATGACCTCCTTCTGTGTGTAACCATTCTATGATTCATCAGTTTTTGCATTTTGGCAAAGCTTCTAAAAGCAAGGCTGCACTGTGTTGCATTATTTGTATCAGTAAATCATTTTAAAATTCCGAAGATATTTGTGTTGTGTTCCCAATAGATGTTTCATAGGTGGGCAGATATCATTTATTTTTATAAGGTGACAAGGAAGCCATTTAATAGTATTCTGAAGGCCCACGTTCAAATTCAGATCACAGTGGTTGGACTAAAAAGGTCAGCATCCCCAGTTAATGATCAGCATCACAACTAAAATGTAGCCCACAGACGGCAATATCAGAATACAAATGTTACATGTGCAAAGATGATATATTCCATGTAAGTGACTTCTGTTAAGTGAGTAACTGAATAGTTGCACTGATGCCCATGGTTTTCAGATCGTGTGTTCCCAGTCTCAGCATAGACATCAGAGGGCAGATGCTTCCTCACTCTGCTGGGACATGGATTCTAATTGGCTGAAGTGCAACATTGGACCTGAACCCAACTCGAAGCAATGCTGGGATCGAACATGAATCTGACTGTAGATGGTGCAAGACTCAGTAGCCAAACCAGGATAAGTACAAGGACTGCAACTGGAGTCGGTAAGGGATGAGACTGTAACTGAAGACAGGGTAAGACTCGTAGTATAACTAGAGACAGGGCCGGGTCCTGAATTGAATAGATTATCCTGGGTCAGGGGTCATTACTCATGCACGATGGGCTCCGGGCAATAACTCCATTCTATGGAGTGAGGCTAGCTCTGCCAGCAACGGAAATATGTCCAGTGCTGCAGCAGAACATCTGCTATCAACAACAACAACTTGTATTTATATAGTGCCTTTAACATAGTAAAACATCCCAAGGTGCTGCACAGGAGTATTATAAGACAAAAAAAAATTTGATACTGAGCCACGTAAGGATAAATTAGGGCAGGTGACCAAAAGCTTGGTCAAAGAGGTAGGTTTTAAGGAGCGTCTTAAAGGAGGAAAGAGAGGTAGCGAGAGGAGTTAAAGAGCTTAGGGCCTAGGCAACAGAAGGCACAGCCACCAAAGGTTGAGCGATTATAATCAGGGATGCTCAAGAGGGCAGAATTGGAGGAGCGCAGATATCTCGAGGGGGGTTGTGGGGCTAAAGGAGATTACAGAGATAGGGAGGGGCGAGGCCATGGAGGGATTTGAAAACAAGGATGAGAATTTTGAAATCAAGGCGCTGCTTAACTGGGAACCAATGTAGGCCAGCGAGCACAGGGGTAATGGGCGAACGAGACTTGGTGCGAGTTAGGACACAGGCAGCCGAGTTTTGGATGACCTCAAGTTTACATAGGGTGGAATGTGGGAGGCCAGCCAGGAGTGCGTTGGAATAGTCAAGTCTAGAGGTAACAAAGGCATGGATGAGGGTTTCAGCAGCGGATGAGCTGAGGCAAGGGCGGAGACTGGCGATGTTACGAAGGTGGAAGTAGGCGGTCTTTGTTATGCTGCGGATATGTGGTCGGAAGCTCATTTCAGGGTCAAATATGACACCAAGGTTGCGAACAGTGTGGTTCAGCCTCAGACAGATGTTAGGGAGAGTGATGGAGTCAGTGGCTAGGGAATGGAGTTTGTGGCGGGGACCGAAAACAATGGCTTCGGTCTTCCCAATATTTAATTGGAGAAAATTTTTGCTCGTCCAGAACTGTATGTCGGACAAGCGGTCTGACAATTTAGAGACCGTGGAGGGGTCGAGGGAAGAGGTGGTGAGGTAGAGCTGGGTGTCGTCAGCGTACATGTGGAAACTGACGCTGTGTTTTCGGATGATGTCACCAAGGGGCAACATGTGGATGAGAAATAGGAGGGGGCCAAGGATAAATCCTTGGGGAACACCAGAGGTAACGATGCGGGAGCGGGAAGGGAAACCGTTGCAGGTGATTCTCTGGCTACGATTAGATAGATTAGAATGGAACCAGGCAAGTGCAGTCCCATCGAGCTGGACGACGGTGGAGAGGCGTTGGAGATGGATGGAGTGGTCAACCGTGTCAAAGGCTGTAGACAAGTCAAGAAGGTCGAGGAGGGATAGTTTACCTTTGTCACCAGAAGGGAGAGGAGTCGGTATTAAAGGAGGCAGATGTGCCCCAAAGATAGTTTTTTCATAATTTACAAGATAAGCTCTGCATGAACCAGGAGCTTTCCAGAAAAAGTAAAGGGCCTGAGGAGAAGAAGCGGTGCCCACTATGAGGTCCCCTCCCTTCCAAAGGGCCTTCAGTGGGCTTTCTGCCACCACAAAATGATGTACTGCCACCTCTCTTTGGCCAGTTGCTGGAATTGTGTCAGCCATCACTCAGTTGGTAGCTCTCTTGCCTCTGAGTCAGAAGGTTGTGGGTTCCAGCCCCACTCCAGGGACTTGAGCACAAAATCTAAGCTGACACTTCGGGAGTTCTGCACTGTCGGAGGTGCTGTCTTTCAGATGAGATGTTAAACCGAGGCCCCATCTGCCCTCTCAGGTGGACGGAAAAGATCCCGTGGCACTTTTTCGAAGAAGAGCAGGGGAATTCTCCCCGGTGTCCTGGCCAATACCTACACAGGATTGTCTTCCTGACCATCAGGAAACCAAGGAAGGTCTACTACTGTTTGAGGTCAGTGGCTAAAATCAATGGCAGATTCAATCTTTCATATCCCAGATGGTGTTACTTGGCATTTCAACTCAAACTACTAATCTAGTGGCTGTTGCCTTGGGAAGGGAAATGTTGTCTGCATGGTTGTAAGTTGAGGAACAAGGGATCTTCCCTTTCATCTCTAGCGATTGAGGGAGGGAGGGAGGGATGTGTCTCGCCGGGGCACTCTGGAACTTGATATTCAAGACATCTAACCTGTTTACAGTACATTCGCAAACACATCTCATATCGTGGGCTCCGGACTTGAAGGTTTGAAATGTTCAAGAATAATTGAGATATTTTAATTTTAATTGTCACCAGCTCAGATAATGAAGCAGTCCATGCCCGAATGCAGCAAGACTTGGACGACATTCAGGCTTGGGCTGATAAGTGGCAAGTAACATTCGTGCTGCAAAAGTGCCAGGCAAGAGTGCCAGACAAGAGAGAGTCTAACCACCGCCCCTTGACATTCAACGGCATTACCATTGCCGAATCCCCCACCATCAACATCCTGGGGGTCACCATTGACCAGAAACGTAACTGGACCAGCCACATAAATACTGTGGCTACAAGAGCAGGTCAGAGGCTGGGTATTCGGCAGGGAGTGTCTCACCTCCTGACTCCCCAAAGCCTTTCCACCATCTACACGGCACAAGTCAGGAGTGTGATGGAACACTCTCCACTTGCCTGGATGAGTGCAGCTCCAACAACAGTTAAGAAGCTCGACACCATCCAGGACAAAGCAGCCCGCTTGATTGGCACCCCATCCACCACCTTAAACATTCACTCTCTCCATCACTGGTGCACCATGGCTGCAGTGTGTACCATCTACAAGATGCACTGCAGCAACTCGCCAAGGCTTCTTTGGCAGCACCTCCCAAACCTGCGACCTCTACCACCTAGAAGGACAAGGGCAGCAGGCGCATGGGAACACCATCATCTGCAAGTTCCCTTCCAAGTTACACACCATCCTGACTTGGAAATATATCGCCGTTCCTTCATCATCGCTAGGTCAAAATCCTGAACTCCCTCCCTAACAGCACTGTGGGAGTACCTTCACCACACGGACTGCAGCGGTTCAAGAAGACGGCTCACTACCGCCTTCTCAAGGGCAATTAGGGATGGGCAATAAATGCTGGCCTTGCCAGCGACGCCCACATCCCATAAACGAATAAAAGAAAATCTCATATCGTGGGCTCCGGACTTGAAGGTTTGAAATGTTCAAGAACAATTGCGATGATTTAATTTTAATTGTCACCAGCTGAGAAAATGGGCCGTCAGTCTACTCCTACTACTGCTCTACAACCGTTCTATTAGACGCTACCGGAGAGTGACCTGGGTGACTTACTGTCTGATTTTGCTTTCCTTCCTGTGGTGAAATGACCATTCTCCATTTGGCTTTTCCTCTTCTTGCCCAATGGAGATAAGGAACTCGTCACATGACAAGCCATTGGCTCAAAGATGGCACGCTATGGCTTATTTTGGACAACTATACAGCACCCATAAAATTACTGTACGACACTGGAAGAATCATCATGGCATGGATTATTTTCATTATGGAATGTAGGCAAATTGCTGTTTTTGAAAAAATTGTATACAAGGAGTGATTCCGTGATCCAGCGCTCTCGGGGAGGCGCGGTGCTCATAAGGAGCACAGGTCAGGAAATCTCTGATATACCACATTGCCATTCAAACCCATTGTGCAACTTTCTGTCCCAATTTCATTGCTAAAAGACAGCTCCAAATATTGGTCAGACTGCATTAAAGAACAATTGAGATGTTTACTTTCATTTTAAATAACTTGTGGAAGAATTTTAACTCGTGTCCTGGACATGTATTTGTGCAGCTTGGTCTTTTCTGTAATCCAGGACGCTGCATGGATTGAAAACTTTTCACATCATGAAATACTGAAGGGAAGTTGAGATGTGGCTACATTTTCCACAAAAACTTTTGAAGATGATAATGGTGCAATTTTTGTATTTCAAATGTTGCTGTTTATGGAGAGGATGTTGAATACAGGGGTTTGCAATAGTGCCAACTTTGAAATAGAGCTGACAGAAATTTTAATTGTGTCAAAGACAGCATAAAATAAAATGCCAAATGTTCTACTTAATATTGTACTGAAATCCTTTACGATTCGATCATATCAACACCAACCAAGTCCATCAAATCTAGTCCTCAACCCTTAAATGGACATGAAACAGACATCATTCAATAAAACAACAATTTGCATTTATATTGCGCTTTTAACATAGTAAAATGTCCCAAGGCGCTTCACAGGAGCGATTATCAAACAAAATTTGACACCGAGCCACATAAGGAGATATTAGGATAGGTGACCAGAAGCTTGGTCGGAGGTAGGTTTTCAGGAGCGACTTAAAGGAGGAGAGAGAGTTAGAGAGGTTTAGGGAGGGAATTCCAGAGCTTAGGGCCTAGACAATTGAAGACACAGCTGCCAATAGTGGAGTGAATAAAATCGGGGATGCGCAAGAGGCCAGAATTGGAGGAGTGCAGAGATCTCGGAAGGTTGTAGGGCTGGAGGAGGTTACAGAGATAGGGAGGGACTAGAACATGGAGGGATTTGTAAACAAGGATGAGAATTTTAAGATCGAGGCAAATCTGAATGATGATTTTTAATTACACACAGATTCAAACACTGAACATAGGGCTAAAAATTGAGTAGCGCCCCATTTGGCTACTTTTGGAAAAATTAGCGTCCCCGCGCTGGAAATTGAGTGGTTGCGCCCCAAGAGGGAAGCGGGGCGCTACTGGAAGCACCCTGCATCCCTCTTGGGACGCTGCGAGTCAATATCGTGGCACGTCACGCCGCGGTATTGCAGGCCTTCCTCCCCTTCTTAAAGGGGAGGGGCCTTGCGCAGCGCGACCCGGGGCCCAGCTGGGCCCCCGGAGATCGGGAGTGCCGACAAAAGAGCCCAGCACTCAGGAGAAATGCCGGGCTCTTGGAGCGCAGCCGACACTCCGCGGGGGGGGGGGGCGTTTCAGGAGGCCGGGGACGGGAGCGCAGGCAGATGTCCAGCAACAAAAATGGCCGCCCCGCACCTCGCCTTTAAATTGCGCCTCCCCGGCCGCAGGTAGGCCCCCCTGACCCCGTTGGACAGAGTGTCTGGTGGTAAGTCAAGGGGCGCTCCCGAAGATCGAAGCCACGGGGCGCTACCGGTTAGCGCCGCCGCTAACCTCCCACTGAAGGGTTTGAGATTGTACTAATGAGCTCAGACAAGGAACACCTGAGTGCCAGTTAATAAGCATCAGTGATGTAACACGTCCTTTGGATTGAGCGGTAGGGCGGTGGGCGGGTAGTGGTTCTCCCCAAAGGGTATGGATTATAGAAACATAGAACAGTACAGCACAGTACAGGCCCTTCGGCCCTCGATGTTGTGCCGAGCATTGTCCGAGACCAAGATCAAGCTATCACACTCCCTATCACTCTGGTGTGCTCCATGTGCTTATCCAATAACCGCTTGAAAGTTCCTAAAGTGTCCGACTCCACTATCACAGCAGGCAGTCCATTCCACACCCCAAGCACTCTCTGAGTAAAGAATCTACCTCGGACATCCCTTCTATATCTCCCCCCATGCACCTTATAGTTATGCCCCCTTGTAACA
Source organism: Squalus acanthias (assembly GCA_030390025.1). Lineage (NCBI taxonomy): Eukaryota > Metazoa > Chordata > Chondrichthyes > Squaliformes > Squalidae > Squalus > Squalus acanthias. The sequence continues at coordinate 37,206,827 of CM059428.1, forward strand.
GCTGCCTCCACCCGAGGAAATAGTCTCTGAACATCCACTCTATCTATCCCCCTCATCATCTTATAAACCTCTATTAAGTCGCCTCTCATCCTCCTCCGCTCTAAAGAGAAAAGCCCCAACTCCCTCAATCTTTCCTCATAAGACCTCCCCCCCAAACCAGGCAGCATCCTGGTAAATCTCCTTTGCACTCTTTCCAATGCTTCCACGTCCTTCCTATAGTGAGGTGACCAGAACTGCACACAATATTCCAAATGTGGTCTCACCAAGGTCCTGTACAGAGGATTCTTTGGGATTCTGCAAGAAAAGGGGGCACTGAAAATACAGAGCTATGGAACCATTGACGGAGGCACTTGGGAAGTCTCCCTATTTCCCATTTGGCCAATCTACCCCTGGGATTGAGTGGCCTGTAGGTTCCAAGAATAGGTTTCATTTAACCACTAACTGTCACCTCCCACTCTTGCTAATCTATGGTATGCAGTTAATCCATGCTTACTTCTCTGTATATGTTTCCATTCTAAGCCAGATGGTGTTAACCATTAACAATGCACAATACCAGAATATATTTTAAGTCTATGTTACGGAAGATGTCAAGGGCAATGTGGTTAGAGTAAAAAAAAGTCACCTACATTTGCCCACAAATAAGTAGTTGTGCACACTATTTGTTTAAAAGCTGGTACTGGAATCAAACATTGGAAAGCAAACAAATCTTCCAAGATTGAATCTTAGCCTTTAAACTAATAATACCAAATTATCAGAGTGTTTATAATACTGACAATTCACTGACATATTTTGTATAGGTTGTAGACCTTTGCTGTATAACCCCAGTGTGATGTCGCTACAGATATACTATGAACATTTCTGAAGGATATATGTAACAGTTATGTAACAGGTTATCCTTTGGTGACTATAGTAGATTAGGTTTTATTAGTCATTTTGTGACAGTGAGGCAACCAACGGGAGATGCTGCAGCCGAGAGAATGACATAGTCACTGGGGGATAAAATAGGTTGTGATGTAAGACAGCTCATCAAACCTGATCACTGGAAGCTGCAGAGAGAAGAGCCATAAGACGTATCCCGAGTGTTAGAGGTTTGAGTTGCGGAAAGAATATAGAAATTTGAGCTTTTCAACTTTGAAAGGAGTTGAGAGGTGATTTTATTCAGAAGAGAAAAGATAAATCTGGAAAATTACTTCAGATTAATTTGCGAGGCAAGGGGAAACAGGCTCAAACCAGTAAAAGACAAATTCTACTTAAAAAGAATGATCAATACATGAAATGGATTCCTGGATTGAATGTAGGCAAAAACCCTGGAATTATTTAAGATACAATTGGATGCCACCAGTGTGGGATTATTTGGTCTTTCTGGATGAGTAAATTAAGATGGGCCAAATTGCCTTCCTCATCTGTAATTATCTGCGGGTCTGCTGAAAGGTTCTGCAAGGTCCAAAAATGTGTGGGTTAGGTTGATTTGGCTATGATAAATTGACCCTTAGTGTTATGGGGGATTAAATATGTGGGGTTATGGGGATAGGATGGGATATGTTAGGGGGAATTAAATACGTGGGGTTACGGGGGTAGGGTGGGATATGTGTACTGTGGGGATTAAAGCAGGGACAGGGTACTGGATTTGGATGATCAGCCATGATCGTATTGAATGGCGGAGCAGGCTCGACGGGCTGAATGGCCTACTCCTGCTCCTAGATTCTATGTTTCTATGTTTCTATGTATCTCACTGTCTGCCCAAGTAAAACTCCAGAACATTTTCCTAATCTCCTTTGTTGATATGACATTTCCTTGGTTCCAGCACCTCATGGAGCACCATGTTCCAAGAGCATGCTCGCCTTGTGACCAGTCACTGAGCGAATTTGTCACCATTGGCACCTGCAACTAGACTGGCCAAGTTTCCATAACTTCGAGTCTGAGTCACTTGGTTGAAAGATATAACCTGTTTTTCTTTATGCTCCATTGAACTGATCTCTGTATATTCAAATGGATTTGTAATCCATCTGCCTCTTTTGTGTTCATAAAGTCTTAGCAACGTGCCAAGGTTGGCAGCTATGTGTGTAACACATACACTGCCCTACCAGAAAATTAGAAACTCACGATCCTTAGAGGCAAATGTTGTCAGGATTTTCTGGCTCTAGGTATAAGTTCCTATTTACAAAGCTTTCGAGTGTAATAACGCTACTGCTTATAGAACAGCCAGTTTAATATCAAAGAATGTGCAGGCAGATTGCATTTGACACGACTGTACATGAGACGTTCTTTTCCTCCGCAGTTGGATAACTGATGTTATCACACATTTCAACATGTACCTTGGGTGCAGTAAAAAATTATGCAGCTACAGCGAAGAGATAGCCAGCAGCTACTTCTCGAAATGGGCTGAATAAGCTGTTATTTGACCTGAGAGATTGTCAAATATTCAACCCTAATAAATTGAAGTCATTGATAGCAGTGAAATTGGCTGGTGCATCTGGGACATTTAGGTTTCCTTGAACCACTGACTGTTGTGATATGAAGCAAATGTTTTTATTTCTATTTGACCATTTTATTTTCTCAAAGATGTGGCAATGTGCTGGGTCCACGGGTGAACACACTGATAGTTTTGTACTGAGCCAAATAGACCAGGAAGGTCCCAAGTCTGGTCTGTGCTGAGCTCGCTGATCTCAGCCAGGAGGTTGTCGGGTGCTATCATTGGCCTCAATTGATCCTGGGACAGACAGGGAGAGAAAAAAATAAACTGACTGGATTCATACTCCTAACCACGAGTCCCACTCCAGAGACTTGAGCACATAATCCAGGCTGACACTCCAGTGCAGTATCTGAAGTGCCGTCTTTCGGATGAGACATTAAACTGAGGCCCGTTCTGCCCTCTAAGGTGGACGTAAAAGATCCCACGGCGCTATTTCGAAGAAGAGCAGGGGAGTTCTCCCCGGTGTCCTGGCCAATGTTTATCCCTCAACCAACATCACTAAAACAGATGATCTGGTCATTATCACATTGCTGTTTGTGGGAGCTTGCTGTGTGCAAATTGGCTGCCGCATTTCCTACATTACAACAGTGACTACACTTCAAAGTACAACATTGGCTGTAAAGCGCTTTGGGATGTCCTGAGGTCGTGAAAGGCGCTATATAAATGCAAGTCTTTCTTTCTATTGATAGCTTCTGGAAATGCACATCAACAGATAGGACTGGGCTTGGCTCTGGTGCTCTCCATAATCAAACAGCCTGCCATCACTCAACGTCCAGTCTCAACACACAAAGAGTGGCCTATTGGGTAACATATCAGAGGGCACCACAACTTGTGGAATCATAGCCCAGCATGAGTTGCCATCTGCTTGGAGAGACTCAGAGTAAAGTTCAAAGAGGAAGAAAAAAATGTGATGGGCACTTCTCTGTTTTTCAAATGGGACTTTATTGTTGTTATAGATGTAACAAACATCCCAGTGTGTTTTATGCTAATTAGGCAACTAAAAACTAATTGAAGCATTGGAACATCTGTTACAGCAATTTCTTGACAGATCTGGACGAGGGGGCAATTTATTTCAATTTTATTTAAAAGTTTGAAGGCTTCCAGACCTTTTAGTGATTTTTCCCTGCAAGTTTCTTTCTTTTTCCTCTACTGAAAGCATTGACTCATGCTGGGGTACCATTCCACAGGGACTGACTGCCCTCTGGTACTTTACCCAAGTGGCATATGGAATGCCAGCAGGCTTATTAACTGTGGGGAACATAGGAACGTGAGTAGGCCATTCAGCCTCTCAAGCCTGTTCTACCATTCAATTATGATGCGGAGATGCCGGTGTTGGACTGGGGTGGACAAAAGTGAGAAGTCGCACAACACCAGGTTATAGTCCAACAGCTTTATTTGAAATCACAAGCTTTCGGAGCGCTGCTCCTTCGTCACCTGATGAAGGAGCAGCCGCTCCGAAAGCTTGTGATTTCAAATAAAGCTGTTGGACTATAACCTGGTGTTGTGCGACTTCTCACTTTTTCCCATTCAATTAGATCATGGCTGATCTGTACCTCAATTCTTGATACCCTTACCTAACAAAAATCTATTAGTCTTGAAAGCTCCAATTGTCTCAGCCTCCACAGCCTTTTGGGGGAGAGAATTCCAAATTTCTACTACCCTTTGTGTGAAGAAAGTGTTCCCTGATTTCCCTCCTAAATGGCCTAGCTCTAATTTTAAGATTATGTCCCCTTGTTTTTGATTCCCCCTTCAGAAGAAATAGTTTCTCTGTATCTACCCTATCGAATCCTTTTAACATTTTAAACACCTCAATCAGATCACCCTTCAGTCTTTTATACTCAAGGGAATACAAGCCAAGTGCAACCTGTCCTCATAATTTAAATCTCTAAGCCTCAGTATTATTCTGGTAAATCTGCACTGCACCCCCTCCAAGGCCGATATATCCTACCTCAGGGCATTACAGCAGAGTTCAATCACCCGTTGTTGACACACATACAGTTTTTAGTAGGAGTCACTATATGGCAATCAGGAGCAGAAACACTTGCTAATTTCTTCTGCACCCCACGCCACCCCCATCTCAGAATCCCTGAGGCCAAATGTCGCAGCCCGACTACCACCCCAGCCTAGATCAACTGACTCAGCACGGACTGGAAATTAAACCTGGAACTTTCCAGGTCTGGTTGACTCAGTTACACATTCAGTAATGCCAACTCTCATGAATTAATCGCGAGACACGTGATTTTTAACAAAAATTTATCCCAACTCGCGATGCAACTCTGAAAAGTCATGATTTTTTTCCGACTTTATTAATCTCGTTCATGCCTCCTGGTGATTGGCTCCTCTGGGACAAGTGGGTTAGGTCACGCCGGGGGTCCGCAGGAAGATTTCAGGGGTCCGCGAGTTGGTTTGACCTATTACTAGTCGTTTTTTCCCCCATCAGTAGTCTCCCCTGCTCCCCTGTGTATCGAGGTGATTGGAATAGTCTCAGATTGTGCATGCGTAGTGTTCTCACTGTTCTGTTGGACACCATTTATTGTAATGTGCTTGAGAGAGTTCACTGGCTTGTACAGATTTATCTTGGTAAAGTTATTTTTTGATTGCTTCTATGTTCAGCCCACTTACTGCTTTTAACTATTAAATAAAGTCGAGGGAGTTAGAAAATCTTAAAACCTGAGTTGAGGGCATGAAAATCGGTGATGTTACTGGCACCATGGCTCAGATCTGGTAACTCAGCATAGGCCTGGGATCGAACCCAGGCACCCTCCCGCTCTTACAGTAAGTAATTAAAGTAAAAATAATGAATATATTTGCTTAATTATAAAACTAATTTTTATACAGAAACAATACTCATTGTGGTACGGGGGTCCCCAAATTTCTTTATAGCACGGGAGGGGGGCCTCGAAAGCAAGAGGCCCGAGGATCGATAGAAATCGGTGCTTGGGCCACATCTGCATACTTGGGGCGAGCTGCCGACACTGGTCGCGCCTCCATGGGCAGCTTGCTCGAGTGAAGACATGAATGCCAGAAACAGCCATCAGGCAAGTTCCAGAAGGGTGCTGGAGCGGCCTACGGCAGCAGGGGGCGCGGGGCGCGGGGCGCGGGCGGTGATCGCGATTCCTGCCTCCATAGGAAGGTGTTTTTGATTTTTTTTCCCCCCAAAGCTTACCTTTGGTTGGCAGCTGCAGGGACTGCATTGCCTGGTGGTTGTGTTGGGCACCAGGTGAAGGGTGCTGATAACGGATAGGATTTTTTATAAGATTTTTGTAAAGCATTTTCAGATGCAGTAATATAGTTTTTGTAAAGAGCTGTGACCTGTTAGAGATTAAATAAAGCCACTAATGAGGTTTATAAATCAACTGTCAATCTATATTGGTTTTTGTGTGAAAAAATAGCAACTCATGATTTCTATACCAAATCTCATGATTTTTAAGAGATTGTCTCCTGATTTAGGAGGCGGTAGTGTTGGCAATACTGCACACTGGCTTTACCAACTGAGCCATTGGGGGAGCTGTACCCTGCAATTGTACGGTCATTTACTACCTGAGCTCTTAAAATGGGCTCATAAACCCCAGCTGGAAAGTGCTCATGTACGGACAGTGGGTCAGGACAGGATCAGGCTCAGCTGTGCTGCTCTCCACAACTGGGCAACCCACTGGCACTCATTGTTTGGGTGTCAGCTATGGCTCAGTTGGTAGCACACTTGCCTCTGAAACATAATGTTGTATGTTCAAGTACCACTCCAGAGACTTGAGCACGCATTCTAGGCCGACACTCCAACACAGTACTGAGGGAGTCCGGCACTGTCAGGGGGGCCGTCTTTGGATGAGATGTTAAAATAAGACCCAGTCTGCTCACTCAGGTGGAAGTAAAAGATCCCATGACACTATTCCGAAGAAGAGCTGGGGAGTTCTCCTCAGTGTCCTGGCCAACATTTATCCCTCAACTAACACCTAGACTAGATTATCTGGTCATTTATTTCATTGCTACTTGTGGGAGTTTGCTGTGTGCACATTGGCTGTAAAGCGCTTTGGGATATCCTGAGGTTGTGAAAGGCATTATATAAATGGAAGTCTTTCTTTGTTTCACACATAAAGAATAGTCAACTGGGTGAGGTGGCAGAGACTTAAGGGTACTAGTGGAACTGTAGCCCAGTATGAGTCAGAACCTTCAGGAGAGAAACCTGAGCATGCAGTCCACATGTGTGCAAGGTACCTCCTGATACATTGTCTAGAAAGAACACTTTCATTTAAATGTATCCACTTGCTTTTAATTAGCTATCCCCCTAGATGGTAGGCCTATTTTGCTAGTCTTTAGAATAGACGGAGCTAGCCAGATGCTGCAACTGCTAGTGAAGGCCTAGTTTCTATACACTGGCATTGGGTAGAATGACAGTTCGAAGTTGACATTAGTACAAGGAACATGAAGCATAAATCAGCCTTCTGTTTGTGGCTCAGAGGCATGCAGTGCTTGGCAAGTGTACTGAAAGAAGATAGGGGATTACATCTTTGAAGAGGCTTTGTGTATTCACATTTCAAAGGGGGATAACTAATTCATACATTTTCTTCGTGGATTTGCTCAGTATCAGAGGACTGAAAGCAGATGTTACAATAGGAAGGAACAAGGAGGAAAGAATTGGATATCGGGGCAGCACCACTCTCCCCCACAAGGAAGAAAAAAATCCACAAATAAAGCCACCTGCCAATATGTAGACTTCAAATGACAGGACATGTGAAGAGAATCTATCCTTGCACCAGTGCAGCTGATACTGAATATTGAAACAGATTTATCGCAAACTCCTGTGTTCAAGGCAGGAATACATCTGCCATGATATCTAGCTAATTAGAAAATCCACAGAGTGGCCTCATAAATTAATGGATTATTAAGCTCATCGGTTATTGTGTCAGAATTCATTACAAGGTTAAATAACAGTAAGCACATTTTATATAATGTAGACACATCAATAAATGCCCTATTCATCTTTGATTGCCTCCCATGTATAATGTTTGACATGATAAGGTTTCATTGTTGTAGACATTCAGCAAAGAAATTCTACATTTTTTTTTAGATTAAATGCTGAACTTTTTTTTAAAAATTCATAATTTCAGAGTCTCCAGCACAGTATTGGTCTTGATCAAATGCCTTTTAATGATCTTAAGGGCTCTGATTGTGAAGAGCTTTATATCACACATGTTTTATCTATAGAGGTGGTTTATTCAAAGATAACAATGTTTTCAGTAGATTGTAAATGTTTGAATCAAAAAGCCCTAAATTAATAGAATTCATTAAAGTTACTTTAAGCCTCTTGTTGACAAACACAGCCTGCATTACAAAACCTTAAGAGATTAAATCTTCACACTAAATCCTTTAACAGGGTTGTGTTTGGAGTCTGAGGCCAGACCCTTAGCAATTAACCATTCGCTTCCCCATCAATTTCTGACACAAAATAGTGAGTCTGTTCTTGGTTTGTAGATAACTCCATATTGTACAATCTTTCCTTGCAAAAAAAACAACCAACAACAAGACAACAATAACTTGTATTTATATAGCGCCTTTAACGTAGTAAAACGTCCCAAGGGGCTTCACAGGAGTGTTATAAGACAAAAAATTTGACACCGAGCCACATAAGGAGAAATTAGGGCAGGTGACCAAAAGCTTGGTCAAAGAGGTAGGTTTTAAGCAACGCCTTAAAGGAGGAAAGAGAGGTAGCGAGGTGGAGAGGTTTAGGCAGGGAATTCCAGAGCTTAGGGCCTAGGCAACAGAAGGCACGGCCACCAATGGTTGAGCGATTATAATCAAGGATGCTCAAGAGGGCAGAATTAGAGGAGCGCAGATATTTCAGGGGGTTGTGGGGCTGGAGGAGATTAAAGAGACAGGGAGGGGTGAGGCCATGGAGGGATTTGAAAACAAGGATGAGAATTTTGAAATCGAGGCGCAGCTTAACCGGGAGCCAATGTAGGCCAGCGAGCACAGGGGTGATGGGTGAACAGGACTTGGTGCAAGTTAGGACACGGGCAGCCGACTTTTGGATGACCTCAAGTTTACGTAGGGTGGAATGTGGAGGCCAGCCAGGAGTGCGTTGGAATAGTCAAGTCTAGAGGTAACAAAGGCATGGATGAGGGTTTCAGCAGCGGATGAACTGAGGCGGGGCGGAGACGGGCGATGTCACAGAGGTGGAAATAGGCGGTCTTAGTTATGTCGTAGATATGTGGTCAGAAGCTCATTTCAGGGTCAAATATGACACCAAGGTTGCGAACAGTGTGGTTCAGCCTCAGACAGATGTTAGGGAGAGGGATGGAGTCAGTGGCTAGGGAACGGAGTTTGTGGCAGGGACCGAAAACAATGGCTTCGGTCTTCCCAATATTTAATTGGAGAAAATTTCTGCTCACCCAGAACTGTATGTCAGACAAGCAGTCTGACAATTTAGAGACCGTGGAGGGGTCGAAAGAAGTGGTGGTGAGGTAGAGCTGGTTGTCATCAGTGTACATGTGGAAACTGACGTTGTGTTTTCGAATGATGTCGCCAAGGGGCAGCATGTAGATGAGAAATAGGAGGGGCCCAAGGATAGATCCTTGGGGAACACCAGAAGTAACGATACGGGAGCAGGAACAGAAGCCATTGCAGGTGATTCTCTGGCTACGATTAGATAGATAAGAATGGAACCAGGCGAGTGCAGTCCCACCCAGCTGGACAACGATGGAGAGGCATTGGAGAAGGATGGAGTGGTCAACCGTGTCAAAGGCTGCAGACAAGTCAAGGAGGACGAGGTGGGATAGTTTACCTTTGACATAGTCACAAAGGATGTCATTTGTGACTTTGATGAGAGCTGTTTCGGTACTGTGACAGGGCGGAAACCTGATTGGAGGGAATCAAACATGGCGTTGCGGGAAAGATGGGCACAGATTTGGGAGACGACAACACGTTCAAGGACTTGAGAGGAAAGAGAGGTTGGAGTTGGGGCAGTAGTTTGCAAGGACGGAGGGGTCAAGGGTTGTTTTTTTGAGGAGAGGGGTGATGATGGCAGATTTGAGGGAGGGGGGGGAACAGTACCTGAGGAGAGAGAACCATTAACAATGTCAGCTAATGTGGGAGCCAGAAAAGGAAGTTGGGTGGTCAGCAGTTTGTTGGGAATAGAGTCGAGGGAGCAGGAAGTGGGTCCCAAGATGAGCGCGGAGAGGTCATGAGGAGAGATCGGAGAGAAACTGGAGAAAGATGTGAGTTCAGGGCTAGGGCAGGGGGAAACCTTAGAGGAAGTTTGGCCCGGTGGGCTAGGGGAAGGAAGGGAAGTGACAGAGGCAGCTGAACGGATGGTCTCAATCTTAGAGACAAATAAGTCCATGAGCTCCTCACACTTGTCGTTGGAGGTGAGGGTGGAGGAGACAGGGGAGAGGGGTTTACGAAGATGGTTAGCAGAGGAGAACAGAAGCCAGGGTTTATCTTTGCATTCCAGAATGATTCTGGAATAGTGAGCCGTTTTGGCAGACATGAGTAGGACCCGATAATGCTTTATGTGGTCCAGCCAGATCTGGCGGTGAATGGCTAAACCAGTTGTCCGCCATATCCGTTCAAGTCTGCGGCCCTTGGACTTAAGGGAGCGAAGATGAGGGCCGTACCAAGGGGAATGGCCAGGGTGAGAGAGAGCAATTGTTTTAATAAGGACTAGGGCATCAAAGGTAGTGGTGAGGGTGTGGATGTTTGAGCAAAGCAACTTAATTTTAAATTAATAAACCTGTACAAGTAAGAGAAAAGAATATGAACACCACAACATGCATACTCCTTGGGCCCAGTTTTTGACATTTACAATGTTTTGAACTATTGCGCTGTCATGTACTTGATCCACAACTTGATTGGGGTGCGGTGGTGGTGGGGAGAGTAAGAGTAAGTGGGAGGCTGGGTGGGAGGAGGTTATAGATTAGCCATAATGTTCCTAGCAAGGGAAGGGAAATATAAGACAACCTGTTCACTTCAGACCACTATACAGTAACCCTGCATGCGTGTAGCCATTGAGTGAGGGCAGGATAGGGGTTGGCTGTAATATTCTCTTTGATAAACTTCCACAAGTAAACTCCTGACACCCAGTTTTACCTCTCCACAACCACTCTCGACCCCTCCATTGTCAGACTGTTGGTCTGACATCCAGTCTTGGATGAGCCACAATTCTCTCCAGTTAAATATCGGGAACACTAAAGCCATTGTTTTCAGCCCTCGCCCCAAACCCATACCCAAGCCACTGATTCCATACCCTTCCCCAGATATTGTCTCAGGTTGAACCAGACTATTCGCAACCTCGGCATCTCACTCAACCCTGAGCTGAGCTTCCAACACCATAGTCTCCCCATCCCAAGGACCACCTATTTCCAACTCCGTAACATCACTCGTCTCCATCCCTGCCTTAGCCCTCTGCTGCTGAATTCATCATTCATGCCATTGTCATCTCCAGACTCGATTGTTCCAATGCTCTCCTGGCCAGCTTCCAATCTTTTACCCGCCATAAACTTCAGATCATCCAAAACTTTGCTGCCCATATCCTATCCTGCGCAAAGTCCTGCTCACCCATTACCTGTTCCCTTGCTGACCCATATTGGCTTCTCAACACCTCCAATTTAGAAGTTTTATCCTTGTGTTTAAGTCCCTTCACAGCCTCACCCTTCCCCTATCTCTGTTACCTCCTTCATCCTTACAACACCCCAGAACTTTGCTTTCCTCGGACTCTGGCCATGTGCATTCCCTCCTCCCTTCACCCTACCATTGGCTAACCTGCCTTCAGCTGTCCAGATCCTATGCTCTGGAATTCCCTCGTTAAATCCCTGTGCCTCTCCACCTAAATCACCTTCTTTAAGACCTTCCTTAAAACCCACCTCTTTGATTAAGCTTTTGGTCATTTCTCCTAAAATCTGGTTCTTTGGCTTGGCATCCATTTTTGTCTTGATTACGCCTGTGAAACGCCTTGGGATGTTTTTCAACATTAAAGGTACTATATAAATGACAGTTGTCGTTGTTGTTGAGAAAAACTGGGAGGTGGATGCAGTCCTTCAGCTTTTAACATGCAGCTACAATAAAATATTGAAGAGCCCAATAGAGCAGTGCATCGATCCAGTACTACGATGCGTTGCTGCAAAGTAGGATGTTTATGCAACTGTGCTCCCAGAGTCATAAGAACATTCTGATGAAGGATTCTATTAGCCTATATTCCCTTTCAGATGCCGATAGGCCTTCTGCGCATTTTTGATCTCCTGCTATAACTGACGAGTAAATAACTTGTTAATCTGAGCTGTAAACAACTAACGATACACTGAGGATGATACCAGAACTGAGAGGTTCTACTTATCAGGAAAGGTTGAACAGGCTGGGGCTCTTTTCTCTAGAAAAGAAAAGGCTGAGGGGTGACCGAATAGAGGTCTTTCAAATTATGCAGGGATTTGATAGGGTAGACGTAAAGATGCTTCCACTTGTAGCGGAGACCCAATCTAGGAGTGTTAAATACAAGATAGTCACCAATTAATCCAATAGGCAATTCAGCAGAAACCTCTTTACCCAAAGAGTGGTAAGAATATGTAACTCGCTACTACAAGAAGCTGTTGAGGCGAAAAGCATAGACGCATTTAAGGGGAAGTTAGATAAACAATTGAGGGAGAAGGAATAGAATGATATGCTGATAGGGTGGGATGAAGTGTGGTGGGAGGATGCTCGAGTGGAGCATAAACGCTGGCATAGACCAGTTGGGCTGAATGGCCTGTTTCTGTGCTGTAAATTCTGTCACTCTATGTGTATTCCCAAGCTGGAGATAAACAATCTTCACAGTCAGACAAGGAGAAGAATTGAGTTCTGACGAAAGGTCATCAACCTGAAACGTTAACTCTGTTTCTCTCTCCAAAGATGCTGCTTGACCTGCTGAGTATTTCCACCATTTTCTGTTTTTATTTCAGATTTCCAGCATCCACAGTATCTTGCTTTTGTAAAGAGAAGAATTACTCGCTTTTGATCAGCCTCTGACTGCCTGGGGTAAAGATAATGCGGGAGATTAAAGTTAACAATTCTGCGATGGAACAATCAATAGCAACTAAAAATAACCCATTCCAGAGGTGAGAGCTATTGTTTCAAATGCAAAGCAAACCACATTCACACACTGATCAAAATCTTCTACCAGCTAGGCAGAAGTTGCTTTCTTGTAAAAATGCATTTTTCTCCCTTTCATGGTGACATATGATTACTATTCTCAAGACACAAGTAGAGTTGCCATTCTCTGAATACAGAAACCCTTGGGTCTGCAGAGCTATTGACAGTTATTATACACATGCCTTAAAAAAAAACTAGTCTGTACAAGACTGGCGCACTTTGGGGAATAAGGCGTCACGCATAAAATAGAATAATTTCTTCGATAGAAGAATGAGCTAAATGGTCTCTGTCAACTGTACTTAACTTTGTGAAAATTGCTGGACTCACCCCTCTCCATTTTAAACTGCCAAAAAGACCAGATTGTCCAAAAGGATTCAATATGATTTACAAAAATAAGTATGTCCAGGGTCAGGGGAAGGGTGGGGAATGGTCACTCTCAAAAGAGTTGATTTTGCTCTTGGCCAGCATCCTAGTGATGCTTGTACAAGTCTGATATGACCTGTGCTGAACCTGCCTGTATTTCCAGGTTCAGCATATTAGCAGTGAATAAGTGAGCACCAGGTTTGATTAATGCCTGCTGTTGTCCACTGACCCTAAGAGAGGCCAAAAAAACACCTGAAGCAGCAAATGCTGCAGTTCTGGGTGGGAGAAAAACATTTGGAGCTCTAAAGACAAAACAAGGCCGGGCAACAGTCATGATGGTGGAGATTTTGCTGCAGTAACTGAGGCAGAGGAAGGAAGTCCTCCTTCCTATTGATCGATGTCAGGTGAGCTGAGCTTCCAACCCCATATCCTATCCATCATCAAGACCGTCTACTTCTACCTCCGTAACATCGCCCGTCTGCACCCCTGCCTCAGCTCATCTGCAGCTGAAACCCTCATCCGTGCCTTTGTTACCTTTAGACTCTACTATTCCAATGCTCTCCTAGCCGGCCTCCCACCTTGCACCCTCCATAAACTTGAGCTCATCCAAAACTCTGCTGCCCGTATCCTAACTCACCCATCACCCCTGTGCTTGTTGACCTACATTGGCTCCCGGTCCGGCAAAGCCTCAATCTTAAAATTCTCATCCTTAATTTCGAATCACTGCATGGCCTCCCTCCTCCCTGTCTCTGTAACCTCCTCCAGCATCTCTGTACTCCTCCAATTCTGGCCTCTTGCGTACTCCCGATTTTCATCACTGCACCATAGGCGCCTAAGCCCTAAGCCCTGAAATTCCCTCCCTAAACCTCTCCACCTCGCTACCTCTTTCTCCTCCTTTAAGACGCTCCTTAAAACCTACCTTTTTGACCAAGCTTTGGGTCACCTATCCTAATATCTCCTTATATGACTGTCAAATTTTGTTTGATAATGCTCCTCTGAAGCGTATTTGGCTAATTTACTACATTAAAGGCACTATATAAATGCAAGTTGTTGTTGTTGTGAGCCAAGGTGCTAGGCTGGAGATGACATATCACACCAATGCTCACCGCCCATTAAAGAGATCCTGGGTGCAATGCCGGAAGAAATTTAATGACCTCCCCAGCAAATCCAAGGTAGGGACCCTACTGTAGCCTCATTGATATCCAGCGTATAAAGTGCGAATGGAAGGAAGAGCTCCTTCCCACCCACATAGCCTTACTGTTCCTGCGTAGCTTCCCATGGTTGCTCATTATACTTGAGGGTACACTTCCCAATATCTCCCTTTCCCAACAACCCCTCCTTTACTAACATCTTCAACTGTGCATCCCAACAATCCCTTCCCTGTATTGTGCAACTTTGTACATAGACATCTGTGGACACCAGCATGATACATGGGTAGCAGTGTATTTCACACCACTAACAGCAAATACTCGATGCATTCCATTGGCTTGTCAGAAGAAAGCTACGCACAGCAAGAGGCAGAGAATGCACACAGGAGGAGAATGCATAAATCTGAAACACCTGAATGCATAAGTCTGAATCACGTTGTTGCATTTGAGGAGATGGCATTGCAGATCCAAAGAGAGACTGCAGAGGGAAGCAAGAGATAGGGAAGTAGGAGGCTTAGCCTCAGTTCAGGGTTGGTAACAAAGGTATCCTTCATTTGTTCCCCATCCTATTCAATCATTCAGTTCTGACAAAAGGTCATCGACCCAAAAAGTTAACTCTGTTTCTCTCTCCACAGATGCTGCCTGATCTGCTGAGTATTTCCAGCATCTTCTGTTTTTATTTCAATCATTCACTTATTGGGATTAAGAAGTGACAGACAAAAATGAGAGGAAGGGAGGCCACATGAGCAGGCATGAAGCCACAGCTGATTGTTTCTGTTACTGGCAGCAGAAATTTTTTAAATGGTGAGAGATTGGGAAATGTTGGTGTTCAGAGGGACCTGGGTGTCCTTGTACACGAATCACAGAAAGTTAACATGCAGGTACAGCAAGCAATTAGGAAAACAAATGTTATGTTAGCCTTTATTACAAAGAGTAAAGAAATCTTACTGCAATTATATAGCATTTTGGTGAGACCACACCTGGAGTATTGTGTACAGTTTTGGTCTCCTTATCTAAGGAAGGATATTCTTGCCATAGAGGAAGTGCAACGAAGGTTCACCAGATTGATTCCTGGGATGGGGGGTTTGTCCTATGAGGAGAGATTGAGTAGACTAGACCTATATTCCCATGAGTTTAGAAGAATGAGAGGTGATCTTATTGAAACGTATAAAATTCTTAAGGGGCTTGACAGGGTAATGCTGGGAGGATGTTTCCCCTGGCTGGGGAGTCTAGAACTAGGAGTCACAGTCTCAGAATAAGGGGTCAGCCATTTAGGACTGAGATGAGAAATTTCTTCACTCAAAGGGTTGTGAATCTTTGGAATTTTCTACCCCATAGGGCTGTGGATGCTCAGTTGTTGAGTATATTCAGGACAGAAATCAATAGATTTTTGGATACTAAAGGAACCAAGGGATATGGTGATAGTGCGGGAAGGTGGAGTTGAGGTCGAAGTTCAGCCATGATCTTATTGAATGGCGGAGCAGGCTCGAAGGGCCGAATGGCCTACTCCTGCCCCTATTTCTTATGTTCTTATGGTTGTGCCAGTCCTACGGTCTATGTTAGCAGCAGCTATCCTTACAGCAGATGGGGCAGCAGTGTATCTGGCTCTCTGCTGACTCAGACCCAGTGAAGACACTTCCCCACGGTTGTTGCCAACTATGTGGTATAATGTCTGTAAATATGATTGATGGCCTCTTGGCAAGTTTAGCCAATCAGGCTTCACTTTCCTACATTACAACAGTGACTACGCTTCAAAAGTACTTAATTGGCTGTAAAGCGCTTTGGGATATCCTGAGATTGTGGAAGGCGCTATATAAATGCAAATTTTTCTTTTTATGATCACCCCAACATATCTTCTTTCATGCAGTACCACATAAAGCTTGACAGGCTGTGATTGGGGCACTCCTGCCAAAGTAAGTCAAGCTTTCACACATATCTGTGCAGAGAAAAACATGAAAATATAAAAATAGGCCAGTATAGGCCTTAAAACTACTAAAACCATCTTTTTAGCTCTTCAAATTGAATCGTCTATGCTGATCAGCACTTAGTAATCCCAGATGTCCAATTTTAAATATCATAACAAAGCTCCTGTCTGTTTCAAGCACGGCAGCTCCTCTGCCCACCCGGATGCACTGGAAATGCGCATCGCACACAGCTGGCAGTAAACCCAGCGTTACAGGTCTTCAACCTTTTCCCTTTGACTCACACCTCAGAAACTGGCGCACACTAGGCAACAGACAGAGGATGGTCGGCCCCTATCTCTCTCTAATGGAGGAGAACATGAAACAATATCATTCCAGTTTCTGGTAATGCTTAGCTAGATTTCTAGCACTGACAGAATGCACTCTTATTGCTTACGATGTAAAGTCCCAACTTATCGAAGTGGTCATTATTCACCAGAATAGTTGCAACATATGGATGACACTCCTATGGGTACTGCCCAAGTTAAGAATATTAATTAAATTCTCTCAATTTTTTTTGGCGGGGGGGGGGGGGGAAGGGGGCGAAGATTAGCAGACCAAGGACCAACATTACTCACCTGCAAAGGAAACAAAAGGATATCTCAGTCTCCATGAGCCATATTCTCACCAAATATGCTCACCAGCTGAAGCTACTATTGCACAGCTGTTAATGTGAAATTTATTACTATGGAGCTGCATTTATTTTTAAGAATGTCATTTATCAAATAGGTTACATTTTTATGTCAAAACGTTTGAGGGACCTGTGAAACCTGTCACTATGCGCCAAGTTGGCTTTTGTTGGACAAAAGGTCTCACGGAGGTCCATCTTTGGCACTAATCCCTGGTGAAGATGTTCTGTTATCAGCCTATTGTTTCAACTTACACAGGGTCATTTTTAGGTAAATGCATGGGCCGGGAAAGGGCGTGCCATCCTAATAACCAGAGTGTTTCTTTTTGGTCATCTGGGGGCAGACACTCACAGAAGCCCATCGCCATTTCTAGGTCTCCAAATCAAGCTATTGAGACATTTTCATGTGAAGGATTTTTGTTTGCCTGATGCTTTGTCTGCTCGTCTATCCAAGTCCAGCAAGCCTTGGTGTAGGTTGGCAGCTCCAAGGCAGAGGGAGCCCAAATGTGTACAGGGTACTGCAGGAATTTAACTAGCTAAAACCAAGTAGTTTACCAGTACAGTATGCTGTTTCTTGCCCAGGTAAGGCCAATCTACCCAATAAGACACTGGCTTGCAAAATTATCTGGCGTAGAGAATCCCAACCCCAGCCCTACCCCATCCCAAGTCACAGATCTACCTCTCTGGGTTCCATAAGTGAACTGCATTGGATAGTCAATCATCAATGGTGCACTAGAGTACTGCAGACATGCCGAGTTTAGGTATCAGATTATTGATCCACCGCCAAGGGTTGACTTGGTTCCGAACTTCCATCGCCAGATGCATCATCTTGGCCACCTTGACCCCAAAGAAGCACCACTTAATTCCCCAGCAAAGAGGACATCCAATGTTATGGGAGGAGAGGAGGTTGTAAGAGTATGTGACCTGCTCTCATGTTTCGATTTAAACAGGCCCACTAAAAGTGTAAGCCCCAGGGGTACTGTCGTTCTGTGCTTGGTGCCTCCCCTAATATTGGATTGGATCACTGTGAAATGCATTCTGGAGTTTAGAATCTGGAGCCCAAACCACAGCATTGGTCTTATCTGAATGAGCTAAATTCAATGGATGGTGCTGGGAGAATTATGACTGGACCTTAACGTGCTCCCAGCTTGCCTTAAAGTAGAAAACGATGGGAAAATGGTAACTCTGAGCAGGATTCAAATTAAGTGTGTATAATTTAAAAATGACTTTTGCAGAGAAAGTAAGAAGAGTAATATACAGTAATGCAAATAACAAGGTCGATTCTAATTAATACTTTACTCGCAAGATCTTACTGTAAAGTATTTCTTTAATTATACATCATCTTAATCAAACCTTTCTTTCCCTGAAGTGGTGGTGTGTGTTCAGCACTCTCTATGGCATCTTCTCACTCAAATTCCAAATTTTTGATTTCACAATCATCCAGTCTGGAAAACTGTGTTATCAAATTTGGATAAATGGAGTTCAGACTTCTGGGTCAAACACCGCTTCAGCAAATTAATTCTTACTGCAGCAACTAAAAAGTGTACAGTGATTGCCCACCTACACACTTTGACAAGTTTAACAAGCAGGTCCACTGCATGTTTAGTTACAAGATGCCTCAGATGTTTCAGCAGAAATCACCACCTTGCAGCATAGCCCTCTCTTTCAGTGACACTTCGTGCATCAAACTGCCAGAAAAAATGAGCATGAAAAAGACCAAAGTCTGACAGATCAAATACAAGTTATTCTGAACATTGCATGCCAGTGGCAGGTCCCAAATCTGTACACAAGATACCGGGGGATAGTTTCTTTGTAGACTTGGAAATAGAGGAAATTAAAATTACCTCATCAATCTATTCCTGGCAATTGCTCATCAATTGTAAATTTTCTAATCTTTGGATGTTGCGGTAAGGAACAGTAGAGTTTTTACCTTGCATCCTCCGTAAACTTGAGCTCATCCAAAACTCTGCTGCTCGGATCCTAACTCGCACCAAGTCTCGTTCACCCATCACCCCTGTGCTCAGTGACCTACATTGGCAACGCCTCGATTTAAAAATTCTCATCCTTGTTTTCAAATCCCTCCATAGCCTCGCTGCTCCCTAGCTCTGTAATCTCCTCCGGCCCTACAACCCTCTGAGATCTCTGCGCTCCTCCAATTCTGGCTTCCTGCGCCTCCCCAATTTTCATCGCTCCACCATTGGCGGCGGTGCCTTCAGCTGCAGTTTGATAACGTGCCTGCGAAGCACCTTGGGATGTTTTACTACATTAACAATGCTATAGAAATGCACCTTGTAGTTGTTCTACTGCACCAATTAGTGGAGCACTGGAAGCAGTTCTAAAAGAGGTGTGAATGGACTGCCAGGGTTATACTGGCCACAAACATCATTTCAATCTGGGGCGAGGGGACATTGCTCTGTGCTTGCTTAAGCAGGCACCTGCACAGAGCTCCGTGCACCAGCGTCTGACTCTGTACAGGCCGGTGACGTCAGCAGAGGACAATGCCACTTGTGATATAAATGGTGCAAGGCTGGTCTGAGCTTAGCAGCCCAAGGACCCACAGTGAGTCCCACAGGAGTTAAGACCACGTATGGATGCTGACAGGGTGAAGTGAAGCCAAACAAAATGAAATCACATGGAGGCCTTTTACTTGTGTTGATGAATTTCTCTCTGGATAGGAAAAATGTGTTGCATGTACAGAATGTAGCTGCTTTTACTTTACTTTCATTATTGCCACACACTCGTTTGTCATCAAGTCAACGTTTATTTCGGATGCG
Source organism: Squalus acanthias (assembly GCA_030390025.1). Lineage (NCBI taxonomy): Eukaryota > Metazoa > Chordata > Chondrichthyes > Squaliformes > Squalidae > Squalus > Squalus acanthias. The sequence continues at coordinate 37,226,287 of CM059428.1, forward strand.
TTCACAACCTTAATATAATCCGTCTGGAAAAAAAAACATAATTAGGTTAGGTTTGTCATTGTGGGAGGAAGAGATGAGACAGCTACTACCCTAACATGTCGAATGTGATGCACAGCACAATACTTAAAGAGAGAGAGAAAAAAAAATACAGCCATCATAACGTCGGAGAGAAAAGCTTTCACAATCACTCTACCACCATACAATGATCTGGAGTCATTCAGGGCTGACATCTCTGGATGTTATTATTCTGATTGATGCAATAAGAATGTAATTCCCTTCAGCACTACAGATGGGTATTGAGAACCAGAGCAGATGTATTGTAGCTAATCAGACAGGGACCCAGCAGGATAACTAGGATCTGCGCAGAGATACAGACTGTATTCATATTCATTCAGCCACTTTTAATTACACACTGCTCCTTGCGCCTTTGTTTTATCTAGGATCAAATTTTCATTTCTTGTATTTAGCTTTTGTTCCTTTTCCTGCATTAATTTTGTTGTAGTGAGTGATAATAATACACGTTTTAATTAATTATTACATTTTTAACCTTCTTTATCTTACCCTATGGTTATTTCAACACGAGAATCAAGTTCTCTTGCCAAAGAAATAAGCACTATCAAATGCCAGTGTTACAAGTGATACAAACTGATATGCATTAATTACAGTCTCCAAGCAATGGTGCCAGCATTTCAACATTAAACCCTTTCGACATGGTCATTTTCAACAGTCTTGTACAAGCAGAATCTAAATATTATTGTGCATCACATGTACATGAACAAGCAACTCACATTAGCTTCTCTAAAATCTGCATCTCACTCAACGTTAAACCAAGGCTTGTTGTCCCCAGATAGATTAGTTTGCACGAGAAGGTCCTGGTCATCACAGCTTGTACCACCAATCCTAAACATTCCAGTTCAGACAGGGGCTGATCTCCATCCCGCCCCAACTTGTTGCAATCTGGACAGCAATTTAAGAACATTAGAATCCAGAGGAAAGTAGGCGCAATTCGACCAGTGAGAGTGGGATTTGTTGTTTCTCCCTATCCTGGACATGGAACGGCACTCAAGTCTTCCAACCCAGCTAAAAACCTGACAAAACTTTGTGAAGAACAAACAAATTGAAGTCACGGGTACTTCAGTGGCTCCAGGCCGTCAACATGTAGTTTGGCGTCAAACCCTGAACTGCTTGCGGCACCACTGAGGTCCTGTGAATGACGATCAAACCTCACACACAGGCTTGAAACAAATGCTGATGGAATGATATAACGGACATGTTTAGAGGGTCTGCACGAATGAGAAATTACATATACTCTCGCAGCAGATCAAATCCACCGTCACAGCAAAACACTCAACAATTTTGTAGAAAATGAACATATTGGATCCTCATGTGACAAGAAACTGAAAATAACAGTGTTAAGGGGTCAGCTGTGGCTAACTGGGTAGCACTCTCGCCTCTGAGTCAGAAGGTTATGGGTTCAAGTGACACACTAGAGTAACATAATGAGCAACATAATTTAGGCTGACACTCCAGTGTAGTACTGAGTGAGTGCTGCACTGTCGGAGGTGCCGTCTTTCAGATGAGACGTTAAACCGAGCCGTGAAGAAGTTTTTCCTAACTTCTCTCCTAAATGGCCTGGCTCTGATTCTAAGGTTATATCCCCTTGTCGTAGACGCCACCACCAGCAGAAAAAGTTCTATCATAAAGAAGTACATTGAGCAGCACATGTTGCAAATGTGAGTCTCTGTAAAATCTAACCTTGGAAATGAGTGGTGTCCTCCAGTAAAATACTTGCAGCGCACTTTATATCATCAGATGGCACTTTGCGTGTGGCATGGCAGAAGCAGATACAATAGTAACTTTCAAAAGGAAATTGGATATATACTTGAAAAGGAAAAAATTGCAGGGCGAAAGAGCAGGGGAGTGGGTCAAATTGGATAGCTCTTTCAAAGAGCCGTTAGAGACACGATAGGCCGAAGGGCCTCTTTCTGTGCTGTATGATTCTATAACCCCATCTGCCCACTTAGGTGGATGTTAAAGACCCTAATGGCACTATTTTGAAGAGGAGGGAAGATCTCCCCGGTGTCCTGTCCAACATTTATCCCTCAACCAACATCACTAAAACATATTATCTGGTCATTATCACGTTGCTATTTGTAGGAACTTGCTGTGCACAAATTGGCTGCTGCGTGTCCTAAATTACAAGTGACTACACTTTAAAAGTACTTAATTGGCTGTAAAGTGCTTTGGGATGTTCTGAGGTCATGGAAGGTGCTATATAAATGCCAGTCTTTCTTTCTTTAACACAAGGATCTGAAACTGTTATTTTGATTGAATAAAACAGCAACATTCATGGATGTTCTAATGGCTCAAAGGTTTTAGCCCATGAATAGATGAACGATATCTACCAGGAAGTACCAGATTCATTTCCCAGTCTGTTCCCAGTTAGCTGATCTCAGCCAGGGCAGCAGTTAAGCTTCCAAAATTGGCCTTAGTGCCCTTGACTAGTGCGAGAAAAATCAGCCAAGGTACCAACTCGAATGTGGGAAACCGACTGATAGTATATTGAAAGTCTTGGGTTTAGTGCATCACACTTACTTCCAACAACACTTCCTCTGTCACATCTTGTTGATAATATATCCTCTGGGTCACCATGAGCAGCACCACGGAAGATCAGCTACCAATATAACAGAAACAGTAGACACAGCACTCCTTGGATCATGCACCTGTGCAATTCAAACATTGAATCAACTGGACTTATTCCCAAATGTTATGTTGAATCACTGCAACGTTCCGGTGCTTTTCTTCCTGATTTTATGTTGCTTCTCTCCCACCCCACTTGTTTATCTTCTTTCTCAGCCTACGGATCCGGTTTCCCATCTGATGTGACCTCCGCTGCTCCCCCTCTCCATTGTGTCTGCAACCCATGTCCCTATTATGCCACTCACCTGACAGCAGCCTTGCATCCTAATCAGTAGACACGTACAAGAATGTGTGTTAAATGCTGTGACGGTCATAGATCCTTATAGGTAAATCCATAAAATTGGTAACACAGTCCTCAGCTAGAATAAAAATGCATACAAAGTACTGGATTACATTAACTGGGTTAAGACTACAATTAAAAGATTATATTGTTGCTGCATGAGGTATTAATCAGACTACATCTGCAGTACTAGCCATCTCATAATAGGAAACCCTGAATCCTGCACAATGTGATCCAGCACCAACCAGGACATGGTCCACAGAAATATATTGCAGCGCTCAGTGGAGAACTGCTGTTTTCAATAACCAGGGATTATGGGGCAGGAATTGGCCATCGTTGCGCCCAATTTGTGGGCAGAAATTGGGTGCAACGAGACCTAATTTCAGGGACCAACGTCACGTGCCTGAAGGATGCCTGTAAAACATCCGGCATGAAATTGGGGCAGACCATTTTTCAGGTGGCTGCCTAAAACAGGCGTTAGGCTGCTTACAAATGTACATTAGGCCTCCTGGCAGAAATTGCTTTGCGATGAGCAGAGCCTGCTCCGCTCAGAATTCTCCAGTGACTGCTGCAGCCTAAGTACCATCTGCAAACAAAAGATACATTTTTCTTTTACAAAAAACCTTTAAAAATTGTTCCTGCGGAGCCAGGAGTAGCAGTGCTCTCTCAGCTACACAATATTCCAAATTGCCCCCCTCCCGGTACTTGCATTCGGCGAGGCAATTGGCTCGAAAATCTTCCATCTTCAAATGGGCGAGGTTCCTGTGGAGTTTGCTCAAATAATGTTAATGAGGCCCAAAGCCCAATTTTGGGCCAGCCTTGGGCCTCCTGGTAGGAGTGGACGCTACCTGTGTAGCGCCGATTCTGGGCCCGAAAACGAGCCCAGACCAATTTCTACCCCTATAACTGCACAGCTTTTCCTCTATAACAAATTCAAACAGGCCTTTGTAGATTAAGTATATCCAAACAGCTCAGATCACAGATGTCAAACAGAAAGAAACAGATAAGCCCGTCACCTATTTTGCCTCTCTGCTGCAGGGAGCGGCATTTCATTTCCCAGTGAATTTATTTTAGTAAAAGATGAAAAATTGATATGATCTGCAGAGAACCCAGGGTATCAATGCTGTGTTTGTTTTGAAAACAATTTCAGAAACTATTCAGAAATGACCCAAAGGTGAACGCTGGTCTGTGCTGGTGCATTTTATTGACGAGATTGAAGCAATGTGGAGAATAAGCAGTCATTCAGATACTCCTTAACGCCTTGATACAGACAAGAAGCACAGCACAGCCATCAACTGACACATTGGAAAGCAACAATAAGACTAGAGGTCAGTTAGCTACTTCAAAAACACAATGAGTGACACACTCACAGAACATATTTTTATGAGGTTTGATTTAGGGGGAGAAATAGCTGTGCTTGCAAAATTCTGCTCGAACTCTTAAGTGCTAATTATGTTTAGTGTTACCTATGCTGAAAATTCTTTCCAGGCATTTCTTTGGCTTGGGTTTTGCAAAATACATTTCAGTCTTGAGGCCAATGAGCGTCTCATGGTTCGGAATTGCTATCTTGCCTCAATGTGACAGCTCCTATTACTATCAAGCACATGGGAAGAGATTTAATTTTAAACTGTGAAATTATAATTGCTTCTCTTGACTGCAGGTTTATGGCACTGTGGTAGGGGATTGTGGGTAAAGGCTAAAGTATGACACTGGGTCACATTAATTTTTCACAATTCACAGAACATTTAGATAGAAATTGGCTTCTTGCGGGAATGGTGTCAATTACTGTATCGATGATATCACCACACAATTACTAACTCATTTACAGCCGCAAAGTGCAACCAATATATTCGATAGCTTTAATGTTGAAAATGGAAGCAACAGAATCTAAAAAGTTATGTATCATCGAGAGACCGAAAAACTACTGATTGCTAAAACTCTTGTTCCTGACGTGTTTTCATGAAGCCTAGGCAATTCGGGTCTGTTTACTTGTATTTTTTACTGGCTGGTTTATCGGTTTGAATTTCATGGGCTCGGATGTGTGGGGTGGTCTGTTCTTAGCACTGCTACCTCACTGGTGGATAAATACTAAATCAGAACACGTAATTTTACTAGTGTCCACAGCTAGCTTAAGATATATGCAAATTAATAGGAATGTTGATTTAAGATTTATACATTACCTGTGATGCTCAAATTTAGAATTCTCATCCTTGTGTTCAATTCCCTCTTTATCCTCGTCCCTCCCTATCTCCGTAACCTCCTCCAACCCTCCAAGAACTCTGCGTCCTCCAATACCAGCCTCTTAAGCAACCTGATTTCCTTTGCCTCTCCAGTGGTGGCTGTGCCTTCAGCTATCTAGGCCCCTAGCTCTGGAATTCCCTCCCTAAACCTCTTCGCCTCTCTCTACTCCTTTAAGATGCTCCTTAAAATCTACCTCTTTGACCAATCGTTTGATCACCTGTCCTAATCTCTTTCTGTGGCTTGGTGTCAAATTTTATTTGATAACGCTCCTGTGAAGCGCCTTGGGACGTTATACTATGTTAAAGGTGCTATATAAATGCAAGTTGTTGTTGTTGAGGCTCCAAGTACACACCTTTGGATGCAAGTGCAATCACTAACAAAATGACGGTAAGGACACCACACACCCCACCTCCCCCACAAACCCTCCGACTACACCGTGTGCTCCAAAAGAGCTTATTGCTAGAGGACTGGTTCCGGGGATGGGGGTTCTTAGCTACAAGGACAGGTTGGAGAAGCTGGATTTGTTTTCATTAGAGCAAAGGAGGTTGAGGGGTGATTTGATCGAGGTGTACAAGATTATGACGGGTTAGACGGGCAAAGGCTGTTCCCACTAGTTGATGGTACAAGGACTAGGGGTCACAGATTTAAGGTTTTGGGCAAGAGATACAGGGGGGATGTAAGGAAAAACTTTTTTACGCAGCGAGTGGTGATGACCTGGAATTCGCTGCCCACGGAAGTGGTGGAAGCGGAGAAATTCAATGTTTTCAAGGGGAGATTGGATAGGCACTTGAGGGAAATATACTTGCAGGGCTAGGGGGATAGAGCGGGGAATGGGACTGACTGGATTGCTTTACAGAGAGCCGGCACGGACCCGATGGGCCAAATGGCCTCTTTCTGTGCCGTTATGATTTTATGACTCTATGACTGGAGCAGTTTAGCGCACAGTAACCTCATGAAGCTGACGGTCACTATTATACTTTATATTATAAAAGATGATTTATTTTTTAAATTCTCCCATTCATCTCTCTGTCTTCCAGTTTTTCTCTCCCCGCCAAGATCTGTGCCCTACCATTCAGCACGTTGCAGCAATGAGTGACTCTATGTGATGAGTTTTGCTTAAATAATATAATTACAGGGCTATGGGGAAAGAACAGGGAGGTGGAATTAATTGGATAGCTCTACCAAAGAGCTGGCACAGGCACGATGGGCCGAATGGCCTCCTTCTGTGCTACATCATTGTATGACTATTACTGAATAAAAATGAACATTCAAAGATAATTTTACTTATAACTCTGTTGCAGCATTGGAGTGAAGTGTGCTGCTGGTGATGGTGTCCTCATACTGTGTAGCCAGAGGGAAAGATGTTTTGAATAAATCAGCATAATTAGCTGGCTGGCTAGTTTCCTGGTAAATTTCTTCTGTGATTAAATTATAAAATCAGTAAATTTTAAGTCAGTTGTCTGACCATGTTTAGGAGATTTTAATGACAAAGGCATATTTCATGTGGCAACTGTTTCCCCACACTTTTCACAGCCAATCTATGAATTTCGATTTAAAATCACAGCCACAGCACTCAGATCCCACACTGTACTGTACCCGCTAACTGCAGTCTACTCACTATCTTCCCATTAGATGAAGATTCCCCTCAATACCAAGTACATTAACACAAGCAATGACAAATATACTTACATGGTAAAGCAGCAGTATAAAACCACACCTGGGACAAGTAAACACACACCAAATACATTCTAGCAGCATTGAAACTGGAAGATGTAGTCTGCCCCCGTTTATCTGGTTAATAAAAATTTCATTAGAAGCACTGTAATTAAAACAAAGAGAAAAAGTATTTTTTTAATTATGATAATTAACTCCGTGTGCTTTGACTTCCCTGCCCAGCAGGGTCACGGGAGTGTGCCAAGTGACATTATGTAATATCGTATATAAAATGGGATGGTTTGTGAAAGCCACGTTTTGGTCTGACAGTAGAAGAAAGCTGCTCGAGGTGGCACACATTCATCAGTTCATTCTGTTGCTGGAGTCCACGCTGTAAACAAAAGCTGACAGATTTGCCGCTGTTTCTCTTTAAATTTTCACTTTGCCAGTGGTGAAGGTTATACAAGGTGACTTGGTCCTTGTATCTGCTCCCAGTAGCAGAGTTTCACCTACAGTAATAGTAGGTATCAGTGTGATGTTTTGAGGCTGTAAACATCTGAAGAGACTAGAATTGCACATATAGTAAGAAAGGGAAGATAACACATTTACAGCTGGCCACAGAACTGTGCAAAACACTTATGCTTTATTCAATCTTGTACACTTAAAATCTCAAACATGAACACAGATGAGTTTACAGTGTGAATAAAAATACTCTTCTCATTGGCTAACATGGTACACAGCTAACTAACTGCATGATCTTGCATTGAAATAATCATGGGCAGAAAAATAAAAAATGTTACCAATTTGCCTTTTACAAGATAAAATTAAATAAAATGAAAAGATAGTCTTTAAAGGTCAACTACATTAAAGCATTCTCAGTATTGTGTGCAAATACTGAGACTACATTTCCCAGACCTCTTTTCAGGTAGACCTATCTGAATATCGCCATAGTTACAGCAGTTATCACAGCCAACACAGCCAGGCCAACAGACACGATCTTTACTCTTGGGCCTTTCAGGTTCCAAGGCAACAGGCTTGCACTGAAGGACTTCTCACTGCCCCAGCAGTGATGTGCAGGAAGAGCTGTTCCGTTTTCATTAAGGGCCTTGAATTCCTAGAGATAGAGAGAGAGAGAAATCTATTTGACTGTTTATTTGGTGTCACCATTTGCCAGGACAGTAACATCACTACTGAATTTGAGTAAGCACAAAAGGTCCAACCCTGAGGCTATACAGTCTTTTCAGAATTAAATCACATTACTAATGGATGATAGGCTGTAAAACTTTAGAAGATTTAAAAGCTGAATTTATCGATCTTTCCATCAAGCTTGGCAAGACAATACACATAATCTATTGCTATTATATCATAGGTCATGTGTTAATTCCTTACTTTTACATTCTTAACATAGTTTACCACATTTTGGAGTGTCCTATAGCTTTCCTCACCTAAAACGGGAGCAGTTGGCTCCATCATGATGACACAGAATCATAACGTTATCAAGATAAGTTCAGTTAAGCATGAAAATTGAAGTTGTCCATCAATCAAATATAACTTCTCCCTCAGGCGTAACATTTCTGAGCATTACTAAATACTGGTCAAAGCAATTAGGATTATGATCTGAGGTACATATTAGAGTAAAATCTGTAACAAAAACCTCTGACTTCTACTCTTCACATACCCAACAAGTTAATAAAGTGAGGAATGTTTTTTATTGGATCTCTGTCCTCTATTTTGTTTTATGTATTTTTGTTGATACTTTTGGGATTTGTCCTCTTTTACTTCTCATTACACCCCCATCTCATTCAAATCTCCCTTATACCTTTCCTGTTCCTATTGCTCACTGAACAGTCACGGTGCATATTTAGTCACGGAATGTGGGCAAGGCCAGCATTTATTGCCCATCCCTAATTGCCCTTGAGAAGGTGGTGGTGAGCCGCCATTTCATTGCTGTGGGTCTGGAGTCACAGAGGTAAGGGTAAGGATGGCAGATTTCCTTCTCTAAAGGACATTAGATGGGATTTTACAACAATCTGGTAGTTTTATGGTCATTATTATTGATTCTAGCTTTTTTTTTTAAAATTCTAGATTTATTTAATTAACTGAATTTAAATTCCCCAGCTGTCATGGTGGGATTTGAACTCATGTCTCCGGATCATTATACCTCTGGATTACCAGTCCAGGAATATAACCACTATGCTGCCATACCCCAATAAGCTGGATGAGGAACAGCTTCAGGCTGATGAAACCATTAGGAGTCAACCCTCTACACTCAGTACTACTCTATTCAGCAGGTGTATCACCAATTCCAAAGCAACCTCGATATGTCAGAGGAGTAGTGCTTGAGGAGTGCATGACTAATTCAGGCAGCAGCGACACCCATTCAGTGTGACCCACCCCGTTCTCCATTTACAACTCACTGTAGGAAGATCTGCTGCCATATTTCTCTGGTCACACAGCACTGCTAGTAGTAGCAAAGGCCTTAACTTTTATACTACTGGCACCATCTGCTCCACCATGGCCCACATTTTATTAGTCAATTTGCTATTCACTACTGCACCGAAAGTTATGATTCCATATTCCATGACATAGCCACTTCTCCCTGGAGTGACAACAACAGACAAAGCATAGCTTTTACCACACATCTAGTTATTCACTGCATCCATGTAGCCATTCGAATCCTGCAATCCAGGGCAATATGTCAACTGCGAAGGATTCCACTCCCTCAATGTACAGATGGTTTGTGACCATCAGCAGTGGATCATGCATGTTGTCTCCTAATTCCCTGGTAGTTTACCTGACACCTGCATTTTGCAATCTTGTGTGCCCCTTTTTTCAATGGAGGTGACAGGATGGAAGAATGGCTTTTTGAAAGTAAGAGTTAAGCTGCGCTCATTTATCCACTGAGGAATTCCGGTACAGGGATGGAGAATCAGAGCGAGGATCATGAGAAGACATTCAGGGTCTTCAAGCAATGGTCCCCGAATGTGTTGAGAGTGTCATACAATGTGCTGCTTAAGGTATTGGTACTCTGATGTGTGCTGCACAACAGTGCAAAAGAAAGAGGCATTTCTCTTGGTGAGCCACCAAACTGGAGCAGACCATAGTTGAGGAAGACCCTACTTCTGGTGGGGCCAAAAAGCTGGTGGTAGCGGATTGGCTGGTTGTTACATAACCCGCCTGATGTTCCTTTGCTAGTTTTCTATCTCACTTCCAAAAGTGAAAATCACCCCCCATGTGTAGACCAGGAAAGATGTATTTATCAAGTCTTGATCAGTAATTCCTTTGCTTATTTAACCATATGCCCTTTATAGTACATCACAACTGAGAAGTAACAAGACACAGCGGCCATCAACAGTAATGTTCTATATATTCTAAACATCCTTCCTGGAATTTTGACTTGACAAAAGCCAGCACTGATCTATTTCCTGCATTCTCCCAGATGTTTATTGATCTCAGGCTTCTTGAAAGGGTTGTCCTTTGTTTGCACTTCTCCAATATTTTCACCTCTAGTCCCCCAATCTCTCAAGGCCCAGTATCAGTTGGTAGTTGACTGCTGTAGTGCAAGATCCTGTTTTAGGTCAATCAACACTAGCCCCGCTCCTCATTTCTGACATCATTTTTGTACGTAATCCTCAAGGCTTTCCTGACAAGTCCTCTCTTACCACAGAAAAGACAGGTCAGTGCAATAATGATACAATAAAGAAATCAAAAGGAACTAAAACAGACAGATCTACAGTCCTGTAATTATTGTTAGAGGAAACCAAACCAGTAGACCTTGGGGAACTGAACAGATCTTCTGGTAATATCATTCTGACAGCCAGAAGATGGAATTGTCAAAAGATTAGGTTTTAAAAGCTCTGCAATGGACAGAATAGCACAAACCAAACCTGAATAATTCCTGATGTTTTCAAGAAAAATAATTTATCCTTTCTGAAACCAGGTTCTGCCATTTGCTTTTTTAATTGGTGGTCTAGCAAAGGAACGTCCCTGCCTAACACTTTTCCTTTTCTGCTAGTTTGAAAACCAAGGTTTTCATTCATTGAACGCCAAAGGCATTTTTATTGTTATATATTTAAACAGGATTGATTTCAATGCAAACTGTAATTACTTAGTTTCTTTCACCAGCTTTCCATTAACACCCAAAATGGTCAAATCTCTGCGTGATCTCACAGCCCCTCTTTCAGCACCATCACTCTTACATAACAAGTTTTAATGGGAGAATATGTCATTACCTGAAGGCTAATTAGTAATCCTGTTATTCTACATCTGCTGTAGACTGGGACATAAAAAGCAAATTATAAGCTGTCCCTTTTTGGTTGAAAAAGAAGCTCTCGTACTAATTTATATATGCTTAAAATTTGCTAAATCTTAGAACGTTGGCTTAAATGTCTAATTGGAGCTGCCCGGAGACAGACAATTTCTGCTAATTAGCAGGTGCCACAGATAAAATGAAGTTATATGCTGTAGTATACGATACAAAGATAGAATTTAACAGAAATTCAACAATTTGCAAATTGAAATGTCACCAATTACCAGATTCTACAGCACAATGGACTGGAACCAATTTTAAGATAAAATTAAATGAACACTGGATTCAGATACCTCTGAATCCCCCAATGACTAATCTACAAAAGGTGGATTGTTAATGTATTGCCTGAAACTCCATTGCTTAAGAAAAATGAGGTAACAAGCATTTTAATGGAAACTGGTTACCTAAATACTTTCTATCTTGCTTCAAATAAACACTTTGATCCAAAGGCAGTTCAGTCCAACACCTTGCAGCATGAGCTTGTACCACAATCCTTCATATGCAAATTTCCCACACTCAGTCGTGCTATCATGGGATGGTACTGAATAGAGGCCCGTACTTGCCCACAGAAAAAGCAAAATCAGGAGTCACCATGGGCCCTTGCTGGACCTAGTGGTCAGTTTTAGAACAATATTAACAGGTGTGGGGAAAAAGATGCCCACCTTGGCCAGAGATAGAGCGTGGCGTAGAGATATCTCAAAAAGGCAGAAAACAATGGCTTAAAGGAGAACTGTCATCACGACAATATTTTTGTAATGACACATTTGGATATGATTTACACTGTTGTGCCATATTTTGGCAATCAAGGAAAATAAAAATTGGCAAGTATTTATGCATGAAGGTGGTGCCCATTCAAAAAAGAGGAACTCCGCCATCCAAAAATACTTAACTGAAGTCATTTTTAAAATCAGAAAGTCACTCTCCAAACAAACTTAATCCCGTTAGTTAATGTGACACCCAACTTGGGTTCCTTGGAGGAGAAATTAGTTTTAGCCAGTAAAGTTACCGGTGTCACCAGCAACTGGAGTTAACGGCTGCTGAAAATGGCCGCAACACTAACGGAGCATAATTCATCTGGTGGGATGGAGATTGTTGGCACAGCGCTTACCTGCTGTGCAATGCCGTCCTGGTGGCGCTGCTGGAGGCATTCCACCCGAAGTTTGTGTGCAGGTGCGGCATTACAGCTTCCCACAGCCTCTGGAAGCGAGGCTGTGGAGCTCGCAAGAAATTGTGGATAATGAAGCGGTCTGAGAATTAAAGGGGCCACGCACACTGAAGCAATACAAATTAAAATGAAGTGAAACAATGCAGTTTTCAGCCCTTTCTGCCTTTTAAAAAATATTTAACATTAAAAAGTCCCAAATGTGAATATTCAGCTCTGAAAGCTGAATATCCTTTCTAACCTCAAAAAATGGGGAAAAATGCCTCAGCACTATCACAAATGGCTTAGCAAGCCAGGGAAGGGGCACCCAGGGTCGCACATGCAACACTCCAGCTTTGTGCAGGGGGTCAACACTGCAGTCAGGCCCTCTAACCACAGGGACTAGGAGGCCCGCCAGAAAGAACGATGTGGGAGTACATCGCTAAGGCCATCACTGCCAGCAGTGTCGTCCACACCACCTGGCTCCAGTGCCCAAAGAAGCTTCATGACCTCAGACGACTGGTCAAGTTCAGTGAATGCATCTTCAAAAGCCGTCTCCTACCAACTACACCACTAGCCTCACACACTGCTCAATTCACGACCCCCACCCCCAATCACTCACCGAACAACAACCTGCACCAATCACGAGGCACATCTCCCATTCCTAGCCTCACCTCACCCCCTTGGAAGAGACGGTGCAGGCCATTCTTGGCAGTGGCATGGCTGAGCCCTTGGCCAGTGGTGGGGCTGAAAGGATAAAAGATGCTGGTATCCTTGTACATTATCCTCCTTCTGGCATGCACCTCATGCTTTCCTGCCCTCCCATCACCACAACTCCACCCTTGTGCCTTCCTCATTTCACACACCCAAGAAATGCAGCCTGCCCAGCCAGTGGGTGACCAAGAAGAGGGAGAGGAGAGTGAAAAAGAACAAGAAGATTGATTTGACACTCCCAGCCACCATGTCAAGGTCAACCAGCAAGGACATTTACAGTGTCCCTCAATGAAAGTCAGCAGCCTTCCACCAGCCATGCTGCAGCCACTGGGGTAGCACTGCGTGACATTAGTACGATAGGCAAAGGCGCACACAAGACAGTCACTAAGAGAATGCATACGGGTGATGAGTTGATTTCTTGATGCTACATAGGACGGATAGTTGCATATAGGTGGATTGGAAAGTTTGCTTTGTGGTGGCTTTTATTTCTGCATGATGGCCAAGGGGACATTGTGATGGTCAGCAACAGATGGAAGGTAAGGTGTGGGGCTAATGTTGAAAGGGGAATTGGGATTCTGGTCACTGGGACCGCAGGCGGATGATTCCATCCCGGATATCCTGGCCAGATAGGGGCAGTCTGGGATGCATCCTTCCATCTGATTCCTCCTCTTCGGCTTCCTCTTCTCTCTGCAAGCGGATGCTGTAAATGTGAAATGAGAGCATAAAATGCTAGAAATACTCAGCTGGTCAGGCAGCATCTCGACCTGAGATGTGACTCTGTTTTTCTCTCCACGGATGTTGCATTTCCTGCTGAGTATTTCCAGCATATTCTGTCTTCTCAAAGGCCTTCATTTACCATCCGAGCCCTTGCAAGCGTCCAGCAACACTCCCTACACACTTAAAAAACTTTTCACATCGATTGCAGCAAACCAGTACTTCAATAAAATCAAACAAACGCAGTCCAAAACCTTAAATTCAAACTTACCTGAACGATGTGTGTGTCCCTTTAAGAGGTGCAGACATCGCCACTGTCAGCCTGATTGCACACCAGGTTAATCTGGCGTGCTTAGGACCCAGCACTGAATTCAGCACTAGGGTCGAAGTTCGCGTTTGTGACATAAAGTCGGTGTTGCATGCCGATTTACGACATGCCGCCATTTTGTTCAGCATGGCGCTGCCAGTTACCGGCAGTACAAAGGTAAGGACAAAAATGGCGGCCGCCGTGGGAACCGCCAGCAGCTGGCGAAAGAGCGGCGGCCGCCATTTTAGCGCCATTTAATGGTGCTACGGAGTGGCGCTAAGGCCACGAATTTCTCACCCCTTGTTTTTAATCTGAAATTCTGTATACCACAGTACACTGTACTTAAAAAAAAAAAAATCTTCTTCCCTCTCTCCTCTAGCATTTTAAGAAATTACATTTTCTCCCCATTTCTGGTTTCTTTGGTCCATGGCCCATCCCTCAGCCAAGCAATTGGCCAAGTAATCTACTTTCATAACCCTGAATAGATGTTCTGGAGCTATCCACTTGGAGGTACATAAAAGTGGCCTGGTGTAACTGATTGGCATGACGTGTGGGAAGAGCTGCACAGAGTCCAAGAACATCCTATTTGAGGCCAATGCAAAGTCCTACTCTTCCACAACACAGATTGACATTTTTCTAAATTGAGAAACCCAAGTGAAGGGCCATGGCCATAGTTTACAGCATTACTGAGATTGAAGGATCAAGAGAGAAGATAAAATCAATTGGGAAGTAACGATTAGATGAAGCTGACCTCAGGTTTTGAAAGTCGAAAGAGTGTAGCAGAAAGGAAGACTGGGGAAAAGAAGCACTACAGTGTTGGGGTCTTTAGAAAGAATAAGTTAGAATAGGAGGCTGTGCAATAAGTCTTGATTTTAACAAAGTAAGGAAGTAGAGAAGAGGAAGAGCATGTAGCGTAGTATAGCTGCAGCGCAGGAGAAACAAGAGAAGAAAATTCAAAGGAGCAATGACCATAAAGAAAAACAGGCAATTAATTAATTTAAAGACCAGTGACTACTGTTATGTAGATAAATGCACCAGCTATTTTGAAAACAGCAAAATCCCACAACAGCAATAAGATCAGTGATGGTTCATCTGTTTTTGATGGTATCAATTGAGGGAAGAATGTTAAGTAGATCATTAGGAGGCATGCCTGCTCTTCTTTGAATAATGCCATGGGATCTTCAGGCATTTTTATGTTCTGCTAGTGCCGCTGGCATTCTCAAGCCAAATGTAAACCGAACGGGTCTTCCTGCCAGTCAGCCACAGCAAGTCCTGCGCTTAGCGCTAGCACAGGTCTTTTACAAAATAAAAGCATCTCAATGTTCACCCGAACCATCTGAATAAGCAGAAGAGGCCTTGCTTTAATAGCTTGCCTAAAGGATGGCATGCTTCACCAATGTCACATTTTTCAATGTCACTTCGCACTGAAGTGAAAGTTTAGATTTCAAGCTCAAACTCCTGCCATGGGGTTTGAACCTGCAACCTGGAGGTAAGAGTGCTATCAAATGAGCCAAGCTGACCATAGTATTTTTTGTTTATTCGCTCATGGGATGTGGGCATCGCTGGCAAAGCCAGCATTTACTGCCCGTCCCTAATTGCCCTTAAGAAGGTGGTGGTGAGCCGCCTTCTTGAACCGCTGCAGTCCGTGTGGTGAAGGTACTCCCACGGTGATGTTAGGGAGGGAGTTCCAGGATTTTGACCCAGCGACGAGGAAGGAACGGCGATATATTTCCAAGTTAGGATGGTGTATGACTTGGCGGGGAACTTGGAGGTGATGGTGTTCCCATGCATCTGCTGCCCTTGTTCTTCTAGGTGGTAGAGGTCGTGCGTTTGGGAGGTGCTGTCGAAGAAGCCTTGGTGAGTTGCTGCAGTGCATCTTGTAGATGGTACACACTGCAGCCACAGTACGCCGGTGGTGGAGGGAGTGAATGTTTAAGGTGGTGGATGGGGTGCCAATCAAGCGGGCTGCTTTGTCCTGGATGGTGTCGAGTCTCTTGAGTGTTGTTGGAGCTGCACTCATCCAGGCAAGTGGAGAGTATTCCATCACATTCCTGACTTGTACCTTGTATATGGTGGAAAGGCTTTGTGGAGTCAGGAGGTGAGACGCTCGCCACAGAATACCCAGCCTCTGACCTGCTCTTGTAGCCACAGTATTTATGGGGCTGGTCCAGTAAAGTTTCTGGTCAATGGTAACCCCCCAGGATGTTGATGCTGAGGGATTCGGCGATGATAATGCCGTTGAATGTCAAGGGGCGGTGGTTAGACTCTCTCTTGTTGGAGATAGTCATTGCCTGGCACTTGTGTGGCGCGAATGTTACTTGCCACTTATCAGCCCAAGCCTGAATGTCGTCCAAATCTTGTTGCATGCAGGCACGGTCTGCTTCATTATCTGAGGAGTTGTGAATGGCACTGAACACTGTGCAATTATCAGTGAACATCCCCACTTCTGACATGATGGAGGGAAGGTCAGCTGAAGATGGCTGGGCATAGGATACTGCCCTGAGGAACTCCTGCAGCGATGTCCTGGACTGAGATGATTGGCCTCCCACAACCACCGCCATCTTCCTTTGTGGTAGGTATGACTCCAGCCAGTGGAGAGTTTTCCCCTGATTCCCACTGACTTCAATTTGACAAGGGCTCCTTGATGCCACACTCGATCAAGTCACTCTCACCTCACCTCTGGAATTCAGCTCTTTTGTCCATGTTTGGACCAAGGCTGTAATGAGGTCTGGAGCTGAGTGGTCCTGGAGTAACCCAGGATTATATTATTGTATTAGAAAATGGAGAAGAGTGAGGATGACTACATTGGAAAGAGACAAGTTGGGATAAAAGTGAGAGAAAAATCATCATCTGTTGGATGACAAGCTTTTTCTTGCATCCAGTCCAGGAAAATGTTGGGTTGCCGTACAGATTTGAAACGGAGTAAACAATTAGGTAATAAACAAATCTCACTGAGAAAATCTGTGCAATAACAACCTGCCTTACACCTCAGCTCATTTGCAACTCATTTATGAGCAAGCTATTAGCACAATTGAAGACTTTTTTGACTCTAGGTTATTAATGGTTGATTAATAATGGTACAAGATGAAAGGATGTAAGGTGTCCCTTAGATCACATGCTGCGCTAGTACCACAGAAATAAGTGCAATGAATTCCTACATTAATGGAGTTTGGCTGAATTACTTATAGAGTAACTTATATTTAAAGATTTCATAAACAAGTGAAGCTTAACATCCATACACCAGCCAGTTAAATCTCCAGACAAGCAATTAATGTGAGTCTTAATTTGTCACCGATTTCTTAACGTACAAAAATACTGCTGCCTCTGCACAACAATTAATTATGCCCATAAATCACTGAAGACCAGATAGGCACCAACTTGAACACAAGTATGATAAGGAGGATATGACCAGATGCTAATGTATGCACACTCTCACAAAACACATCAAATGAAAGCTGAATTTTAACCGAGTGGAAATTAAATGAAGGATCAATGTTCCTAGCATGTGCATTGGAGATTAAATTTGCATTTTCCCAGATCTTTAATATAAAAAAAGCAGAAAAGAAATGGCAAACTCATCTGTGATCCCAATACAAATGCATTTTTGCCCTTCCTTCAAGCCACTGCAGTAGCCCCACTGATTTAGATCACTCCTAGAATTATCAAAGCAGTAAAATTAGTCTGATGTAATTGAAGTATAAAATGTTTCAGTTGCCATTAACAACTGTGACCCTTTCAGTGCTCACAAAGACACTGCTCATAGTCTCTACACTGACATAGAACATGGCTTGCAACATTCACCTCAATTCCTACACTTTGTGAAGTTGTGATGATTTATTTTGTACGATCGAAATCGATGAAAAATTAAGACTCACATTAATTGCTTGTCTGACTGATTTTACAACTGTCTGCCCAGGGAGACTAACTATAATGTCCCACCTGTAGCTCCAGAAGAGATCAGCTGACTTACAGACCAAGAACTGAACATGGAACCTTCCGGTATGTTCGGCTCAGTGCAACCTGGGCAATGCCTTTATCCTCCAGGCTATTGGGGAAGCTGCACTTATTGTCACTGTAACTCTCTGAACTCCAAGCTGTATTGTGATTTTAATTATATATTTGTATTTTTCCCCTCTTTCTGACACATATACTATCCCTGGGTAAGAAGGCAATTTTCTCCATGTCTCAATCTATATTACTCTATGAGTAGTGGAGCGTGACCTTGTTGCACTTCCATGGTAGCACAGCTGAGATTAGGAACAGTGTGTGTGTGTGTGTGTGTGTGTGTGTGTGTGGGGAAATCGTGGTCGCACACCATACCAATGCTCTAATATGCTGTACAACCCTATTAAATCTCCCCTTATTCTTTTCCCTCCAGCTAGGTTCCCCTGAGCAACATTATTTCCCATTGCAAATGACTGGCAGCTGTCCTGTCCCCAAGCCACAATAACATGCTTCATCGGGAGATGTGCAAAAGGTGTTGGGCTGAATTTGTTTGCTCGAGGAAACCGTTTTGTATTAATCTGCCAGCTTCAACTGTTGTAATCGGTGAGATCAAGAACTCACTGTGTGGCAAACTGCAAACTGTCCCACCACGGCATGGATCAATACACTGAAGCCCCACCGTTATCTTGAGCTGTGTTCAGTTATACACGTCACTTTCCTCCCTCTTTAATGATTTGTGAACTAACTGGTCAGCCATTTATTACATCCTCTATATCCCATTATTATTCACTGCAACTGATATCACTATCTCAGCAAAAGTAAAGGATGTACTGCAGCAACACCTGCATTAGCAGTCGAAAACTGACAGCTCCTACTGATGCTACAGAGGGATGCAACAGCACCTTCCCAGCAGTGAAGAAGTGACATTATGGTTTGGCTTCAAATAAACGAAGAGAACTTGAAAAAGGTAACTCACAGGAGCAGATCCGCTGGAGCATCAATTTATCTTAATGAATCTGAGCAGCAACAAGTGGTGAACACAACTGGATTTCCATCACTGTGTGAAGTCTCATTCTTATCAGAGTGCAGACTAGTTTGCAAATCGAGATTGTGATTCACATTATATAACCAGGTAAAATAGAATACAAGCTATTTATTCTTTCATGCAAGTAGCTTGAAATTGCTCGCAGGTTTGACATTTAATGTGTGTCTGATTATAACAAGAGATGTCTTTAAATCATATTCAGATATTTAATTTCACACTCAGTTAAGTTTAACTGTGACTATTAGGGATGTTAGAAAGGCAAACCATCCAATGTAATTGCTACTGATTTTCTTCTCTTGCCAATTCTCCTGCCCCCCTCCCCCACTCCTGAAGGCTATGACTCCTTAGGGTTAAATTCCATGGGTGCTGGTCACACAAATGGCCATTAATTATGTACGAGAAACTGACAATATCAGCCGGCTATTTCAACCATGGGGTGTATTGTAGCAGCAGCATGCCCTTCTTCACCTGACGTCTGCACACATGCATTTCCAGCGGAGATCACTGGATGGTGATCGGGAGCGGGGACCCTGACTGCTTGTCCCTCCCAGGGGAAATAAAGCCATCATTGGCACTGCTTAGCAGCATCACCAAACTCAACACAGTCAGGGGATTGAAGCTGGGGCTTTCCAGGTTTGTAGTGCCCAGTTATGTAATAGATAAACTCATTGAGAAAACTCTTTAAAGGTCACTTAACAGGTTCTTCTGTCCGAGCAGCTGTAGAACAATTTGAGTAGGCATAATGAGCAAAGAAAAATCATAAATAAGTGAAATGACAGCAGCCTCCAACAGGATTTAACAAGATGCATTAAAACAAGTACTGTCATAAAATAACCCTAAAAAGTGAATTTGTTAGGCAAGGGTATCAAAAGATGAAGCAAAGTTGAGAAAATGGAGTTGAGGTGCACATCAGCCATGATCCAATTGAATGGCGGAGCAGGCTCGAGGGACTGAATGGTCTACTCCTGTTCCTAATGCTCCTATGATAGCAACGTTAAAATAGTGGAGAGAAAATTTCCATACAAGCACATCAACAACAAAAAAACAATAAAAATTTCTGACAGTAATTCCTGTAATTTATCCCCCCCACCCACTGCAAAAGTCAGGATGTATCAGCACTGCAGTAATTCATCCCAATTTTCTGGTGTCAATCTATCCTAAGTTGCTCCACTCAGCAGAATGAGCCCAACGCTGCTACCTCTCCTCATCTGATTGCTGCTGCTCCTCGCTGTCTGCCCATAGTTGCAGACAAATGTGTGAAAAAGCTAAAAATAGAATTTGAACAAGGAAAAGAAAAAAGCAAAGCCAAAAGTTGCAAAAGGAAATAAATTTCATATTTTATTTCAACAGAAGCGAAGGAGTGAGATATAAGTGGAGAGGAAAGAGCAAAGTAGCAGTGAAGAAGGAGTGGAGAGAGCGAAAGAGAAGTAAAGTAAAACAAAGGTGCATAAAGTAATTCTTGGCAAGACAATATACAGTTTTCTCTTGCTTTGATGTTCCAACACTGGTTGAGATTTTGGAGGAAACCTTTTCCATCTCAACGATCATACAGTGGCACCACAACGTTTAAGTGTTATAAAGATAGTTTGGTTATCATAAAACATGTCCATGATTGTTCATGATTATTAGTATGATTTCCATAATGTTTGACATTTTTACCTTGATTTTCGCAAAATGTTTACCATGCCAAAACACCAGCCCTAATTACTGTTCAACAACAACAGAAAACGCTGGAAAAACTCAGCAGGCCAGGCAGCATCCGTGGAGAGAGAAACAGAGTTAACGTTTCCGGTCGAAGACCTTTCGTCAGAACTGGAAAAAAGCAGGAAATTAAATAGATTTTAAAGCAAGTTTAGGGCTGGGAAAAGGGGGAGGGGATGAAAGAACAAAAGGGAAGGTCAGTGATAGGATAGAAAGCAGAAGAGATTAAGAGACATTGCGAGATATTCAGGCAAGAGGAGGTGGAAATGGGACAGGTTGAGGAACAAAGGATGGCTCTAGATGAAGTGTGAATTGCGCTGGCAGAATGAGGGACAACTGCCATGTGGGAGGGAAGAAAAAAAGGCCAAACAAAAGTGTGGATAAAAAAATATATAAAATAAAAATATATATATATGTGATCGGGGCCAGGGTTATGATCTGAAATTGTTGAACTCTATGTTGAGTCCAGAGGGCTGTAGAGTGCCTAATCGAAAGATGAGGTGCTGTTCCTCGAGCTTGGGGAGACCAAACGCAGATTGGGTGACCGCTTTGCAGAACACCTCCGTTCAGTCCGTAAGGGGGACTCCGAGCTCCGGTGGCCTGTCACTTTAATTCACCGCTCCATTCCCACTCAGACCTCACCGTCCTCGGCCTCTTGCATTGTTCCACGGAAGCTCAGCGTAAGCTCGAGGAACAGCACCTCATCTTTCGATTAGGCACCCTACAGCCCTCTGGACTCAACATAGAGTTCAACAATTTCAGATCATAACCCCAGGCCCCTATCACATATATATATATTTTTATTTTATATTTTTTTTATCCACACTTTTTGTTTGGCCTTTTTTCTCCCCTCCCAGAAGCTGGCAGCTGTCCTTCATTCTGCCAGCGCAATTCACACTTCATCTAGAGCCATCCTTTGCTCCTCAACCTGTCCCATTTCCACCTCCTCTTGCCTTGAATATCTCTTAATGTCTCTCAGTGTCTCTTAATCTCTCCTGCTTTCTATCCTATCACCGACCTTCCCTTTTGTTCTTTCATCCCCTCCCCCTTTTCCCAGCCCTAAACTTGCTTCAAAATCTATTTCATTTCCTGCTTTTTTCTCAGTTCTGACAAAGGGTCTTCGACCTGAAAGGTTAACTCTGTTTCTCTCTCCACGGATGCTGTCTGGCCTGCTGAGTTTTTCCAGCGTTTTCTGTTGTTATTTCGGATTTCCAGCATCCGCAGTATTTTGCTATCGTATTACTGTTCAACAACACCTGCTGAGATTACAACAGTATACCCCTCAGGCGAAAATTCTTTCCTTCATCATTTGTGCAGTGGCATTTTAGTGTCTTTCTCACATAGATTACAGCACAACAGCACCAGCTTTTAAGATGTTGTAAGACAAAAGTCCATATTAGGGTAATACACAAATACAATCCCCCTTTCACTGGTGATCTGGCAACTCTGGGCTCGCAATTTCCCCAGTTATACCATCCGTATTATATTTGTGGTTCTGGTTAGGAAGGTCCACAGAGTTGAGAGTATGGACATGTGTGTGTATCCAATGTGGTGGTGTCGGTTGCTACTCAATTGCCTCCTGCTGTGTGCAGCAAGAAGTGGTAGCTTTGAACAGCTATGGGTACCTATAGTGTCCTGAAGAGCTGCACATCCTAATTTAAAATTGAGAGGTCGCACAACACCAGGTTATAGTCCAACAGTTTTATTTGAAATCACAAGCTTTCGGAGCTATCGATCGCCCCTTCCTCAGGTGAAGTACTTCACCTGAGGAAGGGGCGATCGATAGCTCCGAAAGCTTGTGATTTCAAATAAAACTGTTGGACTATAACCTGGTGTTGTGCGACCTCTCAATTTTGTCCACCCCAGTCCAACACCGGCATCTCCGCATCATGATCCTAATTTAAGCCATAGATATAGAATGAAACCACCACAGGCTCAAGAATTAAGCAAGCATGGAGATCTTGCTTTACACAAATCATTTTACTCCAGGTTAGTGACATTTCTGGATCCATACGAAAGAAAATACACCTTGCAAATGAGACTCAGTAAAAGAAAGACAGACAGACTTGCATTTATATAGCGCCTTTCACAACCTCAGGACATCCAAAAGCACTTTACAACTAATGAAGTACTTTTGAAATGAAGGTACTGTTGTAATGTATAGTTCAGTCACTTCAGTGCTGTAATTTCAGGGATCTCAGAATCAGCCACGAAGGTTTTCCTGCCCATATTTTATGTACTCAGTTCTATCACTGTAACCTTACACCTTAGTCATATTGCATTTTCAAATGTAACTTGCAGGATATGCACATCATCTAAAATCTAGAAGAATACCATACAAATCCAACACATGCATCACAAAAAATCTTTCAAAATATATATTTTTTGTAACCTTGGTGTATATTTTTGGTTGATGTCAGAAGTATTCCAAAGGGTTAAAAAGCCAAACATTGTAATACCTATCGATTACAAATTCAAACTGATTAATACATAACTGATGTATATATAATTGGTAGATAATGATCAGGACTGGGAAGCCTGCCTGATTTTTCCCCTCCTTAGCCCAGGGAACACCGGGACCAATTATTATGCATTCACCACCTGCCAGGTTGCAATCAGCCAGTGCCATGCAGATCAAGCAACAACATGGCATCTTCCTGTTTTTATTGCCCAGTACCATTTGGCACGGTGCACATACCTACTGAGCTGAAAGTTAAGGGTGACATGAATACTGAATGATTTCAAATAAAACCTTTTTCTAAAGCAGCAAGTTAAGAAACAGTGAAAAGTAATAGTGATGTGGTGATTAGAAAAAGAGACATTATTGTTTGTTAACTAATGAAGCAAGTACATTAAATATCTTAGGTCTTGAAGAATTCCCTTGAAAAGGGAATTGGAACCTGCGGGGAAGAAAGCAGGAAGAATACAGAACAATTCCTTCCATTTGCTAAACCGACAGTTGCGTCAATGGATGCTGCTTTACAGTAGCTTTCTGTTGGCGCTGAGGCAAATCATTCCAGTTAAATCAAGTTTGAAAGGTATTTTTTAACCTTTAGGGTTGTAGAACAGCATCATGGTGAGATTTCCTTTTTACATTATGCAGAACAAGACAACTTTATTATGAGGTACTTGGACAGTGTCCTTCTCCTGTCCCCATCCCTCCTGGAGAGGAAACCCTAAACAAAACATGTATTATATTGCTTTTAGTTACAAGTTTTTTCTCACCAATTCTCTCACTCTTGCTGGGGTACAGTTCCATGGGACTCCTGCTGGAAGTGTGTGCCTGTCGATATCAGCCAAGAACAGGACCAGGGTGTGATCCCCTCACAGTTGAGGAGCCTGTTGGCATTCACCGTTAAGGCCGACACATTAATAATGGCCACTTGGGCAAGGTACCGTAGCACCCTGTGAACTCGTACCCCAGCAAGAGGTCAACACCTTCACAGAGAGGAGAGAAGAGGGGAGGGAAGAACATTGGTGAGAGAAAGAAAATGGCACTCAAAACACAATGTGAAATCCAATTTAAGTGGAGGTTCTTTGGAGAAAGTGTTGTGAAACATATGGATCATTCTGATCAATTTATTAACCAAGAGAAATGGATGATACATCAGCTCAATGCCACTGTGATGATCATGTCTGCTACTACAAAACTTTTATCTCTGCCTCAATAAAAATGGGATCTATAGAAACATTGAAAAGGTTGGCGATGCAGAACCTGATGTGGCACAAACTTGCCATGACAGCCAGTACAGCTGAGTTTAACCGCCACTGCAGGAAATCAACCTGCCTCAAAAGCTCCTGACCAGGGAAACACCACACCTTACATTTAAAAAAACCCACAAATTTAAAAAGAAAACTGAAGATCAAACTTGCAGTTTTCAAGTCTCAGCTCTCCTTTGCCCTGTCCCCTCCCAATATTCTAAACACGCTCAAGGTAAAGACATATTAAGGTGGAATTATTAACAGACTTTAAAATAACCATTGCTTTATTTGCACTGCACTTTGCTTGTTTTCCTACATGGACTAATATATCACAAACAGAATATCCTTAAGTAAGCCACTCAAATTGTATATATTGTTCATCTGTTTAAGTAGTGAAGTTCACTATGAGGCACATTAAAGGACAATTTCTAACTGACAATTATGACTGTTGTATTATCTCTGCTTAATGTTTAAATTTCCAATAGTATATGATGATTTTACTGGTGTAGATGTTGCCTCCTACAGATTTTTCTTTTAAAAACCATGGTTTTCCTTTTTGACAGCCTCCTCTGGTGATCGGGCATACGTCCTTAACCTGGCAATACAGCTAAACAGACCGGTAAAGTTCCAGGTTCAATCCCAAATCCGTGCCGAGTTAATCTCAGCGGGGACAGCACTGAGGGTTCTATAATTGGCCTCAGTGTCCTGGGTTAGGGATGGGAGGGGGAAACTCAGTCAGCGTTCTGTTCCTGATCGCTATCCAGCAATGTTTGGTGGCAGCATGCGTGCGTAGTCATTGGGTGTAGACAGGATCAGACCCAGCTCTGCCACCCCCCCCAACCACCCGCCACAACTGCCCTTGGCACAGTCAAGGCTCATGCATGGCCACTCGAACAAGGCGCCATAGGGCAACTGGTTTCTGTGAAGGTCACTGCCTTTGGGACAGGAGAGGGCAGAACATTGGTGAGAAGAACAACAAACTTGGCATATGGTGCAACGCGGGCAGAAAGTGAGATTCAAACAACAGCAACTTAAATTTATATAGCGCCTTTAATGTAATTAAACGTCCCACAGTCTGTGGCACAGTACATAAGAGTGTCTATGAGCTGTACAACCGCACACTCTGTATCTTTAAGAACTTTGCTCAAAGAAAGAACATTTAATGATTACTTCTCTTCTGATAAAGTGGCAATCACTTTCTTTATGTAAGCTGGTCAGACCTAATCAGCAGAACCAAGACTCAGAGAGTGGTTAGAATGTGGAACTCGCTATCACAGGGAGTGGTTGAGGTGAATA
Source organism: Squalus acanthias (assembly GCA_030390025.1). Classification (NCBI taxonomy): domain Eukaryota; kingdom Metazoa; phylum Chordata; class Chondrichthyes; order Squaliformes; family Squalidae; genus Squalus; species Squalus acanthias. The sequence goes on from CM059428.1 coordinate 37,252,035, forward strand.
GCATAGATGCATTTAAGGGGAAGCTAGATAAGTACATGAGGGAGAAAGGAACAGAAGGATATGTTGCTATGGTGAGATGAAGTAAGGCGGGAGGAGGCTCGTGTGGAGCATAAACAGTTGGGCTGAATGGCTTGTTTCTGTGCTGTAAAATTCTATGTAAATTCTGTGTGTGCGTTACAGACTATTTAAAATTTACATATCCCATTACCAGTTGCAAACTCTACATAATGTAATCGCACACTTACAAACTTCTAAAGGAGCATAAAAACAAGGTGCATAAAAACTGAGAGTAAGAGAAGACAAAGAGGGAAAAAATATATACTGAACCATACAGTAATCCTGAACCATACAGTAATCCTGAACCAGCTGGTCAGGCCACTGGGAGAATGAAGTCAAAAAGCAGGACATCTGCTTATCTTGTCATTCTGATTAACACACTGGGGAAAGTGTAATAAAAACAAACTGTGCCTCACTTGGAACATGTCTGCATTTGTATTGTAAGTGTCCAAATGGGACATGTACACTCACAGCAAAGTTGCTGGATTCATTCTCAAAATAGTTAACGCCAGATGTTTCTTATTCAAATACAGTAGTTTTTTTGTGTTGAAAATCCCACACATCCAAAGTCTTGGTCCTGCTTTTTAGGGACAAGAATCCAGCAAAATAAATTAGTTCAAAGTCTGGTGGACCAGTGGAAAACATACATTCTATTACACTGTGGTGTTGTAAGACTCAGCTTCTGCCATTACAAGAATTATGCAGTTCACCAACTGCATCCTGTGACACAAATCAAATATTCCAATACAGTACTGAACAAACCTGCACGTTTTTCTCTTAAAACGGATTGTCTCTGGGTAAATCACTATATAGTGTGTCGGTACTGAACTGGGTAATCTCAAGTAGGGCCTCAATGCTTTTGGGTTAGTGAGGGGAAAGGTCGGCCAGAGTTCCAGTTCCTGATCATGAGTGGGGCCCTTTGGAAGTGTAAGAACATCAGATGAGAACAGGGTTGGACTTGGCTATGATGCCCTCCAAAGTTGAATATCTCAACAACACTCACTCACACGTGAAGAATAGATGTTTTGATGAAGTACATAGAGGACTGTTGGTAGCTATAAACTGTACCTGAGCAAATGGAAAGTTGTTGGGAAACTGACATTTCTCAAAGTCTTGGTTTCTTTTTTTCTTGTTTTAATAGTCAATCCCTGCCTAATACGACGTTCAAATGCAGTTAGTAAACCAAAACAAAGTTTACTGCCAATGAAGAAATTAAGGTAAAAACTTTTTTGAAGCACAATGTTTGCTTATTAATAATATAGGGAATGTTACATTGTATTCACATGGAATGAACCTGTGACGTAAAACTGTGAAAGGTGCTTTCATACTCGGTAAAAGTCTATCGTAAAAAGGCCTGTGACAGGCTGGAGAATGCTGGTTTCCTGTTACGTATAACAAGGATCATCAAGTTGTGATGCTGCATGTAGAAGTAGTTGGTGGAACAATATAGGGTGTGTATTTGTGTGCGCATGTGATAGTGTGACTAATTGCATGTGCATGTAAGAATTTGCGGATGCAACATTGTGATTGATCAGTCAAAGTCTGAGGAGAGTATCTGGCACACAACTAGTATAGCTATCCATCATCAGATCTGGCTGGACCACATCAAGTGTTTTCGGGCCTCACTCTCCTCTGCCAAAACCGCTCCCTACTCCAGGATATTCCAGGAGAGCAAAGATAACTCTTGGCTTCTTTTCTTTATGACTATCTCCTTAAACCCCTCTCCATTGCCTCCTCCACCCTCACCTCCAACAAGTGTGATGAGCTCATGGACGTCTTTGCCATCAAGGTTGAGACCATCTGTTCAGCTGCCTCTGTTGTTTCCCCCTCCCCTTCCCCACCAAACCAATCCACTGCTCAGGCTCCTCCATGCCCTAGCCCTGAACCTGGGTCTCTCTCTCTCCTATCTCCCCCATTCCCACTCCAAGCTCATCTTGTCCAATGACACCCATCTTCAACTCCCTTGATCCCATTACCACTAAAGTGTTGAACAGCCATCTTGTCTTCCAGGCCCCCATGCTAGCTGACATTGTAAATGGTTCCCTCTCCTCAGCTACTATCCCCGTCCCTTTCAAAATGACCATCATTCCCGTTCCCGCCCCCTCCGCATAAAAAACCCACCCTCAACCGCCTTTGTCCTTGTAAACTACCACCCCATCTCCAACCTCCCTTTCCTCTTTAAAGTCCTTGAACTTGCTGTTACTTCCCAAATCCATGCCCACCTTTCCCACAATTCCATGTTTAAATCTCTCCAATCAGGTTTCCATCGCTGCCACAGCACCGAAACGGCCCTAACCAAAGTTACAAATGACATTCTCTATGACTGTGACCATTATTCCTACTCATTCCCCTTGACCTCAGTGCAGCCTTCAACATGGTCATCCACACCACTCTCCTCCAACGCTTCTCCTCCATTGTCCAGCTTAGAGGGACTGCCCTCATTTGGTTCCACTCCTACCTGCCCAATTGTAGGCAGAACATCTCCAGCAAAGTCTTCACTTTCCATCCTGCATCGTTACCTCTGAATTTCCCCAAGGATCTATCCTTGGCTCCCTCCTATTTCTCATCTACATACTGCTCCTTGGCGACATCATCCAAAGACATGGGCCTTGATTTTAACCCCCCTCCCCCAATCCCCCTTTCCCGACAGCATGGGAGGCCCATGCTTTTGGCTGCTTGGCAGCAGATCTGAGGCGGGAAGTGCCGACTGCCGAAGGTAAGTACTGAAGACCAGCTCCTTCGAGCACTCATTGTGGGCCTGGAGGAGTAGGTTTGTTCCCCCTAGGCTTCTCAAGGAAACCTTCAGCACCCTCAACCTCGATCCCGATCTTCTGCCTCCCCCACTCACGGCCCCAATCTTCTGCCTCCCTCGGTCAAGGCCCCGATCATCAGCCTCCCCCAACCACAGCCTGGAGCTACTACCTCCCACGATCACGGCCTGGAGCTTCTGCCTCCTCCTTGCCCTGGTCGCGGCAGGAGCCTTCCCCACCCTCCTGACTGCCAGGGACCACTCCCACGGGTCCTTGGCTGAGGCTTCCTGCTGCTACTTACTGTTCTAGCCCGTCAGCCAGGCAGGCAATCTGGCAAGCTTTCGGGAGGGAGCCTGTCCAAAATTATTCAAATGAGGCCCATCCATTAAGATTGGCAGGGCCTCCATTTTCCCGGCCTTGCCGGGTTCTTCAGCCGTTACCGAGCTCCCCCGCACTCTCCCCACCTCCCCGTTAATATCAGGGCCACGAGGTCAGCCTCCACATGTACGCTAATGACACCCAGCTTTGCCATTCCACTACCTCTCTTGACCCCTCCACTCCTAATGCTTCAAACATTATCAGCATTATGAATATGTAGATCATTTGTGCGAATTCTTTGAATTTTCTCTGGTTAGATCACACTTTGGTGGTTAATTCTAACGCCAGAATTTTGAATCTCTCTAGTCAATAGATTAATGATTTGATAACATGGCACAGTTCAAATTTTGTAGCCCATTCCCTTTTTTCCTGGTAATAGCATAACTAGTTTTAAATGATTAAAGGCTTCAAAGTTTACACATAGTAGGGAGACATTTTGGCCTGGATTTTGCTGTAATAATAACGCTGATGCTATCAGTGCTCGCCGTTATTACAGGGTAAACCTGACAGCAACTTCTGGCGTCCGTACATGCCCAGTTAAACATGGAAATCCAGATATTGCTGTCAGAGATACCCTGATCTTCCACAGGGTGCACTGTTCGAGTCGGCACTGAAATCACTGGAATAGCATGAACTTAGGATACTTGCCCACTAGTTCCGCACTAAAGGCGTCTGAAAACGTATGGGCTGGTGCATTTAGGAGCTAGTTTTAATGGCGTAATAAGTGATGATTACTGCTGAACAATCGCTCTGGCCCTGAAAATTAATTTTATAAGTGCGGAGTCTCATTCTCTCAGATGAAAATTAATATTGCAGATTTAAAAATAAATGAAAATAATTTTTTTAAACTTATTTTGTTTGTCTCTTTTATCTCTCTTCCTTAATCCCATTTGTATTTCCCAATCTTTATTTCACTTCCTGTACATGATTTAAATGTAATTTGTATTTTTTGTTTTTTTACTTCCTGGTTTGCAGGCTGCGTGTCTCAGTGAGGATTCTTCAGTCTGATTGGTTGAAAAACTTTGCTGTTTCTTGCCCTGTTCAGAGACACCACAGATTCCCTGTAGAGGGCGCCGCACAGAAACAGACGCCGGATTAGTGGAAATCCCCGCTGATAAGCCCGCAAAAAGTCTCTGAGTAACTGTATGCGAGGTGAATGGTGAAAGTCGTTCTTTCGCCACAGAGAGCAAAATCTGGGCCATTATGCCAAACTTCATCCATTCATTTTTTTTCCCCCTTCAGGTACTTATCCAACTCCCTTTTGAAAGCCATGATCGAGTCTGCCTCTACCATCCTTTCAGGCAGTGCATTCCAGATCCTAACCACTCGTTGAGTAAAAAAGTTTTTCCTCATCTCGCCTTTGGTTCTTCTACCAATCACTTTAAATCTGTGTCCTCTGGTTCTCGACTCTTCCACCAGTGGGAACAGTTTCTCTCTATCTACCCTGTCTAGACCCCTCATGATTTTGAACACCTCCATCAAATCTCCTCTCAATCTTCTCTGCTCTAAGGAGAACAACCCTAGCTTCTTCAGTCTATCCACGTAACTGAAGTCCCTCATCCCTGGAATCATTCTCGGAAATCTTTTCTGCACCCTCTCTAAGGCCTTCACATCCTTTCTAAAGTGCGGTGCCCAGAATTGGATACAATACTCCAGTTGAGGCCGAACCAGTGTTTTATACAGGTTCATCATAATTTCCACACTTTTGTACTCGAACCTCTATTCATGAAGCCCAGGATCCCGTAAGCTTTTTTAACTGCTTTCTCAACCTGCCCTGCCACCTTCAACGATTTGTGCACATATACCCCTAGGTCTCTCTGTTCATGCACCCCCCTTTAGGATTGTACCCTTTAGTTTATATATCCTCTCTTCATTCTTTCTACCAAAATGTATCACTTTGCACTTTTCTGCGTTAAATTTCATCTGTCACGTGTCCGCCCATTCCACCAGCCTGTCTATGTCCTCTTGAGGTCTATCGCTATCCTCCTCACTGTTCACTATACTTTTGAAATTGTGCCCTGTATACCCACATCCAAGTCATTAATATATATCAAGAAAAGCAGTGTCCTAGAACCGACCCCTGGGGAACACCACTGTATACCTTCCTCCAGTCCAAAAAACAACCGTTCACCACTACTCTCTGTTTCCTGTCACTTAGCCAATTTCGTATCCATGCTGCCACTATCCCTTTTATTCCATGGGTTTCAACTTTGCTGGCAAACATATTATGTGGCACTTTGTCAAACGCCTTTTGGAAATCCATGTACATCACGTCAACCGCATTGCCCTCATCAACCCTCTCTATTACCTCATCAAAAAACTCCATCAAGTTGGTTAAACACGATTTGCCTTTGACAAATCCGTGCTGGCTTTCCTTAATTAATCCACACTGGTCCAGGTGACTGTTAATTTTGTCCCTGATTATTGTTTCTAAAAGCTTCCCCACTACTGAGGTTAAACTGACTGGCCTGCAGTTGCTGGGTTGATCTTTACACCCTTTTTTGAACAAGGGTGTAACATTTGCAATTCTCCAGTCCTCTGGCACCACCACCGTTTCCAAGGAGGATTGGAAGATTATGGCCAGTACGCCGTGATTTCTTCCTTCACTTCCCTCAGCGTCCTAGGATGCATCCCATCTGGTCCTGGTGACTTACCTACTTTAAGTACAGCCAGCCTTTCTAGTATCTCCTCTTTATCAATTTTTATCCCATCCAGTATCTCCTCTATCTCCTCCTTCACTATGTCTATGGCAGCATTTTCTTCCTTGGTGAAGACAGATGCAAAGTGCTCATTTAGCACCTTAGCCATACTCTCTGCCTCCATGCGTAGGTCTCCTTTTTGGTCCCTAATCAGCTCCACCCCTCCTCTTACTACCTGTTTACTATTTATATGCCTATGGAAGACTTTTGGATTCCCTTTTATGTTAGCTGCCATTCTATTCTCATACCCTCTCTTTGGCCCTCTTATTTTCTTTTTCACTTCTCCTCTGATCTTTCTATATTTAGCTTTCATTTGCAAGAGCTGATGTATTGACCCTAATATCCATGTAGCAATCCATACATATTCCGTCTAAGCAATGCTGCCTCACTATAACAAGATAAAAAGATTTTGTAGAGTAGAGAATGCAGTAGGCAAGGAAAGAAAACCTTCTGAGAAATATTACAAACTGACCCCTCTCTCTCAGTGATGGGTATTCACACATACAAGAAACGTATAGCTAACTTTTCAACAAATTTCACTTTTTCATTTGAAACCCAAAGACTTATTTTTTTTTAAACTTTTAAATAAATTACTACAGGTACAAATATTTCCCTCATGGTTCCAATTGACTGCTGGTGTTCATCTAAATGCAGCATTAGGAACATAGGAACGGGAGTAGGCCATTCAGCCCCTCGAGCCTGTTCTGCCATTCAATTAGATCATAGCTGATCTGTATCTTATCTCCATCTACCCGTCTTGGTTCTGTAACCTTTAATACCCTTGCCTAACAAAAATCTATCAATCGCAGTTTTCCACTACCCCTTGTAGCATTTGACAGCATACTAACATTATTAAGATCCCATTCTCTGTGACTACAAAAATCCAGCTCATTGGTAAGCACGCATTTAGTTGGTGTGGCAAGGGACTTATTCACATCAATAGCTGAGATGCAGATTCCGATAATCCATTGTCACTTTTCATGATGAAATCAGAGAAAAACACATTCCAAACGACAATGTGATTTATTGAAAGGACTCTTCTCAACTTTGACAGTCAGGTTAAAATAATTGCAGTATCTGTTCAGGGCTGAAGTCTTCCTTTTGGCTAGTTCCTTCTTCATTTTCTTTCTAAACATAAAATGGTATTTCCCTCTACTCTGCTTTGTAAGTGTTCCACTTTCAGCTCCTATGGCTATGATATTTTTCAATATTCATCTTTTATTCAGTAGTCGTACTTATACCTCTGGAGATCTGACTTATCCTCTGGCAAAACATGCCTGCATTTCTGAAGATGGTAGTCCCTTCTGTTTTGCAAAATGGGAACTGCAAGCTGTATATATCAGCTTGTTATCATCTCGTTTACAGCAAAAGCTTTAAAAGTTATCAGGTTATAAATGAGCCAAGTCACAATCATTAAAGACAAACAAGACTTGTTTTTATTAAAAAAAACTCAATCATATTAATAGCTATCTACAAGCCATTTTTTAATTAGAGGTGCAGGTCTGCCAGAGTAATTTAGTTGTGCTGAATTACACAAGCAAATACTTTCCCATGCATTAATCCATGTTATTTTTGCAGGGCAGTAACTCAAAAGCATTTGCACTTGCAGACGAGATCAAATGATGCTCAGAAATCAGATTTTAATTTCACACTCCATCAAGTTTTACAGCTTTAACTCTGAGCAACAAAAAGGCCCACCACACTACCTACCTTCACCAAGACATGTGTGGAGAGAATTCTGTGAAACTACAGAAGTGTTAAGTGAAGAAAGCACCGCCACTTACCTCAGTCAGCCCTGAGACTTCACCCTTCAGTAACGGTTTGACAATCGAAGGAGTGTAGATCTTTCCATTCTGTGTTGGCTTTCCCTTCATAAAATGTTTCCCTGCTTCATAAACATCTACCTTGATCATTTTCCCCAGAAATTCAGGTTGTTTGGGCACTAGAACCTTAGGGGGAGGGAGAAAAAACACTAATGTTTATACAGCAAGAATAATCGAGTTGAAGGCTTCAGGACCTAATGGGAAAAACATGACGGTGAATTGAGCAAGAGAGGATTGATTTACCACAATGGAATTGCGACCTTTTTCCTTTTATGAACTTCCGTCCTGTACCATTTTGTTTTGGGCTTAATTTTCCTGTTGTATCTTGTTAATTATTTCTTCTACTTTACTTCCATTTCCCTATTTTTTCCCCTTGGCATTGCCACTTGTCCTTTAATTTTGCTCTCTTCTTCCTTTCTCGCTTAACACTGGATTCTCCTACTTTCCAATCATTGGAGACTGTCCGTATTTATGGGGAGCACCTCTGTGTCACAAACTGCAGTGAAAATGGCACATGTTCAGAACTGCCCAGGCCACAGTTTGGAGAGGCTCATAAGCAAACAAGAGCACTGCCACAGCATTACCTAAACTAAAGCATTCAAACATACAAAATTGACGGACAGGAAAAGACCAGCTGGTCCAGCAAGCCTGCCATAAAACCATGATGACCAGAGCATAATGACAAAACACTTCTCTGCTCCCCCTCTCCTCACCCCACCCCCCTCCCCTCCCCACCACCCCCTCCTCCCCCTGCCCCCTCTCCTCCCCCTGCCCCCTCTCCTCCCCTCCCCTCCACCCCAACCCCTCTCCTCCCCATTGCCCCCACCTCTCCTCCCCACCCCTCCTCTCCCCACTCCCTCTCCTCCCCTCCCCACCTCCTCATCCCCCCACCCCCTCTCCTCCCTCCCCACCTCCTCATCCCCCCACCCCCTCTCCTCCCCTCCCCACCTCCTCATCCCCCCACCCCCTCTCCTCCCCTCCCCACCTCCTCACCCCTCCTCCCCCACCCCCTCTCCTCACCCCTCCCCTCCCCCCCACCACCCTCTCCCCCCCCCACCACCCTCTCCCTCCCCCCCACCACCCTCTCCTCCCCCACCACCCTCTCCTCCCACCACCCTCTCCTCCCCCCCGCCCCCTCTCCTCCCCTCACCTCTCCTCCCCTCCTCTCCCCACTCCCTTTCCTCCCCTCCCCACAACCCCCATACCTCCCCTCCCCACCCCCTCTCCTCCCCACCCCACCTCCTCTCCTCCCCACCCCCTCATCCCCTCACCCCCTCTCCTCCCCTCCCCACCCCCCCACCCCCTCTCCTCCCCCCCACCCCCTCTCCTCCCCCCCACCCCCTCTCCTCCTCCCCCACCCCCTCACCTCCCCCCCCACCCCCTCACCTCCCCCCCCACCCCCCTCACCTCCCCCCCCACCCCCTCACCTCCCCCCCACCCCCCTCACCTCCCCCCCACCCCCTCACCTCCCCCCCCCACCCCCTCACCTTCCCCCCCACCACCTTCTCCTCCCCGCCACCACCCTCTCCTCCTTCCCCAATCCCCCTCTCCTCCCCCTCCTACCCACCCCACCCCCCACCACCCGCAGCCATGTAATCTCCTGGGAGAGGCAAAAAGACAGAGAAAAAAACAGGGCCAATAAGGGAAAAAAATCTGGAAATTCCTTTCCGACCCTCAGGTGATCAAAACCAGTCCAGAAGATCATAAAATCAAGACTCCCCGAGATAGAAATTTCACTTCTGCAAAAGCTCTGCAGCAGGCTAGTTCACCTGTAGAATCGCTGTATGTCAGCAAGACTGAAGTCAGAAATGTGGTTAGAGCTGCTAAATCATCAAACAGCAGCGCATGGAAACCTATGGCTGATGTTTCTGTGTGCAAATTATGTTGATACTAACAAGATGTAGTTGGATTCTTGAAAAAAAAGTAACAATCCCACTTCTAAAAGAACCGCACACTCATTCCCCTCCCCACAAGTGTCAGTACTGTAAAGATTGTGGCAAACTCATTTTTCTGCTGTTCAGTGCTGATAATCAAAATCAGCTTCTTGCTTGTAAATTGGATTTTTTTTCCAGGAAACAACATTCTTGATGACATGTGGTCTTTAACAAATCTTTTAACTGTTGCTTGAGGAAAAACAGGGCTGTACATGGGAAGCCGTCAATAAAAATCAGTGGAGATGCTATCAATGCCCATGGAACCAAAACTTGTTTCACTGGTGTCAGGAGACAAAATGAGAATATGGGAAGGGGGGCGGGGAATCAGCAGAGAATACGTGTACCTTACTATTTAATCATTTTTCTACCTAAATTGAAAACTGCCACAGGCAACACAAGGGGCTGCTGGCCCTTGTGTTTGGTATTTTTTTATATGACGTTAATGTAACTTGTACTGAAAAAACATCACTGCACCACATGGGTGTGACATCATGATGAAAATGATGAATGGCGACTCTTTCTCCCAGCACAAAAAATGGTTTGTCAAGCACATTTGCATGAGGAAACAGCTCCTTTAAACTGCTTCCACCACACACTGCCAATTAAAGATCACCACAACTTCTGTTCTCACTTCTTCACTATGAAAATCTGAGTCCCCTCAGGGATTGTCTGCAGATTACAGGGATTGTCTGGATGTATAGCTTGTTAAGAAAATTCCCCTCGTGTCTAATTTCATGCAACACAATTAAATAAATTAGAGAGAGGAGTTTAAAGAGGTCTCAAGTTCAAAAATCGGGGATCAATTTTCTTTTTTGGGTTTCTGCACTAAGAAATGTGATTAAAGTCTCTCACTACTAATGTGATTGTATCCTTGATGTGAAATCTAAATTATGATTGCAAGAAAAAAAAGGGTTCGTGCAGCTTTCCTTATGCCACCTCTGCACAGTGTCATCTGTGGTCTTGTAGTTCAAATTGCCACATGAGCAGCAGATACAGATTCACACACGTCTGTGAACTTCTTAGATGCAGACATTTATTTAGTTTGGGGTTTGTTTACCTCTCAAAAGTGATGGACATGTTTAAGGTGTTGATGTCCAGAACCCAACCTGTTGTTACTTTTAAAAGGAACCTCTGTTCATTGAAGCAGTGGCTGTGCCTTGAGAAAACAAAAAGCACTTAATGCTAAAAAAAATCTTCACGGGAACTGAGGTTCGAAGACCCCAATGTCATTACAAACCTGTGGTTAAGCGAGGGAGCTTACGCTCAAGCATACCTTTTACAACACTATGTCACTTTCTCAGTAGGTTTACCCATTGTATAATTCACACTAGTACTTTTGTCACCTTTTCATCAAAAACCCAATAAATTCCATTAATTTATAAGTCACACCACATACATTTAGAAGACATTGAGACAAACCCTGTTAAATTGTACAGCAAATCATTGGTATAAGCGATGTGTATGGGCACTATTGGACTGTTTTTACTGTTCTATTTGGTGGCAAGTTATTGGCCCGAATCTGCGGTCAGCAGCGAAGCAAAGGTGTTTGCGATCTCTGTGTCGAGAAGTTCGAGTTTTCCAATGCTTCAAATCAACGGAAGTTAATGGGGATTTCCAGCGAAAAGCTGCTGTGACGTCAACAAGCTGTCTGAGCAGCCAATCAAAATGCAGAATTCGACGGACAGCGAACCAGGAAGTGGGTAAGCTCCTAAAATTCTAAGGGGGAGGAATTGAGTCGCACTCCCTTTGGGGCGCTAACTTCGCCGGGGTGCTACTTTTAGCACCCCGGAAAAATTAGCGCCCCCGCGGCCAAAATTGAGTGGTAGCGCGCCACTACTGGTGGTGCCCCGCCTCCCTCTTGGGGCGCTGCGAGGGAATATCGCGGCGATACGTGCCGCAGTGCGTGCACGTTGCGTCGCGGTATTGCAGGCCTTCCTCCCCTTCTTAAAGGGGAGGGGCTTTCCGCAGCGCAACCCGGGGCTCAGCTGGGCCACCGGGGATCGGAGTGCCGGCAAAAGAGCCTGGCACTCAAGAGAAGTGCCGGGCTCATGGAGTGCAGCCGGCACTCCGTGGGGGGGGGGGGGGGCGGGTCAGGAGGCCGGGGACGGGAGCGGAGGTAGGTGCTGGCAGGCGGCCAGCAACAAAAATGGCCACCCCGGCCGCAGGTAGGCCCCCCAACCCCGTCGGACATAGCGTCCGGCGGTAAGTCAGGGGGCGCTACCGAAGATCTCGGCCGGGGCGCTGCGCACGGCGATGACATCATCGACGGCGCCATGGCGCGCTAATGGTTAGCGCCGCCGCTAACCTCCCGCTGAATTTCGCGGGAGGCATTGGCGGCGCCGCGCCCGGGCGCTAGTTGCCTTGCGCCCCGTTACCGCCCTCTTAGGGCGCTAACGGGAGGCGCAAAGCAACCGAATTTTTCCCCCTCACTTTTTAAAAAAGTTAGAGAAAGCAAAACAAAGATTGTGGCTCTCACATGGGGAAAAGGCAAACCTGAAATAAAGATGAACAAACTCAAATGGCTAAATTTGACACTGCACAAAATTAAAATTAGTTTTTCAGGGCCATAACCTTTGTTTAGCAGTTAATACACCGTTAAAACCCCAGTTACACCTAATCCCTTCGGGTCTAACTTTTAATGGGGTATTTAAACAGCATAATTGCTGCGGAAGAGCCGAAGGTTTAGTCAGTTTCCATGATTTGAGAGATTTCACTGATTGCCAGCTCTGTTGTGGGGGTGGGGGGCGGGTGTGGGTGCACAGCGCAGCCTGTGGAGGAGCAGTGAATGACTGACCGCAACTTCAGGATTTTCGAATTAGGCTGCGCATACGTTAAATCCTGAAGTTGCGGTCAGTTTCAAAGGCGAAATGACGGTGAATGCTGCCAGTTCGCCGTCATCAGGACCACAAATTCCAGGCCATAAGATCTCATGCCATTAAATCTATGGAGGAATGTAGCCAATCGGAATCAGGGAGAAAACTCTCCACTGGCAGGAGTCATACCTAGCACAAAAGAAAATGGCCGTGGTTGTTGGAGGCCAGTCATCTCAGCCTCAGGACATCGCTGCAGGAGTGCAGGAGTTCCTCAGGGCAGTGTCCTAGGCCCAACCATCTTCAGCTGCTTCATCAATGACCTTCCCTCCATCATAAGGTCAGAAGTAGGGATGTTCGCTGATGATTGCACAGTGTTCAGTTCCATTCGCAACTCCTCAGATAATGAAACAGTCCGTGCCCGCATGCAGCAAGACCTGGACAATATTCAGGCTTGGACTGATTAGTGGCAAGTAACATTCGCGCCATGCAAGTGCCAGGCAATGACCATCTCCAACAAGGGAAAGTCTAACTACCTCCATTTGACATTCAATGGCATTACCATCGTCGAATCCCCCACCAACAACATGCTGGGGATCGCCATTGACCAGAAACTTAACTGGATCACCACATAAATATTGTGACTACAACAGCAGGTCAGAGGCTGGATATTCTGCAGCAAGTGACTCACCTTCTGACTCCCCAAAGCCTTTGATGGAATACTTTACACTTGCCTGGATGAGTGCAGCTCCAACAACAAGATGATTCAACACCATCCAGGACAAAGCAGCCCGCTTGATTGGCACCCCATCCACCACCTTAAGCATTCACTCCCTCCACCACCGGCGTACCTTGTCTGCAGTGTGTACCATCTACAAGATGCACTGCAGGAACTCGCCAAGGCTTTTTCGACAGCACCTCCCAAACGCGCGACCACTAAATTCTGGAACTTCCTAACTAACAGCACTGTGGGAGTACCTTCACCACACGGACTGCAGTGGTTCAAGGCAGCGGCTCACCACCACGTTCTCAAGGGCAATTAGGGATGGGCAATAAATGCTGGCCTTGCCAGCGACGCCCACATCCCGTGAACGAATAAAAAAAAAATCTTGTGGTGGCAGTCTAATATGAATACTTTCAACTTACTGGACTACAATGGGAGAGAACCGTGGTCAACTTACTTGCTCATAAAATTTGTTGTGAGCGACATAGTACTGGCCATCAAATGATTCCTCTGTTATCAGAACGTGCTGTCTCTCACCAACCTGAAATATCAATTTAAACACATTGTAGAGAGTTAGAAAAAAGGACAAGAATTTAAAGAGCAATTCTATACATTTCAAAACCTAAACCACTCATTACAGGAACTGGCTTTAACAGAGTGAATTCAATCATTTCCCATGTTTGAGTTATCTTCCAAGGCAAGCATGGTACTGGATGATCTACAATGGAATGGGCAGTTCAACAATAACTTGCATTTATAGAGCACCGTCAATGTAGAAAATTCTCCCAAGATGTTTCCACAGAGGCTTGAGGAAAAAATGGATGCTGAGCCAAAGGAGATATTAGGAGAGATGGCCAAAAGCTTGGTCAAAGAAGTGGGTTTTAAGGGGGGGGGGGGGTCAAAGGAAGAGAGGCAGAGGGGTTATGGGAGGGAATTCCAGAGAGTGGAACCTCAGTGGCTGAAGGCACAATTGTCAATGGTAGGGTGTAGGGAGAGGAGGATGCACAAGAGGCCAGAATCAGTGGAACAAAGTTTGCTGGGGGAGGGAGGGGGTAGGACTGAAGGAGTTGACAAAAATAGGGAAGGGTGAGGCCATGGAGGGACTTAAACACAAGGATGAGAATTTTACATTTGGGGCATTGGGAGCCAATGTAGGACAGTGAAGACAGGGATGATGGGCAAATGGGACTCAGTGGAGGGCAGGATAGGATACAGGCAGCAGAGGTTTGGATGAGTTGAAGTTTATGGAGGATGGAAGTTTGGGGGCCGGTCAGAAAAACATTGGAGTAATCAAGTCTGGAGGTAACAAAAGGCATGAATGAAGATTTCAGCAGCAGATGGGATGAAGTAGGGGCAGGGGTGGGCGGTGTTACGGAGATGGAAATAGACAATTTCTATGAAGAGTATTGAAGTTGTGGACTAATTTACCAGGAATGACCATTGACAACGTAAATAAGTTCAAGAGCCATTGAATTACACAGAATTTACAGGCCATTCGGCCCAACAGGTCTATGCCAGTGTTTATGCTCCACACGAATCTCCTCCCACCCTACTTCATCTAACCATATCAGCATAACCTTCTATGCCCTTCTCCCTGATGTACTTATCTAGCTTCCCCTGAAAGGCATCTAAGCTATTCGCCTCAACTACTCTACATGGTAGCGAGTTCCACTGTTTAACTACTCTCTGGGTACAATCTATATTAATGACTTGGATGAAGGGACTGAGTGTACTATTGCCAAATTTGCTGACGCTACAAAGATAGGTGAGAAAGCAAGTTGTGAGGAGGACACAAAGAGTCTGCAAAGAGATATAGATAGGTTAAGTGAGTGGGCAAAAATTTGGCAGATGGAGTAAAATGTGGGAAAATGTGAGGTTATCCACTTTGGTAAGAAGAATAGAAAAGCAAGATATTATTTAAATGGAGAGAGACTACAGAATGCTGCGGTACAGAGGGACCTGGGTGTCCTCGTACATGAAACACAAAAAGTTAGCAAGCAGGTACAGCAAGTAATTAGGAAGGCAAATGGAATGTTGGCCTTTATTGCAAGGGGGATGGAGTATAAAAGTAGGGAAGTCTTGCTACAATTGTACAGGGCGTTGGTGAGACCACACCTGGAGTATTGCCTACAGTTTTGGTCTCCTTATTTAAGCAGGGATATACTTGCATTGGAGGCAGTTCAGAGAAGGTTCACTAGGTTGATTCCTGGGATGAAGGGGTTGTCTTATGAGGAAAGGTTGAGCAGGTTGGGCCTATAATCATTGGAGTTTAGAAGAATGAGAGGGGATCTTATTGAAACATATAAGATTCTGAGGGGGCTTGACAGGGTAGATGCAGAGAGGATGTTTCCCCTCGTGGGGGAATCTAGAACTAGGGGGCATAGTTTCAGAATAAGGGGTCGCCCATTTAAGACAGAGATGAGGAGGAATTTCTTCTCTCCGAGGGTCGTGAATCTTTGGAATTCTCTACCCCAGAGATCTGTGGAGGCTGAATCATTGAATATATTCAAGGCTGAGATAGACAGATTTTTGAACTACAGGGGAGTCAAGGGTTATGGGGAACAGGCAGAAAAGTGGAGTTGAGGCCAAGATCAGATCAGCCATGATCTTACTGAATGGCAGAGCAGGCTCGAGGGGCCGAATGGCCTACTCCTGCTCCTATTTCTTATGTTCTAAAGAAGTTTCTCCTGCCTTATTGGGTTTATTAGCGACTATATTAAAATTATGATCCCTAGTTTTGGTCTCCCCCACAAATTTTCTCTATGTCTACCCCATCAAACACCTTCAAAATTTGAAAGACCTCTATTAGGTCGCCCTTCCACTCTTCAGTCTTCTCTTTTCTAGAGAAAAAAAGTCCCAGCCTGTTCAATCTTTCCTGATATATTTCTTGGGAGAGAATGGATTGAGTGGTATAATGAGAAGTTGGGTAGATGGGGTTGATCTCTGGAAAAAGGATGGGCTAGTTGGGCCTAATGGCCTTTTCATATTGCTTAAAATTCTTGTGGTATAGCTTAGTCTGATGTATATACAATTGGCTGAAGTGTTCAAAATGGCGACCTTTTTAATTTTCAAGTGAACCCCTCATGCATTTAGTGTGTAACATCTATGTACTACTTCCCCATCAACATCACAATGTGTACATGCTGGGCAATTCTAATCACATTCCTTACGCTGCAAGTGTAGAGGGGGAAGAAATGGGCAATAAAATTTTATCAACTGGAAGTTATCTCTTGATAAATCTGCAGCAATGATGTGACAATTATTAATCCTTCAGTGTGGATATCATCATGCATCAGTGACACAAAGCACTTGGACATTGTGTGTCTGCAGTGACAGTGGCTGTCAGATGGAAAAATGTAACGAGAATTGAACAAGATCACACAACCAATTAAACAGTAGATATTGTTAAAAATAACAGGTACCCTGGAGTGATTTCAAAGCTCTAATCTAATCGTAGGTGACTGTTATAAATCATTTCAGTATCATTTGACGGAGTGTGAGCCCCTAGATTAGATTACTGCCTTGTACTCTCTTTGAGGTAACCGTTCTATTATACATAACCAATCTGAACACCACAATTAGATTACTGCAAAGGATGTTATTCTCGATTTAAACCATCTAAAGCCTTCGATTAGGTTACTATTTTGCAGTTACTTCCATTGAGTCATTATAATATATAAAGCCAAAAATCATTTCTGTTCTCTCCTCTTCAACTTATGGGGTGATGGAAGCCTAAACAACAACACAGTTAAATGCCCAAGTTAGGAGTACACATTACCACAATTGCAATGAAATAACACAGCATATTGCTGCAGGTTTACCAAGAAATGACATCTCTTCACTGCACTGAGAATTCCTGACAGTTGACTTTTACCTGTTGTTCTCTCCCCCCCACTCCACCCCCCACCTCGCCTGCCCATTTTGTTCAGTCTGATTCAGCAGCTTGCTTTTCTTTCAGCTTCCAGTTGCGACAAAGGGTCTTCAGCCGAAAAAATTAACGTGTCTTTTTTCTTTGCAAAGCAGTCAGTTACTGAAATGTTTCACTGGAATTAAATTATGAGTCAAAACAAATTCTAACCAGGAAAATAATTTGGGAATCACGAGTTGAGCAATCAGTGCAGACTGGAAGCCATGCAATACCAGCAATAGTTACTTTGTTAGCTAATTTAAACTAGATTACTGATTCACTTTTGAAATTGTTAACAAATGTCATATTTCCTGATTAGAATGACTAAACAGTGAACAAATCACCACTTACCATCAAATCAAATGAACTACGTCATTAACAAAAAAGAAAAGTAGATGACAGCCTATTCCTTGCTGCACTTCCTCATTTAGTAAACGTCAATGTTAAAATTGAACTTTGCCAGAGCACACGCAAGGGTGCATTTGAATGAATATGTTTGGGTGTGCTCACTTTTGATTTTTGGAATTAAGAATATGCTCATATTTTGGTATTTGTGAAGCGTGACATATACCAGACACTATGAATGAGATTGTAGTGAAAGCTTTTACAACATGACCAAAGATGTTAGGAGCTTTCAAATCAGCAAGCATCAAAGTGAGTGCCCATACTGGCATACAACTACCATAGCACATTTTGACCACTTCTCCTAAACTCAACAGCAGTTACTGCTCACTGCCTTTCAGTCAGATCCAAGCAGGTATCGTCATGTTACTGCATTATGTTCCAAAGTATTGCCGCCATTCTAGCTTCTTTCTCCATTCAATAGAGAAGTTTATTTATGTGCACCTGCACTACACCCTTTAATGTCATATTAATTCTTGACTTAACTTATTTTAACAACTGCCTATTACATGTGCGTTCATATTGCACAGTTTTGCACTGCTGTGATCTGTATGTCTTATTGTATGTACATCAAAAAAAACTAAAAAAAACCCCAGCAGTGTCCATTGCACTAAGATGTGATTTTAAATAACAGACAACAACAAATTTGCAGCTATCTCACCAGGTTTGTCACGTACAACCAGGCAGGTTGTTGCTGCAATCCCTGCACTATAATGTAATCTGCCTAGTCAGTAGTGAATGGGAAAACCTTTGATACCCAACAAAAGTTTGTGAAGTATGTGACCTGCAGTTAGCATTACTACCATTTGGATGTGGTCACAAAGCCCAGTATAGTATTCAAGAATGAAACTGTACATTGAGGATATTTTATTCATGTTGTTACTAATCCACTGTGTTTGTGCAAAAACCATTTTGTCCCATTTCGATTAACAGACAGAGTGACTCAACTTGTACTAATTCTAAATGCTACTTGCAAAAATTATTGCAAACCATGATTATGTCACATCATAGGAACTTTGGGATTGATTCACAATGTCAGTTAACGGGAATTAAGAGCTTAACGTTCTGGGAATACAATTTCGAAGCACCTTGCCAGTTAATTCTCCACTATGAAACTGGAGATATTCAGGAGTAATTTCAGGCACATGTTTATCGCCCCTTTAAAGTTCAACTGTGGAGTTTTGTCACAGTGCAAACCCATGTGACTTTCAATCAGAGACTGAACCGTAAACATTGCAAAGTTGAGTCACTTGTTCAGTACGGTGCACCATTTTATCTGGTGGGGTGGGGGGGAATGCAGAGATTTGCATCACAATGGTATAAAACCGTTAACAGAGAAGCTCTGTCACATGTTGTAAAATTTAGAAATATTCCTCTTCATACATGGACTTTGATGGGTGTGTATTTAGAGAGAAACCACTCTGGTGCTCCAAGGCAGAATGTTCTTTTGTTTTGCCCATTGTGCTCACACGCAGCACCTTCTTAGCACTTTCCCATTGGCCTTTAGTGCCAGAAGAGCTAGAAAAGAATGTCAAGTAGTCATACTAAAGAAACCGTTGTGTCAGAATCACCAATGGTGAAATTATTCTTGCCGATAGTGCAAAACACACTTCAATTGACTTCAATGGAGAAGAAAATTGAGCGGGGTGTAAAACGGGCTGCCAATTTGCCATCACCTGTTTTGCGCTACCGCCTAAAAATTACTTCACTCCTCATCCACTCTTGGTGCTTTACTGGTTGCAAGTCCAAAGCATCTTTTTCATGGCAGTCTTTGGGGTTGTGGGGAGGGAGAGCTATGTGATATGTGTCCAAACCTCAGGTACTCAATTAAACTCTCCTACTCTGCTTTCATACAGCATAATGTTCTAATTTTAGATTAAGACAGTTCAAATTTCAGGATTTCTGAACCCAAAAGTAGATCTCCAATACCATCAACTTCAGAAGCAAGCTTTTTTTATTTCACTGCTATGTATTACGTCTGTTTTCTTAGTAAGATTTACTCTGGAGTTTCATTCATATCAGATTCACATCAAAATAAAACCAATACTGTGAAAGGGTACTGCCCTGTATTAATGCCTCTGGAATTTCACAGTTTGTTCTACTGATCTAATACAACTGTGATGAAGTTTGTTTAAGCAATATCAAAAAATATATAAATTTATTCCAAGGATGTCACGCAAATGCCAAAACAACTGGTAACAAGCTGAAATGCAGCTTAATGCAATGAAAGAAAAGACTTGCATTTATATAGCGCCTTTCACGACCTCAGGACATCCCAAAGCGCTTCACAGCCTATGAAGTACTTTTTTAAAAAAGTGTGGTCACTGTTATAATGTAGGAAATGAGGCAGCCAATTTGTGTACAGCAAGATCTCACAAACAGCAGTGAAATAAATGACCAGATAATCTGTTTTTCTGCATTGGTTGAGGGATAAATATAGGCCAGGACACCGTGGTGAACTTCTCTGCTCTTTTTCAAAGTAGTACCATGGGATCTTTTACATCCACCTGAGAGAGCAGAAGGGGGTCTCAGTTTAACATCACATCCGACATTAAATGAGGTGCATGCTGGAGTGCTCTGTGGAAAGCTCTACCTCTGGTCACTGCTCAACACTTCCCTTGAATAGTAGGAACAGATTGAAAAAGATCAAATCTGTGTCCTGCCCCATGCAGGGGTAGAGTTTCCACTTTGGGAACAATCGGGGATCCTTGCGCAAATTGCGCCCGTTTTGAGAAGTGTTTTTTTTCCCTTGAGTTTCCGCTTGGACTCGTTTGCATATCGCCGATAGCAAAATCTGTCATGCACCAGCGCAATTGGGCAGCGTTTTATTTTTTTCAATTTTGCTTTAAAAAATATTCCTCGATATATTTAAGAGTGATAGCTTGGTGCAGTTTGATTAATACAGCTGAAAATGGGTTCACCACAAAAAATAAACTTTTTTAATCACAGTGTCAATCCAACACCCGATTTTAAATGACTGAAATTGGCGTTTATATAATATACAGAACCATTTGCTAGTTATATTAGGGTACAGTAGTCAGGTTGCTTCGTAAATTAATAAAAATTACATCCAAAAGCTTTTAAAATGTACCTGTTGGTGTCCTTGCGCCCAAAAGTACCAGCTTAATTTTAGAGCCTCCTCGAAGGCGTGCAAACGAGCACAACTAGCGGAAACTCCCAATGGCGATTCATTCATCCTGGGGGCGTGACCAGTTTTGTGGGTGGCACCAGATTCTAGAGCGCTATTTTTTAAACTAGCGCAAAACTCGATTTGCGCTGAACGTAATATGCACTTAAAATTCCACAACTTTTGCACGGGTGACACCAATTCCAGGCAAATTTTACCGAGTAAAACAGCGCAACCAAGCGAAAACTCTACCCCGCACAGTAATGCCCAAGCCCTGTGGCACCTCTCATGCCCACCTGGAAGTGTCTGCATGTGGCCGTCATGTGAAGATGGGATTGGGCACGATTGTGATGCCCCCTGCACTGTCACATTACCTGTCAACAGTCAACGTGAAAGTTCAAACATGTATAATGGCTACTTGTGTGATGATCCAGAGGCCAGCCAGTGACCATGGACCTGTATCCCAGTGACAAGCTGATGCCTTCAGGAAAGGAGGGAAGAAAAGTTGACAAGAAAAAAAGTGAATAAATTTTTTTTTTTAAAAGACTATGGCCGCAATTTTAACCTGGAGGTGGGTCGGGAGCAGGGGGGCTTGAAAGTGGTCGGGAAACCCGGGAGAACGTGTTTCCCGCAGGCTCTGCCGAATTTAACGGCAGGGCCTGATTTGCATTTCAAAACTCTGTTTTCCACCCGCAGCCTGCCAGATGGAGAGGCTGGCTAGCTGTGGGCGGGAAGGCCTGCTGCACTAGGCCGCATAGAGGAGGGAGGGAGGGATCAGGTGGAGGCCGGGGGACCTGGATCCAGCAGTCGTCGCCTTACTTTAGCTGGCGGGTTCCCCGAGGCCTGCGAAAACCCAACCAGTCACAGTTAAATTTGTAATGGTTGTTAAATCTGAGGCATGCCAGCCTCATTATAATATTTAAATAGGAGACCCGCCTCCTGGGAGCGGGTTGGCTGCCATTCCCCCGTCCCGCCTCGTTAAAACCAGAAGTGGGCAGGTTGGGGTCGGGTTTCAGTTTTTTAACATTTTAACCTCCCACCCAACCCCAACCCACCTATTTTTGGGAGTTACAATTCCCCCCTATATCCAGTAGCAAACTTGTGAAAAGCGGCTAAATAAATAAAATCATAGCAACCCTTCCAAGGAAAAGCTCTTTTCATTAGGTACAACAAGCAAAATACTTGCATTTACATAGCACTTTCCACATCAAAACATCTCAAAGTGTTTTCACACTAGAAACTCTTTTTGAACTGTCGTGACCCTTTTGTGGGCAAACATGTCAGCCATTCCTACAACCAGCCATAAGATGAATGTCCAGTGTGTCTTAAGTTCCAATCGTTAAGGTAAAACCCCCTGCTCCTCTTGAAATAGTGCGATGGGATCTTTAACATCCAGCTGACACACTGGAGCAGTTGGATGGGAATTTGGTTTAATGTCACATCAGGAGGGGGAGACCGCCAATAATTCAGCACTGCCATGGCAGTCGTTATGTGATAAAACCCTGGTGTGGAGCATGAACCTACAACCTTCTGACCCAGAGTGAAGAGTGCTAACAACTGAATCAAGCTGATTATTAAATCTCAAATCTTTCCTTTGGGGGTGGGGGTGGGATGATGACTTCAAATCATCAGGGTTTAGCTGCAAGACTACACCCCATTAAAGTGTAGATCAAAAAAAATAGTTCTGTTTAAATTGTAAGTGAACTCCTCCCCCCACCCATCTAAGTTGCTGAATCTTGTTGGGGTAACATTGTGTGTGTGCCAGAAGCCCTCCATTTCCACATCTGAATGGCCATTCTACATGTGTGAATAACAGCAGAAAATGCTGGAAACACTCAGCAGGCCAGGCAGCATCCGTGGGGGTCGGGTCAAAGGGTCACAGACCTGAAACGTTAACTCTGTTTCTTTCTCCAGGATGCTGCCTGGCCTGCTGAGTGTTCCCAGCATTTTCTGCTGTTATTTCAGATTTCCAGCATCCGCAGTATTTTGCTATTGTCCTGTGTGAATGTTGGCATTGATATGGAGGATATCACAGTTGAGCCACATCTGTTCTCTCCTGACACACTCAAACACACACATACTTTTCAACAGGAGTCACTGGATAGCAATAAGGAGCAAGGACTCTGCCTGATTCCTCTCCTGCCAACACCAGGGGTGCAGAGACCAATTGTGCCTTCAGTGCTGAGCCTCAGCGATCTCAGTGAAGTCTGGGAGTCAAACCTGGGACCTCAGGTCTCAGTATCACATTCAGTAAGCTATCGGGAGCCCACATATATTTAAAAAAAAAGTAAACTATTTCCTCTGGTGGGGGAGTCCAGAACAAGGGAGCATAAGCTTAACATTAGACTTAGGCCATTTAGGGGTAATGTCAGGAAAGACTTCTTCATACAGATGGTAGTGGAAATCTTTAACTCTCTCCTCAAACAGCTGCTGAAGCTAGGTCAATTGAAAATTTCAAAACTGAGGTCGATAGACTTTTGCTAGGCAAAGGGTATGAAGGGTGATGGAACCAAGGCGGGTAGATGGTGTTAAGATATTTTGGCAAGATCTAATTGAATGGTGGAACAGACTTGAGAGGTGGAATGGCCTACCCCTGTTCCTATGTTGAAGAAACTTACTTGAAAGTTAATTTTATTTTTGATATTTTGATTAAAAACTAGACATTGTCTTGTACTGAATGCACAACATGTCAACTGAGCCGTTGCATGGAGAGAAACGTATGATTAATGAATCTAAAATGACTGCATCTGCGGTTTCATCCTGACCTACACACCCTGTTTCACTTTCCACTGGTACAAGCCTTGTTTTTTATTAAATTATTTAAGGTTGGTATGGGCTGCAGTATATTAATGAGAAATTTTAGTGCAGGTTATAAATAGTTCAGACATACTGTCTCTGAGGTAGAGAAAAGCATATGTTCTGAAATAAATTACACACAATGATATAATAAGCATTTTCACTTACAAATAAATTTGTACAAATTTAACATACTATAAATCACATGCTTGCTGCCTTTAAGTTTGTGAAAATATTGTGCTAATGCAGAAATGGGCTGAGAAAATGATCCCCTTACTTCTGTCATTCTTAAGCCTTGACATCGATTGAACATTAATATTCTTTCCAGCACCAATACATGAAAAGGTGGCCCAAGATATTTTCTGCAGGTCATTTTGATTTTTGTTCTGCATAGGATTATTCTTGTGTACAAATCACTAAGGGATACATACTAATAGAACTGCTCAAATCAGTAAATCGGTTACTGTAGCACTCCACATCTAAATTTGTTACTTGTCTTATTTTTGGACCAGACAGCCCAGTTTTTGAAGTGTTTCTGAAACCGTTGAAATGAAACTCAAATTCTACAACAATAGCAAAATACTGCGGATGCTGGAAATCTGAAATAACCACAGAAAATGCTGGAAGCACTCAGCAGGCCAGGCGACATCCGTGGAGAGAGAAAGAGAGTTAATGTTTCAGGTCTGTGACCCTTCATCAGAACTCTCTCCACGGATGCTGCCTGGCCTGCTGAGTGCTTCCAGCATTTTCTGTTGTTATCTCAAATTCTACAAATTTGACTTTTAAAACAAGTTCATTTTTTCTCACTTCTGTGTCTTTTCATGTAGAATCATTCATTATTGAGGTTTTCATCAGTAGAAAAGCAACCATTAGAACTCAAGCCATCGTCCCAGGCTCCTGTCCTCCCTGTCTGTCTTTGGCTGAAGTTGGCAATCCTAAACTTAGCTGACTCCTCTGAAATAAGAAGGGTCGGAGTCCTTACGCTTTCAAACATTACAAAACTCATTATTGGGCCTTTACACAGCAGATTCAGCCAGTCTTCCTGCAAAACAAATGGATTTTTATCCATCAGATCATTCATACCAATATGTAAATCGACTACATAAAACGGAGGCCCCATCTGACCCGTAAAAGATCCCATTGCACTATTCAAAGAAGTGCAGGGGATTTTCTCCTGCTGTCCTGGCTAACATTTATCCTGCAACCAACATCACTGGAGAGAGATCATCTGGTCATTTATCTCCTTGCATTTGGTGGGATCTTGCTGTGCATAAATCTATTTAACTGCCAAGCCCAATCCTGTTCTCTCCTGACATCTGCATAAACCGAGTTTCGAACAGAAGTCATTAGGTTACAATCAGGAGAAGGAACCTTGACTGTTTTCCCCTTCTGTAGCCCAGGTGCACCAATGGTTCTACGACAGATCAGCTGGGATCAACTAAATCAGCACAGAGTGTGAATGGAACCTGGGCGACATCCTGGTCAAGTAGGGCTTGACTGCAAACTTCTTTCCCAACTGGGGCATGGGGGAACCAGTGTGAACCTGCTTTAAAGTTGCTTGCAGATTTACAACAAACAAATTTCTGTAACCTCCCTACACTACAACAACATCTTGCATTTATACAGTGCCTTTAACATGGTAAAACTTCCCAAGGCGCTTCACAGGAGCGTTATCAAACAAAATTTCATACCGAGCCACATAAGGGGATATTAGGACAGATGACTAAAAGCTTAGTCAAAGAGGTAGGTTTTAAGGAGTGCCTTAAAGGGTGGTGGGGGGTGAGGAGGAAGCGAGAGGCAGAGAATTCCATGGCTTCGGGCCTAGGCAGCTGAAGGCACTGCCACCAATGATGGAGCGATGAAAATCGGGGATGCACAAGAGGCCAAATTTAGAGGAGCACAGAGATCTCGGAGAGTTGTAGGAGGTTGCAGAGACAAGACATGATGCTTACAAAAATAGATATTTTATATACTAATGCTGCATTACACAGAAATGCTATTTACACTGGAAATGAAAACAGGCAGTTCAAATAAAAGCTGGAACTGTGCCAATCTCAGCTGGACAGGATGATTTTCTCCAATCATTGGGTTGAACTTTGCAGGGTGTTAGAGTGAACAACAAAGAATATAATTAAGTGGATACGATAGCAAAATACTGCGGATGCTGGAAATCAGAAATAACAACAGAAAACGCTGGAAAAACTCAGCAGGCCAGGCAACATCCATGGAGAGAGAAAGAGAGTTAACGTTTCAGGTCGAAACCCTTCGTCGGAACTGAGAGAGCAAGAAATAAACAGATAAAAATGCAAGGGGGAGGCTGGGGGGAGGAATAAAAGAACAAAAGGGATGGTCTTTAGTGAGTAGAGACATTAAGAGATGCTCAAGGCAAGACGAGATGGTAATGGGACAGGTTGAGAAACAAAAGGTAAGGTGTGAAATGCTGGCAGAAGCAGAGACAGCTGCCGTGGGGGGAGAGAGAGAAAAAAAGGAAAAAGGCACGGACCACAAGAATGGATAAAATGTATACATATGTGGTAGGGGCCGGGGTTATGATCTGAAATTGTTGAACTCGATATTGAGTCCGGAAGGCTGTAAAGTGCCTAAACGGAAGATGAGGTGCTGTTCCTGGAGCTTACGCTGCGCTTCCGTGGAACAATGCAAGAGGCCGAGGACGGTGAGGTCTGAGTGAGCGTGGAGGGGTGAATTAAAATGACAAGCGACCGGAAGCTCGGGGTCACCCTTCCGGACTGAACGGAGGTGTTCCGCAAAGCGGTCACCCAATCTGCGTTTGGTCTCCCCAATGTAGAGGAGACCACATCGTGAGCAGCGAA
The DNA here is from genome assembly GCA_030390025.1 of Squalus acanthias. Classification (NCBI taxonomy): domain Eukaryota; kingdom Metazoa; phylum Chordata; class Chondrichthyes; order Squaliformes; family Squalidae; genus Squalus; species Squalus acanthias. The sequence continues at coordinate 37,278,273 of CM059428.1, forward strand.
TACAGTATACTAGATTGCAAGAAGTACAAGTAAATCGCTGTTTCACCTGGAAGGGGTGTTTGGGGCCCTGGAGAGTGGGAAGGGGTGATGTATAAGGGCAGGTGTTGCATCTCCTGCGCTTGCACGGGAAGGTGCCGGGTGAAGGGGAAGGGGTGCTGGGGGTGATAGAGGAGTGGATTAAGTGGTTATTTTACAGGGGCTGGGCCCAACAGACCAATAGAAATCAAATGCTTTCTGCGCATCTCAAGTTTTTAAAAAAGCCCCTCTTAGAAAAAAAATCACAGTATAAAGCTTTAAAAAAATGCATATAACGATAATAATTAGTAAGTATTGTGCTTGTCTGATCAGATTGCAATTTCTGCCAAATGTGCATACTAAAGCCTTTAAAAAAAATCTTTTGAATTCATCCTTTGACATGCAAGACATCAAATTCAACTGCAGTCTTCAAATTCAGATTCTGGAAAAGCAGAATGGAAATGGCCTTGTCCAAAAATCTCTGCCTCCTGCTGTTAGCCAGCCCTGCTGTGGGGAGGAGAGAAGCAGGAGGGATTAGCTCGAAGTTGAAGGCAGCCAGGCTTCTAATAGGGCTTTATTAGCATAACAAAAGAGGAAGCCTCAGTCTTTCACCGTTGGGCAATGCATCTCATTATGGACAACTGAATAACAATTACCCTGTCCCCTCATGAATAGGCTCTGCGTGGTTTAAAAGGGGTTTGAAACAGGGTCAGTTTAATGTACTTTCGTGGCCTCCTGTACATGCTTCAGGGTAAATGGCACGCACATTTAAACCCATGCACCTGCACCTAACAGCTTAATTATGATACAGTGCGCTGTCACCCTGCTGCTCAAATATAATTTTCCCCTAATCAAACGTATCAGGGTTCAGTACAGAAGACTCCCGTAGCTTTGTGCTGCTGTACATTGCTCCTCTAATAAGAAGCTGAGCTGGCCCAGCACAGGCGATTACTTCCAATGGCATATGGTTGCATGACAGCAGCATCTTCAAGGGCTTGCATGAGAATAAAGTGAGGAATTAATTAAAAGTGATAAATGTGCTACAAATTCTTAATGTTATTTCTTAAATGCATATTAAACAGAAATGAGCTAGAGGCTGTAGGTTTATAACTACCACCATTTCTTAACTATTTGCTCTTAACACATACATACGTGTTTCCTACAAGTAAGCAGCTCCATTATTTTAGCATATTTATTAATTGAAATGGTTTAATCTGCAAAAAACACACAGTGCAAAAACAGCACCAAGAACAGATTAGAGTGCACAACCTCAGGACGTCTCAAAGCGCTTTACAGCCAATGAAGTATTTTTGAAGTGTAGTCACTGTTGTAATTTGGGAAACGCGGCAGCCAATTTGCACACAGCAAGCTCCCACAAGCAGCAATCTGATAATGACCAGATGATCTGATTTAATAATGTTGGTTGAGAGATAAATATTACCAGGACACCGAGGAAGACTCCTGTGCTCTTCTTCGGAATAGTGTCGTAGGATATTTTACGTCTACCTGGGAAGGCAGAGGTTTAGCGTCTCATCCGAAAGATGGCACCTCCGACAGTACAGCACTCCCTCAGTAGTGCACTGGGAGTGTCAGCCTGGATCTTGTGCTCAAGTCTCTGGAGTGGGACTTAAACCTACGGCCTTCTGACTTAAAGGCGAGAGTGCTGGCACTGAGACACGGCTGACAACAAGGGGAAAAATTTTGGAGATCAGTAAAGGACACGACGATACAGGACAAACTTTGAAATGGGACCGAAAGCAGCGTGCACGGGTAGCCTTGAAACAGCTGTCCTTGCATTGTGCTTTCACTCCCAAGACTAGTCTTTCATGATACCATAGGGCTCCTTCAACAGCTTTGGCTTTACATGTTTCCTGTGCTGACACATTTCTACTGGAAACCAGTCCATGCCAAATTGACTCGGCAGTTGTAACGCCCAAGCTGATGCGAATAAGTCCTGTTGGATATGTACTAGATTGTTCCAGATGGCAGCTTTAACGAGAGCCCAATAACATGGACAAAAATGTGCAAACATGAGAAGCCATTTCCAGGTGTGACATCATACACCATGGAAATATTTAATGAAATATTTAATTTCAGCACATTCTGTGCCTGACTATTTACTTCAAACAAAAAAAGATCCAATGTGAATGGGAGTTTGAACTCCTGGAGAATTATGAGAACATAATAGTATATAATTAAAATTTTAAATGCAGTCCCAGACTTCGAAATTTAAAGTATTATTACTAGAAGCTGTGAATTGCTTTGAGAGTTATTGTGGTACTGCTACTGCACCATAGGGACATGCTATTATAAACCATAATAATTGCAACAGAAATGCAATAATTCAACACTGTGAATGAAGGTATGGAGCACTATGCTGAGAAGAGCATTTGAATTTTTTTGATTTCTGAGGCAGCTGGATGGCCTTGCTTTATAAGCGATGCAGCAATGTCAGAGAGTGACAGAGATTCAGTCTGCTGCATCCCAGTTGTTCTCTATGTTATTGGTCATTCGAGTGGAAGATCAACTGTCTAACTTTGCATAAAGCCATGGGAAGAATGGTTACTTGAGATGACTCTGGATTTCGCCACAAGGTCTGAGCTGAACGAAACAAATAAGGCAGTTGTTTGGGGTGAACAAGATCAGAAGCACCCACCTGTCTCAGCAGCTCACTGTTTTATTTTTCCGAGATGGGGGCTGGTGAAATTTACCATTGGTGGGAGCACAAAATGGGCATTAACGGATCGGTTGCCCATTATACACCCTGCCCAATTTTGAAATCAATGGAAAGGAAATTTGGGCAGGTGGTACAGCCTGTTTTGTGCCCCTGCCGAAGCTGAATTTCACCCCCAGGGTTGCCAGTGATGCCATTAGGTATTGAGGGTAAACGTGACAGAATGCAGTGCAATGTATGAGAGTAAAGGGTAGGGTAAAAACGGGGCTTAGTTGTCAGCATGGGAAAGCACAAGACCCTGAAGAGCTAAATGTCACAAATGATGATGTTGGAGTCTCGTAGTGGAGCTGAGAACAAGAGCTATTGAGGGAAATTTTCCAGTTTTGTGCCGCCAGTGAGGAGCCTTGACAGCTGGAAACTTGGGCACTCGATTCCGACCATGAATTTAAAAATAGCCAGAAAATGGTGTGCAGGGCACCCAGATTGCCGATATAAGCTCTCGGGGGGGTGCAGCTCCCCACTGGTAGCTCCAAGTTGGAACATTACACTTTGATATGTACAATTTTAGGGAAAGGTTTTAGGAATTTGATCCTTTTAATGTAGTTTTGAGTGATTTTAATTTTAATTTTACAATTTCCAATTTGGACATGGATTGCTTGATGCTTATTAGGGGGAAGAATTTTATTTGCTTTGGCGTTTGAAGATATATGGATAGTGTGTCCTGTTCTTCCACTGACACACTATTAATCTAAAGGAGGTGAACCCCGTGCTTTCAAAGCTATTTGGTATCTAACTTTTCCTAGATCTTCAGCACTGTCATTGAAGGCAGTGGGCTCAAAAAGGACTGGAGACATGCTAATAAAGTAAAAAAAGAAAGCAGAGATCATTGGCCCCACTCAAGTTGACCACTGCCCTCCCAGCACCCTAGCAGCATAAATGTGCCTTTTATTTGCCTTGAAGGGATCCAGAATCTGAACTTTATGTCTGTCTGTCACCATATGATTTGTATTCCACAGACTGGACAGGCACACCATTAACATGAGTTAATTGGACATTCATCAGGGGCAGGAAAGATACACCATCACCAGAGTTGACCACCACACTCCCCCACAAGGCCCCCCAGGAATCAGGCAGATGCATCATTACTACGCCATCTACTATTATTTCCATACAATTGCTGGGATCAGTCAGATATTACACTACTTTATAGCATCAAACCAAGTCCCTTTCAGACAGGACTGTTTTGGTGCAGCAGACTGCATACTAACCGATGAGACTAATGGCTTGAGGCCAATCAACGGTTGGTCTTTCACCTCATTTTCAGGCTCCAATAACCTCTCACAAATGCGACTTCTTAGAACAGAAAGGGCGAGAAATTGATGTCCTTAACGCCACCTGGTAGTGCCAGTGATGCGTGAAAAAATGGCGGCCGCCACTCTTGCGCCAGCTGGAGGTGGTCCCGGCGGCACCCGCCATATTGGTTGCTCTGCCTGGAAAAAAATTGGCGGTGTGGTGACATCAGTCGGCGTGCAACGTCGACTTAACGTCACCTACATGAACTTCGACCCTAGCGCTCAAGTCAGCACTGGGTCATAAGCACACCAGGTTAACCTGGCGTGCAAGCAGGCTGACAGACGCTGACAGGGGTGATATTTGCAGCTGTTAAAGGGACACACACATCAAGAAGGTAAGTCTGAATGGAAGGGTTTGGACTGGTTTTTTTTAAAATTTATATTGAAGTGGTGGCTTGCTGCAATAGATGTGAAAAGTTTTTTTTAAAGATTTTTGGGAGTGCTGCTGGACGCTTGCAAGGGCTCGGATGGTAAGTGAACGCCTTTGAGAAGACAGAACATGCTGCAAATACTCAGCAGGTCACGCAACATCCGTGGAGTTCATGTCTCAGGTCGACATGCTGCCTGACCAACTGAGTATTTGCAGCATTTTATGTTGTCATTTCACGTTTACAGTGTCCGCTTACAGAGTGAAGAGGAAGACGCAGAAGAGGAGGAATCAGACGGAAGGATGCATCCCAGACAGCCCCTTTGTGGCCGGGATATCCAGGATGGAATCATCCACCTGCAGTCCCACTGGCTGGGCAGGATGCATTTCTTGGGTGTGTGAAATGGGGAAGGCACAATGGTAGAGTTGTGCTGATGGGAGGGCAGGAAGACTAGAGGTGCATGCCAGGAGGAGGATAACGTACGGGGATACCTGCATCTTGTATCCTTTCAGTCCCGCCGCTGGCCAAGGATTCAGCCATGCCCCTGCCAAGAATGGCCTGCAGTCTCCTCCAAGGGAGTGAGGTGATGCTAGGAATGGGAGATGTGCCTCGTCATTGGATCGGATTTTTTTTTTAATTCGTTTATGGGATGTGGGTGTTGCTGGCAAAGCCAGCATTTATTGCCCATCCCTAATTGCCCTTGAGAAGGTGGTGGTGAGCCACCTTATTGAACTGCTGCAGTCCGTGTGGTGAAGGTACTCCCACAGTGCTGTTAGGTAGGGAGTTCCAGGATTTTGACCCACTGACGATGAAGGATCGGTGATATACTTCTAAGTCAGGATGGTGTGCGACTTGGAGGGAACTTGGAGGTGGTGGTGTTCCCATGCGCCTGCTGCCTTTGTCCTTCTAGGTGGAAGAGGTCGCGGGTTTGGGAGGTGCTGCCGAAGAAGCTTTGGCGAGTTGCTGCAGTGCATCTTGTAGATGGTACACACTGCAGCCACGGTATGCCGGTGGTGGAGGGAGTGAATGTTTAAGGTGGTGGATGGGGTGCCAATCAAGTGGGCTGCTTTGTCCTGGATGGTGTCGAGCTTCTTGAGTGTTGTTGGAGCTGCACTCATCTAGGCAAGTAGAGAGAATTCCATCACACTCCTGACTTGTGCTTTGTAGATGGTGGAAAGGCTTTGGGGAGTCAGGAGGTGAGACACTCACTGCAGAATATCCAGCCTCTGACCTGCTCTTGTAGCCACAGTATTTATGTGGCTGGTCCAGTTAAGTTTCTGGTCAATGGTCATATTTAATGAACCTACAAAAGCCTGATTCCTAAAACATTATGGGGTGTATTTTTCTCTGTTGCTCATCTTAGTGAAAAAGCCAAGATGTGTTAAAAAAAAAAGGGCTTCTCTGATTTATACTGATACTGACTTTTTGATAACATAACCTAACTGAGGATTATATACCCTATTCTAAGTAGAGGACTTGCTACCTAATAGACAGCAGCTCATGGTTAGGATAGGCAAAGTCAACAGAAAAGAAAACGACAAAGGCAAACTATCCCTAAGATAGTGCTCTAAACTCTCAGTGGTTAACAGAATTTTTTTTTAAACCAGAAACTGACATTAAAACAGGTTTAATGTGAACCACTTACTGTAATGCAGAGCAAACAGGCTTTATTTTGCACCGAGGGACCTGAAACAGATTCCTGGTGCTTGGTTCAGTGCTTGTTCCTCCAGTGTACTCAGCTGCAAATTATAGCCTCAATATGGGCAGAAGTATATAAACAATAGGAATGCTTTCCATGTGCAGGCATATGAGATTATGGATTAAAAGAAAATGATAACCTTGTAATGAAATGGCATCTGGCAGAAAGACATTGCTAAACTACAACATCTGTCATCTGCTGATCTGAAGTTTAATTCACATCAGTGTATTTAATAGCATTTTAGGTGAAAGAGAGAAAAAAGCCAAGGACATATTTTGTACTAAAACATTTAAATGAAAGGCAGAGTAATTAGTGAATAGTACTTTCTAAGAATGCAATGGAGTAAGTTTGATTTCCTGAGACACCCAAAATTTATGGAAGTCCTCGAGCACAGCCTTTTAAATTGAGGTCCCTGGACCCTGGAGGATGCCTACGATTCGGAGGTTATCAGATTTCTGTTCATGTCATCAGTTTTCTGCATTTGTTTCCTTGGAGACATAAAAATGTTTTCTACACGGATACCAGAGTTTTCTTTTGGGTAGCTGGCAGTGTCATTCAGGAGTTAAGACAGAAGGCCCCAAGGGGCGTGACAATATTTGCAGGGATCCCACACACACAAATGTTTGAAAATCACTGTTCTACAGTCTCCAAAGAGGCTGTTTTGAACTGGTAGATATAGCACAGTTATGAATTTGCTGTCAAACATTTGGCATACACTTTCTTATGGGCTTTTATGACTGTGTTATATAATGGAAATTACATATCTGATTCAAATTAAATGATGAATATTTTACTGGTTTTGTCACAAGCCATCATAATGCAATAATTTTTTTTGACTCCACATTTCCATTACCTTTGTCTAATTCAGTGAACTAAGCTACGCCAAAGATTTCTAGTACAGTGAAGCCTTTGAAGATCATCTCTGATAATATTTTAACATTCCGTTTTAATATGTCCCAACCAATAGATTTTGATGGGGAACTAAATTCAATTGATAAAATAATTCATTACATTTCTCAATTTTCTCCCAGCTCTGGTGCCATATTCCTGTAACCATGACACTCTGCATTCATTTAGTTAGGCCTCCTGGCTTAATGTGACATCATTTTTTGCTGAGAACTATGGGTAAATCATGTCACTGGCGACTGATGGTTCCTGATGGTCTGCAATATGACTTCAGCTCATTTTCCTAAATGAAAATAAAAACTGAGAAAGTGGGCTTTAAGTGACAATCAGCCCTTGATTTCCTAATTTATGCATAAGTGAGGACTGACTTCATTTCACTGCTTGGTTTTAAATAGGGGAGCCAAATCCATTTTAGCTCAGAAAAGATCATCTTCCTTTTAGAGTTCTGATGTCACTTTCTCAAGAGCTCTCTCAATCATTATACACAGGAGTAATTTGACATTTACCAATGTCATCTGCAACCAATCCTCAACATGTCTCTGTCATGAGAGACAACTCTAAATATTTGCTGATATTTCTAATACGTTGCTATTTTTCCAAGTTAGCAAATAAAGAATTTCAAAGGTCCCGGAGGGGCCATATTTTCCTCTGGTGTTTTTAACAAAATAGTAGACATGGACTAAAAAGCAGAGCACGAGGTATTTTTCTGTTTTTACTGCAACTCTGTTAAAATGTTTGAATGAAAAGTAGCCAAAACATTATTTTTAGGGCTATTCATGAGAAACTCTTGTGCAGGGGAGGGGAAGATATGAACAAAATTGAGATCTTAATACACGGGCTTGCAGAAGATTATGCATGTGGCTGTCCGTGCGTGAAAGTGACAAGTGCATGAAAGTGACAAGTGATGAAAGTGACAAATGCCGTGCATCCTGCCGCCCGAGGAACAGCAGCTCTTTAAACTGGAAGAACGTGATCTCTTTTAGACTTGTGACTTGCTTTTCACTGAGCCTTGTGGGTAAATGAGCATTTTCTCTATTTTCATGGAGCCATGACCTAGAAATGATGTGCACTATACTGCAGGATTAGAGAAAGAAATCAGTTGTACCTGTTAGCTGCTTTGAAAGTTTGAAAATTAATTACAGGTGCGTCATGATTTACCAGCTTTGGCCATTCCCATGAACAGTTATGGGTTTCACAAAATATTTTCAGAAAATATTTTACAGCCACCATTTTGACTGATGCTCTGCAGAAAGAGCTACTTTAAAAAAAGAGAAAAAATATAGCTCCAGATGTCTGGATTCAGACTAACACAATCCCAACTGTACATGTGCCAAGTGACTCAAGATGAAGTGATGAGATACAACGCACTCAAAGTGAGCTTGTACCACATGACTAACTTTGAAGGGCAATGCACTGTCATCTGTCTGAATGGGACAGGTCACATTTGTATGGATTACAAACCATTGCTTTACATTTGTAACAACACAAAAGAAAGCCACTGAATCATTAACTTGATCTTCAACCAACTGCCTTCATCTGAACTGTATTTGACAAATCGCTTTATTTAAAATGAAATTGTTGGGGAAATAAATAGTAACAAAACAAATATAAGGGATAATAGTTTCCAAAATGTTTTCCTATGCCATAGTACAGCGCGCATCCCAAACTCGTTTGCATTCTCGTTCTTGCTTGTATCAAGACAACGTTCCTCTGACTAAAACTCTGGGAGACAGCCAGGGCTCGTCTTTAAGTAACTGCTAAGAATGGTGACAGCTCCGTCCCAGATATTAGCTGACCCTGTCATTGTAAATCTGCTGCTTGGGCAGTCATCAGCCTACTTGTTAAACAAGCCAAGAAGCAAAGCGAAGACGCCAAGGCAAAGGAGCACTGTGCAAACAGAGATGATAACAGGATTTACTGGTTCACGGTCCTTTGTGAAAATAAAAAACGCACGGACCCCTGTTAAGACTACACTGCGACCTCCAGCCAATCCCCAGGCTCATTATTAACTGGCATATATTCCCAGCAGTCTGTAAGGGACCTTCTGATCTCCAGAAAATGGATGATTCCATTCGGAGCATGGAATTACCATCTTTTTGTTAATGCCAGAATCAGCTGCTGTGACTGGCATAAGAAGATTACAGAGGCAACAACAAGACGGGTGTCTAAACTCATTAATTTAAGCCGAGAATGCTCTTCGTAATTGGTGGAGTTTGAAATTTACATTTTGCTATCCTGCTGCACATTCCATATGAAGAGGCTTCAGAGCTGGAGTAATGCCGGGGGGGCGGGGGGGTATAAGTCTCACAGCCCTCAACATTATCAAACTGTGGCATTAACCAGTAGATTATGAAGTGATCGCAAAGTCTCTGTTTGAAGAATGGACTCAGTCGAGTATATTTTGTGGACATTATGGGATTTTTCTGGGGGTATTTTCCCTCATACTGTATGTATGTTGTTTGTAACCTGGATTTTTTATTCTCCACAGAGACAGTGAATTCGTTTAGTAGTGCATGTTTTAGCCAGTGTATGTTAGACCAAATAAATATAAGTACGATTTTTCACTGAAGCATTCCTGTCCGTGACTTATTTCATTTACACTCTGAATAATAATTCCCGGGTATAGAACTTTCGTAAGGCGGGGGCGATTCGAACCGTCCGTCTAGCAATTGGGCTAGGATCAAAACCGCTTACAATTAGCAACAAGGACATGGGTGGCTTGCTCTCTGAAAGCCAAGTGACAACGTGAAAACTTATTACGGGTAACAGTTTGGGTAACTTTTTGTTTCAGTAATTTACTTTCTTCCTTATTATTTTCACATGGATGGCCCATTGCAGACCACTCAGAGACCTCCTCTGTCAGGAAACTGCAGGAAATGTCTAGGCTGTGGACTTCTACTCCAACATCATTCAAGCATCCTGACTAGTCGAGAGGAAGTGTGATTTACAGAGAACCAAGTTGAACATAAGAACATAAGAATTAGGAGCAGGAGTAGGCCATACAGTCCCTCAAGCCTGCTCCGCCATTCAATAAGATCATGGCTGATCTTCGACCTCAACTCCATTTTCCCACCTGTTCTCCATATCCTTGATTCCACTAGAGTCAAAAAATCTATCTATCTCAGCCTTGAATATACTCAACGATTCAGCATCCACAGCCCTTTGTGGTAGAGAATTCCAAAGATTCACAACCCTCTGAGTGAAGAGGTTCCCCCTCATCTCAGTCTTAAATGGCCAACCCCTTATCCTGAGACTATAGGGGCGATTTTCCCACTGGAGGCGGGTTTCAGTTTGGGTGGGTTTGAAACTCGCCTCCACTGATAGGTTTCAAAATTTTGCGATTTTCCCATGATTGTCCACTTGATTTCAGAGGTGTGGGATGCCTTGCTCAATTAGTGTTTTGGGACTGAAACTCGCCTCTGTTGACAGCACTTTTCCAGTCTGATTTTATGGTTTCTTGCTCCCTTGGCTCACTCCACAGCATTTCTGCTTCTCCTGCACCACCTCCAACATCTTTTCAGATACCTATGTCCAATTCCAAGGCAAGGGCCTACCCAAGGCTCTCAGATGAGGCGCTGCAAATGTTGTTTGAGGGGGTGAGAGCTAGCATGGAGGTGCTCTTTCACTCATCTCGGAGGAAGAGGCCTGCCAAAGAAACCAAGGCTGTGAGGGTACAGCTGGCAAGGGATATAACCTCCAGATCTGTGTGCAGATTGGGAGACTGTTTCTGTGTATTGATGAAATGCCATCCCTGTTGGAAAGCATTAAAATGATTTGAAGCCAAAATGTTGGCATTATGCCATCTGTTCTTTCGCCTCAGTAAGCTCCACATTGTGGGCACTGCCACGCTTGCGTTGTCTGGTTGGCGGCCTGAGTGAAAGGAGGCCAGAGAGTCATGTCCATTGTCAATGAAGTCCTAGGATGGAGCCAAGGACATGTGCAAACTTGGGCAACCTATGCAAATCTGGCCATGATAAGTTCATCCCTTGCATCCCTGGCAGCCATGTGCTCGCGTGCTGCCACTGCCACTGGTCGATACACCGGCGCTCTGACCTCCTCCTCCTCTTCATCTGAGGAGGGCTGGAACTGAGCCGCTTGTTCATCAGGAAGCTGCAAGCCACGACGCTGTGCGATGTTGTGCAGTGTACAGCAGACCACGACCATTCTGGAGACCCTGTATGGTGTATACTGCAGGGCTCCACCTGATCGGTCAAGGCAACGGAAGCGCATCTTCAACAACCCAATGGTCTGCTCTATGATGGACCTGGTCGAAGTGTGGCTGGCGTTGTAGCACTCTTGAGCCTCGTTAGCTGGCCTCCTGATTGGCGTCATTAGCCACTTCTTCAGGGGATAGCCTTTGTCACCAAGGAGCCATCTATTAAGTTGGTTTGGTGGATTGAAAAGTGGAGGAACATTAGAGTGCCGTAGGATGAAAGAGTCATGGCAACTTCCACATAACTTGGCGCAAACATGCAAGAACTTCTTCTTGTGGTTACACACCAGCTGTACGTTGAGGGAATGGAAGCCCTTTCGGTTGACAAAGATAGCTGGGTTGTGATGGGGCGCCCTAAGGGCCACATGTGTACAGTCTATGACGCCCTGCACCATTGGCATGCCTGCCATATTTGCGAATCCAACCGAACGAGCGGTTATACTTGCTTGATCCCTTGTGAACTGGATGGAATTGTGGGCCTCAGCAAAAAGGGCATCGGTAACCTGGGTGATGCAACTGTGGGCAGCTGACTGGGAGATGCTGCTGAGGTCTGCTGATGATCCCTGGAAGGAGCCTGAGGCAAAGAAGTTGAGTGCGGTGGTGACTTTGACAGCCACTGGTAAGGGGTGTCCACCCGTTCCTCTGGGCACCAGGTCTTGCTGCAGCAGGCCGCAGGTCTCTCGGACAACCTCTCGCGAAAGTCTCAACCTCCTTTGGCACTGCTGCTCACTCATGTTGAGGTAGCTCATCCTTTGTCTGCAAACCCTCTGTGGGGGCTATCTCCTGCAGCGAGGTGCCTCGATGCACTGGTGCCTTCTGCCCTGTGCAGCATCAGGTGGCTGAGCAGGAGGTTGGGGCTCCTGCTGATGTTGCTGCTGAGCTGCCTGGTTCTGCTGCTGCCTTGGATGGTCCTCATCTGAGGTCCATGGTTAAAGAAAATGAATGGTTCCCATGCTGCTTGTAGATGCCTCCTTTGGGGAAGCGCTCATTGCAAGCGGGGAGAGGGTCTTCCAAGGAGGTCCCACAGTTGATGGAGTCAAGCTGCAGCACCTCCGACTTCGGAAGGCCTTCTAAAAGTGCTCAGAGACCTTTTAAAGCCAAGGTCTGGCACCTGCAAGTAATCCTTGCTGCAGTAAACGATGTCTTGTTAGACCTGCAGCAGTGAGGAGGCCACCCATGGGTCAACCCGCCAGGTTTACCTGGCGTGGTTCAGGAGTTGCGTGGAGCACGCCGAAATGCTGGGAAATTCACGAGGGCCTCTCAAAATAGGCTTAGAGAGGCCCTTAACAAGTATTTAAGGAAGTTAATTAGCGCAATGGCCAGCTGGAGGCGGGAGCGTTTCCCGACCTCCAAAACCGGCACCGGCAAAATCCCACGGAGGCGGGTTCCAAACCCGACCTTTGAATCTCATCTTACCGCCTTTCCCGACTCCAAACCCGCCTCCTCCGACATCAGAAAATCGTCCCCTATGCCCCCTAGTCTTAGACTCTCCAGCCAGGGGAAACAACCTCTCAGCATCTACCCTGTCAATTCTCCTCAGAATCTTGTATGTTTCAATGAGATCACCTCTCATTCTTCTAAACTCCAGGAAGTATAGGCCCAGTCTGCTCAATCTCTCCTCATAGGACAACCCTCTCATCCCAGGGATCAATCTAGTAAACCTTTGTTGCACCGCCTCCAAGGCAAGTATGTCCTTTCTCAGATAAGGAGACCAAAACTGTGCACAGTACTCCAGGTGTGGTCTCACCAAAACCCTGTACAGTTGCAGCAAGACTTCCTTACTCTTGTACTCCAACGCCCTTACAATAAAGACCAACATGCCATTTGCCTTCCCAATTGCTTGCTGTACCGGCATGCTAACTTTCTGTGTTTCCTGTACGAGGACACATAAATCTCTCTGAACACGAACATTTAATACGATAGCAAAATACTGCAGATGCTGGAAATCCGAAATAACAACAGAAAACGCTGGAAAAACTCAGCAGGCGAGGCAGCATCCGTGGAGAGAGAAACAGAGTCAACGTTTCAGGTCGAGACCTTTCATCAGAACTGAAAACAGCAGGAAATCAAATAGATTTAAGGCAAGGATAAAGCTGGGAAAAGGGGGAGGGGATGAAAGAACAAAAGGAGAGATTAAGAGACATTAAGAGATTGGGTGACCGCTTTGCGGAACACCTCCGTTCAGTCTGTAAGGGGGACCCCGAGCTCCCGGTCGCCTGTCACTTTAATTCACCGCTTCACTCCCACTCTGACCTCACCGTCCTCGGCCTATTACACTGTTCCACGGAAGCACAGCGTAAGTCATAGAGTCATAGAGTTATACAGCACGGATAGAGGCCCTTCGGCCCATCGTGTCCGCGCCGGCCATCAAGCCCTGTCTAATCTAATCCCATATTCCAGCATTTGGTCCGTAGCCTTGTATGCTATGGCATTTCAAGTGCTCATCCAAATGCTTCTTGAATGTTGTGAGGGTTCCTGCCTCCACAACCCTTTCAGGCAGTGAGTTCCAGACTCCAACCACCCTCTGGGTGAAAAAGTTCTTTCTCAAATCCCTTCTGAACCTCCCGCCCTTTACCTTGAATCTATGCCCCCTTGTTATAGACCCCTCTACTAAGGGAAAAAGCTCCTTAGTATCCATCCTATCTATGCCCCTCATAATTTTGTACACCTCAATCATGTCCCCCCTCAGCCTCCTCTGCTCCAAGGAAAACAAACCCAATCTGCCCAGTAAGCTCGAGGAACAGCACCTCATCTTTCGTTTAGGCACGCTACAGCCCTCTGGACTCCATATTGAGTTCAACAATTTTAGATCATAACCTTAGCCCCAATCACATTTATATTTTATTTTTTTCATCCACCCTTTTATTTGCCCCCCCCCCCTTTTTTTTCCCTCCTAGAAGCTGGCAGCTGTCCTTCATTCTGCCAATTCATTTCACACTTCTTTCAGCCTTAACCTGTCACATTAACACCACCTCTTGCCTTGAATATCACTTAATGTCTCTTAATCTCTCCTTTTGTTCTTTCATCCCCTCCCCCTTTTCCCAGCTTTATCCTTGCCTTAAATCTATTTGATTTCCTGCTGTTTCCAGTTCTGATGAAAGGTCTCGACCTGAAACGTTGACTCTGTTTCTCTCTCCACGGATGCTGCCTCGCCTGCTGAGTTTTTCCAGCGTTTTCTGTTGTTGTTACGAACATTTAATAGTTTTCACCATTAAAAAAGTCTGTTTTTCTATTCTTCCTACCAAAGTGAATAACCTCACATTTCCCCACATTATACTCCATCTGCCACCTTACTGCCCACTCAAAGTTGGACAGCGTTGATTTACTGTTGCCCTACGCCAAGATGAATCATCCCTCTTGCTTCTACAGACAGACCAAGAGATGACTAAAACATCTCCGAAAGTTTTTCCTCACCCTTCCCCATGTAAGATGTTTGAGAGACAGCCGGTCGTGGGTTGGAAACGTACATCTTTATGTTTAGGAGGTAGACACTCAACCACTTTATCTGCTGGGCAGTAGCTTGTCGGGTAGATGGAGTTAAGAAACAGATCAGCCATGATCTAACTGAATGCTGGAACAGGGTCGAGGAGCTAAATTGACGACTCATAGAATCATAGAAATCTATGGTACAGTAGGCCATTCGGCCCATCGTGTCTGTGCTGGCCGAAAGAACTATCCAGCCTAATCCCACTTTCCAGCTCTTGGTCCATAGCCCTGTAGGCTTCAGCACTTCAAGTGCATATCCAAGTGCTTTTTAAATGCGATGAGCCTTTCAGGCAGTGAGTTCAAGACCCCCACCACCCTCTGGGTGAAAAAAGTTCTCTTCAACTCCAATCCTTCTACCAATTCTATGCCACCTGGTTATTGATCACTCAGCTTCGGGAAATAGGTCCTTCTTATCCACTCTATCTAGGCCCTTCATAATTTTATACACCTCAATTAAGTCTCCCCTCAGCCTCCTCTGTTCCAAAGAAAATAACCCCAGCCTATCCAATCTTTTTTCATAACTAAAATTCTCCAGTCCTGGCAACATCCTTGTAAATCTCCTCTGTAACCTGAATCAGATCTTTCCTGTAATGTAGTGACCAGAACTGTACGCAGTACTCTAGCTGTGGCCTAACTAGTGTTTTATACAGTTCTACCATAACCTCCCTGCTCTTACATTCTATACCTCAGCTAATAAAGGAAAATATCCCATATGCCTTCTTAATCACCTTATCTACCTGTCCTGCTACCTTCAGGGATCTGTGGACATGTACTCCAAGATTCCTCTGTCCCTCAACGCTGCTAAGTATCCTACTATTTATTGTGTATTCCCTTGCCTTGCTAGCCCTCCTCAAATGAATTACCTCACATTTCTCCAGATTGAATTTCATTTGCCACTTTTCTGCCCACCTGACCAGTCCACTGATATCTTCCTGCAGTCTGCAGCTTTCTTCCTCACTATCAACCACACGGCCAACTTTTGTATCATCTGCAAACTTCTTAATCATGTCCCCTACATTGAAGTCTAAATCATTGAAATATACCGCAAAAAGCAAGGGACCTAGTACTGAGCCCTGCGGAGCCCTGCAGGAAACAGCTTTTCAATCCATTACCCTTTGCTTCCTGCCACTGAGTCAATTTTGGATCCAACTTGCCACTTTCCCTTGGATCGCATGAGCTTTTACTTTTCTGACCAGTCTACCATGTGGGGCCTTGTCAAAAGCCTTGCTAACGCGCTACCCCTCATCAACCCTCATTGTTACCTCCTCAAAAAATTCAGATGATACTCCTGTTCCTATGTTCATAACCATAAAACAAGAAGCAATACGAAACAAAGTGATCCAGTTTTGCAGAAGCGCTGTTCCTGCCTCACTAGTGGAGGATGAGATGACACTCAGTCGCCAGCCAGGTAGGTCCTACCTCACGACATTGATCGTGGGAGAGTTTCCCTTTCTCAGTATTTCTGACCGCAGAAAAAGTACATGTTAAGGAAACAAAACTAGGGTTGAGTGGGAGCCACATTTGATATGCAGTCTGGAATGCAGCAAAAGACCATTTGCACAGTGCTTTAACATCTGCACATAACCCTTTGAGGACAGCAGAATAGTTCAGGCGGCAAAACAAAACAAATTTAACACCACTGTTTTCTTCTCATTGATCTCAGAAGTACTATGAAGGTAGGAACTACTTCTGGCTCCTTTCGTTATGTAATTTTACTTCAAATTGTAAACGTATAAATAATCAAAAACATTTTGAAAGCTAAAGATGTCCTGTAGTACTCAGGAGTCACATTTCAGGGCTGCCCAATCTGCATGCGCTTTTTAAAATGTTACTTTCCCCAGAAACAATAACACCTACTTAAACATCATAGGTCGTATGCATTATCAAGCTCAATATAAATAACCCCAAACACTTGAGCTTTACCACTAACCCTGTCTGCACCTTTCTGAGCAAATTATGTAGAGAACACCTGTGAGTGATTACAAGGCAGTAACTTCAGGGGATATCATAAATGGTGCAAGCAAAGGGCTCACTGTTTTTAAGAATTATCTGAACCTTCAGACTACACTACTGGCTTGTAATCACTCCAGGGTATTATTTATATTACGCACCTTTAATTTTATGTAGAGGAATCAATTTAGTTTAAAGTCAATTTTTGGGCCCTCAAGAATGGTGCAGACGCTGACTGTCAGTGTGCTTGGTATCGATGATATGTGATAACACTCACACCAAAGAAATGACAGTGTTGTGGTACAGTGCAGTCGGGTACCAACACTTCCAGTAAGAGCAAAAAGGCACAGGCTGTGAACCAGAGGCCAAGAACCTCTGCACACAAGTAACTGATTAATACGGGCATTACCAGGGGCCTGAGGGCAAGTGGCCCACCTGCCCTCTGAACTGCAGGACAGGCATGAGGAGAGACCAGATGCAGAAAAAAGTTATGAACAGGAACATTAAAGGATTAGTAAGACATCATTTGCAATCAATTACTGCACTATATAGCCAGTATATATTATGTTCTTCTATGATGTCACATCTTTTGTAACAATCACCCCATTCACTTAATTCATAAGTATATCAAATTTGATAGGCTAGAAAATACTGAATCTGCTACATTTTAAATTTCCAAAATGCACAGCTCTTATATTGCCATGACGATAATGGATGTGGATATGGACATCTATATATAATTTTTCAAAGCAATATGTTGATGTCTTACTGAGGATTCATCTCTGGTACCTCACGCAAGTGGCCATTACTTATGGCGAGCCACTATCTTGTTAGCAGGCTGTCTGACTGCATGTGCACGACAGCTGAGTCTGACTATGGGCCAGAAATTCGGCTCCCTGGCTTCCCGCGGGTGCAAGGATCGCGCGCGCACCTACCTACCGCGCCTGCCGTTGACCTCTGGGCCCACGGGGACTTCGGCTCTTGGGCCTCCTCCAACTGCCGGCGCGCAGGGCTTGTGTATCCCAGGGGCGTAGTTAGTGCGATGCGTCCCCTGGGATCACGTGGGCCATGGAGAGCCAATGGCAGCAGACCATCTTTCATTCATAGATTTGACAGGAAGACCTGTCAAATCTATGAATACAGATTGGCCCCAAAACATCCCTAAAACTACAAATAATTTTTTTTTAAATCACATTTTTAAAATAACTATAAATTACATTAATTAACTATTTTAAACAAAAATTTAAATTTTTGAAAAATTAATAAAATTTTTTAACGGGGCTAAAACTAAACTTACCTTTCTTTAAAGTAATTAAAAAAGATAAATCTGTGAAAAAATTTTAAATTTTAATAAAATCAACACTTACCTTGTTAAAAGAAGGCCTTGCGCATCCTTTTTAAAAGTGTATCTTCTCCGTGTTTACCTTCACGGAGGAACCTGTAAAAAAAAGTCCGAAGTGCGAGGCGAACGCGCTGGCCCTCCGGCGTGCGCGTTCGACCTCTGAACCCCTTTCCTCAGGGGAACGGAAGTGCCAGTTTCCCACACATGCGCAGTGCATGCAAGAAACCGGCACTTTCGTTCCATCCACGGGTGAGTACACAGTGCGTACTCACCCGACAACAGCCGAATTTCTGTCCCAATGTCTTCAGCTGATATCTACACACCTGCACCTCCTGCAAGGGGGTTGCTGGATAGTGATCAGGAGTGGAACCCTGTTCCATTTCCCTCTGCTGAAGCAAGACTCCCTCATGCTGCCCCAACAGACAGCAGTTTAACTCAGTGCAGGCCAAAGATCAAACCTGGGCCTTTCCTAGTCCCTTATGACTCAGCTATCCACCGGATAAATCCACCAAACCATTGGGGGAGAGAGACATCAGTGAAACTTGTAATAGCTGCAATTTTCTGGCAACAATGGTAGAGCTGTTCTTTCTGGGGCTTTCAAGACAGACCCAAATTGTAAAATACACTATCATCTCTGACTTTGGAATTTGTTGTAACCCTCTGGCAGCATTTTTGCAATGATGCCCAAAACAGCATTCAATATTTGTATTTTACTATAAGATGCATTGTTAGGAAAGCTCATATGCAGAAATTTCCCCTTTTTACCACAAGAATAGCTTTAATAAAAAGGCATCTAATGGGGATAGTGTTCTGTATTCAACAGACTGTGGATACTATAATTAGCAGCTGCTACTGAGGTCTGTATCAGTTCTTGGAAGACAACTCCATTTTACTTACATCATTTCAGGCTTTAACCTCAACTAATAAAATACATTTATGCTTTTGCAGAGAAAAGAACTCTGCGAGACTGTGTTATTACTTGTCGCAGATGTAACATCCAGCTTGGATTCCCGCTTTAGACAGAATGTGCAATCGTGTTTTTTTTTAAATCCAACAAGCAGGCAAATATCCTTTTAATGAGTCTCCTACAAATGACACAGGAGTTAAAAGGGGCCGCAGTGTGCCAGACTTCATTTAGGCAGGGACTGAATGCCAACATTTGCCGGTGGAATGGAAAACTGTTAAGCTTAAAAGGAACGTTGTGCTTCTGTGCACAGAAACGTTATTCCCTGGGCACTTTTAGTATCATCCCAGCAACTGATTGTTAGATGTTAATACCAGTCAAATGGTAAATAATCTTACACCCTGTGTAAATCATCAGCCAGTGGGGCCATGGTATGCACAGCATTCCAGAACCATCTGCCCACACAAGAAACAGAATATCGCACTGGATGATGAGGTCACTTCTACTCATTTGGGATAAGGCCTTAAGGAACACACCTGTGCCTTGAATTGCTGGGCTTCTTAACACTTTTAACTTTTTTTTTCTATTTTTGACCCTTCTCTCTTGAAGGAAAGGAATCATGCCGAAGAACAGTATGACAGTGCCGTGCCCAAGATCATTCTTCATGTGCGAGGTTAGACATGCAGGCTATTTGACCATGGGGACCATTGCAGCCAGCCCCAATTCTGCCCACATCTGTAAATCTTCCAGCAGGTGTCATGAATAGTGGTCAGGAGCAGGAACCACGGCTTTGTTTTCTGTTCTCTAGCCCAAGGCCACTGAGGCCAATTGTAGATCCCCCCATCTGCAATCTTTGCTAAAGTCAGCTAACAGCACAGACCAGAAAAGTCTAGGGACCTTCCTAGACTTCACAGCTCAGGACCATACCAGACAGTGCCTATACCTACTGAGGGAACTTTCACACTTATAACAGTGCAAATACACTAAAGAGGTAATCCACAGAGCTTAGAGACCATTTTATTCCCAGTTTATTTTCTGCCAGAAACACACCAAACAAAATATCTGCAGCTCCTACATGATTTTCATTACCCTTTTCCACAGAAGACATTGCTCCCACTGTGCTCAGTGTGTGCTGTATTAACAGTTTAAAACACGGGAACAAAATCAGGTCAGTCTGCATCTGTGCATTACATATAGGAAGTTAGGTCACAAATCAGCCATGATCTCTTTGAATGGCGGAACAGGCTCAAAGGGCTAAATAGCCTACTCCTGGTCCTATGTTCCCCAATATATATATATTTCATTTATTAAAAAAATATTAAGAAGTCAGCTGTGGCTCAGTGGTAGCACTCTCGCCTCTGATTCAGAAGGTTGTGGGTTCAAGTTCCACACCAGAGACTTGAACACAAAATCTAGGCTGACACTCCAGTATAGCACTGAGGGATGTGCAGTGTCGGATGGCCGTCTTTCACAGAAGATGTTAAATCGAGGCCCCATCTGCCATCTCAGGTGAACATAAAAGATCCCATGGAACTATTCAAAAAAGAGCAGGGGAGTTCTCCCTGGTGTCCTGGCCAATATTTATCCCTCAACAAACATCATTAAAAAACAGATTATCTGGTTATTATCTCATTGCTGTTTGTGGGACCTTGATGCGCACAAATTGGCTGTTGCGTTTCCTACATTACAATAGTGACTACACTTCAAAAAGTACTTCATTGGCTGTAAACACTTTGGGGTGTCCTGAGGTCGTGAAAGGCGTAAGTCTTTCTTTTTAATACATGTTCCAAATGGTTTTAAACATGTTAGTCAGTATGCATATATTTTCCATTTTCTCTCATGATGTGCATCAGTCATTCTATTCTTTGTCTTTTCTTGATGACAACTAACCATTATCTGTTCTCTCCTAAATTACATTGATTCACTTGATTGTCCCGGTTTATACCCATGCTTCTTAGAGCAGGCCTGCCAACATTGGACACTGCCAGTAGAGAACTTGTGCAGAAAATTGGGGAGAATGGCTTTCCACACACAAAAAAAAGACAATTTCTTTGAAAATCAAAAACTGTCATTAACCATAGAATAAAAACTTATAATTAGGAAAGCAGTGACTGGAGTGTGCAGCAGTGAAGGAATTATTAAATAAAGATAGGGGAAATCTAACATGTACTCAAAACATGTGCAGAAGAGTAGCTTCCACCTGACAGTTGAAGCCAGAGTCATGACATGAAAAGTAGTAAATATATAAACGAGAAATGGATGGTGGGAAGCTTGAGGCACAGGTGACAAGGCAAGTGTATTATTCAAGGATCATGTAAAGAAGAAATAATAATTTAACATTAAAACTTAAAATAGAGAATTTACAACACAGAAGAAAAGGAGAATCAGGGAGGAAGGGGTATGATGGTCTGAGCATCAGTAACAATTTTACCATTAATTTTCTCCTGAAGGCACTGATTCTTACTCGGGCATGGTTCCACAGATGCAGACTGACACCCCATATCTTGCCAATATGTTTGTTTTTCTTGAGTGAGCGGAGACAGTGAGTGTCGTTGTGCTGTTCAACCGAGGAGGGCATCACAGTCGAGCCCGATTCTAGACTTGCGTCATGTCCACACATGTGCACTTGCCACTGGGAGTCACTGAGCAGCCGTCAGGAGTGTGAACTCTGGCTAATTAGCCCACTCGCTATTCCTGGGGTGTCGCAGCCGATAGTGATGTCACTCTCACTGAGGCCATCAGACTCTGCACAAACCAGAAATCATCTTCTGGTCTGTGCGGCTAATGTCTACACCAAGTGATAGCTCTACCCACTAGGCCAACTGTTGGTAGAAGTTTTTATAAATTTCATTTTTAATTCACAGATTTTGAGTGCATACATTTTACTTGCATTACATTCCTATTTACAGAAATAAATCTATTGCTGACTTGAAGTAGGATTATTACTTTATTAGAAGGTTGTTCAGTATTACTGTGGATGAGTTGAAATATATTTAAAATAGCCAACCCAGGAAGTACAGAACATTGGAGAACCCTGATGTTTAAGTTTCCCGACTTTAATCTTTTTATCATGAGCAAATAAAAATTTAATATCGTAAGTAAACATTTATTTTGTGCCTGCCTCCTCACGCTGTCCTACTTTAACCCCTTCAGCATCTAATTTCCCTAGCGAGTTTCAAAATACTCACAACGGCTACAAATTTAATCCTCTGCAAATTTTGGATGCTAAAAATCAAACTGTAATTAAGAAACACTACAGAAGCACAGGCGGTTCAAGTGCCTTTAATTATCACAGTGAAAATGCAATTAAAGCACAATTCAAAGGGGAGGAAAAGGAGAAAAGGAATAACATAGCTGGCTTTTCCACGTCCGGGTGGAAATGGTCATTTCTCATATTGCACTTGTGTAAGTGTGGATTGTTAATGTGAAATCCAACTGGAAATAAATTCAAATGACTACATCAATAATTATTTGTTGGCAAGAAGCAGTCATGTGAAAAATTAAACAGCTTAAACAAGATGCAATGAAACATACAGGGGTTTCATTTCCTTTGGTGTTACACTGCTTTGTGTGTTCATGTGGAGTTCCTTTATGCGTTCACAACTGCACAAAGGAATTTTACATCAACATAATAATCGATGTGCTACCAGAGGTAATTAAATCAGAGTGTACTGGTATGGAATCCTTCGTCTATCAATATTATTAAAAATGCTGTGAAAGTGTGAGTGAATGAATGAATGTGTGCACATAAAATGTAGCACTGCAGCGTTCCTTTAACCAGGGAATAGAACATGAACATAAAAACAGACATCAGTGAATACCAGAGGTGTCTGTCCATCAACCAATCAGATCCCACCACCATGCAACAAGGGACCAATCAGGTTCCATAGCCTGTGCTTAGGATAATTGCTGATTGAATCAGCCACAAAAACAACCAATCACATTCTACTAAAAACAAATCCGTGACATAGTTGTCATGAAAGTTCCGCACTCACCACACTATATCCTCCTAAAAAACTGAGTAAGGTGCCTAAAAAATATCAACTTACCATTCCATCTTTCAATCACTCCAAAAACACTCCCTCCCCCATAATGCAGCTCTTGCTGACACACACTGTCAGGCCTCATCAATAACCTCAACCCTCCTACAGCACCAGGCTCGCTGACACCCCTGTACTCTACAACCCAGCCCAGCTTATATCTGGCATAAGGAATGCATATGCAACAGACCAGAAGGAATACCCTAGGACGACAAATGGTTTGGCTGCTCATTTGACTCCTCACTGTGGCCTAAATACTCCTGTTCCTCATTCAGCCCCAAGTGCTCACCATCCTGCCTTCAGCCTCCACCTGCTACCAATCTCCCTCCCATCTGGGCAGATCTGGAAACGTTCCTCCCGATCCCCGAAAGGGCAGTCAGGGCAGTAAGTAGTCTGCCAAAAAGTAGCTGTGCCCTGCTTCATCCAGATGGCAGTTCAAAACTACTTCACAAAAGTTTTGGGCAGTTTGATTTGTTCCCCATCTCTTTTCTTTTATTGGTAGATTTTTCTGACAGCTTACACTTCATTCATTGTCCTCTTATTTTCTTAGCAGTTCCTCATTGGAAGT
Organism: Squalus acanthias; assembly: GCA_030390025.1. Lineage (NCBI taxonomy): Eukaryota > Metazoa > Chordata > Chondrichthyes > Squaliformes > Squalidae > Squalus > Squalus acanthias. Next base: position 37,301,790 of record CM059428.1, read on the forward strand.
TATCCCTGTGGAGGGAAAATCAGCAGCTAAATCAGCACAGGCACCTTGTAGTTGCTGGTTGCAGAGTGGTATAGGAAAACTTTTGGGAATAAGTAGCTGTTCAGCTTGCTGACCAGAAAACATTCATGTCAATTGTCAGGGTTTCACAGTGACAGTTGGTGTTTCGAGAGCCCAGTCAGCGGTCAGCATTTCCTGACAAAATCAGCACCGACTTGTTCCCTCTCCGTGAGTCACGCTCCTACCGCTGACCAGCTGCTATTGTCTGGACTGGGCCCTTCTTGCCTTTCAGTATTAATGTGAGAGATTGCAGGAACTCTTTCAAGAATAGGAGCGCCCTCCTACAGTGTAGAGAGGTTGCAACCCCTGCCATTAGTGCCGAGAGCAGTGCTGAGAGGAAAGATGGACAAGTCTGGTGCATTAGCAGCAGAACTCAAGATAGGAGCAGGACAGAGTGAGCACCAAGGAGGATCGATGGCAATGAAAGGGGACGAATAGGGAAATGGATGGCAATGAAAGGGGGGAATTGATAGCAATAAAAGGGAAATGGAAAATGAGATGGGGAAGAGGGTGCCAACATTAACTGACAGGGAGTGAGGAGGGAGCGAGCCAGTTTGGACTGATGGAGTGGAGGTAGAGTACCAAGCTTAATTGGATGTGAGGGGCAGTTGTGTGAAAGGTTGAATTTTGGGAGTGGGAGGGGGTTGTGGAGAGTAAGAAGTGCCAGAATGAACTGAGAGAGTTGGAGCACGACAGTATCTCTGTGAATTGGATCCAGGGGCGGGGGGTTGAGTAACTTTGTGAATTGGGGTGGTGGAGAGTTGGATATGGAAGACTGGGTAGGTGATGGGTCTGGTTGGTTTGTTGAAAATATAAATGTAACTTTGCTTTTTTTAAGATTAAAATAACTATTAATTGTGAAATAAAGAAGTGCTTACAATGAACCAGAATGCATCATTTTAAGTGTAACAATTTTAAATATTCGAGCGCATTGTGCCCTGGAACCCTGAGAAATGCACCACAAATTTTCTGCTTTGAATGCTTGGCTTTCTCCTTCAGGTTTAAAATACTTTTTTTTCTCCTCCAATACAAATGAAGATGTGCTGCGTATAGCTACAGTTTAACTTACAAAGCCTGTGTAACTAACTACTGGTTTTCACATGTCAGGCCTGTTCTTGAGTTGCCAATTTTTTGGGGACTGTGAAAGAAAGAATGGACTCGCATTTCTATAGTGCCTTTCACAACCTCAAGACGTCCCAAAGTGCTTTACAGCCAATGAAGTACTTTTGAAGTGTAGTCACTGTTGTAATGTAGGAAACGTGGCAGACAATCAGCACACAGCAAGGTCCCACAAACAGCAATGAGATAATGACCAGGTAAACTGTTTATAGGTGTTAGTTGAGGGATGAATATTGGCCAGGACTCCCTTGCTCTTCTTGTGCAGTTTTATTTGAAGCAGTTGGTCAGCTTTTGCTAGTTTTCTAGCATGGCATGTATGAAGAACTGGTACACGTCACTTTACCCAACACCATAGTGGGAGCACCATCACCACAGTGACTGCAGAGGTTGAAGAAGGTAACCCAGCACCACCTGCTCAGGTTAACAAATGCGGTCTTGCTAGTGTTGTCCACTATCCAAGAACATTTTTTTTTAAAGTTCCAGAAAAGCCTGGAAACTTGTGGGGGGTGGGGGAGAAGAGAGATTGTGACAGTCCCACTATCTTTTCTGCCACATGGCAGCAAGCAAAACCCATGCTTGGAATAAATGACTGCACTTACTTAACACAAGACAAAATTACTGTGGAGTATTGGGATTGGTAAGTCGTGTGCCAATACTTAGATCTCTACAAAATGTCGACCTGTTCTGACCATCTGCTAAGTACTAACGCGTGAACGTGAACTGGTCCACAAGATACAGATTCGCACCTGATGGTTTTAGTAATTAGTCCTCGTTACAGGAGGTTCACCAAGAATGCCAGCTCCACAATACTGAGAAGACAGTTTCAATCAGACGATGCAGCTTCGCTGCTCGTCTGCCAGCTCTTACCTCCACAGGCTGATAGACATATGTCACTGAAAGTGCTCCAATATTTCATTAAAAAGTTTCATCAAACAAAATGTGTCGGGGCCAACACGTTGAAAATCATAATTCTACAGTAACGCATAGATTGAAGCATAACTCTCACTAGATTAAGATCTAAGCAGCAAAATGTTATGCCATAGCTTATGATTAAGTGGCTGGGAGGCTAAAGTAATATTTGTGAGCTCTTCAATGTGATAATTCATGGAAAATATGCATATGCTCACTAATATTTCTGCAGTCGAGCCCATGACTGCTAGGTCTGTGAAATCAGCCCCTTTCAGGACAGGTTCCACAGCAATGAAGCAACAAACAACTGTGCATTCTCCTGTTGGTGCAGGTAGAGTTTGAGATTCATTCTTTCAGAGTTAGTTTTCAGAATGACGAAAATTCCCGAATGCCTTTCTTAAAATTCATTCTTGGGATGTGGGTGTCGCTAGCAAGACCGGCATTTACTGCCCATCCTGAGTTGCCCTGATTTGAAACAACTGTATGGCTTGTTAGGCCACTTCAGAAGGTAGTTGAGAGTCAACCTAGTTGGTGTGGGACTGGAGTCATATATAGGCCAGACCGGGTAAGGACGGCAGGTTTCCTTCCTGAAAGCACAGTCATGAACCAGTTGGGTTTTTAACGACAATCAGATAAGTTTCATGGTCATTTACATGCATAAGGTCTGTACAAGCCAATGAGCGAAAAACCAGATTGCTGGCCAATAGAGGCAGGCCAGAAAAGTAGTGGCCTGCCTCTCTGGTGGCAACTGTTATATTTGCCGCTGGGATGCTGCTGGCTTTGAACCTGTGGTGGGTCTCAGTGCTTTGTTAAAGTACTGCCACCAAAGAGGTATTAAGCACTAGCCTTTGTACGGATAGATTGAAGCATAACTCTCACTAGATTAAGACATAAGCAGCAAAATGTTATGCCATAGATTAGAACTAAGTTGCTGGCAGGTTAAAGTAATATTTGTGAGCTCCTCAATGTGATAATTCTCAATAACCTATCTGCAGTTTATTTGTTCCAGTAACTCAAGTGGCAAACAAAATGGCCGGTAATTTGCGGTCAGCGGCGAAGCAAAGGCGTTCGCCGCAGGCCCCGAATTAAGCTTCTCATAAAAATCCCGCAATCGCTGTGGCAAGAAGTTCGGCTTTTGCGATGCGTAATTGAAATCAACACAAGTTAATGGGGAATCCCTAACGCAAGTTATGTCAACAAGCTGTCTAAGCAGCCAATCAAAATGCAGAATTCTTACAGACAGGGAACCAAGAAGTGGGTAAGTTTCTTTGATTCAAACTTTTAAAAAATGTTAGAGAGAGCAAAACGAAGATTGGGACTCTCACATGGAAAAAGGCAAACCTGAAATAAAGATTTCAATTTTTATTAAAATGGATAAATTTGACACTCCACAAAATTAAAATTAGTTTTTCAGGGCTGTAACCTTTGTTTAGCAGTCAATACGCTGTTAAAATCCCAGTTACACCTAATCCAAAAGGGTCTAATTTTTAATGGGGTATTTTACAGCATAATTACTGCGGAAAAGCCAAAGTTTTCATCAGTTTCCATGATTTGAGAGATTTCACTGATTGCTGGCTCTGTGGGCAGGGGGAGCATAGCGCAGCCAGTGTCGGAGCCGTGAATGACAGGATTTCAAGATTTGAAGTTGCAGTCAGTTTCAAAGGGGTAATGGCGAACAGAGATAAAAAAAAAAGCAAAAGCTATAAATGCTGAAAATCTGAAATAAAATTAGAAATTGCTAGAAAAACACAGCAGTTTCAGTAAAGATAGTTTAATCTTTTATGGAGAGTACCTTCGTAACAACCCAGCCAGTTACAGTAAGGGGTCTTCATGAAGGTTCGTGACATTGAAGTGAATGGGTGCGGTCTGTACACAAGGCAGAAATACAGAAAAAAAAGACACATATTTATAGAGCGCCTTCCTAGACTTCAGGACGTCCCAAAGCACTTTACAGCCAATTAAGTACTTTTGAAGTGTAGTCACTGTTGTAATGTAGGAAACACAGCAGCCAATTTGCGCATAGCAAGGTCCCACAAACAGCAACGCGATAATATTGACCAGGACACCGGGGATAACTCCTCTGCTTTTCTTCAAAATAGTGCCATGGGATCCTTTACATCCACCTGAGAGGGCAGACAGGGTCTTTGTTTAACGTTTCATCAAAAAGTACTGCACTGGAGTGTCAGCCTAGATTTTGTGTTCAAGTCTTCTGACGCCGAGGCAAGAATGCTACCAAGTGAGCCATGACTGATACATGGCTGACAGACAGAGTACAAATTAACTCCAAAAAAAATGCCAGCTTATACCCACAGTCTACTTGAAAAGACAAAGTAAAATCTACTGTAAATTGTGTAACTTTCCACTGTTTATGTTAGCAGAGTAAAAAAAGTTCCAACGGCCAATTAACCAAACAAAGTGAAAGACAAAACCATCACTGTACTGGGAGCATTCCAGAGAGACAGAAATAACACCTAACAAGACAGCGGAAGTGTTTCTATGGGGATCTAAAAACCCCTTAAAGGGATGAAACTTGCTTGGCAAACAAATGATAAACCCATCAGACACAGGTTGCATTGAAAGCCATCATTGCACATGATATCACACTGGCACTCAGCTGTTCCACTGTTTTTTTGCTAAGCATTAAACTGGTGCCTCTTTAAAACATCCTATTGAGAACACTGCGTCTGGTATGATAGTGATGCTATGTGTTGGCAACAACATACAAGTTTGACATCGAGTGTTTCTAACATACAGTATGTTTAAAATACTACCTAGTCTTGTATTATCATCCTTAATTTTCAAATTCTCATCCTTGTTTTCAAATCGCCCCTCCCTATCTCTAACCTCCTTCAGCCCTACAACCAATGTTCCGGCGCAGCCGGCATTTCAATGCGAAAAACCGCAAGTGTGCATTTTTTTGAATGGGCCGCGCACCCAAAGAAAATTAACGGGAACATTGCCTACAATCCTCCGAGAATGGGAACGGTAGCATAGTGGTTATCTTACTGGACTAGTAATCCAGAGGCCTGGAATAATGATCCAGAGATGTGAGTTTGAATCCCACCACGGCAGCTGGAGAAATTAAATTCAGTTAATTAAATAAATCTGGAATAAAAAGCTAGTATCAGTAATGGTGACCATGAAACTATCGGATTGTCGTAAAAACCCATCTGGTTCACTAATGTCCTTTATGGACGGAAATCTGCTGTCTTTACCCGGTCTGGCCTATATGTGACTCCAGACCCACAGCAATGTGACTCTTAACTGGCCTCTGAAATGACCCAGCAAAGCCACTCAGTTGTAGCAAACCGCTATGAGGAACAATAAGAAGAATAAAACTGGACGGACCACCCGGCATTGACCTATGCACCGGCTTTGGACATGACAACGGCACACCCAGCCCAGTTGACCCTGCAAAGTCCTCCTCACTAACATCAGGGGACTTGTGCCAAAATTGGGAGAGCTGTCCTACAGACTAGTCAAGCAACAGCATAATCATACTCACAGAATCATACCTTTCAGCAAATGTCCCTGACTCCTCAATCACCATCCCACGGTATGTCCTGTCCCACCGGCAAGACAGACCCACCAGAGGTGGTGGCACAGTGGTATACAGTCAGGAGGGAGTGGCCCTGGGAGACCTCAACATTGACTCTGGACCCCATGAAGTCTCATGGCTTCAGGTCAAGCATGGGCAAAGAAACCTCCTGTTGATTACCACCTACCGTCCACCCTCAGCTGATGAATCAGTTCTCCTCCATGTTGAACACCACTTGGAAGAAGCACAGAGTAGCAAGGGCACAGAATGCACTCTGGGTGGGGGACAACATCCCGGCTGTTATGCTGAAGACTTGTGCTCCAGAACTAGCCGCGCCTCTAGCCAAGCTGTTCCAGTACAGCTACAACACTGGCATCTACCCGACAATGTGGAAAACTGCCCAGGTATGTCCTGTCCACAAAAAGGACAAATCCAATGTGGCCAATTACCACCCCATCAGTCTACTCTCAATCATCAGCAAAGTGATGGAAGGTGTCACCAACAGTGCTATCAAGCTGCACTTACTCACCAATAACCGGCTCACTGATGCTTAGTTTGGGCTCCGCCAGGACCACTCGGCTTCAGACCTCATTACAGCCTTGGTCCAAACATGGACAAAAGAGCTGAATTCCAGAGGTGAGGTGAGAGTGACTGCCCTTGACATCAAGGCAGCATTTAACCGAGTGTGGCATCAAGGAGCCCTAGTAAAATTGAAGTCAATGGGAATCGGGGGGAAAACTCTCCACTGGCTGGCGTCATACCTAGCACAAAGGAAGATGGTTGTGGTTGTTGGAGGTCAATCATCACAGCACCAGGACATCGCTGCAGGAGTTCCTCAGGGCAGTGTCCTAGGCGCAACCATCTTCAGCTGCTTCATCACAGAATCCCCACAGTGCAGATAGAGGCCATTTCGGCCCATCGAGCCGGCACCGACACATATCCCACCCTATCCCCGTAACCCCATGTATTTAATCCCCCTAACACTAAGGGTCAATTTATCATAGCCAAATCAACCTAACTCGCACATCTTTGGACTGTGGGAGGAAACCGGAGCACCCGGAGGAAACCCACGCAGACACGGGGAGAATGTGCAAACTCCACACAGACAGTCACCCGGGGCCGGATTCGAACCCGGGTCCCTGGCGCTGTGAGGCAACAGTTCCCTCCATCAAAAGGTCAGAAGTGGGGATGTTCGCTGATGATTGCACAGTGTTCAGTTCCATTTGCAACTCCTCAGAAAATGAAGCAGTCCGTGCCCGCATGCAACAAGACCTGGACGACATTCAGGCTTGGGCTGATAAGTGGTAAGTAACATTCACGCCACACAAGTGCCAGGCAATGACTAGCTCCAACAAGTGAGAGTCTAACCACCGCCCAATGACATTCAACGACATTACCATTGCCGAATCCCCCATCAACATCCTGAGGGTCACCATTGAGCAGAAACTTAACTGGACCAGCCTCATAAATACTGTGGCAACAAGAGCAGGTCAGAAGCTGGGTATTCTGCAGCGAATGTCTCACCTCCTTACTCCCCAAAGCCTTTCCACCATCTACAAGGTACAAGTCAGGAGTTGCTGCAGTGCATCTTGTAGATGGTACACACTGCAGCCACGGCGTACCGTGGCTGCAGTGTGTACCATCTACAAGATGCACTGCAGCAACTTGCCAAGGCTTCTTCGGCACCACCTCCGAAACCCGCGACCTCTACCGCCTAGAAGGACAAGGGCAGCAGGTGCATGGGAACACCATCACCTGCAAGTTGCACTCCAAGTTACACGCCATCCTGACTTGGAAACATATCGCCGTTCCTTCCTCGTCGCTGGGTCAAAATCCTGGAACTCCCTCCCTAACAGCACTGTGGGAGTACCTTCACCACACGGACTGCAGCGGTTCAAGAAGGCGGCTCACCACCACCTTCTCAAGGGCAACTAGGGATGGGCAATAAATGCTGGCCTTGCCAGCGACGCCCACATCCCGTGAACGAATTTTTAAAAAACTATGCGCTCCTCCAATTTTGTACTTCCCCAATTTTTATCGTTCACCATTGATGGTCATGCCTACAGCTGCCTCGACCCTAAGCTCTGAAGTTCCCTCCCTAATCCTCTCCACAGCTCTCTCCTTCTTTAAGGTGTTCCTAAATCCTACCTCTTTGACCAAGCTTTTGGTCACTTGTCCTAATATCTCATGTGCCTTGGCGTCAAATTTTATTTGATTACGCTCCTGTGTAGCGCTTTGGGATGTTTTACTACGGTAAATGCACTATATAAATGCAAGTCGTTGTTGTTGTTTTACTGGAAGAAAAGATTTTGATTTCCATTCCGAAAGATGAATTTAAATTATTTTAATTCCCGCTTCTGCTACTGCACAACACAGCTGAGAAGAGCTTGGAACAGTCAGCGATTATTAAAAGCAAATGACCTGCTCTCTGTGAAGTCACCCTGTAAGTTACCTCTGCTTCCCAGAGCAGGGGCCTGAGAAGTAGGGCCTACGGTACTGTTATAATGTTGATTCTTGTCTTGCACAAAAAGGCCATTAATTCCTTTTGGGTGAGAGGGGGTTTGAGCTGGCATGAGTTGTCTTACATGCAAATGCCATTGTGGCAGCACTATACATAAAGTGTCATCTTTTAAAACACGTAATATGCTTCTTAATCTCTTGCTCCCATATCCCAAGCTACAAACGCCGGTGTAAAAGGCAGACGGGTGGCTGTGGATATTTCCATGGCCTTTTCTGTTCTGTGGCCAGCTGGTATTCATGTGCAACCCAAAGTGCAACGCCGGCTGCTTCATATTGGCAAGGCACCTCGATATGGTGCCATGCCTACCAACCCGGCCAATATTGACAACTCACCATCTGGGATAAGCCCAAGTGTGAAAGTCGGCTGAGGGAGGCTGTGCTTTGAACCTGGGTCTCTCAGTCTCTGTTACACTGCAATAATGTGTTGGGCCATGCAACAATGGGCCTTTGAAAACAACAACTAGTTACCAAAAAATATTGTAGTCACCGGGGATCACAACTATATCCAAATTATATCAAGCTGGTTTTTTTAATAAAAATTTGCCACTGTGATGCCACCTTGAACCGCCACATGAGATCACAATTTTGGTGGCCAATTGGCCACATTTAGAGCCTTCTGTAGTCCCAGCAATACACAGGACCTTAGGAGATTCATAAAAATTGCCAAGAGATGGCAGATCCTGCTCAAGCTGAGTGAATGTGGTCAGATCCATCACTGCAAGGCTGCCTAGAATGAGGGGCAGAGCTTTTCCAAGAAACAAATGCATTTTTTATCCAGTTATTTCAACCATGGTGCATCAGCATACTTCCAGCAAGCTAATATCAAAATGCCCCAGCAACACTCAAGTATCTCCATGAATATTTTTCAGCTGAGGAATAAGGCACTTTTCACTCCCAAACTAAACAGGAAAATCAGTGCTTTGATAGCAACCTAAGAAAGAGATTGTGACAGTGTCTTATACTCAAGAGTTTTCCTTCTTGACAAAGCTCTTTGTAAACATATACTGAATCAACAGATAATTTCTCCAGATTTTATAAGCCTGTCAACATTCGGCAACAGTATATAGGGAACCATCCTGTGCAGACCCAGTACTGACAATATAAAACAGGTACAACAAAGAAAACAGATACAGCAAAGACTTACTTAACAGTCACACTTAACATCATGACGACTGTGTTTACTTGCAAAGTGATATAAAGTAGAGGAGAAATTAAGTCTGGAAAAGGGGTCGGTGGGGGTAAGAGAGGACTGAAACAAGTATTCCATCCTCCGACTCAAAAATGATGAGGGGTTTCGATAGAGTAGATAGGGAGAAACTGTTTTCACTGGGCAGGAGGGTTGGTAACCAGAGGACACAGATTTAAAAAAATTGTCTGGGGGGAAATAAGAACATAAGACGTAGGATCGGGAGTAGGTCATTTGGCCCCTCGAGCCTGCTCCGCCATTCAATAAGATCATGGCTGATCTGATCTTGGCCTCAACTCCACTTCCCTGCCCGCTCCCCATAACCCTTGACTCCCTTATCGTTCAAAAATCTGTCTATCTCCACCTTAAATTATTCAATGACCCAGCCTCCACAGCTCTCTGGGGAAGAGAATTCCAAAGATTTTCGACCCTCTGAGAGAAGAAATTCCTCCTCATTTCCGTTTTAAAAGGGTGCCCCCTTATTCTGAAATTATGCCCTCTAGTTCTAGGTTCCCCCACGAGGGGAAACATCCTCTCTGTATCTACCCTGTCAAGCCCCTTCAGAATCTTATATGTTTCAATAGATCCCCTCTCATTCTTCTAAACTCCAATGAGTATAGGCCCAACCTGCTCAACCTTTCTTCATAAGACAACCCCTTTATCTCTGGAATCAACCTCGTGAACCTTCTCTGAACTGCCTCCAATGCAAGTATATCCTTCCTTAAATAAGGAGACCAAAGCTGTATGCAGTACTCCAGGTGTGGTCTCACCAACGCCCTGTACAGTTGTAACAGGACTTCCCTACTTTTATACTCTATTCCCTTTGCAATAAAGGCCAACACTCCATTTGCCTTCTTAATTACTTGCTGTACCTGCATGCTAACTTGTTGTGATTCATGTACAAGGACCCCCAGATCCCTCTGTACCTCAGCATTTTGTAATCTCTCCCCATTTAAATAATAATTTGCTTTTTTATTTTTCCTGCCAAAGTGGAAAATCTCGTATTTTCCCACATTAAACTCCATCTGCCAGATTTTTGTCCACTCACTTAGCCTATCTATATCCCTTTGGAGATTCTTTGCGTCCTCCACACAATTTGCTTTCCCACCTATCTTTGTATCATCAGCAAATTTGGCTACATTGCACTCAGTCCCTTCATCCAAGTCATTAATATAGATTGTAAATAGTTGAGGACCCTGGAAATGAGGAAAAAAAAATTACGCAGCGAGTTATGATGTTCTGGAATGTGCTGCCTGAAAGGGTGGTGAAAGCAGGTTCAATAGTAACTTTCGAAAGGGAATTGGATAAATACTTGAAAAGTAAAAATCTGCAGGGCTAAGTGGAAAGAGCAGGAGAGTGGGACTAATTGGATAGCTCTTTCAAAGAGCTGTTTGATTCTGTATGATTCGATGAAAATCATTTAAACTAGAGAATGTCACCCTGTGTGTAACTTAAAAGTTAGAAGAAAAATTCACTGCATGGCTGCAAGGACAGGTGAATGGGCTACTTCCAGCCTCCACAAGTACTGCTCTGAACTGGCTGCAGTCCAGAAGGCAGCCTGTGGATGCATCTCCAAACCCTCCACATGGTCCTCACCACCCATCATGACTGTTAGCTCTAATTTCATTAAAGACATTACAGGTGTGCAGTGAAATCAGACCAGTGACTAAAGGTAGGGACCATCTGTAGCTTCACTTTAATCATCAATCAGAATCAAAGATTTTGCTGAAAGTGCTAAATAGACTCATTTACAACTAATTTATAGCACACGAGTAATGATGCACGTTTGCCAACTACCATACCGAGTTCCAATTTTATCCTACTGTATGATGATTTCAGGGTTCGTTTTAAAAAAAAACTTGCATCCTGAAATGAATTCCCAAATCTTTGAAACTAGCATTTCACTGCTGAACCATTCATTCTGTTGTACTTTCAGCAGCACTACCGCCCCCGCCCCCGCCCCCCCCACCCCGACCAAAACCTTGCCTGGTCTCTGTCCTATTTCCTTCCTCTCCAATAACTCCCTCGCCTAACCTGACCATGACGCTACCTAGTTGTTTTGTGACATGAATGTACCAAGATTTTTTATCTCTCTCTTTCCCATCCAATGACCAAACCTGCTTTTCACAGCACAGGAGATCGTCACTCGGGCTGTGCCTGGGTTCGCTCTTAGTTAGAGCAATTCAAACTAATCCCACTGCCCTGCTGCTTCAAATGTTTTATCTGCTCATCCTTTAAAAGATGTAATGGTCTCTGCCTCAACCACTGCTGATGGCAAAGCATTCCATTCTCCAACAACTCTGCATAAAGAAATTTCTCTTTTCTCCTCACTGTGCGAATTTTAAACCAGTGACTCATCATCACTGACTTCTGAACCAGAAAAAAGTCTTTCCCTATTCATCCTATCTAAACCCTTATAATTTTCAAAACCTCTATTAAATCTTCTCTTATCCATGCCTGCTTGCACAGAAATAGTCTTTGTATCTCAAGTTTCTCATCATAACTGTAGTTTCTTATTCCTGGTATCATCCTGGTGAATCCCTGCTTTACACTCTCTATGGTTTTTTATGTCCTTTCAATAATGGGGTACCCAAAACTGAACAGATCACTATAACTGTGTCCTTAACATTGCTTTGTACAAATTTATCATAACCTCTTTGCTCTTGTAGTCTATGCCCCATTTATAAAACTCAAAATGCTATTGGCATTTTTTCTGACCTACCTACATTTGCACTTTTAAGTTGTATGCTTGCATCCCTCAGTTCCTCTGTTCCACCACTCCCTTCAGAAGTTTTACAATGAGTTATTGTTTTTCCTCTCAAAATGCATTACGTTACACTTCTCCACTTAAAATTGTATCCGCCAGTCCGCCCATTCCACTAACATCTCTATTTGCCTCTTGAGTCATCAGCAAGTTTCAGTATTGTGCTCCCCATATCGCGAGTAAAAGTGGACCCAACACTGACCCCCGTGGTAAACCATTTCTGACCTTCCACCAATCCGAGTAACACCCATTTCCCTGAAGTTTTGTTTCCTATCCATCAACCAATTTCCTATTCATGGTGCAACAATTCCTCTTATATCACATACTTGAATTTCAAATGCCTTCTGAAAATCCATGTACACTACATCTACTGCATTTATCTATGTAATCAGTCACTTCAAAAAAAAAACTCAATGGGGGTGAATTTCCTTGGGGCTTCTCCCGCTTCGCTCCTGTAACTGGCAGAAACCTTGTTTCTGTGCGCCTCAAATTCAAAATTCTCATCCTTGTTTTCAAATCACTCCATGGCCTCACTCCTCCCTATCTCTGTAACCTCCTCCAGCCCGACAAGAACTCTGCGCTCCTCCAATTCTGGCCTCTTGCACATCCCCGATTTCCTTCGTTCCACCATTGGGGGCCGTGCCTTCTGTTGCCTAGGCCCTAAGCTCTAGAATTCCCTCCCTCAACCTCTCCGCCTCTCTAACTCTCTCTCCTCCTTTAAGTCGCTCCTTAAAACCTACCTCTTTGACCATGCTTTTGGTCACCTGTTCTAATATCCCCTTGTGTGGCACGGTGTCAAACTTAGTCTGACAACACTCCTGTGAAGCGCCTTAGAACGTTTTACTAAGTCAAAGGTGTTACATAAATGCAAGTTGTTGTTGTTGTTCCACCAAAGTTACAGCAGTGGAGCAGGAGAAGTCCCCGAAGAAATTCAGCCTTTGTCAATCACAACTTGCCTTTAACAACCCATGCTGGCTTTTCGTGAATATCCCATGCATTTCTAAATGCTCACTAATTTGATCTCAAATGATTGATTTCAAGAGTTTGCCCATATATATGGCCTCGAACTGACTGGTCAATAGGTATCCAGTTTATTCCTCTCTCCTTTTTTGAACAGTCAGAAAATTATTTTTGCCTCTCCCAGGAGATTACATGGCCCAGGTGGGTAGCAAGTGTCTGTATCATGATGCATAGGATATCACAACTATATGGAACAGGCTAGATGGACCAGTGGTCTTTTCTTGTCTGTCATTTCCGTATGTCCATATGCATCATTCAGTTGCTAAGGTGGAGGTGTATGAAACATGGCCTGCCCTTTTAAGGTGGCAAGGTTTCACTGCTATAAATAGGCATATTCGGAGGTCACTAGTGGCTAATTGTTAGCACATTGAGGTCAATTAAAAGATAATTGCTGTTGCTGGGAAATTTTCTCTACAAATTGGCAGCTGCTTGTTCTCGCCAAGGTCAGAAGAAACAACTGGGATATTACTATTTTTTTTTCCATTTTAAATTGTGAGAGATTTGCGTGTGACAAAGTATGGCAACCTAGGTATGGCCAACATGCTAGGCTCTAAACAGATGGGTGTATGTATACACGTATTTTATGTACATACACACAGATAGATATTGCTGAAATTTAACAATTTCTATGCAAAAATAATTTTCTAGAAAATATAAATGTAGGACTTAACTTAATGGCCATCACAAAACCTTCATATACTTAAATAAGTGTTCTGATTAAACAGCTATATAGCAGCAGTATGACTATCTCAGGCATGAGCAGCTCATTAATTAGAACAATATGAACTGAAAAGTACACAATTAAACCCCCTTCCTGACATATCCCAATATGTTTGTACATAACTCACAATTTTAAATAGAAAAGCCACAAGCACAAATGACCACTTGTGCTCTTTTTGCTGCACAATGAAAATGTCAGATTCTGGAATTATTTTCAATATGAACTCTCTCTTCAGTTTATCTCTGAACAATCATTATTTTTCAGATTCTCCCTAATAAACAACTTTACAAGACCTAAACAAAGCTTGCAAAGTGAACTAGCTCCACCTCACAACGAGGCTCACTTCTCAGAAAGTTTCTCTTTCCATGTCCCCTTTTTAAATGAGGGACTGTCACTTCACTTAGTTTATCTCAGCCAACGTTACTGTAGGACTACGATGATTAGCCTCAATGGTGTGACTTGGGATATCAGCTGGGGCTCTTGCTCCCAACTACTATCCGGTAATTCTTGCTGGAAATTCTGCACCTACGTGTAGCTGGTGAGGACACAATGGCACTTGGCTGTAATGTCTCAATTGCTGACATTCACTGTCTAGCTTACACCTGAGGTGTCCCTTTATGAAGTTTTTTCAGTCCAATTATTGTATAGTTGCATTTGCAGAACTAAAGCTTCTGTTACTCTTGAAGTGAATCTATCCAGCAGGGGGTTACATTACAGAAACCACCATCACATAATTGATTCTATATTGGTAGCGGCGTTTCGCTGGGAATTAAAAAAAAATTCATTGAAAGGTCTGCAATATTGGTGCATGGACACCCGAGCTAAAAATCCACTTCACAGATCTACCAACCCACCATTCGCACCGACTGTCCATTACTCAAATGCTCCTGTCACTCAGTCCCTCAACCTGGTCAGCAACTGAATGTAGGCTGAAGTATGCCCCAATTTTAACAACGTACAGGACTCTTCGCACCCACTGAGAGACTTGAGGCTGACTCCCCATAGAACAATCGAGAACAACATGGCAGATATTCAACAAGACCATGCTACTTGCAGCACTGAACTGTTACTCAATGAGACACAAAAATCCCTTAAATTAGTCTCAAGTGCCCCTCCACTGAACTGCTGGAACTCTGCATTCTGAGTTCATGAAGTGATGAGTTTTCAGAGACACCACATAAAGTCATTAATCAACCTGAAGGTGCCAAAATGAATCTTGGTTTATGTGCCTTCACTATAAAGCACTGGGTCTCATTTATTGCTATACTTTGTTTTGATCATATGCTGTATGCACCATGGCTTTCAAACAAACACTACGATAAATGTTTAAAATGCCCTCAACACTTTTAAAGTTAAACTTCTACAGTCCATGCTTCAGGCAAGAGACATTCCTAGAAGGAATCAATAATGATTTTGTATTGAGGAAAATCTGGCAAATTCTGTTAAGTATATTATATTTTGCAGGATCATTTTATTGTAATTTATCCACAGGATATATGCTACAAATCGACACATATATTTTCTAGATACTGTGAAGCTTTTTATTTGTGGCAATGTGCTATAGAAAAAAAAGCCTGATTTCAAATCCCAGGTGTTAACAGATAAATCCTTACATGAGTGCCTAACAATATCTGCACTCAAAGTCCTAATGCAGTTCACTTCTACTTTCCTTGGCCACCAATATACAATCTTGCTTCCTTTGCCAAATTTACTCAAAATGGTGGCCATAACCGCAAAGGTTCATAATTTAATCCCAAGAAAGCCTACTGGTACAAATTGTAATAATATAGCCAGTGTAGGTGACTTTGAACTGACAGGG
The DNA here is from genome assembly GCA_030390025.1 of Squalus acanthias. Taxonomy (NCBI): domain Eukaryota; kingdom Metazoa; phylum Chordata; class Chondrichthyes; order Squaliformes; family Squalidae; genus Squalus; species Squalus acanthias. The sequence goes on from CM059428.1 coordinate 37,317,443, forward strand.
TATATTTAACCAGTATGTGGGATATACCTTAGATTTATCGGCCCGTAATTTGTGGTCAGCGGTGAAGCAAAGGCGTTCGCCGCTAGCCCCGAAGAAAGCTTCCCACAAAGATCGCGTGATCTCTGTGGTGAGAAGTTCAGTTTTTTTGACGTTCAGTTGAGATCAGTGTAAGATAATGGGGAACCCTTAGTGCGAGCTGCTGTGACGTCAACAGGCTGTCTCAATGCAGAATTCTCACAGACCGGGAACCAGGAAATGAGGAAGCTCCTTTTTTTCTAACTTTTAAAAAATGTTAGAGAGCAAAACAACGATTGGGGCTGTCACATGGGGAAAAGGTAAACCTGAAATAAATATGGACAAACTTTCTTAAAAATTGTAATTTTTATTAAAATGGAGAAATTTGACACTCCACAAAATTAAAATTAGTTTTGTTTAGTAGTCAATATGCTGTTAAAACCCCAGTTACATCAAATCCAACAAGGTCTAACTTTTAATAGGGTATTTCATTGCGATATTACCGCAGAAAAGCCAACATTTTCGTCAGTTTCTCCAATTGCTGACTATGCAGTGAATGACAGACCGCAACTTCAGAATTTCCATGCTAGGATGTGCATGCGCTAAATCCTGAAGTTGCAGTCAGTTTCAAAGGGGTAATAACAGCGAACGCTGTTCGTTTGCTGTTATTACCCACCACAAATTCTGGGCCATCATTTTTCCAATCATGAATAAAGCAGAGAGGTCATAGTTATACTGAGAAGTCGCACAACACCAGGTTATAGTCCAACAGATTTATTTAATTTTACAAGCTTTCGAAGCAGTTCGCTCCTTCGTCAGGTAAGTTAGCTGACCTGTTATACTGAACTGAGCTTATTTTTTTTTTTTAAAGGAATTTTGGTTCTTTCACAAGGCAGGTGCTTCCTTTACATTAACTTCCTCCTTCCCTTAGTTCATCCTGTACCACACACCATTCTTCAGCTAAGAGAGCAGACAGGTGACATATTCCCAAAGAGTGCACAAGAACACTCTGGGAACTAATCCCAAGATTTTCCTTTACTCTTGCCCTGTCTGCCTACGGGACAGTCTGGGCTCAGCTCAGTGACCTCCTCCAATGTTTAAAGTAATGAGCTCACGAACCTGTCGTACACCTTGGGTTCTGTCATTTCATTGTTTTTGGTACAGTTTCTTGCATGGGCACCATACAGCAAAACCCTGTAAGCTAGATTCACCAACACCTTATTCTTTCCTCCACTTAGGGTTCTGTAGCACAGTGGTTTGCGATACAGTTTCTTACAGGTGGGCACTTTGTAGCAAGTTCCTGTAAAATATGTTCACCTTAACCCTTTTCCAAGTACAAGCCTATAAACGTCAACTCAACATTTAACAAATGCTAATACAAAAGCAAAATATTTCTGGACTCAACATAGAGTTCAACAATTTCAGACCATAACCTCTGCCCCTATTCTTTTCCCCCCCATTAATTTTATTTATTTATTTTTACACTTCATCTAGAGCCATCTTTTGTTTCTTAACTCGTCCCATTACCATCTCCTTTTGCCTTGCACCATCTCTTAATGTCTCTTCATCTCTCCTGCCTTCCATCCTATCACAGACCTTCCCTTTTGTTCTTTCCTCCCCTCCCCCCTTTCCCTGCCCCTACACTTGCTTAAAAACCTGTTCGATCTCCAACTTTTTCCAGTTCTGACGAAGGGTCATCGACCTGAAACGTTAACTCTGTTTCTCTCTCCACAGATGCTGCCTGACCTGCGGAGTATTTCCAGCATTTTCTGTTTTTATTTAACAAATGCTGCTGTTATACTGGCAGTATAAGTTCCACCATCGTACCTGTTCAGATGTCCTAGAAATACAGGGGAATGTATTACAACAAGGTGTGTGTAACTCCTGAAGTGTAACAAAATAAAATGCAAACCAAAGCAGCCAGGAGCCAAAGTTCAGTGGCCAGAAAGACAGACAGATGGTTATAACGGAGATCCTGAATGTATACTTCAGTGGAGTGGAAGTAGCATATGATTCAGGCGAAATTATAAGTAGCAGCAAAGCAATTTTTCTGCACTATGTATAAACATATGTAGTACAAATTATAATGATGTGACGTAATGAAAGAACTTTTAGGAACAGGAGAAGGTCATTATGTGAAGCAAGCCCGTCTCTTTTTGATAGCTCCTATCCCCACCTAACTGTCTTCTCAACATATCCCTCAATCCTGTGTCTCTCCAGAAATGTATACAATTCTCCCCTGAACTCATTTATGCTGTCCACTTCAATAGCCTTCCCCGGTAACTTATTTCCTTCTGGGCAATGTTCGCCCTAATTTTTTTTCACAGTTTTGGAAAAGCTGGCCCAGGCTGCGCAGGACCGGCAGAGAGCCACACGGCCGCGCAGCTTAGAGGGAACGTTACTTCTGGGTGAAATTTTTTTCTCTCTCTCAAACATTGTCACCAAAAAAAACTAGATCAACTGCCCATTCATCTCATTGTTTGTGGGACACTGTTGGTGTACAATGTGCCTACATAGTAACAGTCACTGCATTTCAGAAGTAATTCATTCGGTGAAGCACTTTGATATGCTTCAATGTGGTAAGATTCTATAAGTATTATTGTGAAGTTCCACCTGACTACCCTTCTTCATTATAACTTAATTTTAACTTCTGTCTCCTATGATTTGAACCTCACTATAGTGAGCAATTGCCAGGATTAACTTTGTCAATCCCTTCATAATCTTGAAAGTTTAAATTAGATAATCTTAAAGCAATCTTCCAAAGATAAAAAAAACGACTTCCTTAAGCTTTCCACACAATTTAAATTCCTGATAACAGGAATGACTTCTGATTTTGACATCTTGTCCTATGAAAAAGTCAAGAGTAGTGCTGACAGACCATTTAAATGTGCAATCAAACATTTCTAAATACATTTCCCCATTATATTACATACCCATATTTATAATTCATACCTTAAACAGTGTGAAAGCCTGTTATTAGGCCCCCATTCTGCCATTTGCCAATTTATTGTAAATGCTTTGTTCAAGATTCAGATAAAAAAAGATAAAAATGCATTAATAAAAAGGGCAGTTAATAAAAATCCACAAACACCTGGAAATCACTATATATTCTTGATTTAAATGATAGCCTAGATTTTTGTACCAGCATTATTTTAGTGCTGACAGTAACACATTTAATTATTTTACATCGGCTGCCACCCGCATTAAAATAATATACAACCAAAAATCTAGGCATGTGTATGTCTACATATATATGCCAACCTACAAAACTCAGAAAAGCTGACTAACAGCTTCAAAAAAGCCGGCAACACAAGAAACAACATACGACTGAAATATAGTCCTGAATAAAGTCTATAACCCAGGCTACTACTGCTTCAGGGTGACTTAATAAGTTAAATTCCTTTTTATTATGTTTGATTTCAAGATTTTTATTTGTGTTTTGGGAAAGCAACCCAGGAAAGGCGGCAGTACCTGTATCTATCTCTATGCTGAAGGCAACGTCAATGTCTTTACCAGCACTCTGGGGTAAGAATATCCTATAATCACAACTGAATGCACCAATCAATATGTAGCAAAAGGAAAAAAAGCTACCAATCAGCAATTTCAATGAACTTCCAATCAAAAATGGGCAGTCAGCAACAACTACCAATTGCAAGAATAGCAAAAGTAGAAACCAACCAATGAAATTGCTCCAAATGCTTTTTGAAAATCTTTCACTCGCCATCTACTTTTTGTCAGCCAGACAACGATGCACAAGTAACAAATACAATGGGCCAGATTTTGCCAGAGCGGGGCGTCTTGCGGTTTGCTCCATTAGTTAGACTTGTTTGTGCATGTTTAGGTTTTTAAATTTTTTTGCCCACAAACTTGCCGGAAGTGTGAACTGATTAACAGTGCAGCGAGGACAACAGTGCATCTGGGACATTGGTGAATAATGGGACCAACAGTGTATCCCCTTAACCAATGAGATTTAAGGATTGAGAAATAAACAGAGGAAGGCTTTGAGAAGAAGGGTGAATTAGAGTGGGTAAATTCAATGTCAGATCAGGTACAGAAAGAGAAATAAACAGAGGGGAAGAATGATTGGATTAAGAGAGAGTGACAGGAAGAAAAAAAAATTACATTTTAAAAATCTCCTAAAACAATTCACAACCTAAAGGAATGAGACTTCACTTGTTCACTTTCTGGGCAAGAGAAGTTGATTGGCAGTCATTAATAATTATCACATCGTTAAAAGGGTACTTACGCTGTTAATTACTGTGGCAAGTTTAATGGGCAATTAATGTGAAAATGCAGCAACTTCATGAAAATCACAGGGAGTTTTAGCACAAGATGCCTTTTTTGCGAAGCTAAGGGCGGAGCGGCGAAAATCAGCCAGCAACTTGTGGCAATTCGCATTTCACGGGATATCTCTTCCATGCCACAAGTTTCTGGCCAATTTGCGCATCAATAATGACATGCGTCGTTCAGATGCCGTTATTTTTTCAGCAAAATTTGGCCCAATATATAACGTAACAAAATATAAAAATAAAACAGTGCTTCAACTTGGCCATAAAATTACCCAACTGTTGAAAATGAGTCTCTGCGGCCCACACTGTGTCAGAGGCCTGGGGCTAGAGTTTGGCTCTGAGTCTGCTATTGTGTCTCCTGGTCTGCATGTGGCCATTTACTGCAGCCTGAGCAATACCATGGAAGATTCGCTTTTTAAAAATATAAAGCTGGCATTTTGGAGACTCAGGTGCAAATGTAAATTTTTGTTCGATTACCATCCAAACATTTTGGACTTTTTAAAATTTTTGTTAATTTTTCTCTGTGCTGCCTCCCCAATTGTTGCCAGTATTTGTTTTTCCTTTGTTTACAGTGCTCCAACTATCACCTAGAGACTGGCAAAAGTTAGAATAATGTTTTTTTAAACTGTCAACAGTCTTTCCCCATCCTCTGCCACCCCACTCACCACAGCTTCCAGTGATACTGCTCTGTGCTCAAACCCTGACTTCATCCTGAATAGTTCCAGGCTCTTGCCCCATTGAGTCTTCCCTTTTGCCTCTTAAAGTACTATCAGGTCTTTTATCATCACAGCCCAACCCTAGCCCACCCACTCCTTCTCTCCTAGCCACTCATCCTCTCTGCCCACACTTTCCTAAGCACTGATCTTAGCACCCACTCCACCCTTCTCCCCCTGCCCCTTCACACTAATTACTAAACTCTTGTCTGTAGTTTCCCTTTGTATGTTACACAAGCTACTAGACAGCCTGTCTGCACCCAATCCTGGTATCTGGCCCTGTTGGCTGGCATCTTACTGTGTACCTATGGCAGAAATTGACATCAGTAAAGCAACACGTGAAAGCCATACAGAGAGAATAGAGGAGCGATACAGAAGACAAAGGAGACAGTGTGAAGGGCAAATTCACTGAAAGAACAGAGAGAACAAGAAAAATGTACAGACCTGATAATAACTTGTACAGATATCCCAACTTGCTGATAGTGATACTTATTGGCTCTGACTGCAAGCCTTATATGAAACTCAACCCATCTTGAATTAGGCCCAACAGTCATTTGTTATCAAAATACTCCATGATAAGACCAAATGACATTATACCTAAATACCCGTGAAAAACTAGATCACTGTACAATATGATTTACAGCCACTGTCTCTCTTTGCCTCAGTGGCTTAATGTACTATCTGGCATAACACTGGGCCACGGAACCATGCAACTGGCACCCGTGTCCCTGAGCTGCAGATGAGGAAAACTAGCTACGATGCACACTCTGGAAAGCGAGCCAACTTGCTAATAATGCACATGTGGATGTTTCATGAGAACAGGACCAGGCTTGGTCATGATGCCCTGCACAATCAAATAGCCTGTATACTGTCTATGTTCACACATGAAGAATGGTCAACTGGGCAGGGTATCAAGAGTGCTGCCAAGTGTCAACCCTTGATACTATCTCACAGCAGAACATGGATCTGCATCTTTAGGTGAATAGAGGAAAGGTGGTGAGAAAATTGGAGAAAAAAAAGTACACACTGAAAACTGAAGTGGTAGGTCTCCCAAACAGCCACATCTTTACCACATTTGTGTCATTGGTCAGACAAACCTGACATGTTTTCGTCTAGCCCTGGCTCCCAGTAGATCTCGCTACTCACCGATTCCAATAAGCAGCAGATGCATTGAGAGAACACTGGCAGGTCAAGACAAGCAAAAGCACATCATTGTTCAGAGCCTAGTCTTGGAAAGTAATAGGATTGGGAGACTAGCCAACTTGAGACAAAGTTTTTTTTTAAATGCAGATAGAGGAGGTGGTGGTAGAGGCTGCTTTATTTTTTTTTTATTCGTTCATGGGATGTGGACGTCGCTGGCAAGGCCAGCATTTATTGCCCATCCCTAATTGCCCTTCAGAAGGTGGTGAGCCGCCTTCCTGAACCACTGCAGTCTGTGAGGTGAAGGTACTCCCACAGTGCTGTTACGGAGGGAGTTCCAGGATTTTGACCCAGCGACGATGAAGAAATGGCGATATATTTCCAAGTCAGAATGGTGTGTAACTTGGAGGGGAACGTGCAGGTGATGGTGTTACCATGCGCCTGCTGCCCTTGTCCTTCTAGGTGGTAGAGGTTGTGGGTTTGGGAGGTGCTGCCGAAGAAGCCTTGGCGAGTTGCTGCAGTGCATCTTGTAGATGGTGCACACTGCAGCCATGATGCGTCGGTGGTGGAGGGAGTGAATGTTTAAGGTGGTGGATGGGGCGTCAATCAAGCGGGCTGCTTTGTCCTGGATGGTATCGAGCTTCTTGAGTGTTGTTGGAGCTGCACTCATCCAGGCAAGTGGAGAGTATTTCATCAAACTCCTGACTTGTGCCTTGTAGATGGTGGAAAGGCTTTGGGGAGTAAGGAAGTGAGACACTCGCCGTAGAATATCCAGCCTCTGACCTGCTCTTGTTGCCACAGTATTTATGTGGCTGGTCCAGTTAAGTTTCTGCTCAATGGTTACCCCCAGGATGTTGATGGTGGGGGATTCGGCGATGGTAATGCCGTTGAATGTTGAAGGGGAGGTGGTTAGACTCTCGCTTGTTGGAGATAGTCATTGCCTGGCACTTGTGTGGCGCAAATGTTACTTGCCACTTATCAGGCCAAGCCTGAATGCCATCCAGGTCTTGCTGCATTATGAGGAGTTGCGAATGGAACTGAACACTGTGCAGTCATCAGCGAACATCCCCACTTCTGACCTTATGATGGAGGGTAGGTCATTGATGAAGCAGCTGAAGATGGTTGGGCCAAGGACACTGCCCTGAGGAACTCCTGCAGTAATGTCCTGGGGCTGAGATGATTGACCTCCAACAACCACAACCATCTTCCTTTGTGCTAGGTATGACTCCAGCTAGTGGAGAGTTTTCCCTGATTCTCATTGACTTCAATTTTACTAGGGCTCCTTGATGCAACACTCGGTCAAATGCTGCCTTGATGTCAAGGGCAGTCACTCTCACCTCACCTCTGGAATTCAGCTCTTTTGTCCATGCATTGGTGAGAAGGTTGTTTGTGAGTAAGTGCCGCTTGATAGTACTGTCGAGGACACCTTCCATCAGTTTACTGATGACTGCGAGTAGGCTGATGGGGCAGTAATTGGTTAGTTTGGATTTGTCCTGCTTTTTGTGGACAGGACATACCTGGGCAGTTTTCCACATTGTCGAGTAGATGCCAATGTTGTAGCTGTACTGGAACAGCTTGTCTAGAGGCGTGGCTAGCTCTGGAGCACAAGTCTTCAGCACGACAGCCGGGATGTTGTCGGGGCCCATACATAGCCTTTGCTGTATCCAGTGTGCTCAACCGTTTCTTGATATCACGTGGAGTGAATTGAATTTTTTTAATATTCATTCACGGGATGTGGGTGTCGTTGGCAAGGCCGGCATTTATTGCCCATCCCTAATTGCCCTGGAGAAAGTGGTGGTGAGCCGCTATTTTAAGAGGGCAGTTAAGAGTCAACCACATTGCTGTGGGTCTGGAGTGACATATAGGCCAGACCGGGTAAGGATGGCAGATTTCCTTCCCTAAAGGACATTAGTGAAACGCTTCAGCCTTCTCTTTTGCACTCACGTGCTGGGCTCTGCCATCATTGAGGATGGGGGTATTCATGGAGCCTCCCCCTCCCGTTAGTTGTTTAACTGTCACGACTGAATGTGGTAGGACTGCAGAGCTTTGATCTCATCCGTTGATTGTGGGATCGCTTAGCTCTGTCTATTGCATGCTGCTTCCGCTGTTTAGCATGCATGTAGTCCTGTGTTGCAGCTTCCCCAGGTTGGCACCTCATTTTTAGGTCTGCTTGGTGCTGCTCCTGGCATGCTCTTCTGCACTCCTCATTGAACCAGGGTTGGTTCCCTGGCTTGATGGTAATGATAGAGTGAGGGATATGCTGGGCCATGAGATTACAGATTGTGGTGGAATATAATTCTACTGCTGGCGATGGCCCACAGCGCCTCATGGATACCCAGTTTTGACATGCTAGATCTGTTCTGAATCTATCCCATTTAGCACGGTGGTAGTGCCACACAACACGATGGAGGGGGTCCTCAGTGTGAAGACGGGACCACATCTTCACAAGGACTATGCGGTGGTCACTGCTACCAATGCTGTCATGGACAGATGCATCTGCGACAGGTAGATTGGTGAGGATGAGGTCAAGTATGTTTTTCCCTTGTGTTGGTTCTCTCACCACCTGCCACAGGCCCAGTCTGGCAGCTATGTCCTTCAGGACTCGGCCAGCTTCGTCAGTAGTGATGCTACTGAGCCACTCTTGGTAATGGACATTGAAGTCCCCCACCCAGAGTACATTCTGTGCCCTTGCGACCCTTATTATGTGGAGATAAGTATTTAACAAAAGAAGCGCTCATCAAAAAGACTGTTTTTTCACAATGTCAGCGACTATAATGAAGAGGTTAACCATTCAATTTCTGGGAAACTCTCGCAACAAAAAAAACATTTTGCGAATAAAATTATTTCTATAGGATAAATATTTAATAGTGTGAGATGTGATTCACAAGTGATCTGCACAACATGCAACTAATTCAATTAATATTAAAAATTTATGGATGACAAATATATGGTGGGTTAATTGAATAGAAATCAATAAACAAAAAAGTTCCTGTAACTTTGATCTTTAAACAAAGAAAACCTCCATGCAAACTTATTGATTTCAATTCTCAGTGACTCCAAGTGCTCAGCAAGTGGCTTGAAACTGCCTGTGGACCTGTTTTTCCACATTCATAAATATTTGCTAACCCGAAAAGCAAGTGCAATGAGAAAGAAAAAATAGATATCCAAAGTCAGTAAACAGAAATGTTTTAACATCAAGAAGGCTTGGGGGCAAAATACAAAGAATATTGCTCGTGAAGAAACTCCCGAGTAGGAAAGTCACTGGTGCCCGCAGTTGTCTGGCTTGCTGCCTTAATCACAAAGGGCTGACGTCTCTCCCCTGTGTAATACAGTGGTAACATATCAGATCCCTGCAGACGGTGCAAGCTGAAGGCAACGGAAAGAAAAGCTTTGACATTCTGTCACAGGAGATGACAGGACAAAATGGCCTGCAATAAACAACAGTTTGAACAGGGTAATTTGATGCACTGAGTGCTTAAGCTTCACCAGATGCTGGACTCAGCTTGTGGTGGTAAGATAAGGCAGGACTGTTTACTTCGGAGAATAGAGTATGGCTGAGCGAAGCTGGAAAATAAACCTTACGATGCAAATGTGAAAATAATCCACAAAGCTCCTGAAGCGCACCCATTTCAATCTAATCTCTTGGATTGAAGCCGACAAGGAATATTTGTATTAAATACAGACAGCTGGGAAACTGGAAGCTTAATGCTCTCCACCTAAATACAAATACAGCTATTTTATGGGCAGGAAAAAAAAAACTAGTAAGTGAGTTTATGTCTTGAATCATTTTGTTTAAACCATTTGCCCTTTTTTTTAAAAAAAGAAAAGACTCCGACAAATGAAAATTGTGTAGACAGAATCTTTTGGCAATTTGCAGAATGTTTGATTTGTTAGTTGAGTAAACCAAATCTTTAAAAAAAACTTCCCTTTATTCCATTTAATAAGATAACTCGAGCTTTGTTTAGCCAAACTCTGGAAACCTTTCGAAAGTCATCCAATCCGCACGGTGACGAATTGAGACGGCTACATCCCATTACAAATGTGACACCTGAGTGACGCCCAAAAAGTCTGATGTCCTCATGTGCAACCATCGCAAGGTAGATCGGGATAGCGAACAAGGATAGGTACTTTGAATAACCATTTGGGGATTGCTGAATCCAAAATAAAACTAGAACCTGCTTGGAGTACAAGCACCATTACTTTACATAGAATTACATAGAATATGCAGCACAGAAACAGGCCATTCGGTCCAAGCGATGTTTATGCTCCACACAAGCCTCCCGCCCACCCTTCTTCATCTAACCTTCTATTCCTTTCTCACTCACGTGCTTACCTAACTTCCCCTTAAATGCACCTCAACTACTCCTATGCTATTCACCTCAACCACTCCTGTGATTGCGAGTTCTACATTCTAACTACTGTCTGGTTAAAGAAGTTTCTCCAGAATTCCCTATTGGAATTATTAGTAACTATCTTATATTTATGGCCCCTAGCTTTGATCTCCCCCCACAAGTGGAAACAGCTTCTCTATGTCTACCTTATCAAACCCCTTCATAATCTTAAAGACCTCTATCAGGTCACCCCTCAGCCTTCTCTTTTCTATCTCTCTTGATAGATATAACCTGCTCAATCTTTCCTGATAGATATAACCTCTCAGTTCTGGTATCATCCTAGTAAATCTTTTTTGTATTTTCTCCAGTGCCTCTATATCCTTTTTATAATATGGAGACCGGAACTGTGCACAGTACTCTAAGTGTGCTCTAACCAAGGTTCTATACAACTTTAACATAACTTCTCTGCTTTTCAATTCTATCGCTCTAAAAATGAACCCCACTGCATGGTTTGCTTTTTTGATGGTCTTATTAACCTGCGTCGCTGCTTTTAGTGATTTAGTATCTGTACCACTAGATCCCTTTGCTCTTCTACTCGATTTAGACTCTTATTTTCAAAGGAGCAGGTGGCCTCTTTATTCTTCCTAAAATGCACCACCTCACACTTATCTATATTGAATTTTAATTACAAATTACATGCCCATTCTGCAAGTTTATGAATACTTTCCTGTATTTTGTCGCATTCTTCCTCAGTATTAAGCATAGCCACCAATTTCGTGTTGTCAGCAAACTTTGGGCATACTCAAAAGTTTGCTGCTTCAGACTATTTTTGAAAAGTCATCGACATCCAATGCACAGAAAACTTCAGTTAGATCCACACAGAGTAAAACGATTTACACTATCAACACTTGAAGGAACCATCTTTAGACCCTATTAATACTGAACACTTATAGTGTATTTGGCCATTTTCAGGCGGCAACTGAAATGCTGATTTATTAAAATCTTTTACTGTTTTTAAAATCACTATAAAGAAGAATGGCACAATGTGCAGCATTTCTCCCAGCATTTAAGAGAAACATTGCCACATTTTCTGTTCATGCCAGCATGGGTACAAACATAAAACAGTTCTAAAATTTTAGGAAAAATAAACTGTAAATAAGAGATATACCAGAAGATTAATGTCATGCAGTGTGCAATGATATCGTGGTGTAAAGGATTTGATGTCACTTTGGTTTAGGAATAATAATTCAAAACAGGAAGCATGGTCAAGTGTACCCATTCAATGGAAAAATATACTACCATGTAAACTACATCTCACAAGAGCAATATTATGGCTGAACAATACAGCCTCTATTAATGCTCTTTTCCCTCCCAATATCTCCGAAAGGGTTCCATGAGTACCAGTAGCCATCGTGTACCTGACCCAACTGGCCAGTCTTCTTCTCTGAGCCCAAGTAACAAGTGTGCCAATAGATAATTTAATCCTATCCTCAACTGACATCCACAAATTCACATCTTCCACCGGATTGAGAGCAGTGCAGGAACCCTAGCTGATTCTCTCCCCCCCCCCACCCCCACCCCCTTTCATTACCTGACAACACCGAGGCCTTGCTCTCCCGCAGTTGCTCCAGCTGAGACCAGGCAGAAGATCAAACTTGCGACCTTTCTAGTTTCCATGACTCAATACACCTTCTGAACGATCAGGGGAGTTATTAACACTGTCTCAATGCTACAGTTAGGCAGCATCTATCCTTTTCAGTTCAGCATGTAATCCCAGAGCACTTTCCTCATTAAAATCATATTTTAGTCCTTAAAGGGTTAAAGGTGCTACAGACTATACAATTAGCTGGGACACTGGCTTACATTGACTGAATAAGTCAAAATATGTTTTTATTACATGGGAGTTGTGTATTCAGGATCATGTTCCACAGTTCCATCCATTTTCCACTGAAAATAATAAAGCGTGAAACAGATTCTGTGCTCCTTCCATCCCCATATACCATTGTCAATGTATTGTTTCCCTCCTCTTTTAAGCCCTTTTTTGCCGTGACACATAATATTTTCTGTCAGAGGGTAAAGCAAGCAACCTGCCTGTTCTTCCAGTGCCCTTCTCAACTATGCAAGACCACTCAGGCAGATTCAGATTCTCACTTTCTCCAGAAAACTGCCTGGCCTTCATTTGGTGCAAAGGCCATCATTGGGGACAAACCAATGTCCTATTCCTCTGTGGCAACATGCATTGGAACACCAATATGCTGCTCTCTGCAATTTCTGTAACCTGTTGCTAAGAATGGTCTTTTTCCAATGGTCAATTTCCAAATGTATCAAACAATCCAAGAGAGCACATTAAGTGGCACTGTGTCTGCCCAAATCAAAAGGCAAATAGCAGTGGCAGAAATGAACAGTCTGTCATTTGAGCATTTAGACATAAGTGGTTTTGGTTCTGTTCGGTACAAGATGGCCACCACAGTATTATGAAGAACCACTAATATTACAGTTAAATCCCAGGCTAGAAGGAAACTAGTTGACATCCCACACAACCAACCGCTGCATAGCAGGCAAAATGATGGCACGCTATAATGCAAATCTCCCAGGGCTATTTTTATTCTAACTGAGCAATTTTGAGATGAGGAAAAGTTTTGTTGGTTTTTAAATAACACTTCGAAATAATCCCAGTAGAAATCTTCAAACAATTTCAGTTTTCTTTACATGTACATATATGCTTACTTTGTATTTAATTTTTATCTGTCCTTCTATCAGCACACACGTATGCTGAAGACAGCATGTGTGCCTTTCCATTAAGAATGGTAAGATTAAAGGTTCAAGCACATAAAGTATTTCACTTTAGTTGTGAAAGGTTATACCCTTTGACTTCTATTAGCAATAAACACAATGGATGAGTGAAGGGGATTAAACCCTTCAAGCACCAGCAACACTAAAGCGTGTTGCCCATCCCTCCCCTAAAGCAGCACATTTTGTACAGGAATTTTATAGAATGTTTTTAGTTGTCCGCAACCTGCGGGAAGGATTTGCTTCACAGATGTTTATCGTTGCTACTGGCGCTGGAAGGATCTGTTCTTAATCATTTGCTGTTCCAGTTTTATACACAATGTCTCTGCATGTACAGGATTTTTTTAAATTCAGAAATTGACTTTATTTTAAAAATAAATCAAATATTCATATGATTATCCATTCAGATCAGGTCCCAAACATTTTCAGGGTGTCCTTCTTTGGGACAGAGACCATAAGCAATCTCAATGGTTCTTTATAGATATATCCATCCATTCAGATCAAGTAAAGTGTACAATGTGGTAAGACACTCCTTTAGGTAGTCCATTTTTGGTTTTGCTATATTCATTTCAAAGTTCTAAGAGATATACACTTTGCACGTGCTAAGGTAGATTAGTTTCATCTTGCGGCAGTTGCATCAAATTTAAATGCATCCCTAAGTATCACTGGACAACGGAATGTGCGAGTCTATGACAGGCAGTTTGGACATGCCATTGCACTGGAAACCTAGCAACTTTCAGCCAAACCAAAGAGTGCCTTTCCCCCCACCAGCAGTTGATTTTTGTCTTCGTGTGTGTCGCCACAAATGCTATTTGCTCCCACATACCCAGTTTTTTCCTTCACAATGCTTGTTCATTCTTCTTGGCTCTTGGTGCATGTCCCAGCTCCTTTGAACCAGATACTCAAGACCTTCCAGTAATCCAACTTGATCGCAAAGGAATGAAGAAGCAGTCAAGCAAGTTACGAAAGAATATGACCTCGCTTTCATTGTGATTCACCTTGGTCCCCAGAGCCAGTTCAAAGAGATTGCATGATCCAAGTACCAATCCATCAACAATATATGAAAGCTCTGTCCTAGTGGCTTCAATATGATCATACTAATCACAAACATACACCTGTACACTGACGTGATGCTTCACTTTGTTTACAAATAGAGTGACAAGGAACAGCAACAACTTGCATTTATGTAGTGCCTTTAGCGCAGTAAAACATCCCAAGGCACTTTACAAGAGTGTTATCAAACAAAATTTGACACCGAGCCACATAAGGAGATATTAGGACAACATCATAATAATGAATACATGGCTGCAATTAATACTATGCGTATGACAGAAAATAGCCGCTGGATGAATGCATCCATCAGCTCCCATTTGTCATTGTAGTGTGCAGTTTTACACTAGACCTTTTGGAAAACTATCTTTTTGGTGAGTTGGAGGGACAAGCACAATTCTCTGCTTATGCTTTTCTACCACTGCAACACGTGGTCATACCAAAGTCAAAGACAGTAGTGGCCAAAAAATGTCCAATACCAGCCTGAGTCCTATTCTGCTCCTAACCAATGGTGTTGGCTGCTTTTACTCATACTTACAGGTATGATGCTCTTCAGTGATGGAATTTGTTCCAAGAGCAAAACATTTGAAAAAAAGCTTTTGCTTTTATTTTAAACAAATAAAAATTTTCCATTTAAATTTTTTTCACTGTGGCACCACTAAGTATTTGCTCTGGGAAACAGAGATTGCCTGACAGTCCTCCTAAATTGACAGTTAGTTTACTTTCTTCTGCAATCAATCGCATTGTTGCGAAGAGCTTGGCATGGCCTTTACGTTCCAGTTGCGTTGTTTACTGCGAAACTTTGGACCACTGGCGGGTTACTCTTTTGCCAACAGGACAGCTCAGCTGTTTTG
The DNA here is from genome assembly GCA_030390025.1 of Squalus acanthias. Lineage (NCBI taxonomy): Eukaryota > Metazoa > Chordata > Chondrichthyes > Squaliformes > Squalidae > Squalus > Squalus acanthias. The sequence goes on from CM059428.1 coordinate 37,332,625, forward strand.
GGATAGATGCTGGCCCCCTGACAAGTGCAATGGAATGCCAAATCGGACTGGCTGATGGCCTCTGTTGTATGAGTGACTTGTGCCAAGGTGCTCAGTCACTAAGAGGATGCGTGATTGCCGATAGGGCAGATAGCAGATGGCGTGGCCTATAATTGTCTTCCATCTGTGGCCAGTCATAAGCAAATTGAAGCTACAGCCTGTTAGTCAAGCATCCCATGGGGTGCAGTGGGGACTCATCTAATGGGATACAGTGGGCATCGAATCTGCATAGAGCGTGGAAAAGCTAGCGAACAGAGCTGCACAGGGAGAATGCCTACGTGAACCAGTTGGTTGGCAGAAGGTGGGCTCCGTCAATCACATTCTCATAAGCAACCTGTGCGGACAGGTTATGGCTATATACAAAATTTGTGAAGGCCATGAAGCTGAGGGGAAGCCATCTTCTATTGATTTTCACATGGCTTTTAACTTAGTACCTGTGGTCTTCATTAAGCAGCTGGAAGCAACAAAGTAAATGGCTGAATCTTGGATTTTATCCAGGATTTATACTCCACCTCCAAAATTCATTATCAACCGCTTTAATCCAGGGGGTTTTGTGAGAGCTGTGCCTGGTGTGAGGGAGACTCATCTCTCCAGCATTCTGAGCGACAGGTCCGAATAATCAAATATCTGAGCCAGGCAGATCTACAGTATTCCAGGGCACTGTGATGAGTGACCAGCTAGCCTGGCTCACTGGTGGAAGCTGGATGGAACCTTGAACTATCACCAGGGATATCCTATTTGGCTCCAGATAAGCCTGCAAGCCAATCCGCAGACTTGCAATGGAACGCTGACCACTGTTCTGTGCTGGTAACGTGCAGTTTCAGCTGTGTGTTTATTCGCTGGTAGGTAGGTGTGGCTCGATGTGGAGAGTGTGTACACTCTACATCAAGCAAAGAAAAACTCTAATTATGTGGATTTCTCAAAAGCTTGGTCAAGGTGACGGGTTTCCTTGCGTGTTAGACACCAGCTGCTTAAGAGGAGAGAAACTGATTTTTTTTTTCTGGAAGTCACATGAAGCTACAGCAGAATTTCTGTTGTTTTTGCTCAGTATTCCAGTACTAACAATTAAAAAGAACAATTACACTGCACTTTTGGGAACCATCTTCACAAAACAAGACCAAAATAGTGGGCAGTTATAAAAGTCCATTCTTCCAGATACCATCCTGTGGGCTCTCTCCAAGGTGAAAGCTTCCCAATGGCACAAGTCTTTGTTTTCTCCATGCCACATTTATAACTGCAAAAAGAATATAAACATACTTTCTCACTGTAGGATAGCTTTCATAACCACCCCAAAGACCCCCTATGTTTACTTTATATGCTGTATTTAACTATGTCTCCATTCTACACACTGCCTGTGTACAGTGTAACTGGACCTTCTTTAGTACAGAGATACACTGACATGCATTAGCAGCACAGCCTAGACTATAAGAGAGGCACTCTGCTAGGATATTATACCAAGGTCTGAACCTATATATTCTTAATCAGGCAAAACCTTTTGTGTTCACATTCGTGTAAAATTTCAATGGACTTATGGTTTAGAATCTAATGTCCAGTCATTATTGTAATATCATGCAGCATGTACTGTATAGTGGAACAATACTTGACTGCTTCAGTACAGTGTGTAGAGGATTTTGCAGTCTGTGTTTGTGGTCACTGGGACTATATGGATGAAAGTGGCATGATGATTTAGATAGCAAAATACTGCAGATGCTGGAAATCCGAAATAACAACAGAAAACGCTGGAAAAACTCAGCAGGCGAGGCAGCATCCGTGGAGAGAGAAACAGAGTTAACGTTTCAGGTCGATGACCTTTCGTCAGACGTGAAACGTTAACTCTGTTTCTCTCTCCACGGATGCTGCCTCGCCTGCTGAGTTTTTCCAGCGTTTTCTGTTGTTATTTATGATGATTTAGATGCTGTGGCAACCAATAGTATGTATGGGATCATGCATAATGGATCCATCTCTAACATCTACAACCATAATGCATGGCTATTTGGTGAAGGCAAAATGCCTGTTGACTAAAAATGCTTTTGAATTACAAAGTCCTGATAAAACCAATATAAATGACTTCAGTGGATGAGCTTGCATGAAATTCCAGAAAATTGGTCCAGAAATAGCATGTTTCTGCATTCATCTAGGCCATTAGAGGAGAGGCTCAGTATGATTTTTTTGAGTCGAATTTCCCCACAGGAAAGATGAGTGGAGTCATAGAATCATAGAATGGTTACAGCACGGATGAAGGCCATTCAGCCCGTCAAGCCCGTGCCAGCTCTCAGCTAGTGCCACTCCCCTGCCCTTTCCCCGTAGCCCTGCAATTCTTTTTCCTTCAGATACTTATCCAACTCCCTTTTGAAAGATAAGACTGAGTCTGCCTCCACCACCCTTTCAGGCAGTGCATTCCAGATCTTAACCACTCGCTGTGTAAAAAAGTTTTTTCTTACGTCGCCTTTGGTTCTTTTGCCAGTCACCTTAAATCTGTGTCCTCTGGTTCTCGACCCTTCTGCCAATGGGAACAGTTTCTCTCTATCTACTCTGTCCAGACCCCTCATGATTTTGAACACCTCTATCAAATCTCCTCTCAATCTTCTCTGCTCCAAGGAGAACAACCCCAGCTTCTCCAGTCTATCATGCAACTGATGTTCCTCATTCCTGGAATCATTCTTGTAAATCTTTTCTGCACCTTCACATCCTTCCTAAAGTGTGGTGCCCAGAATTGGACACAGTACTCCAGTTGGGGCCGAACCAGTGTTTTATACAGGTTCATCATAATTTCCACACTTTTGCACTCTATACCTCTATTTATGAAGCCCAGGATCCCTTAATCCTTTTTAACTGCTTTCTCAACTTGCCCTGCCACCTTCAATGATTTGTGCATACATACCCCCAGGTCTCTCTGTTCGTGCACCCACTTTAGGATTGTACCATTTAGTTTATATTTCCTCTCCTCATTCTTTCTACCAAAATGTATCACTTCGCACTTTTCTGCGTTAAATTTCATCTGCCACGTGTCCACCCATTTCAACAGCCTGTCTATGTCTTCCTGAAGTCTATCACTCTCCTCCTCACTGTTCACTACACTTCCAAGTTTTGTGTCATCTGCAAATTTTGAAATTGTGCCCTGTACACCCATGTCCAAGCCATTAATATACATCAAGAAAAGCAGTGGTCCTAGAATCGACCCCTGGGGAGCACCACTGTATACCTTCCTCCAGTCCGAAAAACAACCGTTCACCACTACCCTCTGTTTCCTGTCACTTAGCCAATTTCGTAGCAATGCTGCCACTGTCCCTTTTATTCCATGGGCTTCAACTTTGTTGGCAAACCTATTATGTGGCACTTTGTCGAATGCCTTTTGGAAATCCATGTACACTACATCAACCGCATTACCCTCATCAACCCTCTCTGTTACCTCATCAAAAACTTGATTAAGTTGGTGAAACACCATTTGCCTTTAACAAATCCGTGCTGACTTTCCTTAATTAATCCACACCTATCCAAGTGAGTGTTAATTTTGTCCCTGATTACTGTTTCTAAAAGCTTCCCCACTGGCCTGTAGTTGCTGGGTTTATCTTTACACCCTTTTTTTGAACAATGGCATAACATTTGCAATTCTCCAGTCCTCTGGCACCACCCCCGTATCTATGGAGGATTGGAATATTATGGCCAGTACCTCCGCAATTTCCGCCCTCAATTCCCTCAGCATCCTAGGATGCATCCCATCTGCTACTGGTGATAGTTCTCCTTTAAGTACAGCCAACCTTTCTAATACCACTTCATCAATTTTTATCCTATCAAGTGTCTCCTCTACCTCCTCCCTCACTATGTCTATGGCAGCATCCTCTTCCTTGGTGAAGACAGATGCAAAGTACTCATTTAGTACCTCAGCCATACCCCTCTGCCTCCATGCATAGGTCTCCTTTATGGTCCCTAATCGGCCCCATCCCTCCTCTTACTACCCTTTTACTATTTATATGCCTATAGAAGGCTTTTGGATTACCTTTTATGTTAGCTGCCAATCTATTCTCATATGCTCTCTATGCCCCTCTTATTTTCTTTTTCACTTCTCCTCTGACTTTTCTTCCATACTGATGATTTCATGTTCCACTGCCTAGTTTAGTAAATCTAGTACAAGTCTGATGAAATCAGCCTGATGTGGCTTTCTAAAATAGCAATCAAAATTATGTCTGGGATATTCCAGCAGCATAAATATAATCTTTTATCCTAAAACATGAATATCACCTTATTCATAATCAAACCTAGAGCCAATCCAGAATACCAATCCTACTGTATTATTATAGCATCTAGCTCAGTGGTGGGCAAAATACGGCCAATTCATTCTATCTGGCCCACTGGATGGGACAGAAATAGAACGCAAGCCAGACCTCGAGCTGCACATTAATCTGAGTCGAGTCATGGCTGCTCATCTCAATGACTGCTTTACCGGAGACCGGCGCTGCATCTTTCCTCTCCCGGTACCCAGAGTACGACGGCAGGGGGGTTCTCATTACCGTCTTAGACACGGGAATAGATCCCGGAGCACAAGGACTCCAGGTAATGGCATGTGATTGTAGTGCAGGCCTCAGGCTCCGATGCTCAGCACACTAAAAAGCGAACACTCTCACGTCGGAGGCCCCGCAGACTCGAGCCGCTCTGCCAAACAGCCATGTAGACTTTCGAGCAATCATTTCATTCATTTAGTAACAGACAATTTTACTATTTTGCACTACATTTTGCATATTTCAGATAGTATCTGACTACTATCTGAATTTATGTTTATAAATTATTGGGAGGGTAGAAGTGGGAATGATGATCACCACTGAGTTGGCCTGTTTCAAATTTACCAATTTAACACTTTGCTCTCACCAATGATTGTTAGTGGGGTTATTAATTCACCTGTTTAATATTGTCCCATTTAATTAGCATAGTGGAGGGATAACTAAATAGACCCGGGTATATTGGACATTGCATTCACTGTTCTTAATTTAATCCCTTTTTCCCCATACCATTAAGAATTTAAGTTTATTGCCATGACTGGAAAGGGGTTGTCGAGATTTATGTCGTTATGCCAGTCCCAGTAATAAATAGCACTCGGGGAAGAAATGTGTATTATAATTGTGCATTACTTGTGTCCATTCTCAATTGAAAGTCTGCAAACTCTAAAGGCGTCTTGGCTTTTCTCAGGAGTGATAGTACGTTGACAGTGAACAAGCCCAATTTGATGGTTGACCTGGAGCGCAATTTGTGGTATAAATCATTTTCCGAGTCACCTAATTATTTCTTAGCGAGGTTGCAAAGGCATCAAAGTAGCAATTTTTAAAGGTTGTATAAATGATTTTATCCTCGTTTGTGCCTTATACCTTGTTTATAATATCCAGTGGAAACAGAATCGATCTCTCATTTTCCACTATAAGAATGAATTTAGACCATTTGGAATAAACAGACCGTGCACTTTTCAATGTGATTCGGAAACCTGTATCATGCTTGCTAGCATGTTAATAAGTGTTGTTATTTTTAGTAAGTGTGGAAATGACATGACGCTCTCTTTATACAATAAATGCCACAACAAATTTTAATGGTAGCTGTTGTTAACACAATTGATTTTGTGTGTGCGGCCCTCAACAGCTCACCAAAACCTGTTAAGTGGCCTTCCAGCCCAAATTAATTGCCCACCCCGATCTAGCTGAATTCAATGGCCAGGCTACAACCATCCTTCAGGCAATCTGTTCCAGCTCCTCCTTGTGAAATTGCTCAGTATGTAAAAGAAAGAATATAGCACCTTTCATGGCCTCAGGATGTCCCAAAGCACTTTACAACCAATTAAGTACTTTTTTAAAAAAAGCGTAGTCACTGTTGTAATGCAGAAAACACAGCAGCCAATTTGCACACAGCAAGGTTCCACAAACAGCAATGAGATAAATGACCAGATAATCTGTTTTAGTGATGTTGGTTGAGGAATAAATGTTGGCCAGGACACCGGGGACCACAAAGAACTTTCCTGCTCTTCTTTGAAAAGTGCCATGCGATCTTTTACATCAACTTAGATGAGGCAGATGGGATCTCGGTTTAACGTCTCATCCGAAAGACGGCACCTCTGACAGTGCAGCACTCCCTCAGTACTGCACTAAGTGTCAGCCTAGATTATGTGCTCAAGTCTCTGGAGTGGGACTTTTGCCCATGACATTCTGACTCAGAGGTGAGAGTGCTACTAGAGTCATGGCTGACACCTAAAATGTACTAAAATCCTTATTTAAAAGACAAAGAAAAATATCTTTATGAAAGAAAGTTGCAGGTCTGGCAACCTGTTACTTAGAAGAACCCCAAGTCAAATAGATATAATGGAAAGCTTTAAATTTGAAGGTAAGTGTCAACCATTATTTTTTTTAAACTGTTCTCCCTTTAGCTGGTAGTTCACATATTTAGCTCATTTGGAGGGAGGTGTTTATCCAAATAGACAACCTTTTTAAACAATTTTTAAGTTACAAATAGGAGCCAAATTGGTTGGTTTTTCCTTTGATGATTTGGTTGACATTTGCAAATGTAAAGAAGATAGAAAAGCAGCCCAACACTACACAATAAAACCACAACCTGCATGAAACTATCAAACGCCTTGGCAGCAGTTTAGAAAATGACTACTTTTTGGCTGGGTTCAGTAGTTATAGGATCAAATAATCATTATTCTAGCACTATAGTTTTCAGCTCTAGAAAAGTCTAGAATTGGTAATTGTTAATGACAATAATTAGCTTTCAACTCGAATGAATGAACACAGGATTTACTCGGGAATTGAATACAGATTCCTAAATTGTATCTTTTGTGACTTTTTTTTAACCTGTATTTAATAATCTTTGGAATAATTACAGTGCATGATATTGAATTATTGGGTGGTTAATATTAATATAGTCTTCCTGTGCACCAGATCTGATGGTGTTTATGAGTGAAACTAGTCTGTTCACCTGGATTTATAAGATGCATGTCTCAGCTGGCATGTATTCTGCCTCCCTCAGATATCAAGGCCAGAACCATGTACATGTTTTGTTTCAGTTAACTTCTCTCAACTGCCACATTTTTCCATGCAGCACCACATTCATGGCTTGTGGTCTCATTTGCTTTTTAAGTGGAACCTCTGTGAGGGTCATACATTATAAATACATTTTAGGATGGAAAGATAGCAAGAATAACTTTTTTTGTTAAAAATCTTTATTGGTATCCCATAATACTTGGAATTCTCCATTTCTTTGTTTCGCTACCTTGCCTATCGTGGAAAGGCGGCAAACTGTGGTAGTCTAAATTAATGGACACAGACTGTATGAAAGGCCCACAGTGTGTCAGTGCAAGTCACTCTACATAGATCACTGGTTCTTATCTATAGTATTCCTGGCCACAAAATTTGAGTTAAATTTAAATATACTTTAAAAGGACACTATTGTTCCAGTAAAGTTGTTAGTCTAGCCTCACTCCACAATATGAAAATATCAGTTTCAGTATCCATGACAGGGGAGATGGAGAAAAACACAGCCAAGGTTACTGCTTTTGATTACAATTCAGTGACTTCTGCTGGAAAGAGCATGTGTGGAAATTCAATGAAGGCTGGATTGGGCTCAGCTGTGATGCCTAGAGGTCTTTACTGTCTGGGCTCACACACAAAGTGACAATTATTGGAGGGCTGTCGACACTCATGGAACTACAGTGCAGTATATCACCACATTCAGAGAGAAGAAAACTGAAACAGATAATGACACTGTGAAGCCTTGGTGTTCTGTTCAACCAGAGCTGAGCTTCAAACCCCACACCCAAAACCATAATAGTGTCAAGCTCTGCCCCCAACACAGCTCCACTGCTGCTGAAGCCCTTATCCATGCTTTTGTCAACCTCTGGACTCTTTTTCTCCAATGTTCCCCTTGTCATCCTTCACCATGAACTTCAACTTGTCCAAAGCTCAGCTTCCCATTTCCTGTTCTACTAGGTCCCACTTGCCAATTACCTCTGTCCTTGCTGATCTACATTGGCTCACTGTCCCCCAACATATTGAATTAAAAGCCTTGTTCTCCACTACCTCCATAACCTTGCCTTGCTTTATCTCTGCGACCTCCTCAAGCCTTATATATAGCCCCTCGCACACACTTCACTCCTCTGATGCTGGACTTTTGTGCATCTCACCCTCCTTTTACTTCACCATTGGTGGCAGAGCCTTCAATCACTTTCATCCTACCCAGTAGAACTCACTCCCTAAACCCCTATGCCTCTCCACTTCTCTCTCTGCCTTTGAAAACCTTTTCAAAATCCATCTTTTTGACAAGCTTTCAAGTACCTCTCCTAATTCTCCTACCATGGCATGCGTCTCTGTTCCTTAATCTATTTTATTTACATTCTTTCTGCCCTCTGTTAAGTGCCTTGGGATGTTTTCTACGTTAAAGGTACTATATAAATGCAAGTTGTTGCTGTAGTGAGAAACTGCAACACTGATGTAACTGTCCAGTAAAATGTGTCCTGCTCCCAGAACGGAGACAGACTTCAAGCTAGTTTTCTTGAGAGAACTGGTCCTCGAAAAGTAGCTGCAGATACAATCAGCCACTCTTGAGGATGAAAGGTATGTTGTGGAATGTTCAGATAAGTGCAACAAAAGATTCAAACAGCTATTGATGTCACATGCTTATTAACATTCCTGCCAGTACTGTGGAGCCAACCCTCAAATGGCATTATTGCAGGCATTACCTGTGGATAATTAGTTGGATTTTTCTGGTACTAGATTATCAGTGAATTGGTTTGCACATGACCAATATGTTTAAATCAATAAACATAAAAGGTGTTATAAGCAACCCGTCAGTCAGTGAAACCCACATAACGCTAAGCACTTTGACATTTTACCAGGCTTTTTGTTCCTGTTTCTCTGTCCGCCACTCTCCTAGTTTTACATTCCACATGAACAGCTAGCCTCCCCAGGCTTTCTGGGGAACAACTGTATAATACTGAAAGAAAAGAAAGTCCTGTATTTAAATAGCATCTTTCATGTCCTCAGGACTGCAGCAGTTCAAGAAGGCGGTCCACCACCACCTTCTCAAGGGCAACTAGGGATGGGAATAAATGCTGGCCTTAGAATTAATTTTAAAAAACAAGGTTTTTCACAGCCAATGAATTATTTTGGAGGTGTAGTCACTGTTGTTTTGTAGGCAAACATGGCAGCCAATTTGCACACAGCAAGGTAGTCAGACTACAAGGGTAATTTTAACCTAACTCACCGGGCGGGAAACCCACGGGATCGGTTTGAACCCTGGTTTTACACCCCACCCCATATTACTCTCCATTGACCTCAGTGGAGAGTAAAATCGGGCGGTATGTAAAACCAGCATTCCACCCGATCCCGTGGGTTTCCTGACGGGCGGGTTAGGTTAAAATTGCCTATGTCTTGAATAGTTCAGACTCAAAACCCTATTGAAGGGCAGGTTTTTGCACTGGCTGGAGCAGAGAATTTTCTCTAGTCACAAAATCACTGGTTAATTACAGATGAGGAAGGTCATTAATTCATCCATCCAGAGAGATCCTAATGCCTCCTCATTCTAGCATCCAATTGTTTCTTAAATGATTCCAGGGTTTTTGCTTCTATTACTCTATCCAGAAGTTGTTTTCCCACATGTTCACGTTTACTCCAGTATGTGATTCAGAAACTCCTGATATCAGTCCTAAAGTTACCTCTTACTAGTTTGAACCCACACTCCCAGTTCTACTTCCGCAGTTTAATTTGAAGATCACCTCTCAGATGCCTCCTTTCCAGGCTTAAAAGAACAAATCTATCCAGTCTTTCCTCATAACTCAGATCACCTCATACTTGGTATCAGCCTTGTGACTTTTCTGCCTCCAGCATACAAATGTCTCTCTTGTTTCTTGGTGACCAGAACTGGAGGCAGCACTCAAGGTGCGGTCTGACCAGAGGGACTACACAGTTTTATCATTACCTCCTCTGATTTATATTTTGCTGTTTTAGCGAGATAGTTCAGCATCCTGTTAGCATTGTTGCATACTGCTTTGCATTGGTTGGACATGTTTAGCATTAAATCTCCTGCATATCTTTCAGCTTTGTCCTTCGCTATTCCAACACCATTCCTCCATTAGGCATGCCACCTACTTTTTCTTCGTATGTGCAGCACTTTACACTTGGTTGCATTAAATTTCATCCGCCATCGTTCTCCCCAGATACTCATTTTGTCGAAATCATTCTGTAATTTCAGAGCTGCCCCTTCTGAATCCACTGCCCCGTCTAGCTTGAAATGAGGAGAATTTTTAAATTTTTTTTTACACAGCGAGTTGTTATGATCTGGAATGTACTACCTGAAAGGGTGGCGGAAGCAGATTCGATAGTAACTTTCAAAAGGGAATTGGATATATACTTGATTCTAATTCTGTAGAATTTGCAATTTGTTCTCTTGACTTTTACAAAATAACCAGACAATGTTAACATGGAAGAAGTGTGGTAAAATATTTTTCAATATTAAGACTGATCCAGTTTCCATTCTTCATTCAACACGAAAACTTTGTATTACAAGTTGCAAATGTCAAGTCCAAATTTTGCTATGAATGTCTCAAACCTTTTTAATAGAAAACGGTTAGTTTCAAATTCCCAGTCAAAAGATAGGCAGATGGCCTATTCCTAGGCCTCTACCTTTGCTCTGTAATTGGCCACAAAGAGGCACGTCTTAGCTACCAACTTTCTTAATTACCATAGGAGATCAGTAATGGATGTGAATTTTTAGTTAGGACAGAATCTGGCTTGGCGGTGATGGCCTCCATTTCAGCGGCTAAACCGCCTCTTAAGCCTCCAATATGGTGGGCAAGAAGCGCACACTCATTATAAGCCCGCCATATTGGTAAAGGCCAAAAAGTTGGAATGCAGGGCCCATGCCTGAACCAGGCATTAGTCCCTTTGCATATGCAAATAAGGGGCCTAACACCCATTTGAGGTCCCTTTGCAAGATTGGTTTGCCCTGCGGCAGCCACACTGGCTGTGCACTGGAAAACCTGTCTACACATGGCCTAATAGGCAGTCCTTAAAGGGACTACTGCAGCCAGCAACCAACAAAGTAAATTTTTGAAAAATACTTACCTAAATGTGGAGTCTGACCCCACATTCAAATAATGAGAGCTGCCGACGACCACTACTCCCCCCCACCTTTGCGCCGATCGCCTCTGCCCCACCCTCTCACCAATCGTCACTGCCGTTAACCCCCCGACCGATGGCCACTGCCTCTAACCCCTCACCGATCGCCACTGCCCCAACACCCCCACCACCCCTAACCCCCCCACCGATTGCCACTGCCCCATCACCCCCAGCCAATCAGCACTGACCATTTGCCATCGCCAATTGGCACTGTCCCTACTCCTACCAATCGCTCTGCCTCTACCCTTCCCATGATCGCCACTGCCCCTACCCCACCCATGATCCCGACTGCCCCAACCCTCCTACCATCGGAACTACCCCTAACCACCTCCCACGCCGCTCAGCACTGCCCCAACACCCCCGCCAATCGGCACTGCTCTACCCCCACCACCACCCCTACCCTCCAACCAAGCGCTACCGCCCCTACTCCCCGCCAATCACTGCTATCTCCCTCCACAATCGCCATGGTTCCCTTCCAGCCTGCTCACACTCCCTTATTTACTTACCTGAGGCCCCTACAACAGCAACACCAACCTGACATTAAATTGTGCCTTGCCTGGGAGCTGCTTTTTGCTCTTGGTGCTCATTGCCTCGATGTAAATTAGGCCCGAGGGGCACCTCAGGCTTCACTTTTCAGGTGCAGGGATCATTTCCTATGCCCCCCTCGCGCCCAAAAATGGGTCCGCCCAAATTTCAAGGACAATATCTGCATTTAATTGGTGTAATTTTGTATACAGTTCTGCATGTATTAAAGTGACCTCAAAATTAACATATTCACTGAACAGCAGCAACTCACCTTAATAAAATTATTTTACCTTGTCAGCACAGTTTATTCAATAATGTGTGTTGTGTACGGTACGCTAGGAATTGCAATGTACCAATAAAGCATTTACTTGGCAATTTAAAGTATCAGTTCACTTAAAATAGTTATGATGTTTTGGAATGCACTGTCTGAGAAGGTGGAGGAAGCAGATACAATGGTAACTTGTAAAAGGGAATTGGATAAATACTTGAAAAGGAATAATTTGCAGGGCTATGGGGAAAGAGCAGGGGAGTGGGACTAATTGGATAGCTCTTACAAAGAGCCGGCACAGGCACAATGGGCCAAATGGCCTCCTCCTGTGCTGTAAGATTCTCTGATGTACTCTTCATAGACTTGCCAGGCTATTTATTAAATGCTTTCAAGGCCTGGACTATGTGACAGTACCAATGGTGAAAGAAAGACCTGCATGGCGACCCCTCCCCCATCCCGCCAAAACCAATATCCACACTTTCTTCACCTCCACTCAATTTCCCCAACACATTCCTGATTTTCACCCTCGATAAACTCCAACTTGCCCGAAACTCAGCTATCCGCATTCTGACACACAATGTTTTCTGAGCAGGCTGTTCCGAATCTGAAATGTATCCAAAAAGGTAAATATGTTTCTTTAATGACTTCAGTGAATCATCATGAAAAGAATACAATTGGACAGGTATTTCAAAACCTACAGGCCTATTCACATTTAACAAACATTTGGACTGTCCATGATAGAGATCCAAAGTATTCACTGCGACCAGCCTAGCACTGGCCCTACTAAATCTGCCAATGCCAATGATTTGTGCAACACTTTGTTATGAATAGTTTA